>JALMGJ010000003.1:3070000-3670000 GCA_023362775.1 Charina bottae
GTCAGAGTCTGGAAAGATACCCAGGGAACGTACTTACTTTGTTATCTGGGAACAGTTTGATCCTGTTGGACCTGAGGAAGTGGACAGAGTTCTCCGGACTGTAAATGCCACCACCTGTCAATTAGATCCATGCCCCTCCTGGCTGCTCGGGAGGGGACTTGTAGTTGGGCCCAAGCGATGGTGAATGCATCCTTGGGAGAGGGGGTGTTCCCGGCAGCTTTCAAGGAGGCGCTGGTGCGCCCCCTTCTCAAGAAGCCATCGCTGGACCCTACTATACTGGATAATTTTCGTCCAGTCTCCCACCTTCCCTTTTTGGGAAAGGTGGTTGAGAAGGTGGTGGCGTTGCAGCTCGAGAGGATTCTGGATGAAACGGATTATCTGGACCCCTTTCAGTCAGGTTTCAGGCCGGGTTACGGGACTGAAACTGCATTGGTCGCGCTTATGGATGATCTCTGGCGGTAGCGAGATGGAGGTAGTGCATCCATTCTCGCTCTTCTTGACCTCTCAGCGGCATTCGATACCGTCGACCACGGTATCCTTCTGGAACGGCTTAGGGAGTTGGGGGTGGGCAGCGTGGTTTTACGCTGGTTCGCCTCCTTCCTCCGAGGCCGGGCCCAGTCGGTGTTGATTGGGAGCGAGAGATCCAGCCCACGGGCCCTTCTTTGTGGGGTCCCACAGGGCTCGGTACTCTCTCCGCTCCTTTTTAACATCTACATGAAACCGCTGGGAGAGATCATCCGACACCACGGGGTGAGGTATCATCAATATGCCGATGATACCCAGTTGTATATCTCCATCCCGGGTGAAGTAAGTGATGCAGTGACCGTCCTGTCCAAGTGCCTGGGGACTGTAGGGGCCTGGATGGGGAAAAACAGGCTTCAGCTGAACCCTAGTAAGACGGAGTGGCTGTGGATTAATGGCTCCTTGTCTTCTGGGAAATTATCATCTTTAATTCTGGATGGGGTTGCACTACCCCAGACAGATCCGGTGCGTAACTTGGGAGTTCTCCTGGATTCACGACTCCTGCTTGAAGAGCAGGTGGCAGTCGTGGCCAGGAGAGCTTTTGCACAACTTCGAGTTGTGCGCCAGTTATGCCCCTTCCTGGAACAAGAGGCGCTTTGAACAGTCACTCATGCCCTGGTTATCTCTCACATAGACTACTGTAATGCGCTCTACATGGGGCTACCCTTGAAGAATATCCGGAAGCTACAGCTGATCCAGAATGCAGCTGCACGGACTGTTTTGGGTGTCCCAAGGAGGACCCACGTAACACCTTTGCTGCGCGAGCTGCACTGGGTTCCAGTTTGCTTCCGGGTCCAATTCAAGGTGTTGGTTATCACCTTTAAAGCCCTACATGGCATGGGACCAGGATACCTAAGGGATCACCTCATCCCCATCACTTCATCCCGTCCCACCCGGGCATGCAGAGAGGGCATGCTACGGACCCCATCGGTTAGGGAGTTCCACCTGACTGGGTCTCGGAAGCGTGCTTTCTCTGCTGTTGCCCCTGCCCTTTGGAACATTCTGCCCCCGGAGATCAGACGGTCCCCCTCACTCCTGGACTTCCGAAAAAGACTCAAAACCTGGTTTTGTCAATATGCTTGGGGTCAGAAGGAGATTGGAGATACCTGGAGATGGCTAGCACCTTAGATTTGCTCTGAGGATCCCTTTTTATAAACTTAAGAATACTCTGCCTGTAAAAGGTAAAGGTACCCCCCGCACATTTGTGCAGTCGTGTCCGACTCTAGGGGCCGGTGCTCATCTCCATTTGTTAGCCAAAGAGCCAGCGTTGTCCGAAGATGCTTCCACGGTCATGTGGCCGCATGACATGCGCGGAACGCTGTTACCTACCCACCGAAGTGGTACCTATTAATCTACTTGCATTTGCATGCTTTCGAATTGCTAGGTTGGCAAGAGCTGGAGCTAGTGCAGGAGCTCACTCCGCATGCAGGGTTAGGGATTCGAACCTCCGAACTTGCAATCTTCCGATCAACAAGCCTGGCATCTTACCCGCTGAGCCACCACGCCCCTTACTCTGCCTTTAGATTCCATCTTATTTATTATATTTTAAATTATTATTTATTATGTATGTTATTTTATTTATAAATGTATATTAATGATTTTAAATCTGTTGTAAACCACCCAGAGTCCCCCTAGGGTGAGTTGGGCGGTGATAAATCCAATAAATAAATAAATAAAATAAATAAATTCCCCAAGTCAGAGGCTGCAACTTGTTTCACTGGTCAAACTAAAAAGCATATAAATTGTCTGCCATTATAATTAATAATACCACAATTATAATAATCTTAATCTTATTAAGACTAAAACTAAGCATTTATTATTATACCTTATTAATCTTAATCCAAATCATTAAAGATGAATGAGGTCATACAAACCCTAAAAGCAATCCAAATAAGTATTTTTAACACCCTTACCCCACTTCAAAATAAACCAGAGCATTTACATATCCCCACAGTACACACAGAGCTATTTTTATAAAAGATCAGACAGCCCAACTGCCCCCCTTAAAAACTCAGACTTCTCAACAGAAAGCCTCCCATACATAATGACTCCTTCTTTTCCATAACATTCCATCAAAAAATCAATTTCACTTATGGCTTGCAGCTCAGTCTGTCCCTTTAATTTCTTCAACTCGACCATCAGATCTTCATCTAGCATTTCAACAGAAGCCTCGATCTTGCTGTTAGAAGGAACATTTCTATTGTTGTTAAGCTCTTCAATTTCTTCCACGATATCCCCAACCAGATGACACATTTTAGTACTCATGTTTTCCACAATGTCCTGAATATCTTGCATAATAACTTGACAGGAATCAAAAAGAATCTTTTTAAAGTCCCAATGGAAATCTGAGAAAGTCTGCTTGAAATCCTCCATGTCCCATGCAGTAGATTATGACGCCCCTAGGTACTTAACTAGCGAAAGTGGGAGATAACAGAAAAATTCCAAGACATGTTTACACAAGTGAAAGTATGATAACAGGCAGTTTCCCAGAGAAAGAAGCAGCAGAAAGCTAAAAGTTCAAAACAGCAGGTTCAACGTGTAAGAAAATACTAAAATCTTCAAATTTAGTGCAAAAATAGTAACAGGGAGACAATTACATACTCTCAACCTTCCTTAATATTTGGATGGAAAGCAAAATCCAAGACGTAAAAAGAATATTTTTTAGAGAAATTAATCACAAAAATAACGAAAAGCACCAAGAGAACATGTTTCTCCTTGAAGTAAAAAGCCTCTCTTAGGGTACACATGCTTAAAAGAAAAATAAATTGGGTGATTTAGAAATGGGGTGGCAGGTCTTAATGTCCCTTTAAGGCTACAGCGCGGCTTGGAAATGGTGACGCCCCAGCCTCCTGGCTGCTCTTACCAGTCAGTCGCAGACGCTGTTTGCGATTTTCTGGCTGCAAGCAGCCTTCCCAAGGACAGACGGGGTAATTCCAAGTGTTTTCCTTGCTCCGGAAAAACGCTCCAGGGCTTCAGGAAAGACCTGCCTGAGCCCAAAAAACTGCCGCGTTGTCAGTTCTGCTCGCAGAGTCTGGGAGCACAGCTGTTCAGACCACCATGTTCCCACCAGAAGCCTCTGTTTTTAAGTTTCTTAAGGGTGAGAGGGCTTCTGGTGGGAATGGCGGTCTGAGCGGCTGTGCCCGTTGTTTCGGCGAGCGGAGTGGACAGCACGATGGTTTTTTTCAGGCTCAGGCAGGCTTTCCTGAAGCCCACAACCATTCTCCAGATCAAGGAGAATACTTGGAATCATCCCATTTGCCCTCCGGAACAGTGGCTTGTAGCCAGGAGATCACAACAGCGTTTTGTCGTTGATGGTAAGAGCACCCAGGAGGTGGGGATGTCACCATTTCCAAGCCGCGCTGTAGCCTTAAAGGGACACTAAGATCAGCCATCCCATTTCTAAATCACGAATTTGGTTTTTTTTTAAGTACATGTACCCCAAGAGAGGCTTTTTACAGTGAGGAGAAGCTAGTTCTCTTGGTGCTTAACGTTATTTTTGGGATTACTTTTTAAATTATTTTTAAGTTTTGGATTTCGTTTTCCTTCCAAAGGAAATTTCAAAGATTGAGTAAATAATTGTCTTTCTGTTAGTATTTTTGTATTAAATTTGAAAATATTAGCATTTTCCTATATGTTGAATCGGCTGATTTGAACCTTCAGCTTTCTGTCTTCACTTTCCCTTTAACAGTCTGCTATTTGCTCTCACTCTGTGTAAACAACTTTCGAACTTTCCCATATCTTCCACTTTGATTAAGTTCCTAGGGGGCGCCATAATCGACTACATAAGACATGGAGGATTTCAAACAGATTCTTTCTGACCTTCACCAGGATTTCAAACAAATATCTTCTGATTTTTATTTATTTATTTATTTATTTATTTATTAATCAAACTTATATCACCGCCCATCTCCCTCCACCGGAGGGACTCTGGGCAGTTTACAACAAGATAATAAAAACAAGAGAGATAAAATATACATACAATATAAAAATACTAAGTTATAAAACAAGATTAAAATCAAAGAGTAGTAAAAAGATCTAACTCAATCCAATGTAGGATTGGGGCTCTCTAAGGTATTAGCAATCCCCAAGAGTGACTACTACTTCCTTGGCCCCAAGCAAGGCGGCAGAACCAAGTTTTCAGGGTCCTCCAGAAGGTCAGGAGCGAAGGGGCTAATCTTACCTCCGGGGGCAAGTTGTTCCACAGGGCGGGAGCTACTGCAGAGAAGGCCCGCCTCCTGGACCCCACCAGATGGAACTCTCTTGTAGATGGGGTCCGCAGCATGCCCTCTCTGCATGATCAGGTGGGACAGGTAGATGTATTGGGGACGAGGCGGTCCCTCAGGTAACCTGGTCCCATGCTATGTAGGGCTTTAAAGGCGATAACCAACACCTTGAATTGGACCTGGAAGCAAACTGGTACCCAATGCAGCTCACGTAACAAATGTGTTATGTGTGCCGATCTAGGGGCACCAACAATAGTCATGCAGCCACATTCTGGACCAGCTGAAGCTTCCGTATACTCTTCAAGGGTAGCCCCATCTAGAGCGCATTGCAGTAATCTATATGGGAGATAACAAGGGCATGAGTGACTGTTCGAAGGGCCTCCCGATCCAGGAACGGGCGTAACTGGCGCACAACACGAAGTTGTGCAAAGGCCCTTCTGGCCACGACTGCCACCTGCTCATCGAGCAGGAGTCGTGAGTCCAGGAGGACCCCCAGATTCCACACCAGATCTATCTTTATCAAACCTTTATGCAAGATATCCAGGACATTGTGGAAAATATGAGAGCTAAAATGTGCCAGCAGGTTGGTGATCTGATGGATGAAATTGAGGAATCAGAATTGATTTCTGTCAAGATGCTGGATGCAGATTGGGTAATGGAGTTGGAGAAATCTAGGGGAGAGAGTGGTCTGCAAGCCATAAGTAGGGTCGATCTCCTGGTGGAATGCCATGGAAAAAAACTGGAATTTTGGAGAGAGGCAGGTGGGCTGTTTGATTTTCTTAAGAAGAAAGCTCTGTGCATATCTTGGGAATATGTAATTGCTCTGGTTTATTTTGAAGTGGGATAAGGGTTGAAGAATGTTTATTTAGCTTGCTTTAAGGATCTGACTGATGTTATTTGCATTTAAAGATTTGGATTTACTGTTTTGAATTGGCTTTGTTTTTTGTGTTTATTAAGATTTTGTGTTTATTAAGATTGAGACTATTAAAATTGTTACACCATTAAGTATAATAGCTGACAACTTATGTGCCTTTCAATTTGATTTTTATTGTAATAGACAGAAATGTACAGAATGGTGGTAGGAAGGGAATAATTAAATATGTTTTATCTTTTGGAGTGGAGAAAGATGTTTAGGAGGTTTATATGAATTTTTCCCTTCATTTTAATATTTATTTATTTATTATTCAGATTTATCACCGCCCATCTCTATAGCAGTAGACTCTGGGCGGTTTACAACAATAATATTAAAATTAAAAACCTATGCACTTTAAAATACAATATAATAATAAATATAGAAAATCCAGAGGATGGTAGGATCTTAAAAAGGAGGATATCATGGGACTAACCACCCCCAGGAGGAACTATTACCTCCTTCATCCCAAGCAAGGTGGCAGAACCAGGTCTTTAAAGACTTCCGGAAGGCTAGGAGCGAGGGCGCCCGCCTCACCTCCGAGGGCAAGATATTCCACAGGGCGGGTGCTATTGCAGAGAAGGCACGCTTCCTGGACCCCGCTAGATGACATTCTTTTATTGATGGGGTCCGAAGCATGCCCTCCCTGCATGACCGAGTGGGGCGGGTTGATGTTCCGGGGATGAGACGGTCCCTCAGGTAACTTGGCCCCATGCCATGTAGGGCTTTAAAGGTGATAACCAACACCTTGAATTGGACCCGGAAGCAAACTGGTACCCAATGCAGCTCGCGGAGCAGTGGTGTTACATGTGCTGATCTTATAGCACCCGTGACTGCCCGCGAATATTTATATTTTCATATAAGGGGGAGGAGTAACTGTACTTAGTTTTATTATGTGTTAAAGGGGAATGATTTATAGAAATAATGTGGTGTTTTGGTTTAATATAGAGTAAGAGATTGATTATGGAATTTTGTATATTTATTTTATTTTATTTATTTATTATTTCAATTTATTCCCCGCCCATCTCCCTTGCAAGGGACTCTGGGTAGGTTACAACAATTGAAAGTTTAAAAACTATACAAAAACAATATTTAAAATACATCCAATAATAATAATAATTTACATTAGGATATATGTATATCCTTGCTGTTAAAAGTCAGAAGCCACATCTTCCTGTATATCTAAAAAAAATTATTTTCTTGTGTTTCTGCACTTGTTTAGTTTTTTTTCTTTTTTTTCTTTTTTGTAGTTTTTTTTTTTTTGTTTTTATTGTAGTTTTTATTCTTTCCTTGAAACTTAGTAACATTTACTATTTAAAAAAATATTCTTAAGGGTGAGAATAGTAGTAGGAAGCTCTGGGGTAGCAAGCTACTCCCATTTCAATCCTCAGAATATACCTCACATAGTTTTGAGGAAAACAAGCACGTACACCTTCAACTGGAAGCAGATCACTCCAATTACAAGATAATCTCATGATCATTTCCATTTGGGCATTTTTTATTTGCCATATCTTATTTGAAATCTTCATCTCACACAGTAATGTATGCTTACTGATAGATGGACAGCCAGTTTTCCTGTTTGGTAATAATCTTCCACTAAAGTTATTGTTTACTTGCTTTGGTGCAAAAAAAAGTGCCTTGCTGAAACATTCCCTCTCCTTTCAGGTTTGTGTAAATTGCCTCCAGTGAAAACAATGATGGCAGAAATCAATGAAAAGAAAAAAAACAAAGTCAACTGGTAAGTCTTTTTTGTGTAATGAAGATCATGTTGGGCCAAATCTCCTTGGCTGGAAAAAAAATGCACTGGAATTGTTAGCTGACCAGCCTTCAGCACATGCTTGATCCTTGGAAAACACTTAAAGTTTTATACAGTGTCAATATTATTTATTTGTTTGTTTGTTTGTTTGTCATATTTATACCCCGCCCATCTCCCCCACAAGGAGGGACCCTAGGCGGTTCACTTCAATTATTGATTGCTAATACTTTTATATCACACAGCAGATAAACTATCATCTCCTAAGACCAATCATAAACTAAAGCTGCTTCACTTGATAGAGGAAGGAGCTAAAATCTGCCAAAGGTCTCTCCTTTGTCCAGAGCTAAGAGGAACCAGAGGGACTGGGCAAATCGACAAATCATCATCTAACAACCTCAGCCTACTAGTTTCAGGTCACATGGCTAAGTACTGGCATACAGTTAAAAAGGCTGTGAGCACTAAATTTTATTTCCATAATCTTCTAGGGCCCAAAGGGAGCAAAGGCGTGTTCCCTCCTGAAATGGAGTATAGTATTCTATTCCTACTATTAAAACAATTTTTCTATAGTCTTGGGAGAAAACTACATGTTACACTGCAGCCATTTGTATCATTAGCCCAAATACCTTTTCCTTTATTACTACTTGTTCTAAATAAGGGGGCAATATTCAGAAGGGGCGGAATGAAAAGATGGCTTAATGGCCCTCTGTTTTCCCCAGTATCTTCTCTTTCTGAATCATTTTTACCTCACAAATACTGGTCTGTGAGCCAGTAAAGGGGAAAGTAGTTTAGCTGCAGGAAGGGAAGTTTCAGAGAAATAGCAACTTACAGAGGAAAATTAAGTACTCCCTTCTTCCACACACCTTTTCTGTGCAAAGGAATCCCAAGAAAACTTTGCAAAAAAAAAAAAGTGAGGGGGAAGGAAGGAATTGGATTGTTATACAAGGTTGCAATATACAGGTAGTCCTCGCGTACCAACTGCCTCGTTGAGCAACCATTCGAAGTTACGCCAGTGTAGAAAAAACAGCTCTGCGACCAATCCTTGCATTTATGACTGTTGCAGCGTCCCACAGTCACATGATCACCATTCAGGTGCTTCGCAACCAGCGCATTTATGACCGTCAAAGTGTCCCACAATCTCATGATTGCCATTAGCATGCTTCACAACTGGCTCCCAACAGAGTTAATGGAGAACATGGAAGTAAAATCGCAACTTGTGGTCATGTGGTGTCTCGCTTAATGACCACGGTGATTAGCTTTATGACTGAATGGGAATTGACATCATAAGCCCATTGCGATCGCATGATTTTCCACTTAGCGACCACAGCGCTTAGCAACGGAATTGCTGGTCCCAATTGTGGTTGCTAAGCAAAGACTATCTGTAATGTGCAAATTCAGCCTTTACAGTAGTCCTTGTTTAGCAACCACAATTGGGACTGGCAACTTGGTCATTAAGCAAAGCAGCCGCTAAATGAAACTACAGCTGTGCTTACAATCTTACTTCAGTTTTCCTTTGCTTTACAGACCTGCAAAGGTTGTAAATGTGGGCATTGGTCGCAAAGTTACATTTTCATCACTATCGTAACTGTGAACGGTTCCTAAACGAGTCAGTCACTAAATGAGGACTACCTGTATGAACATATTCTTCAAGTGATGTCTCAAATTTTGCATGCAGGTTTTGTCCATTTTCTGGAGCAATCAATTTGTGAACTGGCTTCCTGCTGAAAATTATGCTTCTAGCTCAGAGAAACAATGAAATAACAAATAAAACTGGCTCTCCTGGGGCCAGTGCAAACCTTTTGATTTTGTAGGGCAAATGATCATAGCTTATCACAAAGCACCTGCTTTACATGCAGGTCAGGTAAAAAGTTAATGGCATGTCCAGTTTTTAAAGTATCTTAAATGGAAGGGCTGAGAGAGATGTCTGCTTGAGCCATAATACAGTACAAAATATTAGGCCAGCTAACCAATGGATTGATTCTGCTTTTACTGGCCATTAGTACTGGATGAACGTCTAGTGGCCTGTACAAGGCTGAGTTTCACTTTGTCAAGGGACATACAAATCCCTCTTTAAAGAGGTTTTGCAAAGGAACACAGTAGTCCTCACTTCTAAAACAGAAGCAGCCTCTCTCCTTCATTCTGAGCTGCTCCAGGGCCTCCTTCACAGCCTAGACTAGCATTTGATTGCTGGAAGACATCCTATGTGTGCACAAGAGCCCCTTTTGGATACTGGAAGTGCTGGTTGAACCTATGTTGCCTTCATTCCTCCGTGAGGTGAATTGTGTCACCTCTGCAATGTGAGGCAAATAATGTTGCCTGACACATTACTAAGTTCATTTTTACTTTATCAGAAAAGCAAATGATAAGTGTTTCTGTTCATCTAAATTAAATCATAACTACAGTATAATGTCTCCAAACAGAACTGTAGAAAGTATAAGTTTTGGGGGAAGCTAAATATTAAAGATCTAGAGTGCCCAAGAAAAAGGACAGAATTTTCAGAGCCCGGCTGTATATTTCATTTACTAACTGTACATATTTTCTATCTCTTTTTCTCTTTGTGTTGTTGGATTAAGGTTTGGCCTGTCCTTTGATGAAGTCCTAAAAACAGATTGCCTTGTGTACTGTGATGAACTGGCTTCCTTTACGGGTATAAAACCCAGCGTGCCAGCCCTACTTCTCAAAGATCCCATACTAGCAATGAAGATTTTCTTTGGCCCCTGCTCTCCCTACCAGTTCCGTCTGACTGGGCCAGGAAAGTGGGATGGAGCCCGAAACGCAATCCTGAACCAGTGGGAACGAGTCCTGAAGCCTTTAAGAACTCGAGTTGTGGAAGATTCTGTGAATTGGTTCTCTTACCTATTGAAAGTGCTTGCCATATTTGTTATCTTTGTTGGAATTTACCTTAGTTTCAATTAGATTTTGCAGATCACTTTGGGACAGCCAGGTGCAAATTTCTCCTTTAAAAAGGGTGTGCTACTCCAGGCCCTCAGGCACCTCCTCAAGAAAGTTTTGAGGGCAATCCTCAAGGTTCCCCAGAAGTTATTACAAAATGTTAACTTTGAATGAGATTATTATATTACATTATTACATGACTGGATAGTAATCACGTTAATTATATTTAATTTTAATTAACAGTAAAAGAAGACATAAATGTTGACCTGATCCAGTTCACTACTTTTTGAAGTGCACCCCTGGCATGCCACCTAAAAGCCATCATCTGGCCTATTAACTAATTGATCTTTCTGTGGCCAGAAAAGTGGGACATGATTAAAGTTCCTGTTCCCCAAAAGCCAGTACTGAGAGCTATTGTGACTAGTACTTATGGATAGATTTACTTTTCACAAGTGTTCCTAATCCCCTTCAAAATCATTCAAATGGATCATGCAGCACTCTATATTGTGGAAGCAAATTCCATAGTTTATGTGAAGGATACCACTCTTCTTTCTAAAAGCAAAGCAGCTACATTGCTCTGCTTTACTTTGATCCCAACCTCTCTCATCTGGCAATTCCAGTAGCTGAAAGAGGCTCCTATGCTTATGCAGGAATCTCTTCCTGCCTGTCAGCCCTTCAAGGTAGTCCAGGCAGGAAACCAAAACCATGAGTACTAATGCTATCTTTATTGTAAGGTTACAGTAACAGAATCTTGCAAGACTGAAAGCACTTCCCCCCTCCCCTGTTTTTACTTTCCAGAGAACTAGGGAAGGTCCCTTCTGAGACACTTTCTCCACCCCCATCCCTCCTTTGGATTCAGATTTCTCTAATCAGACCATTGTCAAGGCTGTGACTCTTCCTCCTGTCTCCCAAGGTTATTCTCACAGACCATTACATTGCCCTTCTAGTCAGCACCTGGAAGCATCAGAGGCTTTGGTGCATGTGCTGAGCACATATGTACTATTGGAACTGCCAGATGAAGTTTCAAATCAGTGTGAAACACTCTGATGTGAATTACTGCCATGTCAATTTGGCATCAAGCACCTCTTCAAGGGCAAACTTAGCCATCTCACAAAGGTCATTAACTATAGTAGTTAATGGCTTGAACTTACTGTTACCCTTCCTCCCTCTGCTACCTGAGTGTCATGTCTTGTAATTCTGGATCCTCTAAGCATTGACCTTCAACTTCTCTTTTATCAATTTATTGGTACCCTCATGGTTTTAGATGGATTAGGGTTTTGAGAAGAGAGGTATAAATCAGATGTAAAAATGGCAATTTCCACTTAATCTAAGAACATAAGAGCTCTGTCAGATCAGGCCATAGACTCATCGAGTGCAGCTTTGTGTGTCACACAGTGGCCAACTGAGTGCATCTGGGAAGCTAGAAAGGTAACATCCAAAGGGTCTCCGAACCAACCTATCTCTGGTATACAAAGAGATGTCAGAGCTCCATGCCAATGTGTTATATATTTAAGCCATGATCAACCTTTCTTTTTCATTTGGAAGGCTCCCACACAGGAATGATCTTTTTCTTCAGAATCTCTGGCCAATAGCTGTACAAACCCACCACTCATAAGGTGCCTTGTTTTGACTGATCTTGCAGATGCAAAATTATAAGAAAGCCAGGCTGAGAGATTTGTTTGAATGTTGCCTTCATTTCCATTTTTTTTAGTGAACTTAATAGTTTCTATTTACAGAGCTCATTAGAGAACAAGTGTTTAAAGAAAGTTAGTTGTGTGACTGAAAATGTACTAACCAAGTCAGCCTCTCCAACCTATTACTCTCCAGAAGTTTTAGACCATACCCTAAATCATCTTCATGTGGCTAGAAGCAAGGGATTTGAATCATTTAGCATTCTTGGTTGCAGTATTTTCCTCGTTTATTTTAACTAGTTTACTTATTAATGTGCTATTTACAACCAAAGAAACTGGTTTAATATGTTTGGCTACCATACGCAATCATATGCGTATTTCTATTCCTACTGCAAATGTTTGCCACACCAGGACATTAATTTACTCTGTAAGACATGGTGCTGCCTTTTAAAATCATGGAAACACATTAAGAATATAAGATGACTCAGAACCTTGCTTTCAGCATTGCTGAACCTGATTCCTTTGGAAGGCTCCCGTGTGGGATGTGAAAGCAATATGATTCCTTAACCTGGCAACTAACCTTGGAGGTTTCATTTGACTATGCTAATTAATAGATATTGACATATGCAATTTTGTACCATAATTCTCACAAGTCTCAGTCACCAATGGTCAGACATAATGGGAACTATAATCCAAAAAATTGTGAAACTTCACAAGATCTCAATCTGAACTTGGCAAAAAGGTCAAGATATGGATCTCTTATCTGAAGTTTCAAAGTCTCATGTTTGTGATATCAGTGATAGAACCTAGCCTTGTCTTCTAAAACCTCTTTTTCTATTTCCTTTCATGTTTACCATACATTGGGTCTTCTCCAAAGAACTTTGCTTGCACTGCGTCCAAAATATTTAAACTTTAGCTTCATTACCAGTGCTTGCAGTGAGCAGTATGGTTTTACTTCATTTGGTATTGAACAATTTATTCTTCTTACAGTCTGAGGTACTCTCAAAAACTTTCTCCAGTGCCACAATTCAAAGGCATTGAGCCTTTAGCCTTTTTGATGGTTATATGTTAAATTGGTAAGACCATGGCCTTGACAATATGTACTTTTGCTGTCAAGATATTATGCTTTTAATAAGCAAATTGCACTTTAAACACTTTAAATCATGTCATATTAAATATATGTTTAACTTTAAATACCATTGCATAATAATTAGCAAAGATTTTCTGTTTGTATGCACAATAATAGTTACAGTATGGAAAAGATGGCAAATTTAAAAATGGGGGGGGAATGTTACAACGTATTTTGCTTTATAGCCTTTTTTATAGTTATATGTTAAAATTGGTAAGGCCATGACCTTGATATGTACCTTTGCTGTCAGATAAGCTATGTTTTAATAAGCAAATTATACTATAAACACTTTAAATAATTTCATATTAATTACATTCAACTTCAAATGTCATTGCATAATAATTAGCAAAGATTTTCCACTTGTATTCACAATAACAGTTATAGAATGGAAAAGATTGCAAGTTTCAAAAGGAAAAGAATGTTACAACAGATTTTGCTTTATATCCAAAGGAATTATACATGCTTACATGTTAATATTTCTATAAATTAGTAAACATTAAGATAATTCAAAGATGTGTTTTCTTTTCCTAAATTACTTTCCCTAAACTGGACAATTTATTCACTTCAGCAGTTCTCTGGTACATTAAGTTGTTATTCTGTAGATTTTGTGTGTGTGTGTGTGTGTGTGTGTGTGTGTGCACTTGCCTTCAGTCAGTGTTGACTCCTAGTGACTGCCTGGACTAATCCCTGCAGTTTTCTTGGCAAGATTTCAGAAGTGGTTTGCCATTGCCTCCTTCCTGAGGCTGAGAGAGAGTGACTGGCCCAAGGTCACCCAGCTGGCTTCGGGCCTAAGGTAGGACTAGAACTCCTGGTCTCCTGGTTTCTAGCCTGATGCCTTAACCACTACACCAAAGTGGTTCTTCTGTAGAAAGAAACGACTAAAATGTGACATTTGTTGGCAATTTCATATTTTGCAGTTGTTACAGAATTCCAGAATAGAGGCTCCTCCTCCCAGTGAATCATCCTAGCAATATACTTCTCAGAGTGAATAGACAGTTTTCTTGGAGCAGAGCTGTATGTTTGGACAGGCCAATCAAACCTATAACATCACCATCAGTTTCTGGGTTATAGCAATGAAAGTTTTATTTGTTTTGGAAACTTTATCCTATATTGACTACAAAACTGCAAAAAAGGTGTGTGTGTGTGTGTGTGTGTGTGTGTGTGTGTGTGTGTGTGTAAAACAGAGGGGAAAGCTGTTAGTGCTCTTGAAAATATTTCTCCAGTCTTTTCTACAATCAATCGCACCATCTTATTCTGTCACAACCTTCAGTGGCAGAATTAGGATTAGACTAGGAAGCCCCAGATAACTTCCCAGATAGTGACAAAGGTAATATGCCAATAGCCCCACCACCAAAATACCCTCCAAGTCACATAAACCAACCAGTTGAGGATGCAGCCTTATACCCTTTTAAATGGCACTGGAGCTACTAGAGGCTTGCTCGCTTGCTCATTATATCTGTGGAAATGCTTTCATTTAAATTCAAGCTGAAGCCATTCCTGATCCACAAATCAGAGAACCCCCATGCCTTCAAAAACATCAGCAAGCACACACTCCCTGTTTACTACCGAGCCAACCAAAAGGCTTGGATGACACAATTCCTCTTCAAGGATTGGTTTATGAGCTGTTTTGTGCCCCAAGTAAAGATCTACTGCTTGGAGAAAAGGATCCCTTTCAAAATTCTCCTGCTCCTTGATAATGCCCCTGGACATCCCCCGCATCTCAGCAATCTCCACCCAGACGTAAAAGTAGTTTATCTCCCCAAAAACACCACCCCTCTCCTACAGCCCATGGACCAAGGAGCTATTGCAACGTTCAAGGCCTACCATTTGCGTGCAACGTTTGCCAAAGCCACAGCTGCAATGGAGAATGTGGGACTAACATTGCGGGACTTTTGGAAAGGCTACAATATCCTCCATTGCATCACAAATGTGGCAGCAGCCTGGCAGGATGTCACTGCAAACTGCATGCAAGGGATTTGGAAAAACCGTTTAAAACCTTTTGCTGCTTTTGTAAAAAAATTGTGAAGGTTTTGACCACAATGAAGATTTACAAGAAATCAATCAGGACATTTTGACACTCACCAAATCCCTTGATTTAGAAGTTGATGGTGAGGATGTGACCGATTTGATAGCTTACACTGAGGGAGAGCTTTCCAACGAAGATTTAATAGCACTGCAAGACGAATTGGAAGGACGAGGCAGGGCCGCAACTGGGGGGGGGGGGCAAGTGGGGCATGTGCCCTGGGCGCCACACTGGGGGGGCGCCAAAATGACGCCCGGGGGGGTGCCAAAATGACAAAATAACCCATGGAGGGGCGCGGAATCCATGTTTGCCCTGGGTGACACAGACCCTAGTTCCATCCCTGGGATGAGGGGTTGTGGGGGTGAGTGGAGTAGAAGAGGAAGAGGAAGATGTCAAAGCAGGAAGAGAACATACTGCAGTTCAGCCCCAAAAGTTAACCCTGAAAAAATTTGCAGAGTTTTTCTCAATAGTGAACCATGCTTTATCATTTTTAGAAGGCATGGATCCAAACGTGCAGCGTGTTGGCAAAGTACGCAGAGAAATTGATAACACCTTAAGGTGCTATCGGGAACTGTATGGAGAAAAACAGGAAAAAAACGTGCAAACCACACTTGCTGGGTTCTTCAGGAAAATTAATCCTTCCTCAACTGTACTCCCCTCGCCATCCACAGGAACAGAAGACTCAGATGATCCTCAGCCATCAACCAGCTGTGCCAGCCTATCCAACATCACCACAGGAGAAGACTAATCTTGCTGTATATTTATACAGTACTAGCCACTTTAACAAACTTACAGTATTTTGCACTTTATTTTTGTACTGTTATGCAATGTTATACCTATAACAATAATATTTATCTATTTATTTGATTAATTTTTATCCCACCTTTATTATTTTTATAAATAACTCAAGGCGGTGAACATACCTAACACTCCTCCTATTTTCCCCACAACAACAACACTGTGAGGTGAGTTGGGCTGAGAGAGAGTGACTGGCCCAAGGTCACCCAATTGGCTTTCATGCCTGAGGCGGGACTAGAACTCTCAGTCTCCTGGTTTCCCATTGGCTCCTTCCTAGGGCTGAGAGACAGGGACTGGCCCAAGGTCACCCAGCTGGCTTTCATGTCTAAGGCGGGACTAGAACTCTCAGGCTCCTGGTTTATAGCCTGTTGCCTTAACCACGACACCAAACTTAAATTAAGCATTGTTATTATGTATTCCTGTATAGTATGTTACTAAGTTATTGTTCTTATTGTTATTAAAAAAAAATTATACTGTTATGTTAAAAATGTTGTTCAGTTCATTGAAGGATAACAGAAATTGATTACAGATGGTTTAAGGGGGGAAAGTGTTTAAGGGGGGAAAGTGTTCTGAACTATTCAGAACATTTTTCTCATACCAAAGGGAGGGAAAAAAGTTAGAAGCATTCTAGAATGTGAGAGAGTGTTTTATTAATCTCTTTTAAAAACATACAATTAACAGTCTAGAAAAAGTACAACTATTATACACACTGTAAAAAAAGTACAGTAGCGTAATACATTTTATCTGTACAGAATGTCAACAATTACAATAGTTCCATTAACATGCATTCACAACATTCTTATACAATTCATGGAAATACAGTTCCATGAAACAAGAAAATTTGGGAACCTTTGTATTAGAGTACAGTATACACATACATACAGTATAAATTTGACATTACAGTAACAGATCACAGATCCAGGTAGATTTATGTTTGACATACTAGCCTAACCTGGTAAAGGGGATTCTGTGCAATAATAGTGTAATCAGAACTGCCAGTAAAAATCAATAGCTGGCAAGCTTGTACAGTGTATTGCTAGGGGCAATTCTTGGGTTTCAGAGATCTACAGTATAAGTAAAATGCCTTTTCCAGCTAGCCAGACAGTAGCAGCTCTAATCTAAAGGTGGCTGACAGCTGCCATTTTAATTTCTCACCTTACATACAGTGCAGTACTGTAGTCCTAGCACGGTGGAGTCCACCAGCTCTTTGCAAACAGCTTCAAAAATAAAAACCTTTTGTATCTGTCTTTTGACTTGACTCGTATCTGACACAAGTCAAATGCAAGTCATATAATTTGCGTAGTTCTCACAGGGAAAAACAGTCTATGTAAATACGCCAGTAAATCACTTTCTTTTACTTCACTCTCAATCTTTACATAGGCACTGCTGGAACATTTGTTGAACAGTAACGTAATGTTGAAGAGGGGAGAGATGAAGCAGGTACAAAGTGCTTCCTGTTAAAATGACAGCTTTTGGCTAATGGAAACACTGCAAAGTTTAATAAACCTCTCCACAAACTTTTCCCATAACTGTGGCAGATTGTGCAATGCCGCCTTCTATAAAGCTGTATAGAGCGTCTGCTGTTTACAGTAAATGTTACAGATTAAAGAGCAAAGGAGAAAACATTCCTCTCAGTTATCTCGCCTATTTAAAGTATGTACAATCATTCTCCTTACCCCCCCAAACGCTCTGCAGTTATTCTTCTGTGAAAGCGGCTACTGGGGGGCAACATTTTTGCTCTCCTCTCTAACCCTCCCCCCATTTCTTTTCCTTCCTTTCTTTCTGTTCTTAATTCCTGCCAGAAAGCTTGAGTCAAAGTCCTTTGGACAACAAAAATACAAGTGATTTCTCTTTTCCTCCTTGGCTCCTCTTCCACACTCAAAATTTTAGAAATGCTGCATTCATGCTGTTGCAGGGAAAGAAATCTGGAGCTATTTTGTTTCTTAGCCACAGTTGTAACAACAAACTTTAGCTCTTGTTCTTTTTTTGCCCAGCACTTGTGATAAAATCTCATGTCCAAAACATTTTTGCCCAAAGGCAGATAAATTTGCACAGGCAGGTTCTGCAAACATTTGTTAATTAACAACTCAGTTAAGTGAATATTGCACAGATGTATCATGTAGAATGCATTTGGAGATATCCTTGTGATCACAGAAGTCACTGGTGGGCAAAAACGTTTTGGTAAGCAAAAAAAAAAAAGAACAAGCTCAAGCTTTTATAAAAACAGGAAGTACTGTAATATCATATCAATATGATTTTGCTTGCAAAAAAGGGGCGTGGTGGCTCAGCGGTTAAGACGCCAGGCTTGTTGATCGGAAGATCGCAAGTTCGGAGGTTCGAATCCCTAGCCCTGCGTGCGGAGTGAGCTCCCGCACTAGCTCCAGCTCTTGCCAACCTAGCAATTCGAAAGCATGCAAATGCAAGTAGATGAATAGGTACCACTTCGGTGGGTAGGTAACAGCGTTCCACACGTGTCATGCCGGCCACATGACTGTGGAAGCGTCTTCGGACAACGCTGGCTCTTTGGCTAACAAACGGAGATGAGCACCGGCCCCTAGAGTCGGACACGACTGCACAAATGTGCGGGGGGAACCTTTACCTTTACCTTATGATTTTGCTTGCAAAAAAGTGTGCTTAGAAATTTGCTTACAAAAAAGTGTGCTCAGAAAGGCAACTTCAGAAATAAGTTTTGGGAACACAGTATTTTAGCCTTAGGACAAATCCACATGAGGGTTTTGCAAGGTCCCTCAGCTGGTTTTGAGAGCCAAGAGGTACTTTCCCTGCACTCCAGATATTAGCTGCAATGCTGTATTGAAAACAAACTCCACAGACTGTATTTTTGTGGATATTTTGGCAGCAGAGAGAAGGAGAGTTTGTTTGTAAAAAGGAAGGCAGAGTTGCAAAAAAGTAAAAAAACCAATTTTATGCAGGTTATTGTAGAGGAAACAAAAATAAGTCCAGATTGTTTTTGTGCAAGACAGAATATTTGTGATAGTTTGCAGTTTATTTCATGGTCAGCATTTAATCTCTACAAATTAAATACCGAAATCTTAACCATTCTGTAGTTGTGTAGGGAAAGGGAAGGCTCTGCTGTGAAATGAATTCTGCATTTTCTTAGATACACCCTTTCTTGGTTCTTTTTGTTCTTACTTTGCAAAATTCAAAATAAATTCACCATACTTCTAAATTTGCATAGATGCATATAAACTAGTGTATGTAAATGTATGGCATGTAATTAGGGTTACTGTTTCTTGAAATGTGCAGGCTGCAGTTTCATAGACTCCCCTACTCAAAAAGGCAGAGAAATGTACAGAGGAAAGTATGGATTTATGATTAAACTTGTCAGTGCTTTGCTCTTGGAATTATTAGAATCAAAACTAAAGAAACCACTCTGTGTCTTTGAGCATATCAATTACCTCTCATGTTAGGTCACACATCATGCTAAGTCATAAAATAATTTTGTGGAGTCCTTGGTGTTCTCTGAGCCTTGTTGTTTTCTTGCAGACGTTTCATTGCCAGGCTAGGCAACATCTTCAATGCGAAAAGGGAGTGGGACTTGCTCTCTGTTTATATACCCTGGCTTGTCCTGCCTGTGTTGGTGGGGGTGTTGTACTCTCCTTGGTAGTACTTTGATTGGGTTGTTGTTTGCTGCTTGGTTGATTGACTGAGTTAATAGTTCCTTGATTAGGGTCTATTGTGTTGTTTGATTGCTCCTCTGCTGCTAATCTTGCTGTTAATCTTTGCCTATCTTGTTGTTGATTGCTGGCAAAGAGGTGTTCTGGTCTTCTGGCTTTTCTATTGTCTCTTATGAATGGTATGTAAATGTTGTTTACCTCTATGTGTCTATTGATGGCTGCTTTGTCTGAGTGCCAAGCTTCCAGGAATTCTCTAGCATTTTTGGATTTGGCTTGGTTTAAGATGCTCTCAGTTTCCCAGTTGAAAGTATGGTTAAGTCTGTCCATGTGTTGTGAGATTAAGGAGTTTTCATCATGTCTTCTGACTGCTAGTTGGTGTTCATGGATGCGTTCTTGTATATAAACAGAGAACAAGTTCCACTCCCTTTTCGCACTGAAGATGTTGCCTAGCCTGGCAATGAAACGTCTGCAAGAAAACAAGGCTCAGAGAACACCAAGGACTCCACAGTTCAATCCTGAGCTGCAAATATTCTCTTTGATAAAATAATTTGTTTGATGTGGGTCATCATGTCATCTAGAACTGTCATGCCTTCTTCTGACAAATCCTCAAATGAGAAAAGAGAGGAACTACTGAGGTGGGGCTCAGAAGAAATAGTCAAGGCACAGTTCCCAATTCAAGCTGAGGCTGGACTAGGCAATGTTCCTCCAGGTGAGGGAACTTAATCCAGAATCTACCAGTTGCTGCCTGGATTTCTCCCCAGAGAAGACTGATGCTTGCAGAGAATACGCAGGAATAGGAGAAGACTGATGCTTGGGAGTGCAGGAAATCTCATACAGATCTTCCAGGAGTAGGTCCGCTGCAAAGTTGTACACAAATAACAGAGGAGATATGCCCCCTATCACAGCATTTAACCCTGTCCCTTCCTTTCAGTCTGCTGTACCAGCAACTGTCTGCTAATGCTGAACTGCTTGTAATCATTCTTGGATGTGGTTTCATGTGCTGGAGCCCTGTTCCTGTGACCCTTGGTCACCTTTTGGGTTTCTCTGTGGTAGCGACTCAGGCCTGGCAAACTGAATTCACAGCCATTGACCCACCTTTTATTGTGGACTTTCTCTTACCTTCGCTATAGCTCCTCCTCCTCCTCCATAAGTAAAGCTGCCATGATAAGGCAGAATGCCAACCATACTATGGAGTTTGGCAAGTTGTGGCAAAGCAGCAAATTTTGGCTTATTCAACAACCCATGGTTTAAAAATAATGGGATAGTGTGACCTGGAATTCAACCACTCTCCTTAACTTGACTTAAAATGCTATAGCACCATTCACTTTTTTATTTTTACTTTGCTTTGTTTCATGACCCGACAACCCCATCCCATAACCATTAGAATCTGGAGTCTCTGTGTATTCTCCATATTTATTTTTACCCATTTTTATGAGTATCTCTGACACTGCATAGAAGAATGTTGTTCAGGAATGGTGAGTACTAGCAAAGCTCTATTAGGAGGCAAGAGGGCATACATGAGAAAAGAAGAGTAATTTCAGCCTTAGGCATGAAAGCCAGCTGGGTGACCTTGGGCCAGTCACTCTCTCTCAGCCCAACTCACCTCACAGGGTTGCTGTTGTGAGGGAAATAGGAGGAAGAAGGAGTATTAGGTATGTTCCCCGCCTTGAGCTATTTATTATTATTATTATTATTATTATTATTATTATTATTATTATTATTATTGGTGGGATTAAAAATCTAAAAAAATATTTTGCACTCCAATGTACAGTATAACCAGTGTTTGAATTTACCAAACTAGCAGATATTACTGGCAAATATATGTTTTAAGGAACAGAGAAGTACTTGCTGCTTATGCAGCTTCTTGGTGACCTCAAGGAAACAATAAAAACATCGCTACAGAATTACAACCTTTGTACTTTGTGTCCAACAGCTAGTAGCATGTGAATGAATGCCAGTGTAAGGTGCCTCTTCAGAAAAGTCTCTACCCTGACACCAAGCTATGGGACGAACAGTGGCAATTATTGGGGCAGGGGTGAGTGGGCTGGCCTCTATCAAATGCTGCCTGGAGGAAGGACTGGAGCCTACCTGCTTTGAGAAGAATGATGTCATCGGGGGACTTTGGCAATTCAGAGTAAGTAGCATTAATTCAAATTTAAAACTCTGAAGAAAAATATCAAACTGTAGTAATTCTTTTTTTCTTTTTCTTTTTGCCGTTCAGTCATGCCCGAACCTCGGCAACTGCCTGGACCAGTCCCTGCAGTTTTCTTGGCAAGATTTCAGTTTGCCATTGGCTCCTTCCTAGGGCTGAGAGAGAGTGAGTTAAAGTCACTCAGCAGGCTTTCAGGCCTAAGGCGGGACTAGAACTCAGTCTCCTTGTTTGTGATTGGCTCCTTCCTAGGGCTGAGAGACAGGGACTGGCCCAAGGTCACCCAGCCAGCTTTCGTGCCTAAGGCAGGACTAGAACTCTCAGTCTCCTGGTTTCCCATTGTCTCCTTCCTAGGGCTGAGAGAGAGGGACTGGCCCAAGGTCACCCAGCCGGCTTTCATGCCTAAGGCGGGACTAGAACTCAGTCTCCTGGTTTCTAGCCCGTTGCCTTAACCACTACACCAAACTGGCTCTTGTAGTAATTCTACAAGCATCAATAGAGAAGAACTTCACTTGAATCCAAAGTTGTTCTGGGGTTTGGGTTTTTTTATCTCTGTGTTGTGGGGGCTCTGTTTTGCTTGTTCCATCAAACAGAAAGGTGGGGTCATTAAACTAAAATCACTGCTTTGCCCCCCAGAGATCATGGTGCAATCATTAAAGCATGTTTTTAAATAATCTCCATGAATTAATAGGGAGATTCTATAGACCAAAAACAAAGCAAGAGATAATCTTGCTCTGAGCAACCATAAGCTGTTGTTGCTGGGGGTGTCTGTCCCACTTAACATAATTGTGGAGGAAGGGTATTTGTGGGAAACAACACCTGACTACTGACACAGATGTCAGAAGGGGCCAATGGTGGCACCAAGACAGGCAGAGCGAAGAAAAGGGAGATAAGTAAAAGATGAAGCTGCTGGAAGTGTTATAAACAACTCTCTGAGAATGCTGCCCTGCTGCCAAGTGCTGCCTGCAGATCAAGTCTTCATATTGGCAACCAAGATTTCTACGCGTTTTTCTTGGATGGGAAGTAAAATATATCAACCTTGTCCAAAGAGCAGATACAGTATCTGTCACGTCCATCCAGAGACCAGCCCAGTCCTGCCAGCTCAGCTAGAGAGGAGAAGAATAGATGGTCCAGCCTTTCAGGAGATTCTCATCCCTGCAGGCAGCTTTCCAAGGATTTCGTTTACCCTAAACACCACAAGGTTGGAGGCAGCAGCCAGAAGTTAGGGGGCTCCTACAGATGGGGCTCAAGTGAGAGCTGGCTGAGAAGAGTTTGTGACCTGTTTCCAAGGTTGGCAGGGAGACAGGAATCTGAATTGCCTGCAGGCAGTCTGTAAAACCTTAGGAGGAGACCCTTTCTTTAACTAGGCATTGTGGGTGTTTTTAATTGAATTTTCCACTGTATCTGCTTGTGGAAGAGTCTTACCCACAGAAGAAGTGAGAGTAGACTTATCAAACAATGAGAAAAGATGCTCTTCATGTTGATAATTCCCATGGACTTCAGCACCTTCATCAGAAGATCTGTTCATATGTGGGTTGGACATATAGCAATAATGATGATGGTCAGGATGCACACATGCAAGTGGTTGTATGTATGTATGTATGTATGTATGTATGTATGTATGTATTTATTTATTTATTTATTTATTTATTTATTTATTGTGATATTTATACCCCGCCTATCCCCTCCCTAATGGAGGACTCTAGGCAGCTTACATTCATATACTGTATATACAATTCAAATTATACAATTCACCAAATTCAATTATACAATTCACCACGCATGAAGGGAGGGGGGTGAGGGAACCGACTCTACTAGGCCCCGGACTACAATTCCCAGGATGCCTTGAGCCGGCTGCTGACATCCTGTAGCTGTCACATCCGGGTCCGTCGTCACCACTGCCATTCGATCTTCCTCTGATCCTCTCCTCCGGTGGAGCCGACTTCCCGACAGGACGCCAGCAAATTAGCCCACTTAAGGTGGTACCCATTTTATCTACTTGCTAGGCTTTCGAACTGCTGGGTTGACAGGTTGTATGCACATTGGCCTCTCACCATATAGCTGTTCTCCATTAGAACAAGTGCCATGCACATATGGAGTTCTACAGGTATGATATATACTCTCAGATGAATGTGCATAGTTAGGAGATATTAAAAATTCCTATAGTACTATCACATTCTACTAACATAGCTTAGATATCTTTGTTCGTTGTTGTTGTTGTTCAGTCATTTAGTCGTGTCCGACTCTTCGTGACCTCATGGACCATAGCATGCCAGGGCTTCCTGTCCTCCACCGTCTCCCGGAGTTTACTCAAATTCATGTTCATTACATCGGTGATGCTATCTAACCATCTCATCCTCTGCCGTCCCCTTCTCCTTTTGCCTTCAGTCTTTCCCAGCATCAGGGTCTTTTCCAGTGAGTCCTCTCTTCGCATTAGGTGGCCAAAGTATTTGAGCTTCAGCTTCAGCATCTGTCCTTCCAATGAGCAGTCAGGGTTGATTTCCTTTAGGATTGACTGGTTTGACCTCCTTGCAGTCCAAGGGACTCTCAAGAGTCTTCTCCAGCACCACAGTTTGAAAGAATCAATTCTTCGGCGCTCAGCCTTCCTTATGGTCCAACTCTCACAGCCATACATTACTACTGGGAAAACCATAGCTTTAATTATACGGACCTTTGTTGGCAAGGTGATGTCTCTGCTTTTTAATATGCTGTCTAGGTTTGCCATAGCTTTCCTCCCAAGGAGCAGGCATCTTTTAATTTCATGGCTGCAGTCACCGTCTGCGGTGATCTTGGAGCCCAAGAAAATAAAATCTGTCACTGCTTCCATTTCTTCCCCTTCTATTTGCCAGGAAGTGATGGGACCTAAAACACCTTTATAACCTTTCCTCTTTGGTGAAGCACAGAAAAAGCAGGCTTTCTCTGCTTGTAGAGGTAAAGGTAAAGGTTCCCCCCACACATTTGTGCAGTCGTGTCCGACTCTAGGGGCCGGTGCTCATCTCCGTTTGTTAGCCAAAGAGCCAGCGTTGTCCGAAGACGCTTCCACGGTCATGTGGCCGCATGACGCGCGTGGAACGCTGTTACCTACCCACCGAAGTGGTACCTATTAATCTACTTGCATTTGCATGCTTTCGAATTGCTAGGTTGGCAAGAGCTGGGGTGAGTGCGGGAGCTCACGCCGCACGCAGCGCTAGGGATTCGAACCTCCGAACTTGCGATCTTCCGATCAACAAGCCTGGCGTCTTACCCGCTGAGCCACCATGCCCCTCCATCCTTGTAGAAGAAGCTAGATATTCCCAGAACTAATTGGATGGAATCCAATGCCTGTCCCCAAACCATCTCATTCTGGGAACTACTAAAATGACATTCTCAACACCCTTTCACAGATACTGTAGGCAGCATGATGTCTGTGGGCATCAATGTGACATAGATACCTCTTTTGTGCTCTCAAGGCTCCCTGCCCCAAAAAACACTAACGTTCTTTGGAATGTTATAATGAAAACAAATGAATTCAGAAACACAGGTCTAATTAAAATACAATTGCAAAATAATATGAAAATTTAAGGTCACCAACCACATATAAAAGTAGCTATATACCAATGCTCAGCAGAGTTAGATAAAACCAGATTTATTCCATGGCTAAAACCAGATTACATGTAAATAGTAGGTTGCAATGCAAAACACTTTCAAAAATGATTTTAAAGGCTTGTGAACATTTTACTATAATTCATATGTACTACCATTGTACAGGAAATTCCTGAAAAGGGAAGGACCACTGTTTACAGATCTGTGGTGACCAATACATCCAAGGAAATGACCTGCTTCAGTGACTTCCCATTTCCAGAAAGTTCTCCTAACTATCTGCACCACTCCATGTTTCTGGAGTACCTCAAAGATTATGCTAAACATTTCCACCTTCTGGACTGCATTCAGTTTAAGGTAAGGGGGAAATTAACAGTCAGATATTTCTGCAACAGTCAGAATAGGAAAGGGGTGTAGCTGTTAAGTGACATTTCAACCACTGTGATATGTTAAAAATATTAGAACTCCACAACATTAGACCAAAGAGATTCAATCTGCTCTAACATCCTGTTATTGGCATTAGCCAGGCAGCTGCCTCTGGGAAGCTCATAAGCAGGGCATGAAAAATATATACCATCCTTGCAGTCTGCTATACAGTACACAGAAATATAGTGTTTCTGATCACGTGTGCAACAACTTTTGAGTGGGTTGTGCCAGAACTTGTAAAAACCTGGAGTTTAAACCTTTAGATTGGCTTTAGATAGGAAAAGGGACACACAGTGTCTGCTAGATATGGAGAGCAGAGATAGATTTATTACTGAACCAATAATTTCTTCTGGGTGCTCCAGTTTGCTTTCATGCTTTTGAGAATCTCCACCCTCTTATCTACTAATCTCACCAATCTCAATAGAACACAAAATAACAGCAGAACTGGGAATGTCATCACTCTATAATGATGCAGTTACTTTGTTTTGTTTTGGGGATTTATACAAGACTATGGTATACAGCATCAGAAAACATCCAGATTTCACAACTACTGGACAATGGGTGGTTTTTACTGAGACTAATGGGCAACAGGCATCGGCCGTCTTCGATGCAGTTATGATTTGCAGTGGCAATTATGCAGAAGTTAATCTACCCCAAGATTCTTTTCCTGGTAAGTTTTGAACAAATTTGCTAAATACACATAAGCTAATGTGATTGTGGTTCTAGCCCCTCAAAAAACCTGGTCTTCTCTTTCGTAATGCCAGGTTGATTCAAAATAAAACAGTCCACAATTTGATCAGGTGTGAGAAAGCCAAGTGCATTCTTTTTGGGGGACAAAAATGACCTTAAGACTAGTAGACTGGTCACATTGTGGTGACCTCTAGGCTTGAGGAAGGTAACAGGAGAGCCAGTTTGGTCTAGTGGTTAAGGTGCTGGGCTAGAAACCAGGAGTCTGTGACTTCTAGTCCCACCTTAGGCATGAAAGCCGGCTGGGTGACCTTGGGCCAGTCACTCTCTCTCAGCCCAACTCACCTCAGAGGGTTGTTGTTGTGGGGAAAATAGGAGGAGGAAGGAGTATGAGGTATGTTCGCTGCCTTATTTATTTATTTATTTAATTAATTAATTAATTAATTAATTAATTTCTATGACCGCCCATCTCCCCCTCAGGGAGGGACTCTGGGTGGTTCACAACCACAACCACAGCCACAACAATAACAATACAATATAATAAAATATAATAAAAACACAATAAAATACCCATACAATAAATATAATTTAAATTAAAACCAAGTGGCCGATGGTTCGCAGTAACGCTGAACATACTTAAAATATTTGGGCGGCTCTATAAAATCAGCCAACCCCAAGCTTGACCACTTTCCCTCTTGCCCCAGGCGAGATCACAGAGCCAGGTTTTCAATTTTTTTCTAAAGTCCAGGACTTTATTATAAAAATAATAAAGGCAGGATAAAAATTAAATAAATAAATAAACATGCTGTATGTTGGGCTGCCTTTTGTGTCTAGTCTAGAAACTTCAGTTGATACAGAATTCAAGAGCTAAGCTGGTTTGGGGGAAAATGCAAAGAGACCATATCACATTGGTGCTCAAAGCATTGCACTGGCTGCTTGTTCATTTCCAGACAAAATGCAAAGTGTTGGGTGTAAGTACTATACAACTTAGATCCAGGTTGCTTAAGAGAATGTTTCTTTCTCTAGGAACTTCCACAGTTGCTGAGAGCAGTGATGAGGTTTACCTACAGGGGGGTCATCTGGCATTGACTCAGGGTCAAGCCTTCTTGGTTGCCACTTCAATTCTTTGGACTGTTCTTTCTGCAGAGTTCAGGGTCCTAATGTTTCCATTAACTTTAAAAAGCCCTTAAAATACATCTTGGCTTCTAACTGTTGCTTAATTGTTAATTATTCATTTACTTGTTTCACTTGTTTTTATGGCTTTTAATTGTTTTTATTGTTTTGATGTTAAAGTTGTTTTGATTGTAAACTGCCTAGAGATTTCAGTGACCAGCTATACACCAACTTAAAATAATAATAGTCTTCCCATTGTCCTCCATAGGGGATTAGCAGAAGAAACGTGCCCAAACAACTCTAAGATATTCAATCAGTGGCATTCACTCTACAGTATTTATCTTGGAGCTATCTTGGACCGTACTAGAGTCACCTTTCTAGTCTTGGCATGTATAATTTTAACAATAAATTGCCAGCACTCCTGGGGGTGGGGGAGGCTGCAATGTTATGGGGTCTGGCCCACGGCACTGAGCAAAAAGGACTTTACTACATATTCTTGCCATATGAGAATTGCTGCCCTCCCCGTGTGCCTGCTTATTTTCAATGGGAAGAATGACACTGATTCCAAAAGGAGATTTCTTTCACATGAAGCATAGCAGACCCAGAGGGCAGAGATGCAATTGTAATGGGGATCACAGTGGGGATAAAGCTGTAAAGCCACCTTATCTCACCTATTGTCCTAGTCCAGCCCATTTCCACCTTTGGTAGCTATTTATGTTTTCAAAATTACACAATTCCTGTCATATCCCTTTTGGACTTCAATTTTTTCATAGATGAGAGATGGATCATTACAATAACTGCCACAGGCAGTAGAATTTAAATTTACAGGCAATAAAACAAGAAATCTGTCTCACAGGATGCCCTCTTATATGGAAAGGAAACAGAAGGAAATCAGTCCCCATTTACAGTGGAGTAGATCTGATCACGAACTTCTTATTGCACAATTTAGAATCAGAATAAAGAAAATAGGGAAGACCCACAGATCAGTTAGATATGAGCTCACTAATATTCCTAAGGAATATGCAGTGGAGGTGAAGAATAGATTTAAGGGACTAGATTTAGTAGATAGGGTCCCGGAAGAACTATGGACAGAAGTTCGCAACATTGTTCAGGAGGCAGCAACAAAAAACGTCCCAAAGAAAAAGAAAACCAAGAAGGCAAGATGGCTGTCTGCTGAGACACTGGAAGTAGCCCAAGAAAGAAGGAAAGCAAAAGGCAACAGTGATAGGGGGAGATATGCCCAATTAAATGCAAAATTCCAGAAGTTAGCCAGAAGAGATATGGAATTATTTTTAAATGAGCAATGCGTGGAAGTGGAAGAAGACAATATAATAGGAAGGACAAGAGACCTCTTCCAGAAAATTAGAAACATCGGAGGTAAATTCCAGGCAAAAATGGGTATCATCAAAAACAAAAACAAAGATGGCAAGGACCTAACAGAAGCAGAAGAGATCAAGAAAAGGTGGCAAGAAAATACGGAAGATCTGTATAGGAAGGATGATAATATTGGGGATAGCTTTGACGGTGTGGTCAGTGAGTTAGAGCCAGACATCCTGAAAAGTGAGGTTGAATGGGCCTTAAGAAGCATTTCTAATAACAAGGCAGCAGGAGACGATGGTATCCCAGCTGAACTGTTTAAAATCTTGCAAGATGATGCTGTCAAGGTGATGCATGCCATATGCCAGCAAATTTTGAAAACACAAGAATGGCCATCAGATTGGAAAAAATCAACTTATATCCCCATACCAAAAAAGGGAAACACTAAAGAATGTTCAAACTATCGAACAGTGGCACTTATTTCACATGCCAGTAAGGTAATGCTCAAGATCTTGCAAGGTAGACTCCAGCAATTCATGGAGCGAGAATTGCTAGATGTACAAGCTGTGTTTAGAAAAGGCAGAGGAATTAGAGACCAAATTGCCAATATCCGCTGGATAATGGAGAAAGCCAGGGAGTTTCAGAAAAACATCTAGTTCTGTTTTATTGACTATTCTAAAGCCTTTGACTCTGTGGATCATAACAAATTGTGGCAAGTTCTTGTTGGTATGGGGATACCAAATCATCTTGTCTGCCTCCTGAGGAATCTGTATAACGACCAAGTAGCAACAGTAAGAACAGACCACGGAACAACAGACTGGTTTAAGATTGGGAAAGGAGTCCGGCAGGGCTGTATACACTCACCCTACCTATTCGACCTGTATGCAGAACACATCATGCGACGTGCTGGGCTTGATGAATCCAAGGCTGGAGTTAAAATCACTGGAAGAAACATTAAGAATCTCAGATATGCAGATGATACCACTTCGATGGCTGAAAGCGAGGAGGAGCTGAGGAGCCTTATGACGGTGAAAGAAGAAAGTGCAAAAGCTGGGTTGCAGTTAAACCTCAAAAAAACCAAGATTATGGCAACCAGCTTGATTGATAACTGGCAAATAGAGGGAGAAAATGTGGAGGCAGACTTTGTATTTCTAGGCGCAAAGATTACTGCAGACGCTGACTGCAGCCAGGAAATCAGAAGACGTCTACTTCTTGGGAGGAGAGCAATGACAAATCTCGATAAAATAGTTAAGAGCAGAGACATCACACTGACAACAAAGATCCGCATAGTCAAGGCAATGGTATTCCCCATAGTAACCTATGGCTGCGAGAGCTGGACCCTAAGGAAGGCTGAGTGAAGGAAGATAGATGCTTTTGAACTGTGGTGTTGGAGGAAAATTCTGAGAGTGCCTTGGACTGCAAGAAGATCAAACCAGTCCATACTCCAGGAAATAAAGCCAGACTGCTCACTTGAGGGAATGATATTAAAGGCAAAACTGAAGTATTTTGGCCACATAATGAGAAGACAGGATACCCTAGAGAAGATGCTGATGCTAGGGAAAGTAGAAGGCAAAAGGAAGAGGGGCTGACCAAGGGCAAGATGGATGGATGATATTCTGGAGGTGACGGACTCGACCATGGGGGAGCTGGGGGTGGCGACGGTCAACAGGAAGCTCTGGTGTGGGCTGGTCCATGAAGTCACGAAGAGTCGGAAGCAACTGAACGAATAAACAAGATCTGATAATGTCAGAGCTTCATTGAACCAGAGCTATTTAGTCCAGCATAATATTGTCATAGATCCAGCCAGGTGCTCCTGAAAAACTCTTAAGTAGAATATTAAGAGAGGTGGATACAGGAAGACATTTTAAGGTGTTGCAGAGAGGTGCTGTGTTTGCATTCACACATGCTCTGAAGCCCCTTTGGGGGATTAAATCCAATGTGCTGGACAGCCATCTTACATACAATGTAATTCCCTTTCAATTAAAAAATGGGACCATGTAGAGGCCTCTTGCTGTGGTATTTCCCTTAACTCTCTTGGCAGATATAAGTAGATGAACAAACACTATGAAGTTTAATAAAGAAACCCTTGGTTCTGTATTGAGCAGCTGGTAATAATGAAAAGGAATGTTTTATTGTCAGGGGAGAATATCTCTTGAAATGTGACACTGTCTTTCTCTCTCTCTCTCTCTCTCTCTCTCTCTCATCATTTTACAGGATTGGAAAACTTTAAAGGTCATTACATGCATAGCTGGGAATACAGAGATCAAAAAGGGTTGGAGGGTAAAATGGTTCTGGTAGTTGGTGCTGGAAACACTGGAGGGGATGTTGCTGTGGAAGTGAGCCGCACAGCTGCCAAGGTATCATTTGTTGAACCAATGATTGCTGTGCTCATTTGTCTTTTAAGTAGGAAATAAGTACTAATCATCTTGGAATCATCATCATACAAGATCAAGTTTAAAAGAGCAGAGTCAGAAACAGTGAAGCATGTTTTTGCCATATCTCTAGTGCAGGGCTTTCCAAAGTTTTCCCGCGGCGACACACCAACCGCCGTTGGTGTGTCACCGCGGGAAAACCCGGAAGTGCTGCCGTTGCGGCAGCGCGCAAAAACCCGGAAGCGCTGCTGCTGCTTTCAGTTTTTGTGCGCCGCTGTTGGTGTGTCGCCGCGGGAAAACCCGGAAGCGCCGCCGTTGCAGCAGCGCGCAAAAACCCAGAAGCGCTGCTGCCGCTTTCGGTTTTTGCACGCCGCCATGGCTGCGGCGCTTTCGGATTTTCACGTGCCGCCGTTGGTGTGTCACCGAGGGAAAACCCGGAAGCGCTGATGGCGCGCCATCAGCGCTTCCGGGTTTTGACGCAACACATCTGGGCCCCGCAGGCGACACACTTTTGTGTCGCGACACACAGTTTGGAAAGCTCTGCTCTAGTGCAAAGCCATGGCCTACCTGGTACCTTTCACTCTTCCTTTCATGAGGATTCATATGCCAAATGCATGACAGATAAACATTACAACTTTTATTACTACAGTATTTCCTTCTGAGTCACTGATCATGACTGGCATAGCTATTGCAACAAAGTTGGCCTAAGCACCATGCATCTTCTGAAAGCCTTCATTTTATCTGTTTTTATGGTGCTACTTTAGCTGTCCTTTTTTTCTCCTCCAAGTATGTCTAAGGGCATACTAAAAACAATAGTTTGTTCAGCAAACTATTTCTGGGCTGCAAAATCCTAACAAAGGACCTAGTGGTTGAAAGAATATGCCCATCACCTGAATGTTCCAGTTCTAATCCATCATAATGATGCAATCAAAGAGTTCCCTGACTATTTCAGAATGATTGCCCCCCCCACACACACACACTGCTTTCTAACTCTTTGTTGAAAATATTGCCAAATGTTTTTAGCTTGCTAAATTCTGTAGCCTCATATAAGTTATGCATTAGTGGGTCATATTAGTCCTCAAATCTCTTAGTTCTAAACCTGATATAATATTGCTGTTTCATATCGTGTACCTCCATGGGATATTGTTTTAATGTTTTTGTTTTGGATGTATTGGTAATGCTGTCTATCTTACCAAAGGATTTAACCTCCTTTTGGCCTTTTACCGCTAGACTAAATCAGTTCCCGCTCATCAGCAGCTGAGAGTCCCTAGGAATGCTCTTTTCAGTTTTTTCCCCCTTAGGTCTTTCTCAGCACCAGAAATGGAGCATGGGTGTTTAGTCGCATGTCGAAAGCTGGCTGGCCTTCTGATATGGTCTTCCAAACTCGATTTCTGAACTCCATTCAGAGGTTTCTTCCTGCAGACATTATGAACAACTTATTGGCAAAGAAATTCAACGAATGGTTTGATCATAAGAATTATGGATTGATCCCTATTAAAAGGTAATCTATTTTATTATGGATTAAATTGTATTTGCCAAAATGCTGAGCCATGTCAACAAAAGATGAGGTCTGCAGGTAAGTAACAACTAACTTGCTATTTACAGGACAAGGATCTGTTGACAAATTTTCTTTTCCCAGTGCATTTTTAACAAACTGCTCTTCTTCAAGGGAAATATATACTGTAAACTCACTAGCTGGTTTATTTGCTGATCCTTGGGCCTTTTTCCAAAGTGATCTGTGAACTACTTTCCTGAAGAATTCTCAAATCCATATTAGGCCGCTTGTTTATGACACACAAAATTATTTTTGTTTTCCCCGAAGAGCAGATTGCTGAACTGAAATTGTTACAATTATTTTTTTTTAATATTGGGTTTGCATTTATAAAGCAATAGTTTGCATTTGTAAGAGTTTTAAGGCTCTTGCAAATGTAACACTGGCTCCCTGTTACAAAAGGCATGAAAAAGCTGGGCATCATTTGCATATTGGTGATTAAAAGAAATGAATTTAGAAAGTTTAGGAGAACTTCTGATCTCAATAAGAGATTATACCTATAGGCCCCTGTACCAAACCTGTCACCCACTGTATTCAGCCTGACCTGTTAGCACAGAGCTTTCCAACCTGTGTGTCGCAAGCATAAGAACATCCTGTGGTGATCAAGTATGTACATGTGAAATAGGAAATATTGAGACCGCTACTCTTTTTTATACTGTCCTTTTTACTGTATAAGGATATTTGTGCACATTAGACTCACTAGATATTATGATCCACATTTATATTGCTGTCATTGTATTATCATCTAAGCCAGAGCTTTCCAAACTGTGTGTCGTGACATGTTAGTTTGTCGGCTGCAGTGTCTGGGTGTGTCGCGGCTGCTGCTGCCTCCGAGCCCTGCCAGGATTCCGCACAGGTCCTAGTGCCTGCCTTGTGCCTTGCTGCCTCCAAACCTGCTGTGATTCTGCGCAGGTCCTAGTGCCTGCCTTGTGCCCTGCTGTAAGAGTGTGTTGCGAAATGATGCATGTCTAAAAAGTGTGTCACCAACATGAAAAGTTTGCAAAGTTCTGTGTTAGCAACTTGGTCGCCCAGCTGCTGGCCAGCCAGCCAGTCAACTGCCATAGTAGGGTCACGTCTCATATCCTCTCTTGCTGATAAAAATATCTCACTTGGAGGACCCTCTATGCCTGGCCATACTGAAACATCTGAGGCAAAAATAGAAGGGGGAACAAATGGAATTTCTATGGCAGCTGATGGCAAGCCAGACTAGGATCAGAGTTCAGCTCTCTTCTATCTGCTATCTACCTCTGCCCAACTGAAGAACTAGCCAACATTCAGAAGCGTTTGATATCTAGACAAGCAGGTGGTGGGAGTAAAACGGTGTGCTGACATTTTTTGTCTGTGCAGTGTGAGTCAGTATGAACAGGAAAGTCTGCAATCTCTCAGAAGCAAAATAGCGTAGTAAGTGAAAATGGGAATGGGCAAATGGGGATAGTTGTGCTAACAGTGCTTCTTTCTACTTTTGTTCTTTTAAACAGTTCGTTGTCATGTGTGATTATAAATGACGAACTGCCCAACTGCATCCTCTGTGGTTCGGTAGTTGTAAAGCCAAATGTGAAGAAGTTTGCTGAGACTTCTGCCATATTTGAAGATGGAACTGTAGAAGAAAACATAGATGTGGTCATTTTTACTACAGGCTATACTGCTTCATTTCCCTTCCTAGAAGAATCTGTTCGCAGTGTTTGCAAAAGCAGTACATTCCTTTATCAACAAATATTCCCTCCTCACCTGCAGAAGCCCTCACTTGCCTTCATAGGCTTTATATCAGTAACGGGATCTAATCTACCAGCAGTGGAACTTCAGGCTCGCTGGGTTACAAGAGTGTTTAATGGTAAGGCTAATCTATAAACAGCAATATTTTGACTTTAAGTTGCTTTCCAGTTTAATATTAATATTAAATTTAATACTAAAATATTCTCATGTTTATCTGCACCTACAGTATGTGAGCTTTAAATTTTATGAAGCCAAAATTCATAGAAATCTCATTACAGTGCTACATCCTAATTAAATGGCTTGTTAGTTTTCAGAATGCCAGCTAAGCAATTGCTCTCTTTATTATGAGATCCAAAAAAAAAGCAATTAGGGAGATCCTTCAGCTGCATTTTTGGGGCTTGTACCTATCACAACTCCAGCCCTCATTTTCAAGATGGTCTGGAATACACTAATTATTAGATGTTGCATTTTACTGATGTGGTGATTGCTGAGCCCCACAGGATGCCCCAAACCTCCTCTGCCCAAACCCTTTGGGTCTTCATACTCTGGTCCCACATCCTGCTGTGGTGTAGTAGCTTGGTAATTTCTGGGGCTGTCACCTATCTTCCAAGTAGTGTCTTGGAAGGGGAGATCTATCCCTTAACCTTAATATGCAAGGAAGATAGGACTCTCACATCACTCAGTGCTGTCTTTCTGGCAATTAAAAGTCAAAATGCAAAAGTTGAAATAAGTTCAGTAATCTCACCTCCTTGCTATGCTGTAAAATGGAATAGTTACCAGAAGATTAAGCCCTTTCCCATTTGGAAGATAAATCACTCTCACAGGAGATGAATAAATTAAAAGGAAAAAAGATAACATGTAACCCCACTTTTTAATGTTAAGTATCAAAATGCAAACATTCAGTGTGAAAGTAGATAATTACAGAGCTGCCCAGAACTAAGTAATATAGCTGCTTGCAAAATAGTTAATGAAGAAAAATCTACAAGAAAATGCAGGATCTAGACCAGGGGTGGGGAACATCCGGCCCGTGGGCCATATAAGGCCTGCAAAATCATTTGGTCTGGCCCTGCCAAGGGACTCAAAATTCAATAAATCTAGGAGCACCTGCCCGCAAACCCCACCCCCTTATGCGCGATTGGCTCCTGCCCGCAAACCCCGCCCTCGGTGCTTGTGATTGGCTCCCACCTGCAAACCCCGCCCCCAGTGCGTGCAATTGGCTCCTGCCCGCAAACCCCGCCCCCCAGTGTGCGCGATTGGCTCCCGCCTGTAAACCCCTCCCCCTTCTGTGTGATTGGCTCCCACCCGCAAACCCCGCCCCCCAGTCCACGAATGGTGTTATAAATATCAAAATGGCCCTTGGCAGTAAAAAGGTTCCCCACCCCTGATCTAGACAAACAAGATAATGATGGTCTGCTACAAATGAAGAGTCTTCAGTCCCAGTCAGAGAGAGAGAGACTGGAGATGTTTCAAATTATTGTTACAAATCAAAGAGATTTTAAAGATATACTGTATGCCTTAATTAGTAGCAGAGAAGAGCTATGACTGATGTGCTAATCCAGGGCTTTCCAAAGTGCCGCTGCAGGCGACACACCAGCGGTGGCGGCGGCGGCAGTGCGGCGGCGCACACGTGCACGGTGGCGGTGCGCACGTGCGCAGCGCGGGGGGGGCGTGCGGCGGCACGCGCGTGCACGGCGGCGGCTGCAGCCTCCGCTAAAATGCGGAAGCACTGATCCCGTGCTGCTGCTGCCGCCGTGCACGCACGCGCCGCCGCTTCCGGGTGGTGTGGCGACACACCATGCTGTGTGTGGCGACACACTTTTGTGTCGTGACACACAGTTTGGAAAGCTCTGTGCTAATCCAACATAAGAATTAACCAATACACATGAATTGGACCTATACAGAAAGCTTAGGTGGTTTTATTGATGCTTAATGTTGCTATTGTTTAATCTCCTACAAATAAATGCAAGATAACAGGAAAACATTGTACTTAGTTAAGACCTCCAGTTAACACAACTATTTCAATTTTGACTATGTTCATACAGTATGGTTGTACACAATTAACAAATGCTTTTAGAAGAAGTACTTCAGATCTCTCACCAGGATAGCTCTTCTCTGCTACTAATTAAGGCAGCTACATCTTTTAAAAAGTTGTTTCATGGAAGCAGCTCTCATACAGAAGCCCCCAAAACACTTGATTCCTTTAATAAATAGAGAGATGTTGTCTTCATGTAAGACTTCAAGCACATATTCCAAATAATGTTTGACGTATACAAGCCCTAATGCTAAGCTATTTTTTGATTTGCCTTACTACGATGACTAAAAGCAGACTGTGGACCCAGTTGTGAAGAAGGAGTATATTAACCAAAACCTATAACCATGTTGTTCTACGTTATGTTAGCCATGATCTAGCATGTTATCCAAAAATGGAATAGTGGCTAATATGGTTTAGAAGTCATTAGTTAACAGGAAAATTAGCAACAGATAGGAGTTTCCACAAAAAAGAGCTGTGCCTGCATTGTTTTTCACATATCTTGTGTGCTTGGTTTGAAAACAATGGGAGTGAAAAATTGATTAACTTGTAAGACACTGCATGTGGTGTCATATGGGTAAGCCTTCAGAAGTTGCTGATTATCTATCTATCTATCTATCTATCTATCTATCTATCTATCTATCAGCTAGCTAGCTAGCTAGCTAGCTAGCTAGCTAGCTAGATAGATAGATAGATAGATAGATAGATAGCTGATAGATAGGTAGGTAGGTAGGTAGGTAGGTAGATAGATAGCAGATAGATAGATAGATAATTAGATAGATAGATAGATAGATAGATAGATAGATAGATAGATAGATAGTTGCTTGGAAACCTGCTCTCAGCAGCAAAATAAGCAGAGGCTGTGAACACTTTGGTTAATCATCTGTGGCATGATTAATAGGATAGTCCTCCGACCATTGTTAACACTAAGTGTGTGACTAGCCATAGAGTGTGAGCCTAAGGGCCATCTCTCCCTAAAGAAACTCAAAGCAACAGCTGAGGATGTTGTGGTCAAAGGACAGCAGCTCATCCATATTATTTCTTTTCCTTACTCAGGATCTAGTAAGCTGCCTCCAGTGAACAGAATGATGAATGAAATTGCTAAGCAGAAGAAAAGTCTCCTTAAAAAGTATGAAATGTTGTATATTATTTTAAAAGCTGTCATCAGTGCTTTTTGTCTCTCCAGCTTCAGTGAATTAGAAAAGAAAATGTTAAATCAGGGACTAAATAAACATTAATTAAAGATTCTGCAGTACGGTACCATTCTGGCAGGATACCTGGAAAGGTATATGCAAAGTTCCTGGGAAGAAGGAGTGAAGAGACAAAAACTCTTTAAAGAGAAGACACAAGAGCCCTAAACTAAGACAAGGCAAAGCACATCACAAAGTAGAACTAGGTGAAGTGGTAAGGGCATAGCAAAGATCCACACTGTTTTTTAAATGTAAAAACAATATCTATTTCTAGTCAGCCCAACTCCTGGTGATTTCTTGGACATGTTTATGTATGCGTTAGCAATTGGTCCTCAGTGGACATTGTCCTGTCCTGTTTTAGAAAGGAAGACTGAGCCTAAGGTCTCAGTCTCACATCCCCCTAACCACAGCATGAACATGTTCCAGTTTTAAACACCATGTCCTGAAGGCATTGCCTTTATCTTATCCTCAGTCCCTAGCTGAAGCAGTTTTAGCTCATCTTTAGCTGTTCCAGTTTAAAAGTCACCTTTTCCCCTTTCTCCTGATACAATATAACTTAGCTCATTTCATCAATGATGTGGTCACTCAGGATTGGGATATGCCCAGCTTCTATTTGGGCATGGAGAGACTGGACATCTACCCACATAATGCCTCACCAATGTTTTCCAAAGCTCTTATCAAGTCTTGTGTGTCAATTCAAATCTTTATTACACATATAGTCTTGTTTGTCACGTTAGTTAGGTAACTTGACAGGTTGCTAAACCAGCCATCCTAAGCAGCTGCCTATCCTCACCCAGTCCTATATTCGGGACTACAACTGAAGGTATTTTTTTTCTTTCTGCAGGGGGTGCCTAATGGGAAGGGAAGGGAAGCTGGGAGAATATACCAATCACTTTCTTTAATTTGTCCTGCATTAAATGAGTAAGGATAGAGCCAGCTACCACCTTGTTACTGTGGCATTGTAAGGCTCGACAATTGGGACAGTGCATTTTCTGTTGGTATACTTTTCTGCTGGTGGATATTATTGGTATATAGCTGTGGCCTAAGAATTGGTGTTTCACTTATGCAGGCAAAAAAGCTAACAGGTACGACACAAGAGTGTGTAACTCTTCCTGGCTGTTTTAATACTCTCCATCAAGTTATTTTTCTGTAAATAGACACTGAATTCTATTTTCAGAGCTACCATGTGTGCCCTCTGGATAGAAAGGTGAGATAGACATCATATACCAGACATAAAAAGGAATCACCCAGGAAGATTCAACATTACTCCAGAGAGAAGGGTTAGGTATGGTGTCAATATTTCCTGCAAATGGCCCCAGTCCCTTTAATGGCATTAGTGAATGTAGAATGGGTTTGAAAATCCAGGATTTATCAGCCTTAAACCATAGGAGGAAGTATGTACTGTATGTATGTATTATATGGTGCGGTTATTACTTTTCTTCCATCGATGTGGTGCCATCATGTGGCTAAAGAAAATAATTTCCACTACACCTTGACTCATGAAGTATTTCCAGGCAGTCATCTCAATTGTTGTTGTTCAGTCGTTTAGTCGTGTCCGACTCTTCGTGACCTCATGGACCATAGCACGCCAGGCCTTCCTGTCCTCCACTGTCTCTCGGAGTTTACTCAAATTCATGTTCATTACATCGGTGATGCTATCTAACCATCTCATCCTCTGCCGTCCCCTTCTCCTTTTGCCCTCAGTCTTTCCCAGCATCAGGGTCTTTTCCAGTGAGTCCTCTCTTCGCATTAGGTGGCCAAAGTATTTGAGCTTCAGCTTCAGTATCTGTCCTTCCAACGAGCAGTCAGGGTTGATTGACTGGTTTGACCTCCTTGCAGTCCAAGGGACTCTCAAGAGTCTTCTCCAGCACCACAGTTCGAAAGCATCAATTCTTCGGCGCTCAGCCTTCCTTATGGTCCAACTCTCACAGCCATACATTACTACTGGGAAAACCATAGCTTTAACTATACGGACTTTTGTCGGCATGGTGATGTCTCTGCTTTTTAATATGCTGTCTAGGTTTGCCATAGCTTTCCTTCCAAGGAGCAAGCATCTCAATACCATTAAGAAAAAGATATTGTGTAGTAGCTATTCTCTCTTTTCCTTTGGGCTTTGTGTAGGACACGGGGGGCATGGGAGAGTTACAGGTAGAAGGTGTTGTAATCTTCACCCTTTTCCCTGTAAAATTCTACGGATGAAGCATAATAAAAAAAAACTCACTTAGAAGCATCCGAGTTATTCAAGTATGATGACTATCCAGAATTGTGGCTTCTCTGCATAGTTAGACACTTCTGATTAGATTCATTTGATTTCAGGTAACCATGTTACATGTGTGGTTTGGATATACAGTGTATGACAATAGCAGGATTTTTTGTTGTTGGTTTTGTTTTAATCAGGAATAATATTAAGAAAAGCAAATAATATGCTACTGGGTTTTTCTTGTGCTAGAGAAGAAGAATGTAAACAGATTTCAGAGACAAGGCAAAACTTGAGGAGACCTGGGCAATTTACTGCTCTGGGTGGAAGATAATTTGCTGCTCTAAAGGACATACCTTACATTCAACTCATCTGCATGTGAATGGGTCACATTTAACTTCAGAGAGGAGGGAAATTTTCTGTTGTTCAAACATCCCAAAAGAAAACTCAAACTATTACAAGGCTGACCATATTTCCTTGAGACAAAAACGGGACATTGGGATGGAAAAAACGGGACAGGGGTCCCCGCCCCCCGGGTCCACGCGATTGGCTCCTGCCTGCAAACCCACCCCCGATCCGCGTGCTTGGCTCCCGCCTGCAAACTCCGCCCCCTGGTCCGTGCGATTGGCTCCTGCCTGCAAACCCCGCCCCCGGTCCACCCAATTGGCTCCCGCCTGCAAACCCCGCCCCCGGTCCACGTGATTGGCTCCTGCCTGCAAACCCCACCCCCGGTCCACGTGATTGGCTCCTGCCAGCAAACCCCGCCCCCGGTCCACCCAATTGGCTGCCGCCTGCAAACCCCACCCCCCGGTCCATGTCATTGGCTCCCGCCTACAAACCCCGCCCCCTGTCCATGCGATTGGCTCCCATCTGCAAACCCCGCCCCCGGTCCACCCAATTGGCTCCTGCCTGCAAACCCTGCCCCCGGTCCACCCAATTGGCTCCTGCCTGCAAATATTGACTGTCAAAGGGAACCTTGACCCAGACCTTGCCCTGCTGCCAATTGGTCATATATTTCTAGTCTTGCCATATTGTCAAAGTTTGACAATATGGCAAGACTAGAAATATAGGACAAGGTCTAAGTAAGGCACACTGGAGTTTGGACTGGACTAGACAGGTCTGCAGGAAGGCAGATTAGCAAGGGTCTGGATTTGGCTTGACAGCAGCAAGACAAGGCAAGGCAAGAACTTCTTGGCAACGATAGGGGGCATGGCAAGGAACTTCCCATAGTACCTTATTGAAGACTGAAGGAGGCAGCGAGCTGGGGCAGAAGGACAGGCCTAAATGGTTTAGGGCTTGACTATCTGAGGGACCACCTCTTCCAATATGAACCGGTTTGGTTACTTAGATCAGCAGGGGAGACACTTTTCAAAGATGTTCCTACAGCTAGAAGCTCACTTATAGACTACGCAGGAAACAGGCTTACTTCTGTGTGCCTCCCAGGCTCCCAAGCTTTCAGCTGACACTTGATTGTAATGATACACAAGCCTGATCATGCACATGGAAATTAATACAGGGGGTGCAACTCAATTTTCTATTTAGTTAGTGGCAAGCTCCCTCTGTCCTGAATAAAACTGAATTTTAGAAAGTGGTCAAAACACTGCAGCCAAGTAAGTATGACAAGTTGTATATCTTTTCTTCCCTCTAGTAAATGGAATCAATTAGAACAATTAATTAAAATGCCTTGCTGAAGGATTAAGCACTCTACATTTCATTATTCCAATAACAAATTGCCTTTCTAAAATTATTGGGGGGGAAAGGAATAACAATGCCATCTATTAAGTATTTAAAAATTCTTTGTGGGAGTTCAATAACCAGTGTATAAATATTATATTTTGTAAATAAAATCATAATAAGATTAAGATTAAGCAGTTATAAGTGCTGTGAAATCATATATCACCCTACATCTTTAATTATCTGCATCATTATTAGGTAATCATCACCCATAGACTTGTCATAAAACAGGCCTCCTCCCCCAGTTCACAATGGAAGACAAATGTCAAAATGTGGGTTAATCTGTTGGCAATTTTTCCAGGGAAAAATGTCTTGCAAAGCTCAGCACAACTCATTTTACAGCTTTCAGATTTGGCCATCTCTGTCTTGGAGATTGCCAGGGAGCAGAACAGAGGGAGGGAGGGAGGGAGGGAGGGTTTGTGCAGCTGGTTTATTCTAATTCATTTACTCACTGACCACCACACAAGTTACTGTAAACCTAAACATCTTAGCCTCACTGGGGTAGGAACCCCTCTGACCATTAAGACCTGCCGGGAAGCCCTCTTAAGGAGGTGCCCATGCTCAGCAGGGCACCTGTTGGCTGCATGGGCACAGATTCTCCCTTTGTCACTGGCAGGCGATGCCCTTCCTTGGGAGCTCGGTGTAACCCTCATTCCTTAACCCTAAATCACTTTCCTCACCCTCTTTCCCCAGCCTTTCACACACACACACACCACACCCTCTTTCTCCAGCCTCCCTGTGACCAAATGCACCCGCACCTGTTGCAGGGAGGCTGGAGAAAGAGGGTGTGGGGAACGTGTGTTTGTGTGTGCGCGATTACTCTGAGCAGGTAATCGTGCGCACCCGCGTGCCCACACACACACGCACCCCACACCCTCTTTCTCCAGCCTCCCCGTGACCAAATGCACCTGCACCTGTTGCAGGGAGGCTGGAGAAAGAGGGTGTGGGGAGTGTGTGTGTGTGTGTGTGTGCGCGCACGATTACTCTGAGCAAGTAATCACGTGCACACGCACACACACACACACACATGCACGCACCCCACACCCTCTTTCTCCAGCCTCCCCGTGACCAAATGTACCCGCACCTGTTGCAGGGAGGCTGGAGAAAGAGGGTGTAGGGAGCGTGTGTGTGTGATTACTCTGAGCAGGTAATCGTGCGCGCGCGCGCGCCCCACACCCTCTTTCTCCAGCCTCCCCGTGACCAAATGCACCTGTTGCAGGGAGGCTGGAGAAAGAGGGTGTGGGGAGTGTGTGTGTGTGTGTGCGCGTGCGCGATTACTCTGAGCAAGTAATCGCACACACACACACACACACGCACCCCACACCCTCTTTCTCCAGCCTCCCCGTGACCAAATGCACCCGCACCTGTTGCAGGGAGGCTGGAGAAAGGGGATGTGGGGAGCGTGTGTGTGTGTGTGTGTGATTACTCTGAGCAAGTAATCACGCACGCACGCGCACACACACACACACACACACATGCACCCCACACCCTCTTTCTCCAGCCTCCCCGGGTAGGATCAGGTAAGGAGGCAGGAACCGGGTGGACTGTGGTGCTGTGTCTGCTGCTGGGCTCGCACATGGCAACTGGGCATCCAGTTGCCACGCTGATAGGGCTTCTTCCGGGCTGCCTCCAATGGCAAGTCCGGCTCCAGTCCTCCTTCCTGTCTTCCTGTCCTCCTTCCCGCCGGGTTTAAAAAAGGGACAAAATTGAGATTTTGATCAAAACGACGGGACGGTTGGAAAATGCTTAAATAACGGGACTGTCCCGTTCAAAATGGGACGTATGGTCAGCCTAACTATTACTCAATAGGGTCTATCAGGATTCCTCTCCCTATTAATTAAACTCTGACTGATAGACACATATTAGTTGCATGCCCAGAGCTGCACTCCCAAAGAGTGTGGATCTGGTCAAGGGTATTCTTTATTTATTTAATTTCATGTACCAATCAAAGATTTTTTTCGCACTGAAGATGTTGCCTAGCCTGGCAATGAAACGTCTGCAAGAAAACAACAAGGCTCAGAGAGCCCCAAGGACTCCACAATTTCATGTACATTTAGACTGAATTAAATTTTGCTATATAATATCTTCTACTCACTCTCTACATATATTCTACTATATATTTTGCAGTATACTACTCATTTATTTAACAAATTTAACTTTCACAAGTCTCTGGCTTAGACTGATGCATGAACCTAGCCTCCATTTCCATAGAATGCACTCCTTTCCTTCAAACCTATCACACCAAGGTTCACAATAAGTGTCCCTTTGGATGTTGTTGAACTACAACTCCCAGCAGCCAAAGTTGGCATGGCATGGCATGGCATGACAATTGCCCCACAAGTTCCACTAGTCTTTCTCACCATCTATACTGGGCTACAGAATACTGATTACTATTCCCATTTGTTTTCTGCTCTAGGGGTATTTCCAGCACAGAGAACGAAAAGGCATTGTTTGTTCAGTACATGGATGAAGTTGCTGTTTGCATAGGAGTTAAGCCCAACGTGCCATTGCTCTTACTACAGGACCCCAAGCTAGCTTTGAAGATCTTCTTTGGTCCTTGTACCTCTTACCAGTATCGCCTTTGTGGACCTAATAAGTGGGAGAAAGCTAGAAATACAATTCTGACTCAGTGGGACCGCGTTCTCAAGCCCCTGAAGACTCGGGTCATAGACAACTCTTCAGAACACACCATGCCAGCCCTGTGGGAAAAAATGTTGAGCTTGCCTACATTCTTCGTAGCTGGTGCACTCATATTTATATACTTCTGTACTCATTTTATACTGGATTAGGAAACCGCTAGGTATCATGTACACCAGGGTTCTTCAACCTCAGCCATTTTAAGATGTGTGGACTTCAACTCCCCGAATACTCCAGCCAGCAATGCTGGCTGGAGTATTCTGGGAGTTGAAGTCCTCACATCTTAAAATGGCTGAGGTTGAGGAACCCTGATGTACACAATATATCTATTTTCAAGTTTTGTACTTTAATCACGGATGTTGGTGGTGAATACATCTTAGGACTTTATTTTGTAATTTTTAAAAAGTTAGTTACAGCAGGATTACAAAATAATATGGCCTCAAAGCAGTGTACAAAATGCATGCATACTCTGGACTTGGAAAAATAGTCTTGCAATATACTTTTACTCAAAAATATGTTTATGTCCAATGAGACTTATTTCCTGATATGTTCAGCCCATGAAAACTGAATGATTGTTTCATAGGTTATGCAGAATAGCAACCTGACTTTATGTGAAGCTGCATGTTTTATATTGTGTTTCCTTTTCCGTGATCTTCCCCGTTTTCATCAGATTCAGGCAAACTGTAGACAACTGTCCTATAATCCCTCGTTGATTGTCTGTTGTTTCAAATATTGCAGGTTCTAAGCTGCATCAATCATCTTAAAATTAAAATGCAACGAAGTATATTTATAGCTTAAAATGCTCAAAGCAATCTCTAATCAAAAATAAACATTTGCACCCACTAAGTGTATTGTAATCAGCCTTGTACTGTATCTCTACAAAATATATACAGTAGGAGCCTAGTTATGAAACACAGTCATCTCACTTAATGGAATGAGAGGTTGTTGTTGTTGTTCAGTCGTTTAGTCGTGTCTGACTCTTCGTGACCTCATGGACCATAGCACGCCAGGCCTTCCTGTCCTCCACTGTCACCCGGAGTTTACTCAAATTCATGTTCGTTACATCGGTGATGCTATCTAACCATCTCATCCTCTGCCGTCCCCTTCTCCTTTTGCCTTCAGTCTTTCCCAGCATCAGGGTCTTTTCCAGTGAGTCCTCTCTTTGCATTAGGTGGCCAAAGTATTTGAGCTTCAGCTTCAGCATCTGTCCTTCCAATGAGCAGTCAGGGTTGATTTCCTTTAGGATTGACTGATTTGACCTCCTTGCAGTCCAAGGGACTCTCAAGAGTCTTCTCTAGCACCACAGCTAGAAAGCATCAATTCTTCGGCGCTCAGCCTTCCTTATGGTCCAACTCTCACAGCCATACATTACTACTGGGAAAACCATAGCTTTAACTATACGGACCTTTGTCGGCAAGGTGATGTCTCTGCTTTTTAATATGCTGTCTAGGTTTGCCATAGCTTTCCTCCCAAGGAGCAAGCGTCTTTTAATTTCATGGCTGCAGTCACCGTCTGCGGTGATCTTGGAGCCCAAGAAAATGAGAAAGAAAGAATGAGAGGTATTGCCCACTTTAAAAAGGGGAATGTGCCAGACTTTTTGTGATCTGATTCCAGGAGAAGTCAATAGGAGACTTCTCCTGGAATCAGATCACAAAAAGTCTGGCACATTCCCCTTTTTAAAGGAGGCAATTAAACCTTTAAAGCTTTTGGGGGCCATGAGCTGCTGATGACTGGCTAAAATAACACTGGGCTAAAACTAATAAATAAAATAGTAAAAAAATAAAAATAACCTCCTGTCCTCCTAACCCTATCCGGAACATGACCCAATAACAATGTTATATGTCACCTCCAGGCCTCAGCTAAGGCAGCTTGAACTCATGGTTTTAAAGCGTTTCTTCCCCTTTTCCCCAGATGGATTTTGCTGTTGACATGCTCTAGCCCAGTTCACCAGTGAGGTGTTGGCAATGCGGCCGGGGGCTGGCTTTTGCCGAGCTCTGACTATTCCCTGTAGGCTGCTGTGGGCAGCACAGCCCTTCCGCCTGGTTGCTGGGGCCTGCTCTCTATGACCATTTTGGCTTCGGCTGCAGGAGAGGCTGGACACCTGGCTTCCACGAAAACATACAGTATGCTCGCGTAATGCCCGACTGGAGTCTCCAAAGCACTTTTCAGGGCTTGCCCGGATGCTTGATGCACACGTTTAGCACAGCTTTGAAAAACAGGGCATTTGTCCTGTGCTGCACAAAAGGTTGATTTAAACTGGGAAAGTGCCAGGTTCTCCCAGCTTTATTTTACTGGTTTGGTCACCCATGAGTATATTATACATTTTCCACTGCTTCTGCCTACGAGGGGTTTCTTACGGAAGTCTGTTTTGATGTGGCCATTCTTCCCCATCAATATCTCATTATGGTAGAATATGTCATATTGCAGTTCTATCAAAATTAACTTATTATTGAAGATAAATTAATGTACAGCCAACAAAAAGGACTTATTGAAACGAAAGTAATTTACTTGCATTATTTGGTTATAATTACAGGTGTGTGTATATTTCCGTTCAATCGTGCCCGATTCTCAGAGACTGCCTGGACAAGTCCCTGCAGTTTTCTTGGCAAGAGTTTCAGAAGTGGTTTGCCATTGCCTCCTTCCTAGGGCTGAGAGAGAGTGACTGGCCCAAGGTCACCCAGCTGGCTTCATGCCTAAGGTGGGACTAGAACTCACGGTCTCCCGGTTCCTAGCCTGGTGCCTTAACCACTACACCAAACTGGCTCTCAGGCATAATTACAGGTAGTCCTTGCGTAATGGCAGTAATTGGGACCGGAATTTCCATTGCTAAGTGATGCAGTCGTAAAGCACAACGTCACATGATCACCCCACTTAGTGACAGCATTTCCAGCACTTCCGGTTGCCATCGTTAAGCAAATCCCGCACCATTAAGCGCAACGTCATGTGGCCACCATTTGTGAACTCCAGCCGGCTTCCCCACTGACCTTGCTTGTTAGAAGCTAGCCATGAAGGTCACAAATGGCAATCATGTGACCGCAGGACACTGTGACATCATAATTGCAAGCCAGTTGCCAAGTGCACAGATTGCAAACACATGACTGTGCAGACACTGCAACAGCCACAACTACAAGGACTAGTTGTACTGTAAGTCTACTTATTCAGCACTGTGGTAAATTCAAATGGTTGCTGAATGAGTGGTCATTAAGCAAGGACTACCTTGTATGTACAGCAGGGCTTTCCAAAGTTTTCCCACGGCGACACACCAACCGCCATTGGTGTGTCGCCGTGGGAAAACCCGGAAGTGCCGCCATTGCGACAGCGTGCAAAAACCCAGAAGCACTGCTGCCGCTTTCGGTTTTTGCGCGCCGCCGTTGGTGTGTCGCCGCGGGAAAACCCAGAGGCGCCGCTATTGTGGCAGCGCGCAAAAACCCGGAAGCGCTGCTGCCGCTTTCGATTTTTGCGCACCACCTTGGCTACGGCGCTTTTGGATTTTCACACGCCGCCGTTGGTGTGTCACCGCGGGAAAACCCGGAAGCGCTGATGGCGCGCCATCAGCGCTTCCGGGTTTTGACTCAACACATCTGGGCCCCGCAGGCAACACACTTTTGTGTCGCGACACACAGTTTGGAAAGCTCTGATGTACAGTGACCATATGACCTTTATTACAAAGGACAGTCCTTTATTTCAGAAATCTGTCCTTTAGATTTATTTATTTTTCAAAAACTCACTCTTGTCCTTTATTTTGGTCATTTAACTTTTACCATACAAATGGCACTACTTAATGCACAGTCTTTCACAATCATGTGAAAAATATGGAAATTGAATTGTCTTTTTAAAATAAATTTACATATACTGTTTGATTTTATATATTTTTTTGAATATGCGTTTTTGTAAAGTTTTTCTTGGATTTGCTTTTGAATTTTTCTTTGTAAAGCAAAGTTATAAACATAAACAATTACATTTTTTTATCCTTATGAACTTCTTTCAGATTTGCCCCTTTTTCATGTTTGTCCTTTATTTTTTCCAAGAATATATGTCACCATAGTTATAATAAACATCAAAATAATACTTAACTGTGTGTTTTCAATTCTTTGGACAGATAATTCTTTATATTTGGTGTGTATATCTGTAATTAATTTTGATTAATTGATTTGTATACTTTAATTAATTTTTGTATGCTTTGTTCTCTTTTTTATATAATACAGAAACAGAACTCCTTCCTGCTATAAGCATAGGAGAAGCATGGAATAGAGGCATCAGGAGTGGATGGAAGAGAGAGGAACATCTTAGGGAAAGGATTCTCAAAACTGGCAATACCACAACTCTCTAAAGTTATCAATGAACTAGTCAAACACTCCCTACCCCTTGAATAAATTAATGATTTTATTGGCCTTAGGTCTGAGATTATTTTAATATTTAAATTTTACTCTATAAATCACCAGGGTTTAGCAAACTTTGGAGTACAAAATCTTCCATCAGTACATCAGCTGCCTACTGTGCTCTTGTACAGGCCAAATCAGGAGCAAAACAAAGCATGTTTTGACAGAGCTCCCGCTTTGTCTGCACAAATCAGATAATTTTTTCTTCCAAAAAAACCTGGGAATACCACCCCTCATCCCCCCCACTAAAATAAGCTGCTCAAAAATATAAAGGGAACACTGAAATAAGACATCCTAGATCTGAATGAATGAAATATTTGTATTAATTACTTTGTTGATTACATAGTTGAATGTGCTGACAACAAAATCACACAAAAAGCAATGGAAATCAAATGTAAGCAACCCCTGGAGGTCTGGATGTGGAGTTATACTCAAAAATTAAAGTGGAAAAGAACACTACAGGCTGATCCAACGTTGATGTAATGTCCTTAAAACAAGTCAAAATGAGGCTCAGTAGTGTGTGTGGCCTCCACGTGCCTGTATGACCTCCCTACAACGCCTGGGCATGCTCCTGATGAGGTGGCGGATGGTCTCCTGAGGGATCTCCTCCCACACCTGGACTAAAGCATCCCCCAACTCCTGGACAGTCTGTGGTGCAACGTGGCGTTGGTGGATGGAGCGAGACATGATGTCCCAGATGTGCTCAATTGGATTCAGGTCTGGGGAATGGGCGGGCCAGTCCATAGCATCAATGCCTTTGTCTTGCAGGAACTGCTGGCACACTCCAGCCACATGAGGTCTAGCATTGTCTTGCATTAGGAGGAACCCAGGGCCAACCGCACCAGCATATGGTCTCACAAGGGGTCTGAGGATCTCATCTCGGTACCTAATGGCAGTCAGGCTACCTCTGGCGAGCACATGGAGGACTGTGCGGCCCCCTAAAGAAATGCCACCCCACACCATTACTGACCCACTGCCAAACCGGTCATGCTGGAGGATGTTGCAGGCAGCAGAATGTTCTCCACGGCGTCTCCAGACCCTGTCACGTCTGTCACATGTGCTCAGTGTGAACCTGCTTTCATCTGTGAAGAGCACAGGGCGCCAGTGGCGAAGTTGCCAGTCTTGGTGTTCTCTGGCAAATGCCAAACGTCCTGCACGGTGTTGGGCTGTAAGCACAACCCCACCTGTGGACGTCGGGCCCTCATACCACCCTCATGGAGTCTGTTTCTGACCGTTTGAGCAGCCACACGCACATTTGTGGCCCACTGGAGGTCATTTTGCAGGGCTCTGGCAGTGCTCCTCCTGACCCTCCTTGCACAAAGGCGGAGGTAGCGGTCCTGCTGCTGGGTTGTTGCCCTCCTACAGCCTCCTCCATGTCTCCTGATGTACTGACCTGTCTCCTGGTAGCGCCTCCATGCTCTGGACACTACGCTGACAGACACAGCAAACCTTCTTGCCACAGCTCGCATTGATGTGCCATCCTGGATGAGCTGCACTACCTGAGCCACTTGTGTGGGTTGTAGACTCCGTCTCATGCTACCACTAGAGTGGAAGCACCGCCAGCATTCAAAAGTGACCAAACCATCAGCCAGAAAGCATAGGAACTGAGAAGTGGTCTGTGGTCACCACCTGCAGATCCACTCCTTTATTGGGGATGTCTTGCTAACTGCCTATGCTTTCCGCCTGTTGTCTATTCCATGTGCACAACAGCATGTGAAATTGATTGTCAATCAGTGTTGCTACCTAAGTGGACGGTTTGATTTCACAGAAGTGTGATTGACTTGGACTTACATTGTGTTGTTTCAGTGTTCCCTTTATTTTTTTGAGCAGTGTATTTACACATTGCTTGCAATGCACAGGGATTCGCAGTGTTAGAAGGAATTCTTACCAAGGTTCGTCCCAAGCTGGGAATGAAAAGACGCAGGAAGTTGCTGGAACAGAGGTTGCTGGTTTATTTCCCAAGAGCATATACAGAGTACAAAGTACAGGGTATGCTGGTTGGAAGGTAGCCACACTTGTATTTCCCCCACAGGCGCTTTATATAGGAGAGCTTGGTCGTTGCTATGCAAAGGTGGAACTTGAGAGAAGTGTAATTTGCCAGATTTCAGAGAGGAGGCGCTCTGTGGTCGGGCCCCCTTCTGTTTGTGTTTCCTGTCTGTGTTCCCTGTCGTGCTGTGGCTTTGTCTACTAGCTTGGAATGTCCACCTCGGAAGGAATCTTTTGTTATTTGATTATGGAAATCTGTTTGGCTGGGGAAGAAGGTCTACCTGAATGGGCTGGCTAAGTTCTGTAAATGAGCTGACCTTTTGTGTTCCAAGCTTTCCAATTGAATCGGAAGGGAATCCTTTGTCTAAGCAGTTGGGCTTCCTTTTATATTTTAATCTCTGGCATCCCCTTTTGCATAGAACCCATTCTATTTGTAATTTTTAACCTTTTACCTTGCTCAAGGAGAAGGCAATGTTGCAGGGAGACAATGTTCTGGGGAGAAAATGGAGGTTTGCCAAGGAAAAATATGGAAGGGGTGTGTGTTTGTTTGAAATCTTCCAACAGCAGCCACAGTTTGAGAAATCCTATCTTAGGAAGTAGCTGGAGCGGGAAGATGACAGAAGGGTCCAGCATAGTTCATGTCCATTCTCTATACCAGAGCTTTCCAAACTTTTCATGTTGGTGACACACTTTTTAGACATGCATCATTTTGTGACACACTCTTACAGCAGGGCACAAGGCAGGCACTAGGACCTGCGCGGAATCCTGGCAGAGCTCGGAGGCAGTAGCAGCCGTGACACACCCGGACACTGCAGCCGACACACTAACGTGTCCCGACACACAGTTTGGAAAGCTCTGCTCTATACAGATGCCCAGAACGTGCCCCCTCACAGAGAACTCATACAAACACCCACATTCCAAGAAAGCACACAGGTAGAGGGAAGACATAAAACAAACTAGTTTTCTGTAGGGATCTGGATAAAATCAGTTTTAGCAAAATAAGACTTATCTTGTATTTTGGTTTTTAAAAAACCTACACTATTGCTTTGCTTATAAGTAAAAAAAATCACAGATCTCTGATCTACAGATTTCTGTAACTTTTCATTTCCTGATGGTTTTATATCAATAAACTTGTTTCTGGGATAATTTCTCACTGGATTACAAATCTGGATGATACTTCTTCCTTCCAACCAGCCAAACGTATTTACTTTTTGTTTTATTCACATGTCATATTTGGAATTTGTATCTTGGAAGGATTATCTGTGTTATTACTGTGAGAAGAAATAAATATCTCTCCCTCCCCGCCATTTTGTCTTCCCCAAACACCATTTTCCCACCATACTGCTCCCCCTCCAAGTGAGGCAGAAGGTTAGAAATTACAGACAGAAGAGGATACAAGAGATTAAGATCAAAATGTAACAGGAAGATCTGAGATTAAAATGTAACAGGAGCTCCAACAAAAGATTCTCTTCAGACTTAATCAGAGACCTTATAAAACAAAAGGTTGCTCCTTCCAGAAATTAGCAGCGCCCATCCAGGTAGACCTTCTTCCCCAGCCAAACAGATCTCCGTAACTGAATAACAAAAGATTCCTTCCAAGATGAACATTCCAAGCTAGTAGACAAAAGCCAGAGCCCAGCAGGGAACCTAGACCAGGGGTCGGCAAACCGCGGCTTGCGAGCCACATGCGGCTCTTTGGCCCCTTGAGTGTGGCTCTTCCCCAGGCAGCCGTGGCGGCCGTGGCGGGGGCAGGCGTGGCAGCGGCCGTGGCGGGGGCAGGCGCGGCAGTGGCATGGTGTGCATGGAGGCGGGCATGGCAGCAGCAGCAGTCGCGGCAGCGGCATGGTGTGCGTGGCGGCAGGCATGGCGGCAGCAGGCCCTAAGTGTGCGGGATTGGCTCCCGCCCACAAACCCCGCCCCCTTCCACGCGATTGGCCCCCGCCCACAAACCCCACCCCCTTCCACGCAATTGGCTCCCACCCTCAAACCCCGCCCCCTGGCCCTCGAGTGATATTATAAATTTTATAAATGTCAAAATGGCTCCTGGCATAAAAAAGTTTGCCGACCCCTGACCTAGACTATCTGAAAACAGGAAACACAAACAGCAGGGAGCCCGTCCACACAGTGCCTCCTCTCTGAACTAAACTGCACTTTTCTAGAATTCCTAGAGAGCGCCCCCTTCCAAGAAACTGGCCAAGTGCTCCTTCTCAGAAGTTCCTAGAGGGCAGGAACACTTTTGCATAACAATAGCCAAGCTTTCCTATATAAAGGGCTTGTGGGGAAAATACAAGTGTGGCCACCTCCAAAAGCTGATTGTTCTGTACTTCATGCTCTCGGACAATAAAGTTCACCTCTGTCTGTTCAAGCAATCGCCTGAGTACTTTTGTTCCCGGCTTAGAACGGATCTGATAAGATTTTCTTCCAACAATACCAAATATTTTCCCCCAAACTGGGGCCTTCCAGGTTCTTGGACTTTAGCTCCCATCTTCCTAGCTGCAGGGCAGTATAGGTTGAAGGGAGTTATAGCTGGAAGCAGCAGATTAGGGAAGGCTGGAGTTTGGGTGAATTAGGGATTAGGGATTATAGTTATAAAATAAGAGGAACTTCTGGTGGGGACATGGCCGACTGAACAGCTATGTCCGCAGGCTCCACGGACAGAACTGACAATGTGGCGGTTTTTTGGGCTCAGGCAGGTCTTTTCCTGAAGCCCTGGGGCGTTTTCACGGACAAAGAAAATGCTCAGAATCATCCCATCTGTCCTCCAGAATGGTGACTTGCAGCCTGAGAATTGCAAAAAGTGTTTGCGCCAATCGGGTAAGAGCCGCGGGAGGCTGGGACATCACCATTTCCAAGCCACGCTGTAGCCTTAAAGAAACACTACGTCGAGCCACCCCATTTCTAAATCACCCAATTTATATATTTTTAGGTTTATGTACCCTAAGTGTCGTGGGTTAGGGTAAGAAACAACGCTGAGCCCGGAATGAAGCTCTAGATCTTTATTGTTCTACCTTACACAGAATCTTGCCAAACTAAGTCACACTAACCAGTTCTCTGGGGAAAAACCCCTGGCGCTCTAAGGTGGATCCGGCCTGACTTTTTTGGACGGGCACCCAAAGTCCTCGACGCTGTGAACGTGTTTCTCTTCCTGGAAAGTGCCCCCTCCTCCTTCGGCCGCAATCTCCATAACATCACCTTCTCCCTGAGAGACACATTCCATCACACGAAGAGAGGCTTTCTACAGAAAAGAGGTAATTACAACACCAGAGTAGGAAGAGGCTGTGGGCCTTGAATATACAGTATTTGTGTTCAAAGGATTTTCTTTATAATATTTGCTTATCTTTGGTTACTGAATATTGATGGCATGCTCCATCCCTGGATATACTACTGATTGAGAACAGAAAGTTTGTGAGTTCATAGAATAGCTTCACTACACAGATAAACTTACTGTGCATTCTAGCATGCTTTCTTCCCAGCAATTTGCAAGTGGGTCCCATTCAGTCTCTTTCATCCAGACCCGTTGTGCCCTCTGCACTCTGCTCCTAGGCCCTGTCAGGGTGCCAGAATGTTGTCTTTGGAATTAGTCATAGAACCTGGCAGTACCATTACCTCAGTGTTTTCGATGCACATTGTGCTTTCTTTTATTTCATTATGAGTTCTTTGCCCATTTGATTCCTTTTTATTACACAGTTGTTTTCACATATTGAGAATATCTGCAAAAAAAAATGTACTTACTCCTACATGTATATGAAATTAATTTTTCCACCATCAGAAAGACTGGTTTTTCAATCACAATATTTTTCAGCGAATCTTTATTTTCAAGAACACATGCTAGCAATAATATAGAATCGACAACGATGCACTTTCCAAAACTTGAAAACCTGGTTCTGCCGCCTTGCTTGGGTGGGAATGCCAACTGTTCCTCCTGGGGCTGGCTGATCCCATGAAGCCCTCCCTAGTATTAATAGGTATCGCCCTTGGATTTTACATTTATTTATTGATGCTGTGATTTTGTATTTGTATTTTTAACCTTGTTTTTATTGTGAACCGCCCAGGGTCCCATGATTGGGGGAGATGGGCGGTAATATAAGTTTAAATAATAAATAAATAAATAAATAAATAAATAAATAAATAAATAAATAAATAAATAAATAAATGTATAATGAATCATGTGATCTACAGACTACAGTGATCATAGATTTGAAGGGACTGGATTGAAGCCAATTGCTGGAATCAGGAAATAAATTAGAGAATGTAAATCTAGATTCTTGAGCCTGTGGACGGACAAGGGAAAGAAACAGACAATTTACAAGGTCACAATACATGAACGTTTGAATGACTAGTTGTGAAAACAGTCCAAAAAACCCACAAGGCACTCAGAAAGCCAGACAGTATTTGATTTTAAGGCTATGCCTGCCAGATGGAGGACATGAGGACAAAAAGGAAGACATGCCCTCCTTTTGCCTGCCTCAGGTAACTCTAGTCCTGCTAGTCTATTGCACAAAAATCATAACAAAGAGCCTTGTGGTACAGAGTTTAACAAATTTGTCTTCACATTAATTTTGTGCATCATGACTACTATGTGAGATGCATGGAGCAAACGACTGTGAGCAGGATGATGTAAATCTATTTGGTTGTAGGAGCATGATAAAAAGGGTCGGGGAATAACCAGGATTGTTAGGCCCTTGAGGAGATAAAATCGCTAGATAATCGTCACAAATAAGCTACAGACATCAGTGTGGAAGAAAATTTACTCTCTCTTTGTGCATTTTTTTTTCGAACGGATCATCTATTCATGTAGATCTAATTTATTTAAAATACAGTATTTGCATCCCGCTTCTCTAAAGAAGCACTCAAAGCGGTTTTGCAAATACTTTCGGAGCCACAACAGCTATTAGAAGCACGTTAGTTCCCGCAGCCCCTCCAAGGGGGCGCAAACGCCCCTCTCCTAAGAGACTGTGCCGCCACGGGCACAGTAGCCCAGTCACGTGGCTCGCGAGCGCTACGTGCGTGCTGAAGTCAGACGCTGTTAGGCGCCGCCGGTTTGGCTATTCGCCCGCCATTTTGGCCCGCTCTGTGTGAAAGCAGCTCAGGCGGTCGCTTCGGCCTTGGTAAGTAGGATCTTGAGGCGGCGTTATCTGGCGGTAGCGGAGGGCGAGGGAGCGAAGGGGATGGGGGATGGAAATCTGGTGCCGGCGGCCGTTAAAAGGCTCCGCGCGGGGTGAGTCTCCCGCCGGAGAGAGTCGGGTGGCCCACGACGAGCCCCGGCCAGAGCCGAGCGCCGGTGCAGGGAGAGCATCGTCCTTCCCCTGCGCCTTTCTGCCTTGCGCCTTGGGGTCTCAGGGATGGGCTGGGGGAAGATCCGCGCCTGGACTTACCTATTTTACTCCTAAGTTGGGACAAAAAGGAATTTGGGGGGAGGGGGACAGCGAAGAGCGCAGGAATCGGAGATCCCTTTTTTTTAACATCCGGTTTTTTTCGCCTTGAAGGTTCCGGCGTCGTTTCCTAACTTCTTTTTCCCAGTCCCAATTTTCCAACAGCCTCGATGACTCTCTTTATTTTCACCTTTTATTCCTCTTCCGGCATTTCTCTCCTTTCAGATTTCTTCCTTCTGGGGAACATGAGTAACTTATGTGACTAAGCCTGGCCTAAGATTGCTTAAGGCTGCTGTTCCTGTACTTGTGCTAAATTTGAAAGTAATTTCTTCATGGTGAGGCAAAGGATAACAATTTAAGGACTTGAGCTGGGAATAGATCCCATTCGGATTAGGTGAATTTGCTCCTCAGTGAACTGGCAGAAAGGACAAGTGTGTGTTAGAGAGAGATTTGAGAGTAATAGCTCAGTTATCAAATAGTGTAGTGTGTGATTGACTGAAAAATCAGACACTCCCCTGCCAGCCACCTGGATGTGGAGGTCTTCATCAGAACCTTTCCTCTGGAAAAGTAGTTATTTTTCAGTTGAAATACTCCTTTTACTTCCAATATCTTTCAAGTTTTATTTTTATTGTGTTTTTTCTCAGCACTCTGGTAGTATTATGATGTGGCCCAAACCAAGGGTGAATCCTTGGAGCTGGCATGCTTTTCCTAGAAGAAATTATAGTATAGGTGACTGCCACAGAATGGATGAATTTGTGAAGGAGGTCACCCTTTCGAGGTAGCCCAGACAAAGAGTCCCCTTTGTGGGGGGAGATGGGCGGTGATAGAAGTTGGACAAATAAATAAATAAGTAGCACAAACCATGAGTACTAACACTATCTTTATTGTAAGTTTACAGTAACATAAACTTACAAGTCTGAAAGCATTTATCCTTTCCTTTCCTTTTACTTTCCAGAAAACTAGGGAGAGTCCCTTCTGAGATGCTTCCCATGTCCCCTAGACAGTTTATTTATTATTTAAATTCCTATCACCGCCCATCTCCCCCAAACGGGCGACTCTGGGTGGTTTACAATAAAATCAACAGTTAAATACATATAAGCATAAAATTACAATCCAAACCCAATATAAATAAAATTAATAAATATGAAATCCAAGGGATGATAAAATCGCATATAATAGGGAGGGCACTACGGCACCCTCCCCCAGAAGGAACTGTTGCCTTTCCCATCCCAGGCAAGGCTGCAGAACCAGGTCTTCAAATTCTTCCAGAAGGCCAGGAGTGAGGGAGCCCGCCTCAGCTCCAGGGGCAGGATATTCCAAAGGGTGGGCGCCGCTGCAGAGAAGGCCCGCCTCCTGGACCCCACCAGATGAAACTCACTTGTCAATGGGATCCGTAGCATGCCCTCTCTGCATGACCGGGTTGGGTGGGTCGATGTTATGGGGATGAGATGGTCCTTCAGGTAACCTGGTCCCATGCCATGTAGGGCTTTAAAGGTGATAACCAACACCTTGAATTGGACCCGGAAGCAAACTGGTACCCAATGCAGCTCGTGCAGCAGTGGTGTCACGTGTGCCGATCTTACGGCACCAATAACTGTCTGCACGGCCGCATTCTGGACCAGCTGAAGCTTCCGGATTCTCTTCAAGGGTAGCCCCATGTAGAGTGCGTTGCAATAGTCTATATGGGAGATGACGAGGGCATGAGTGACTGTTCGGAGGGCATCTTGATCCAGGAATGAATCCAGTTGCTGGTTATAAGCAAATAAGATCCCAACCTTTTAAAAATATCGTCCTAATCATAGTCCAATCAGATAAGCTAGGTTATTAGAATTTTTCACCCTCACCTTATCATTTGACTGGTCTAGTCATCTAAAGTTCTGCTTTATGAGGTATGAGCTAGACAACAAGTTTTCTCTGTGGCAACCTACCCTTTATGGAACACTCTCCATCCCAGAAGTATGTACAGCCCCTACTTTATTAATAATACTTTATTAATATTCCATAATATTTATTATTTATTAATATTCCATAAACAAGCCAGAGCTGTATTTTTTCACCAAATCTTGGGTCCCTAGAACTCCTGAGTGGGGTGTTCATCTGCCATATTAAACTTTTGGTTTTATTATTATGTATTTTTATTTTGTATATTGTAGTATGCTGCCTACTAGAGACCTCCAGGATTATAAATATTGTAAATAAATAAATGTCTTAATGCTTTATTTCTGGAACATGAGCATTTCAGGGCAATCTCTGCTTCCTTGTGGTGATTCTGTTGGGGGGGTGGCCTCAGTGCAGCAACCCATTCTCCTTTCCTGTTTCTCTAGTTCCAAGGTTAAAAAGAAAACCACCGGAAGGAATCTTCATTCGATTAATAAAAACGGCAGTATTGCAAAACCTGAGGTAGAAAATTCTCAATATTTTTAGCGAGGTTATATATCCTTTTCTCATTTTATTTACCCAATGACTTTGTTGTGTGAATGCTTTTGAATATCAGCTGATCAGTACTTTTTTCCTGAATACTTACAGTGGATATAAAAAGTCTATATACCCCTGTTAAAGTGCCAGGTTTTTGAGATGTAAAAAAATCAGACCAAGATAAATCACTTCAGAATTTTTTCCACCTTTAATATAACATACAAGCTGTACAATTCAATAGAAAAACAAACTGAAATCTTTTAGGGCAAAAAAATAAAAAACTAGAATAACGTGGTTGCATAAGTGTGCACACCCTTAAACTAATACAGAGCTTTCCAAACTGTGTGTCGCGACACAAAAGTGTGTCGCCACACCACCCGGAAGCGGCGGCGCATGCGTGCACGGTCCCCCGCACGCGCCACCGTGCCGCCGCCGCTGGCGTGTCGCCAGTGGCAGCACTTTGGAAAGCCCTTAACTAATACTTTGTTGAAGCACCTTTTGATTTTATGACAGCATTCAGTCTTTTGAGGTAGGAGTCTATCAGCATGGCACATCTTGCCTTGGAATTCTTTGCCCACTCTTCCTTCCAGAAGCGCTCCAAATCTGTCAGATTACGAGGGCATCTCCTGTGCATAGCTGTCAGTATGTCATCCTGCCATGGCGCCAGGAAGGAACATCCCGCCAGTCTGTTAAACTCACAAGATTGTTTAGGGGTGCTATACAGTAAAACTACCAGACGTGTAAAGTAGGGGAGAATTCTGGGGTTTGGGTGGGCCGGGGATTCAGCACCCAGGACAGATCAAAGGACGGTATCACCACATTAGTTGATTCGACCCAGAAAGACCTGAAAACAGAGAGGAAGGGAAGGGCGATCAAGCCTTGAATCCCGATTGGGGGGGGGGGGGGGACTTGAAGATTCTTAAACTGTTGGTTGCGGGAGTTTTATGGATTACTGGCTTTAATAAAGATTCCTTCATATTCCTGAAGGGCTTGTGTCAGGAATTCTGATTTAATAGTCAACGGATCGAGGGCATCACAACAGCCCTCTTCAGGTCACCCCACAGGTTTTCAGTTGGAATCAGGTCCGGGCTCTGGCTGGGCCATTCCAAAACTTTGGTCTTCTGGTGAAGCCATTCTTTTGTTGATTTGGAGGTATGCTTTGGGTGTTGTCGTGTTGAAAGGTGAAATTCCTCTTCATCTTCAGCATTTTAGCAGAGGCCTGAAGGTTTTATGCCAAATTGGTAGCTGTTCAAGCCTACATGATAAGTAATTGTAAACCTCAAAGAGTTGGAGGTAATCTAGCAGCACACACTGATTTTACAGTTTAATGTATGGTGAGGACACAGCCATGTTGGTGTAATTAAGAGGAAATTTTGGATGTTCATCTTTTATTTGGAATGTATTTTGTAGAACTAGTGATACATTTTATTCAAGAAGTTTTCATGTATTTGCTGTTGTACATAACAATATTTTATTACTTCCTGTAATGACCTTATCTCCAGAACACTAAAAATTCAAGCCCTAGTCTGAATAAGCTCTATATTGAAAAGTTAGTAGTTAACTGTTTCTCTGAACCATTCTAACATTATACATGCAGGGGGATTTTCCCTTCTGTATACTTAACTCCTGTTCTTTGTGCCACTTAACCTTGTGGCATTTACATTTATTCCTGATACTGGATTCTACTACATCTTTTTTTTAATACGTTGATTTTTATTCCTTCATGAAAGAGTATGGTTATTTTTGCTCCCCCCCCCCACCTCCTGGCAATTAATTTCCTTTTGAAGACAATTCCTGGTACTTTGTCCCTCGTTAGAAGTGCCATGTTAAGTCATATTATGTAGGTTGAAGTATCTCTATGTAAAGAATAGATGTAGCTTAATATAAACCTGAAATATTTTTGAAGCCATAACACCTACATACACCCCTTTGTAGATTGTTTTACATTAAAGCAGTGAGGCCTGCACCAAAAAAATGCAGGCTCTTTTCCCAAATTAAATTAGCTCAAATAAGTTTTGTACTGTATTAACTAATCCTGTGCTTTGTTCTGAATGAGATACTTCAATTTCTTGAAGAATTGGGGTTTTATTTTTTTAGCAGCATAGTGAGGTGGTAGTAGAAGTGATGTTCCAACAGTGTGAATGCTTGAGCAGAGGAAAAATAACAAGAGTCTGTTAGTGAATAATGAAAATCACAGAAGCTCCATATTTTTAGAGCCAGAATTTAAGATAGGTTGGCAAACACCACTCGCATATTCAAATATTTATGCAAATATAAAAACTTTAAAACAATGACATATATTAAGTTTAGGATCTGTAAGATTATGTGGGCTCATCCCCAAGTCACTCTGACTGTTGCATGAACATTCTGTAATAACTTGTTATGACATGTCCTTATAACATTGCTCTTGTCTCATTCTCAGCACACAGCTAAGGTTTAAGGTTGCCATTAATTATTCCAGTTTTAATAGTTTCCCCCCCCCCCTCTTCTCCACACTTTTGCTGAGGACACAGTCTAGCACGCTTCAGCTTCATCATCAGTTATTCAGTTGATGACTCAATCAGTGGCTGGGATCTGGCCATTTTATGCTGCTGCAACCTTGCCCACTCTCCCTCAATCACTGGTCACAGCCCTTGATGGCCATTTTGGCTTGAGCTATGGAAGAGGCTGGATACCTGGTTTTTGCAGAGCCACAAGAGGGATCAGCAGTGAGGGCAGTGCACAGTATGCTGACATACTTTCCTGCTGGCTCATAGCCTGAAGCAAAGCACTTGAATGTGGCTGTCCGGTTGTGCCCTTTGTCAGGTGCTACTCTATGTGTAAAATTCCACACACTGAAACTATTTATTTATGTACTGTGAAAGCTAACATTGGTGAAATAATGATATCCATTTAGCTTACAGCTAAGCTACAGAATGGTCTTTGCTTAAGGTTATCAATATGTATTCCCCTTTGGAGACAAGTTCTTCCAAGAGTCCAGTTGACAGTACTTCTGTGATATGAATAATGTGTTCCTCTTTGAGGCCATCAATGTTCCATAGATAACTGATACATTAGGCAGGCAGTCCATTAATTGTTATGGACTTTTGATTTCTGTAGAAGTATTTTCAAGGCTTTTATGGTTTCATAGTCAGCAAGATTTAATGTTTAATCAGTGTATGCATTTGTCTTGAGAGATTCTGCTAGTAAGTACAGTAACATTTTTTGTACCTCTGCCTACAGCCAGTTGTGCTCTATATTCTTATATATTTGTTTTTGGTTTTTCTTAAGAGACTGTTTAACATTTTGAAAGATTTTGTAGTATGAAAATCACGTAGTGATTACAGTCATTTCTTATATGATTGGGCCATAATTTCATTTTTTTAAAAAAAAAAATAGAGCAATCAGTACAGATGGTTGACATGATAAGAACGTTATTGTTATGTGAAATAACAAAGAAGGGATTTCTTCACCTGCTTCCCTAATTAGATAGCTCTGTAATACAGTATTTGTTGTTGAAACACTATTTTCAAGTTCTTGCAAACTTAAGATACTACACAGTATATTTTCCCTGGAACCCCATGTGCAGTTTAGCATGCAGCTTATATCTTACAAAAGGAGAGTAGATTTCATATATTCCATTTTTAGTTTGCTGTTGTAAGATATAAGACAGTGAAATTTAGGAGGTTGTACTTTTATATTTTGGTGTACTTGCATTCTATTTTAATGCTAAGCTAGAATCTTATTTATTTACTGTTGCATGAACATTCTGTAATAACTTGTTATGACATGTCCTTATAACATTGCTCTTGTCTCATTCTCAGCACACAGCTAAGGTTTAAGGTTGCCATTAATTATTCCAGTTTTAATAGTTTCCCCCCCCCTCTTCTCCACACTTTTGCTGAGGACACAGTCTAGCACGCTTCAGCTTCATCATCAGTTATTCAGTTGATGACTCAATCAGTGGCTGGGATCTGGCCATTTTATGCTGCTGCAACCTTGCCCACTCTCCCTCAATCACTGGTCACAGCCCTTGATGGCCATTTTGGCTTGAGCTATGGAAGAGGCTGGATACCTGGTTTTTGCAGAGCCACAAGAGGGATCAGCAGTGAGGGCAGTGCACAGTATGCTGACATACTTTCCTGCTGGCTCATAGCCTGAAGCAAAGCACTTGAATGTGGCTGTCCGGTTGTGCCCTTTGTCAGGTGCTACTCTATGTGTAAAATTCCATACACTGAAACTATTTATTTATGTACTGTGAAAGCTAACATTGGTGAAATAATGATATCCATTTAGCTTACAGCTAAGCTACAGAATGGTCTTTGCTTAAGGTTATCAATATGTATTCCCCTTTGGAGACAAGTTCTTCCAAGAGTCCAGTTGACAGTACTTCTGTGATATGAATAATGTGTTCCTCTTTGAGGCCATCAATGTTCCATAGATAACTGATACATTAGGCAGGCAGTCCATTAATTGTTATGGACTTTTGATTTCTGTAGAAGTATTTTCAAGGCTTTTATGGTTTCATAGTCAGCAAGATTTAATGTTTAATCAGTGTATGCATTTGTCTTGAGAGATTCTGCTAGTAAGTACAGTAACATTTTTTGTACCTCTGCCTACAGCCAGTTGTGCTCTATATTCTTATATATTTGTTTTTGGTTTTTCTTAAGAGACTGTTTAACATTTTGAAAGATTTTGTAGTATGAAAATCACGTAGTGATTACAGTCATTTCTTATATGATTGGGCCATAATTTCATTTTTTTAAAAAAAAATATAGAGCAATCAGTACAGATGGTTGACATGATAAGAACGTTATTGTTATGTGAAATAACAAAGAAGGGATTTCTTCACCTGCTTCCCTAATTAGATAGCTCTGTAATACAGTATTTGTTGTTGAAACACTATTTTCAAGTTCTTGCAAACTTAAGATACTACACAGTATATTTTCCCTGGAACCCCATGTGCAGTTTAGCATGCAGCTTATATCTTACAAAAGGAGAGTAGATTTCATATATTCCATTTTTAGTTTGCTGTTGTAAGATATAAGACAGTGAAATTTAGGAGGTTGTACTTTTATATTTTGGTGTACTTGCATTCTATTTTAATGCTAAGCTAGAATCTTATTTATAAGATAAATAAGGGGCGTGGTGGCTCAGCGGGTAAGACGCCAGGCTTGTCGATTGGAAGGTCGCAAGTTCGGAGGTTTGAATCCCTAGCCCTGCGTGCGGAGTGAGCTCCCGCACTAGCCCCAGCTCTTGCCAACCTAGCAATTCGAAAGCATGCAAATGCAAGTAGATGAATAGGTACCACTTCGGTGGGTAGGTAACAGCGTTCCGCTCGCGTCATACAGCCACATGACCGTGGAAGCGTCTTCAGACAACGCTGGCTCTTTGGCTAACAAACGGAGATGAGCACCGGCCCCTAGAGTCGGACATGACTGCACAAATGTGTGGGGGGAACCTTTACCTTTACCTAGAATCTTATATTCACTGTATGGATAGTTTTCTGAGATGCTTTGCTTGCTGTTGCAACTAGAGTTGCTTTGTTTTTAAAAAAGAAACCTTAATTTTTTGAGAAGAGCATTGAATAAGCCATTCTTTGCAGACTGGGAATACTAGGGTCTGCCTCAGAGAAAGAGGAAAATGAGACTTTTTCTTTGCATCTGTTGAAGTGCACTTCTGAATCTGGCAATGTTACAAATGCTTTGTCCTAATGCTTGTTTACTTGGTTTACTGACAAATTACAGTGTATTTTAATGCAGATCTAGTCTTTCTACATTAAATTCTACTTCTGAATTAATGGTTTTAAATGCTGTTCACAGATGAAGAATGGGAACTCTCAAGTTTAGAAAGCTTAGTTTAAGGATTTGTTTGGGGTTATATTAATTTTTACTGTACTGTTTTACTTATTTTACTTATTTATTTAATTTTTATCCCGCCTTTATTTTTATAAATAACTCAAGGCGGCAAACATACCCAACACTCTTTCTTCCTCCCATTTTCCCCACAACAGCAACCCTGTGAGGTGAGTTGGGCTGAGAGAGAGTGACTGGCCCAAACCCAGCCAGCTTTCATGCCTAAGGCGGGACTAGAACTACAGACTCCTGGTTTCTAGCCCAGCACCTTAACCACTAGACCAAACTGGCGCTCTTTTTTATTGTATTTTAACTAATATTCTATTCCTGTTTTATGTAACCCGCCCAGAGTTACGCTCTGAGTGAGATGGGGGGGATGAATTTGATTGATAAATAAATAAATTTCCAAGTAAGTTATCATTGTACTAAACAAGGACTGTGTTGTAGATTGCAACCATGGTTTTAATCTTTATAATGTTCTAGACCACTTGAATCAATTTATGAAAATTTTGGCAGTGCTCATACATACAGTTTGTTGTGTGAGACCGCTATTTGGACTGTTATTTTATATTTGCAACATTGGAATCTAGAATTCATGCACAGTACATTGAAAGCAAATCTCTGGTAGAAACAGTTTTTAATTGTTGCTTTAATACAAGAACCTTTCCTTATTCATATCTAACCTGACTTTGCATGTTAGCTGGATTTTGTTAAGAGTATCTAACTGCAAAATATAGAAGAAATTATCTTTAGAGTGTTAGAAGTGAGATGGAGACGGCTGGAGAGACAAATATGAACCCAAAACTTAGCTGTCACCTCAGCTGAGTAATAAAAAGCTCAAGTTGATCAATAAGGCATAGCAACATTTTCAATCTCATTCTCCAGCTAGTGGGAGAAATGAAAGAGTAAGCATCAAGCTTCGTTTTCTTAATGAGAGAATGCTGTGAGGAATCTCATTGTTTTCCCTTTCTTCAGAAGGGAGGACCAAATAGCTTATTAATTATCAGTCTGGCAAATGAGCCAAGGCTCATTGGTTAGATTCTTTATCTAGTTTATCTAACTTAAAGTATTGAAATATGGCATATATTGATGGATATTTTTAAAGGCGGTGCTAATATGTTAAATTGATACTAATTTTCCTCTGGACGTAAGAAGCATTCAGTGGTTTGCCAGTTCTTAAATGCTTTAAGCTAGATGGACTGTCATAACACGTGAGTGAAACCTATTTTCTATTTCCTTATGGTTTGATCAGACTAGAATGATTATGTAGCTGATCTCAAATACTTTATGACAATAGCCATACATGGAACTGTAAACATTTTAAATTTATAGTCTGGTACAGGGGTAAGCGGGTAAGACGCCAGGCTTGTCGATCGGAAGATTGCAAGTTCGGAGGTTCGAATCCCTAGCCCTGCGTGCGGAATGAGCTCCCGCACTAGCTCCAGCTCTTGCCAACCTAGCAATTTGAAAGCATGCAAATGCAAGTAGATGAATAGGTACCACTTCGGTGGGTAGGTAACAGCGTTCCGCGCGTGTCATGCGGCCACATGACCGTGGAAGCGTCTTCGGACAACGCTGGCTCTTCGGCTAACAAACGGAGATGAGCACCAGCCCCTAGAGTCGTACACGACTGCACAAATGTGGGGGGGGGGAACCTTTACCTTTACCTTACAGGGGTCAGCAAACTTTTTTTGTAAAGGACCATATCCGCAGCTGGCAGGTCTACAGGCCAAGGAGTGTAGGAGCCATTGGATGGCGCTGGCCCACCAGCAAGGAGGCTGTTGAGAGGCCACTGCCACCACCCAGGACACCCCATCCTCAGCCCCACTCCTCACCCTAGGAGCTTGGCTGAGGCTCAGGCCTGGTGATCTGCCACCCACCTATCCATCTAATTCTTAGCTTGCAGGCCATGTAAAAACAAGTGGTGGATTAAATTTGGCTGTGGACAGTAGTTTGCTGACCCCTGGTCTAGAAGTTCATAAATGGAACATCATGCTAAGAAACAAGAGTATGTCACCAGAGAGTTTGTATGTACATTGGTGTATAAATCTTAATGTTAACTACATGAATATAGATAGATTCAAGTACAGGCTTTTATAGAGCATATTAGTAGCATTGCTCATTTTAAATTGTCCCATCTCTTTGTTACATTATAATTTTGGTATTTGTTGGTATGATTTGTATTTGTTACTAAAAATCACAGTTTTATTAACAGAATCTCTGCAACACACATACTAGTTTCATTATCTGTTGTGATATTTCATATATTAGAAGAGCTGCAACAAAGTTTTTGTGGAGCAGTTGCACCACATTCTGGATATCTCAATTCTCGTGATAATTGCATGTGTTGCATGGATGAGTCTTTTTTTTTTTAACTTTGTTTTCACGAGCTAGTTCACTTTTCCTTTTCAGGGGGTGAGCAAGGAGATTCCAGACTCGATGAACTGAAATGTCGGAGAAGTCAAGCCAGAGCACAAAAGCAAAGGACGGGAAAACAAAGTATGCAACACTTAGTTTATTCAACACATATAAAGGAAAGACTCTGGAAACACAGAAAACTACAGGTATGTTTGTTAAAATTGAACATTTCATACCCATTTACTAGGTTTTACACAGTTGGCTGTCATTTTATTTTGTGCAGAAGCATTAGAGCTAAAGCATTTTGCTTAACTTCAAAATTTCAATTTTGCAATCTAGTTACATTTCCTAATTTATATACATGGCAATGTTAGACGTACGGTCACTATTCAGATTTTTTAAATACCGTATTTTCCGGCGTATAAGACGACTTTTTAACCCAGGAAAATCTTCTCAAAAGTCGGGGGTCGTCTTATACGCCGGGTGTCGTCTTATACGCCAGAAAATACGGTATTCGCCGTTTAAGACCTCTCCTGGCCAAGTGCAGCCGCTCGCCGGAACGCAGCCCCCAGGGAAGAGCAGGAGGACGAGCGCGGGAGAAACGCGGGGAGGGGGGAGCGAGCTCCGTTCCCTCGGAGCAGCCTTGGGAAGGGAGGGGGCAAAACGCAGTGGCTCCACGACAGGCTCCAAAGTCGCCCACAACGCTCAACAGGCGCCTCGCTTCGCCTTGCCTCACCTTCCCTTCCCCTCCCAGCCGCGCTTTAAATGGAGCAGGGGCCCAGAATTGGCCGCGTTTCGGGAAGCCTGGTAGGAAACGCGTTGTGGGCGACTTTGGAGTCCGTCGTGGAGCCAAACGGCGAGTACCGTATTTTCCGGCGTATATCCCAAACTCTATATTTTAAATGGAAAAGTTGGGGGTCGTCTTATACGCCCAGTCGTCTTATACGCCAGAAAATACGGTAGTTTAAGATCATGATGCTAAAAGGACCATCTTATCTCCAAAGTCTATATGTAGATTACTGGTGTGCTGAGTCTTTTGTCTTTTAGTGGGTTATCAATTTGGCATTTAATCCATGAATTTCATCTGCCGTCCCTTAAATGTTTGTGATTGATTTGTGTAGATTTTATTTTATTACACTGTTCTTTGTTATGTATATTTTTTGATGAAAAAGCAGATTACACCCATAAATATCTGTGTACTTGAGCAGCAAATTCACAGTGAATACAGGTTCCATAAGCAGAGGAAAGAAGGAAAATGGAGAAGTCCTTTCATAATTGCTGCTCTATAAAAGAGCAATAAATAAAAATAGACTTAATTTATACTTGACTTAGGAAACAAAGTTCGCTCTATGAATCTTATGACTTAATATTAGACTTTAATGATGCTTTGTATTGTTTAATATTTGTTTGAATAAGGCAAACCACAGAAGAATAACCTGATATGTGAATGCTCACTTTGCACTATCTATTTAAAGAGCTATATTCATTTGTTCCTACATTATGAATGTATATTACAGTTCAAAATGTTTTTGTTATATAGTTGCAACTCGTCATGGATTACAAAGTCTTGGGAAAGTTGCCATTTCACGGAGAATGCCCCCTCCAGCTAACCTCCCCAGTCTTAAAGCAGAAAACAAAGGAAATGATCCTAATATAAACATTGTGCCTAAGGATGGCACAGGTTGGGCTTCTAAACAAGAACAACATGAGGAAGAAAAGTAAGTTCAAGTTACACTACAAATTATCCTTCCTGTTGTTAATGTAATGTTTTAGCACATGCTGCAGGAGTGTTATAGAAAACTACAGGTAGTCCTTGCTTGATGATCATTTGTTCAGCAACCGTTCGAAGTTATGGCAGCGCTGAACGAATGGTAGTTACGACCAGTCCTCGAAGTTATGGCCTTTGCAGTGCCCCTGTGGTCACGTGATAAAAATTTGGGTGCTTGGTAGCCCGCCCATATTTATGACTCAGTGTGCGCTTCAACTCCCCCACCCGCCTGTCTCCCTCCCCATCTGCCCTTTCAGCCACCCTGCACTCTGCTGCTGCCGCCTACCCCTGCTGACCTTCACCGTCTTCTTCCACCCGCTGCTGACGAGGCATGTCTAGCTGAAGCAGCTGCTGGCCCTCCACAAGGCCCATTATGAATAATTAATTATTATTAATAATATTAATTGTGAATTTTATAAGAATTTCATGCAAATACTAGGACTTTAGTTTTCTGATAATTTATTACCAGTATTTCCTCTGAGTGAAAAGAAACCAAATCCCTTGGTTCCCTTCTCATCCCCATTTGGGAGATAGATATGATCACAATATTGTCTGCAAATAAAAGAGCTGGAACTACTCAGCCTGCTAATACAGGGGGGTGATGAGTGGGAACAGAGAAGCCCTGTCATATCAAATTGGTATTTATAAAAGATGTTTCATCAGTAATTTTTGTAAACAAAGACTAGATTGGACAGATATAAGAGAAGGATCGTGTCTTTTGAAGCATTGATACGGAGCCCATTCATGTTTAATTAATCCTTGATTAAACTTACTTTCCTAGATCTTGGTGGCAGCATCAGATCATCCGTTTCTCTTTGCTTTGCCTCTATAATGAAGAATGTAGGATTGTTTGTTCACTTCCACTGTGAAAAAATAAATGAGTGCAAACTGAAATTAGATGTTACCTCTCTCTGTGCTAAGAAACAAATTTCATTTAGTTTAAACATTTTTAAATAGATACAAACTATTTCATGCAAATCCTGATAAGTTTTCCTGAAGTTCTTCCTTTTTATTTTATATCAAAGCTTCTGAAATAAGATTGTTGGTAGAAATTCTACTAAAGGAAGTATTGGCCATAGGAGCATTAATAAATGTGCCTAAACTTCCCCAAGTTATGATTATTCTGCTCTTACCATAGAAGCTTTGTTTAATGATTTGAAAATTTGAATTATTTGTTAAAACATGGCTTTGCAATCATTATGTTTAGTCATTTTCGCTCTCAAGCATCTTCAAATTTCTCTTGCTTTTAGACAGGCAGAAGTGCCACAGGTGCAGCCAAAACCTGCAGTTCCTGCTCCTCCAGAAGCACCTCCTGTTGTCAAATCATGGGCTAATACCAAGCAAGGTGGACAGGGTGATGGTAAGTAGAGGAAAGATAGACCAACCTAGCTGAGCTAATAGTTCTGCCCTGCAGTTTTTTCCAAGACTCATTATTTCTTTCATCTTTCTGTTTATTTGGGTAGTGTTAGAGATGTAGTAGAATCATTATTCTTTGGTGAAAGATGAAGCACAGCTCTGAAACTTTCAAGTCTGTAGCAGTTGCCTTCTGATCAGAAACTTAGGTAGACCATTTGACATTAAAAGGTGCATGCAAAGGTAGTACCGTATTTTTCGGCGTATAAGACGACTGGGCGTATAAGACCCCCAACTTTTCCACTTAAAATACAGAGTTTGGGATATACTCGCCGTATAAGACTACCCCTCTTCTATGAAGGTTCTCAGTCATCCAGGTGGAATTGTCTGTAGCTTGAATCATGTCAACTGGATTTCTATTTTCTCAGTGGAAACGTTTCGCTCCTTATCCAAGGAGCTTCTTCAGTCTGAGCAAAGTTGGTAAGGGAATCCTAAATATGTTTCTAGGTAGCTGTGTGACCTTATACCTGGGTAGAAACATATTTAGGATTCCCTTACCAACTTTGCTCAGACTGAAGAAGCTCCTTGGATAAGGAGCGAAACGTTTCCACTGAGAAAATAGAAATCCAGTTGACATGATTCAAGCTACAGACTACCCCTCTTCAAAACCTGCAGCTTGCTCCGCCCGGGGGTGGAAAATATCCACGCCAATCAGCTGTGTGGTGGGGAAGCAGAGTAGAAAGTAAAAAACTGCAGGGAGGAAACAGGGAAGCAGAGTAGAAAGCGAAGCGCAGCAGCGCGGGGTGTGTGTGTGAAGGAGAATATTGGGGTGAGGGGTGAGAAAGCTTTAACGATTTAAAGAAAGCTTTAATTACCTGGGCAAGGCAGAGGGGTGAAGAATACATTTCCAAGCTTTAGCGGAACAAACCATGGAGGAGGAGGAGGAGGAGGAGGAGGAGGAGGAGGAGGGTGATGGGGGGAAGTTTGAAAAAGCAGATCCAAACGCAAAAGTTACTGAGTGAGTACTGAGCAACTCCACTTCCCGCCCCCAGCGCACAGCTGATCGGCGCAGAGATTTTCCACCCGGGCCCTCCCCCCCCAATACATCTCCAAGCTTTAGCAGAACAAACCATGAAGGAGGAGGAGGAAGAGGGTGGTGGTGATGATGGGGGGAGGTTTGAAAAAGCAGATCCAAGCGCAAAAGTTACTGAGTCATTTCAGCCTCCCTCCCTCTCGCTCTCTTTCCCTGGTGATGGATCAGTGTGGGGGGGGGGGCACCCCACCCTCCCCTCCCCTCCCTCTTCCTCCTCCTCCTCCTCCTCCGTGGTTTGTTCTGCTAAAGCTTGGAGATGTATTTGGGGGGGGGAGGGCCCGGGTGGAAAATCTCGGCGCCGATCAGCTGTGCGCCGGGGATCAGCTGTGCGCCGGGGAAGTGACCCGCCCTATAAGATGACACCCGGCGTATAAGACGACCCCCGACTTTTGAGAAGATTTTCCTGGGTTAAAAAGTCGTCTTATACGCCGAAAAATACGGTATCTATAGAGTGCAATTTTGCTGAAGTGAAAATTGGTTTATGGGAGAAAGAACACCAAAATGCTTGTATGTGCACAGATCAGCTGGCTTTGGGTGGTCTGTGCCTGATCAAAATATGTTCCTGGCAGAGGTAGTTTCGGGATAGAGGAAAAATGGGGCCAAGGACATTGATGGCAGTAGCTGAGAAGAAGGCAAACACTGGGGAGATTGGGGGCCAGTTCATCTGGAGATATGCTGCATTGGGGAGCAACTGCAGGGAGAGAGAGAAGGAGCTTGGAAGCTCAGACCAGTGAGTTATGCTATGGTGGGAGCTGCTATGAAGGATTCAAGGCCTAGGTGTGTGATCTGTGTCTGAAGAGTTGATACCAAAAGGATATTGCCCTTTGGAGAGCTGTTGAAGGATGTTAAGGGAAAGCTAGTCCGGTCATTATGTCTTGTATTTGTATTTGTATATGTGTTATTGTTTGTTTATTATATGTCTTAGCAGAGACCAGCAGAGACATTTATGTGTATGGCTGTGGCTGCTGCTTCTGTGGCCTTGAGGGAGAGTAGAGAAAGAACAGGGTGCCCCTAGTATACAGGGGGAAGTATGAAGCTGGGGAGGGATTTGTCAGATAAGGAAAAGTTACATGCTTGAAAGCTATTCTTTATGTTGAGTCTTCCATCTTGCAAAATTTTAGACTGACAGGCCAGTCTACCTTCTGGTCTTGTGATGCTGATTTAAATGCCAGGTTGGATTTATAATAGCTTGATTGCGAATGAGATGGCTAACCCAGGGACTTGGGTAAATGGGCTTAGTGTAAATGGTCTCATTCAGCTCTCCCCATGTGGGTACTTGGTCCAGCACAAATCTATGGTGGGAGGCCATAGGGTGTGTGTTGCTATTATCTGTAGCGATGCCAGGAAATCTTTCTGCTCTAGCCCCAGTTTTGAAGGCATATACCTGTTGATATTCATTGTGCTCCTCAGTGACCTTCCTGATTGAAGTGGTCTCAGAGATCAGATTGGGAAACCTTAGGCAGTTGGTCTTAAGAGACTTCGAATTCGTGCTAAGCTCTCCCACTGTAGATATCTTTCAATTCACCATAGGCTTGAAATGTGGTCATATTTTTGACTTGGTTTTTGCAATGGATAGAGATAAAGGAGTCTCTGTGACAGACAGATCACTTCCTTGTGGAATTTATATTGGTATAACAGACCTTGCTTGGGAGGGTAGAATATCTTTTAGAAAGATTCATTCCAGAGACTGATGAGATATGGATGATTCTTGAAGGCCCTGGGGTTTTTCTAGCTGGCAGGGCCAGTGATCCTATTGAGGTCGTTGTCATGTCAGAGAATTAAGAGAAGGAAGCCATTGATGTGATTGCTCCCAAACACCCTCCAGTGCTGTGAACCTAAACTGTTCCTTGGCTCTCAGTGCAGCTTCACATTTTGATGTATGTATGTATGTATGTATGTATGTATGTATGTATGTATGTATGTATGTATGTATGTTTCAAATTTCATCACCACCCATCTCACACAGAGCAACATTTTGAAATAGTAAGATGCGGGTGCCACAAGTTTAAAGACAATGTGTCAAGCACAAATGAAAGCATTATGTTGTGATTGGGAAGTCCTATATATGCTCAGGATTTGATCAACAATTCAGTGCAGGATTCTACTTTTTTATTGTTTTAACATATTAAAGTAGGCTGCAAAATTTTTTTTCTTATTCTCACTTGGCAAAGATAACTATTTGTTCTATTTGCTGGTTCCTCCCTCCTCCCAGCAAAACTATTTGCCTTTTAAATTGCAAGGTAATTTTTTCCTGTACTCGGGACTTCATCCTAAAGCAACTCTAAGCATAAATATTTCCAGATTATGATTAATTTAGAGTTAAATAAGTGTTTACAAAGATTGGTGTCAATCTTCTCTCTTGAGGTGATAGCTGATTTTTCTCTAAGTGGTAAAACCATTAAACTTTCACTTTCAATCCCTGGGTGATCATCTGTGCAGAATAGACAGTATTCCTTGACACATCTTCTTCTTTGGGTCTTCATGCTCTTCTCTGGTTCATGCCCCAAAACTCTCTTTAGCAACTTCTCCAGAAACCCTCAAACTAACAACCTTCAACAATGTAAACGCTGCCCAATCCACCTCAGGTTTAAATTTGCCTAGACTTATATATGGCATAGGAAGGATAAACGTAACTGTGTTAAATGCATTATTTTAAAGGTTCTAAATTTTTAATCTAATAGAAATAGCAATTGTGCAAAACCTGGCTGTTTCAGGAACCATGTCAACTGAGAAAACTGAGTTTTTTCTTTATTAGACCATAACAGTCTAATTTCTCTTTATTAGACCATAACAGTCATAACAGGAACTATCAGATGTGCACACATACTTATGTAGAAGGGACAATACAGTAAAACATAGCCAACAGATTTGATAACCCCAATTTGGTAGGTGCATATCCATTCGTATATTGGAATGTTATATCTGTCCTCTACTAGAAGGAAGGGAGTTAAGTCTTGCCAGGGAAAGGGCTCTTTGGTGTGGCACATTTAGGAAGTTCATTAGATAGGTAGAATAAATAATCTGTGGGTGGAGACTCCTAATGGGGGATACTGTAGTCCCAATGAAAGTCAGTGTCAAGTATACATTAGCTCCCTCCAGCCCTAGAGAGATTACATAATGTGCTAAGACCCAAAGCTACCTGAAAGTCTAGATCAATGCACTTTATCCAGGTTGAATAAAAACTCAACAGGGAGTTCAATTTTTATTCAACAGGACTCAACAGAGTCATTCCTGCTTAAATTTAATTAAACTTATGTTGTGAATATAATTTTGCCATTGCTGCATATTCTCCAGATTTAGTTACCCAGTCTAATGTTTATTTATTTATTTATTAATCAAACTTATATCACCGCCCATCTCCCTCCACCAGAGGGACTCTGGGCGGTTTACAACAAGATAACAAAAAACAAGAGACATAAAATACACATACAATATAAAAATACTAATGTTGCTGGCAAAGTGTCTCTTTTCCAGTATTGAGCCAGATGTATCCTTGTAGCCATCAGCATATATCTTAATAAATTATGGCATTTCTTGTTTATATGTTTTATAATAATTCCTAGTAGAAGTATTTGAAGTTTCAGTTCAAACTTTACTTTAATTCTTTAAAAATAATATTATATATTTCTTTCCAGTACTTTTGAGGGTTTTTATTTTTTTTTCATAACCACCACATATGATAGAATGTTCCCTCTTTATTATGACATTTCCAACTTTTTATATTGTATGTTTTATCTATTTTTATTATTATTGATGGAATTATATACCATCTGAAAACATTTTATACCAATTTTCCCTTAAATTATAACTTAGGGTAAATTTTATTGGTTTTTTTCCATAATTCTTCCCATTGTTGTAGTGTATTTGTTTCTTTACAGTTTGGCCTCCATTTTATTATGCAGTTTTTTACTTGTTCAGTCTCTGTATCATATTTTAATATCAATTTACAGTGGTTCTTAAAAGTTTGTGAACTCTCTTGAATTTTCAATATTTCTGCATAAATGTGACCTAAACGTGATCTGTTCTCCACACAAGTCCTAAAACTAGATAAAGAGAACCCAATTAAATGAATGAGTCGAAAACATATTTGTTCATTTATTTATTGAGAAAAATGATCCAAAGCTACATGATAAAAACATAAAGTTGTTAAAAGTATGTTTACAAATAGTATAATTAAAAAATTGTACATCTACACTAATGTAGAGTAATTTTCCTATGAAGGTTCATCTAATTTGCACAGGGTGACTTTCATTAGAAATTATCTTAGATATCTTAGAGTCCCCTTGTGGGGGGAGATGGGCGGTGATATAAGTTAGAAATATAAATAAATAAATAAATAAATAAATAAATAAATATCTACAGATGGGACAATGGGAAAATAAGTGGTTGAAAGGATTGAAATTTTCATTATGTTATAATCTTAAGGAGAATTTTTATAAAATGATGTATTGTTGGTATATGTCACCAGAGAAATTGTCTAGAATGTATAAAGGTAACTCAAATTTATGTTGGAAATGTAAACAACAAAAAGGGACATTCTACCATGCTTGGTGGACTTGTAAAAAAGCCAGAAAGTTTTGGATTCAAATACATACACTAATTCAGAGGATTTTAAAAATTAATATACAAATACAATTGAAACTGGAGGCTTTTCTTTTGGGACTGATGGATAAAACAATTGGAAAAATGTCATGGAACTCGTGTTTTTATGCATGACAACTGCAGCAAGATTATTATATGCGCAAAGATAGAAAGATTCGGTACTACCCACAATGGAGGAATGGTTGGTGAAGATGATAGAACTTGTGGATAAATATAAATGGCCATACTGACTTCTTTGATTAGAGAAAATATAATATCTAAGTTTATTGCTGACTGGAAACCCCTTATAGACTTTTTGCGTGAAACAGAAAAAAATGAACTTATGATTTATGGTTTTGATGATTAGATAGGATAGATTATAGAAAAACTGAGTTATTTTGTAACCATAGAGGAAGAGGTAAATCTATAACTGTACTTATAACTGCTGTAAAAAAATTCAGAGGCTAGTTCTTTGTATTTTCTTTCTTTCTTTCTTTCTTTCTTTCGTAAATTTTATTAGGTTTCAAGAGACGAATAAAAACTACAAAAAAACTACAAAGAAAGAAAAGAAACTAAAAAAGTGCAGAAACACGAGAATTTTTTTTCAAATTTACAAAAAGATGTGGTTTCCGACTTTTAACAGCAGGGATATACAAAAATTTTCCATAATCAATCTCTTACTCTATATTAAACCAAAACACCACTTTATTTCTATAAGTCATTCTACTTTAACACATAATAAAAATCACTAAGTACACTTACTCCTCCCCCTTATATTAAAATAAAGGGAAAAAAGTTCATATAAACCACCTAAATATCTTTCTCCCCTCCAAAAGATAAAAATATTTAATTATTCCCTTCCTACCACTATTCTATACATTTCTGTCTACTATAAGAATCAAATTAAAAAGCACATAAGTTGTCTGCTATTATACTTAATAGTACAACAACTTTAATAATCGCAATCTTAATAAACCCAAAAAACAGACAATTCAAAACGGTAATTCCATATCTTTAAAAGGGAATAACATCAAATCCTTAAAGCAAACCAGACAAACATTCTTCAACCCTTTTGTTGTTTATTCGTTCAGTCGCTTCTGACTCTTCGTGACTTCATGGACCAGCCCACACCAGAGCTTCCTGTTTACCGTCGCCACCCCCAGCTCCCCCATGGTCGAGTCCGTCACCTCCAGAATATCATCCATCCATCTTCCCTTGGCCGGCCCCTCTTCCTTTTGCCTTCCACTTTCCCTAGCATCAGCATCTTCTCCAGGGTATCCTGTCTTCTCATTATGTGGCCAAAATACTTCAGTTTTGCCTTTAATATCATTCCCTCAAGTGAGCAGTCTGGCTTTATTTCCTGGAGTATGGACTGGTTTGACCTTCTTGCAGTCCAAGGCACTCTCAGAATTTTCCTCCAACACCACAATTCAAAAGCATCTATCTTCCTTCGCCCAGCCTTCCTTATGGTCCAGCTCTCGCAGCCATAGGTTACTATGGGGAATACCATTGCTTTAACTATGCGGATCTTTGTTGTCAGTGTGATGTCTCTGCTCTTAACTATTTTATCGAGATTTGTCATTGCTCTCCTCCCAAGAAGTAGACGTCTTCTGATTTCCTGGCTGCAGTCAGTGTCTGCAGTAATCTTTGCACCTAGAAATACAAAGTCTGTCATTGCCTCCACTTTTTCTCCCTCTATTTGCCAGTTATCAATCAAGCTGGTTGCCATAATCTTGGTTTTTTTGAGGTTTAACTGCAACCCAGCTTTTGCACTTTCTTCTTTCACCTTCATCATAAGGCTCCTCAGCTCCTCCTCACTTTCAGCCATCAAAGTGGTATCATCTGCATATCTGAGATTGTTACTGTTTCTTCCAGCAATTTTAACTCCAGCTTTGGATTCATCAAGCCCAGCAGCAGTTACATATCCCCACCATGTGCACAGCGTGTTCCTCTTAAAAGAATCAAGCAGCCCAACTGCCCCCCTCAAAGATTCCAGGTTCTTTTCATGGCATTCCACCACAAGATCGCTTTTACTTATGGCTTTGCAGATCACTCTCTCCCTTAGATTTCTCCAACTCCGTTATCCAATCTTCATCCAACATCTCGATAAAAATCCCAATCTCAGTCTTCAAAAAAACCTTTCAATCACTCTTAAATTCCTCAATTTCATCCACCACATCCCCAACCTGAAGGCACATTTTAGATCTCATATTTTCCACAATGTCCTGGATATCTTGCATAAAAGTTTGATAGAAGTCAGAAGAAATCTGTTTAAAATCCTGGTGAAAGTCAGAAAGAATCTGTTTGAAATCCTCCATGTCTCAAGCAGTAAATTATGGCGCCCCCTAGGAGCTTAACCAGCGAAAGTTGAATATATGAAAGGATTCCGGAATGTGTTTACGTAACCGAAAGTGAGATATGCAGACAGTTCGCCAGGAAAAGTAGAGGCAGAAAACTGAAAGTTCAAAACAGCCGATTCAGCATGTAGGGAAATGCTAATATCTTCAAATTTAGTACAAAAATAATAACAGGGAGACAATTGTTTACTCTCAATCTTTGGAATTTCCTTTGGAAGGAAAACGAAATCCAAAACTTAATTTAAAAAAAAAAAGTAATCCCAAAAATAACGTTAAGCAGCAAGAGAACCAGCTTCTCCTCGCTGTAGAAAGCCTCTCTTGGGGTACATATACTTTAAAAAAAATACAAATTGGTGATTTAGAAATGGGGTGGCCGGTCTTAGTGTCCCTTTAAGGCTACAGCACGGCTTGGAAAGTGATGAAATCCCCACCTCCCAGCTGGCTCTTACCAGTCGAAAGCAAAACGCTGTTTGTGATCTTGTGGCTGCAAGCAGCCGTCCAGAAGACAGATGGGATGACTCCAGGTATTCTCCTTGATCTGGAAAACGTTTCTGGGCTTCAGGAAAACCTGCCTGAGCCTAAAAAAAATTACCACGTTGTCAGCTCCGCCCGCTGAACCAGCGGGCACAGCCGTTCAATCCACCATTCCCACTGGAAGCCTCTTTCTTTCTTTCTTTCTTTCTTTCTTTCTTTCTTTCTTTCTTTCTTTCTTTCTTTCTTATTTCACTTTTAGCTCTTTGATATCCTTTTTCTCTTTTTTCTACTTTATATTAGTATCTGTTGTTTGGTGTAGTGGTTAAGGCATCAGACTAGAAACTGGGAAACAGTGAGTTCTAGTCCTGCCTTAGGCACAAAGCCAACTGGGTGACCTTGGGCCAGTTACTTGCTCTCAGCCCTAGGAAGGAGGCAATGGCAAACCAGTAATGAAAAACCTTGCCAAGAAAATTGCAGGAACTTGTTCAGGCAGTCTCTGAGAATCGGATACGATTGAACGGATTAAAAAAATAGTGTCTATTAGTTTTTTTATCTTTTTAAAAAGTTTTAATAGAATTATAAAAAAAAATTATCTTAGATAAATTAGTCCAATTTTATAAAAAAAAATCTGCAAAAGAAATTCCAATTCAAACTTTTTTTAGCAGACCACATCCCAGTGTACCTAGGGGAGCTTTGAGTGCAGTCTTCTATATTCCACAAAAAGATATTACTGTGGACCTGAACCACTTCTCCCTCTGCACAATTCTAGAATTTCTGACATTAAGATCATAGAGTTGGAAAGGGCCATTTAAGCCATTCAGTCAGTCCCCATGCTTCAGTGTAGCATACCAAGTTAAAGCATCCAAATTAAATTATCTCGGAATATAACACATCCGACAAAGGGGAGCTCACCATCTCCCTGGGTAATTGGTTCTACTGTCAAACTACTGTTACTGTTAGGAAGATTTTTCAATCGAAATTCACCTTTTTATATCTTCAGTTCATTATTGGATTGTTCTGCACTGTGGAACACGGATGAACAATTCTTGACCTTTCAGCTATATTCTTCAAATGCTGTCTTATTTATTTATTTATTTATTTATTTATTTATTAATTATCAATCATATTTATATCCCGCCCATCTCCCTCACAAGGAGGGACCCTGGGTGGTTCACAATAAAATAATTTAAAATCAATAGAAGACCATAAATAACATCAATAATCAGCAAAAATACATAATTACAGTCCGATCCAAACAATGGTAGGTCTTACTTATCCCATGCAGACTGTTGCAGAAGCTGGGCAGAGGCATCCCTGGCCATGGCCTCCACTCCTAGATCAAGTGAAAGCTGTGAATCCAGAAGAATCTCTCTCTCCCACTCCCCCTCTGTGCAATTCTGTCCAGAATTATTCTTAATATTCTTATAATTATTATTCATATTCTTCCTCAATCATTTTTTTCATGGCTAAATATAACCAGCTTCTTCAGTCTCTTCCTAGGGCTTAGTTTCTAGTCTCCAGATCATATTCATTATCCTTCTCTGGAACAATTAATTTCCCTGAATTGTTATTGAAACATGGTGCCCCAAATTGGACAAAATAGTGAAAGTGGAATCTGACCAAAGCAGAACTAAGTTGAATTATTGCTTCTCATGATTTGGGAATGATACTTCATGAGTAATCTATGTACAGTGGGGCAAAAAAGTATTTAGTCAGCCACCAATTGTGCAAGTTCTCCCACTTAAAAAGATGAGAGAGGCCTGTAATTGACATCATAGGTAGACCTCAACTATGAGAGACAAAATGAGAAAACAAATCCAGACAATCACATTGTCTGATTCGGAAAGAATTTATTTGCAAATTATGGTGGAAAATAAGTATTTGGTCACCTACAAACAAGCAAGATTTCTGGCTCTCACAGACCTGTAACTTCTTCTTTAAGAGGCTCCTCTGTCCTCCACTCATTACCTGTAGTAATGGCACCTGTTTGAACTTGTAATCAGTATAAAAGACACCTGTCCACAACCTCAAACAGTCACACTCCAAACTCCACTATGGTGAAGACCAAAGAGCTGTCGAAGGACACCAGAAACAAAATTGTAGACCTGCACCAGGCTGGGAAGACTGAATCTGCAATAGGCAAGCAGCTTGGTGTGAAGAAATCAACTGTGGGAGCAATAATTAGAAAATGGAAGACATACAAGACCACTGATAATCTCCCTCGATCTGGGGCTCCACGCAAGATCTCACCCCGTGGGGACAAAATGATCACAAGAACGGTGAGCAAAAATCCCAGAACCACACGGGGGGACCTAGTGAATGACCTGCAGAGAGCTGGGACCAACATAACAAAGGCTACCATCAGTAACACACTACGCCGCCAGGGACTCAGATCCTGCAGTGCCAGACGTGTCCCCCTGCTTAAGCCAGTACATGTCCGGGCCCGTCTGAAGTTTGCTAGAGAGCATTTGGATGATCCAGAAGAGGATTGGGAGAATGTCATATGGTCAGATGAAACCAAAGTAGAACTGTTTGGTAGAAACACAACTCGTTGTGTTTGGAGGAAAGAGAATGCTGAGTTGCATCCAAAGAACACCATACCTACTGTGAAGCATGGGGGTGGCAACATCATGCTTTGGGGCTGTTTCTCTGCAAAGGGACCAGGACGACTGTTCCGTGTACAGGAAAGAATGAATGGGGCCATGTATCATGAGATTTTGAGTGCAAACCTCCTTCCATCAGCAAGGGCATTGAAGATGAAACGTGGCTGGGTCTTTCAGCATGACAATGATCCCAAACACACCGCCCGGGCAACGAAGGAGTGGCTTCGTAAGAAGCATTTCAAGGTCCTGGAGTGGCCTAGCCAGTCTCCAGATCTCGACCCCATAGAAAACCTTTGGAGGGAGTTGAAAGTCCGTGTTGCCCAGCGACAGCCCAAAAACATCACTGCTTTAGAGGAGATCTGCATGGAGGAATGGGCCAACATACCAGCAACAGTGTGTGCCAACCTTGTGAAGACTTACAGAAAACGTTTGACCTCTGTCATTGCCAACAAAGGATATATAACAAAGTATTGAGATGAACTTTTGATATTGACCAAATACTTATTTTCCACCATAATTTGCAAATAAATTCTTTCCGAATCAGACAATGTGATTGTCTGGATTTGTTTTCTCATTTTGTCTCTCATAGTTGAGGTCTACCTATGATGTCAATTACAGGCCTCTCTCATCTTTCTACGTGGGAGAACTTGCACAATTGGTGGCTGACTAAATACTTTTTTGCCCCACTGTATGTACTTAATTGTCATGCTGTTTAGTCCACATTTAATTACAGGTAGTCCTTGGTTAATGATCACTTGTTCAGCGACCATTTGAAGTTACGAGAGCACTGAACGAGTGGTACTTAAAACCAGTCCTCGGAGTTCTAGCCATCCCAGCACCCTCATGGTCACTTGATCATGATCCAGGTGCTTGGCAACCAGCTTGCACTTACAACAGTTGCAGCTTCCTACAGTCACATGATCACCAGTTGCGGCCTTCCTGGGGATCTCGTACTCCGTAGTGCCTGCAGCACCCTCCCCCGCCCACACTCTATGCCAGAGCTTTCCAAACTTTTCATGTTGGTGACACACTTTTTAGACCTGCATCATTTCACGACACAGTAATTCAGTTTTACTAGCAAACCGGAGGTTAAACTAACCCCTTATAAGAGATATGGACACATGCATAAATTGTAATAGCAAAATGTATGGGGACACAACATATTGTGGGATATGCTGGCTTATGGGGTTCCAGGCGCAGAGTAAACAAGACAGAGTGCAACGTTTAGGGCTAAAAGTGTTTACTTGTAGCATAAGGCAATAAATGCATATATAGTTACATTATTGCAAAAAGGAAAAACAAACAAACCATAAGCAGTTTTGTTCTTTGGTTCCATCAGCAGATGGGAAGAACGCCATGGCCTACACAAACAGCCAGGCGTGTATAGGCATACAGGAACATGGCAACAGGACCAGAAGTCAAGAAGCATAGACCCATAGTTCACAACTGAGATATACACTTGTTTCAGCATTCTGATTGGATGTTACAGTCAGGGGGTCACAAGGCTTTTTCAGATTAACAGAGTTGCACTTACTATAAATCGCCATGAGATGGCAGTGTTGCACATTGTCTCTCCTCCGGGAAAGGTTCTCACGGGAGAGTTACTTTGGACAGACATAAACAACCACACGTGATACAATGCCTTGGCTGTCCAAGGCTGCGCACCTGGTTATCAGTGGTTTTTGTTATGGGAAACGCTCAGAGTGTAGAGAGAGCGATTTGAGTGTGTTTTTTTTACACAGAACCCTCGACACATATCTTATGAAAACCTTTCATTTATATTTTTAAAAATATATGATTTGTAAGATAATATACATTTCCAAGATTGTTGTCATTTATGAGTAACAACATATAAATATGTGCAAGAATCTAAAAAAATTGACTAACACCGATAACTACTTACCATTTTAATGAGATGTATGAGGTTGATAGGATGAACACAGCTTTTGAATATTTGGTGGATATTTATTTATTAGATAAAGTCACTTGCATTTCGTGATCAAGCATTTTTAAGCTTCCACGTTTCAGTGTCTTTAAGTTTGTCATGGTTGAAAAGGATACTTCACAGATGTATGTAGTAGAAAGGTCAAGGCAGACTCAGCCATGGAATTCCCTGAAGCAGCCAGACACATGTCAGGCACTAGGACCTACGCGGAAGCCAGCAGGCTCAGGAACAGAACTCCACGCCGGTAGTCTTTGGAGGCGATCCTATCGGTGGGGCTGGAGGAAGGCGGAGTGTGGCAGCAGGCTGGATCAGTGAGGCTGGGTTAGAATCGGCGACAGGCAGAGAAGGTGTAGGAAGGCTGGGTACAGCGGAGGAGGGAGGTTCCACGGTGCTCCCAAGTCCGAGTTCTGGAGGCAAGAGAAGAGGCTGGGAGGAGGAGTCTAGTGAACGGTTGTCCCCAACAACCCGTTCCTCCTTTGGCTGTCTTTTTATCTTCTTTTCTTCCTGCTGTTTTGGTTTAGAAGCCAATCGGCTTGCTTTCTGTTTGTCACCCTTTTTTGCCCTTCTTTCTACGGTGCTGATAGGTGGTAGCGGCTCCACCCTTTGATCACCGCCCATCAGCTGTTCTTGGTTTTCCTGCTCTGGGTTTCCCGCTGCATTGAGCTCTGTATCAATTTTCCCGCCATTGCTGCTGAGCTCCCCCTCCTTCAACTCTGAGTCAGACTCTATTCTGACAGCACCTTTGCTGCGTAAAAATGCACACAAGTTGGTATTGCTTATTTCACATAGACTCAGAGGTTTCTCATTACGTTAGTGCAACACACACACTGCAGCCGACACACTAACGTGTCACAACACACAGTTTGGAAAGCTCTGCTCTATAGCATGCACATGCCCACCTGGCCACGCTTGTACAGTGCCACAGCAGCCACCAGGGCACCCTCCCACACCCAGCAGCCACCCCTGGCCATGCTCGCACGGTGCTGTGGCGGCCAATGGCACACTCTCCCACACCCTGCAACAACCACCCCCCACCCAGCTGCACTTGCGCCACAGCAGCCACTTACCCGCCTGCCAGCCTACTTACAAGCCACCCAGGACTTGCAACTTCCTGCCGGCTTCCCCATTGACTTTACTTGTTGGAAACCAACAGGAAGTTGGCTAGATCAGAGCATATGTATCCTCCTTGCTTCTCAGTGCACAAATACAACTCAAGAGATAATCAGAAACACACGGAGACACAGCATGTTTGTTACAGTGGAAAAATACAGTCACTTCCTATGACCACTGCTGGTAAAGGAGTTGGAAAGAATACCAGAAGCCATGCTTTTAGTTTTTCTAGCTTGTAATTCTTTCCAACTCAATAGAATGTTGGGGAAAAACTATATAAAGGGGATCAGGAATTTATCTGACTGTCAACCTTTCAAGGTAGACCAGACTAGGAAACCAAAGTCATGCCAGGCCAATATTACTTTTATTATATAGATATAGTAGCAGAATCTTGCAAGTCTGAATGCACTCCCTCCCCCTCCCTTTATCTTCATGAGAATTAGGGAGGGTCTTCCCCCCCCCCCATGTTTTCTCAGGTTACATTACCATTCAGGTTTCTTTTATCTGACCATTGTCTTGGTAAGGGCTCTTCCTCTTGTCCCTCAAGGCCATTCCCTCTTCCCACTACATTGACCATCAATTGTCCTGACTTTGAGTGAAGGAACAGGCTGAGACTTGGTGTAAAAGCTCTAGTGTTTTATTGTTCTACTCTGCTAGACAGAATCCAGCTAAACTAAAATGAATTAGTGATGCTCAGAGAAAAGGCCCAAGAAACTAGGGCGGGGCCTTCTTTAGCCTCTTGGGAGGAAAGCAAAGTGATTCAGTGCTGCGCATGCGTTTATCCCCCTGGAGGGAGCCCCCTCCTTCTTCACCAGTTATCTCCCTGACATCAATACAATAACACTCCAAAAACTTAACAAATGGAACCGAATTGGTGTGGCGAGAGCTCCACAAAAGAAAGATTGCATTCAAAAATGGGCCAAATCAGGCAACAGGTTATGCAGAAAAAAAGGCCAGGAAAATTCTCCCATTATATCCCTATTGGAGAAGCAGTTGGGCAATGGCTGAAAAGGTTTCAAATTCCTCCATTCTAATGCCCCATTTTCCTAGCATGAGCAAAAGAAAAGCTATTATTAAAGGGTTTGAAAGAATTCCAAAAACCATACTCTGCATGCTTTCCCTGACCGGTTTTTTAAGACTTCGCTCAACTTGTGAAGCCACATTGATTCTTCTCTCAGTTTCCGTTTTTTTCTCCTCCTCAGAATGGTTTGCAATTATCTTTTTAATATCATCTTCTTTAGTAACTCCCACCCACCTTAAGCTCCTTTTCCTTTTCTCTTGTTCTGCCATTGGATCCTACTTGTAATTGCTCTGAGTTTATTAAAATTTGGTTATTCGATGTCTAAAATACAGTTTTACTATGCTCAGTTTTAATTTTGCTTAACCACAAAAGCTTCAGCATTTCCATGGCCATTTTCCTGCAACGTTCCTGCTACTTCTATTTCCTCAGCTAAGCCTTCCTTTTTATAGAAGTGTCTTTTGCAAATAATAACAATCTGCCAAGTAACCTCTTCCCCAAATTATTAACTACAGTATATATTTGGTCCACAGCTCGGTAGTACCACATGAACTGTTTATAAATGGTCCTGGGTTCAATCCTTGGCAAGTCTAATAAAACTGAAGTATAGCTGAAATTGTAAACAGCTACTGCCAGTCAATGAACTATGGAGTAATTGTAATTTGGTGCAAGGCAGCTTCCTTTATTCCAGTACTAAACATGAGTACTAAAAGGAAGACATTTTTCATCCAATCTGCCTTCTGGCTGTATTAAATAATTCTGTTTTTAAGACCAGCTTCCTAAGCTATAGTAACTTTAAATTCCAGTTGTTGCTTTTTTATTTAATAGCTGGATCCTCATATAGTGCTAAGCTATAATATGTTTGATTTGTTTCTGGCTTGGTATATTCTATTTATCCAGGCAGTAAGCTCTTACTTTCCAGTAGAGCAATATACTCATTGCTATTTTGTAACACATACCATTATTAAGAAAACTAATCTAAATTGTCTGAACAATATGAATTATGATAGAAAATATATTTCTTGTTTAAACATAAGAATAAAAGAATATTATTTAAAGCTCATAGATTGTTCTCTGTTATGGTTTAGATGTTCTGAATTACAAATGTATTGACTTTTTTTTTAATGGCTTTCAGGTCCTGGAGTTCAAGTAAATAGCTATTTCCAGCAAGAGTTTCCTAGTTTGCAGGCAGCTGGAGATCAAGAAAAGGGAAATAAAGAAAAGGATGCAGCTGAAGAGCCTTATGGTCCTGGGCCAAGTTTGCGTCCACAAAGTAAGTGTACATAAAATAGCCTAAGGTTAGGATGGTAGTGCAGCCCCGTTGAGTTTTTACATGTTCGGGAGTGTTGTTTTGGTCTGGATAATTATATGGTTTTTAATGTGTTTTTTGATCTATGTACTAGACTTATTGTATGCCACCCCGAGTCTTCTTGGGGTTGAACAGTCTTAACAAATCGAATAAATAAATTTAAAAGTTCTTTATAGAATTCAGTGTTCATTCACATTTGATCCATGTCAAAATTAATTTGCAAATGATATCCTGAAAGTCATTGATGTATTTATCTAGGATTGAGGGCTTTAATCTATTTGCTCTCATTAGTTGAAACCTCATCTTCAAATTAATATTGCCTCTCTTATTTTCAGTTAATCAGTGAATTGGTAAAAGAGATATTCAGATGATCATGTTCCCTATTCTATGTAGTAGGTTTGATTATCATTATGGTTGTGATGGTTCGTATTTCCTTTTAACAAAAAACAAGCCAAATTAGCAATGTTGACCAGGGACAACTTATTGGTCATCTGAACTTTTGCAACCTAGATATCGTAACCCTATCCATGGCACAGTTTGTTGGCACAGTTCAGACCTCATGCCAAACAATAGTTTGTATTCTTCAGAGTTTAACTGAAAAGATTTAAAAATTTAGAGTGTAGTCTGGAATCCATCTGTTCAACTTTCAGATTTCCAGGCACAAAGGCCTTCAAATGTGGAACAGTGCCTATAACTATGCTTGTTAAATAAAAGGAGTGAACAAAAGATGGATCTGTAGGGATAGATTTGTAGGAATTAGCACTACAGGTAGCCCTCAAATTATTATTATTATTATTATTATTATTATTATTATTATTTATTTAATTTATTCCCCGCCCATCTCCCATACAAGGGACTCTGGGCGGGTTGGGACTGGAATTTCCATCGCTAAGTGGTGCGGTCATAAAGTGTGACCGTATCACTTAGTGACAGCAATCCCTGCAGTCCCGGTTGTCGTTAACCAAATCCCACGGTCGTTAGGCAGGGCAACTTCCTGCTGGCTTCCCACAACCAAAGTCAGTGGCAATGGTTGGGGAGGGTGCCCAAGTGTCAGGGAGGGTGCTAGGGGCTGCGCGAGAGGCGCGGGTCAGGGAGGGTGCACAAGAGGTGTGGGTCGGGGGGTGCAAGGGTGCACGAGTGGCTGTGAGCACAGAGAGGTTGGATGAGGGAGATTTACCACAGGGACTTGCAACCTTCCCTGCTGGCTTCCCAATTGATTTTCTGGGGAAGCTGGCAGGGAAGCTTGCAAATGATGATCGTGGGGCACTGCAACCGGTCATAAGCACAAATTGGTTGCTGAGCGCCTGGGTTGCGATCACGTGACCGCGGGGGCACTGGGATGCTACGTTGGGAAAGTGCACAGCATAATACTAGGGATCTCCAAAATTGAGATGCTCCAAAAATATTAAGAGATACTTAGTACGAAGAGGCAACTTTGTAAAATCTGATCCCACCCTTTATAGTGGTTAACAAAAATGAACTGAATCACACAATTTATTTCAATCATTCATTGAGCGATTGTCCAGGTTGTATGACTTCAGTTTGTGTTGCTTCAACTCTTTTCAGTTGGTAGAAATGTGGTTTTTTGGAAGAGGAAAATAAAACTGCTTACTGTATTTGTACAGCACTTCAGAAATTTTATGTTCCCTTTTCCAACGCAGATGTTGCTAGCTGGAGAGAAGGTGGAGGCAGAAGTTTAAATTCTCCAAACTCTCCAACTGATCAAGAAGCAAAACCTCTTATTCAAGAAGATGGTAATATGCCTGGACCAACAGAACAAAGTGATGTCCCTAAGATACCAGAAAAGAAGGAGATACGGATAGCACAGCCTCCTCCACCCAAGATGAATGGCCAGCAGCAGCCAGGGATCCTTCCTCAATATAGAGGAGTGATACCACCATATGTAAGTCGGATCAAATTCTTGCAAAATTTCTTTCACTTGCAAGGTCATGTTGTAAAGAAAGTGGAATGTGGAGGACAAATGGTTCCTATAGAGCAGTTAGCAGTATGGCCTGTTTGCTAGTAAGTCTCTTCCATTTCTGGCGTGGATTTAGATTATATTTAAGCACTAGAGAAGGTGAAGCCATAACAAGCTTTTTTAAGAATCTTAAAAAATATAAAGAATTGAGAAAGAATTCTTATAGCCTTAGGATTCAAAAGCTACCTATTGGTGTAAATTAATTGAAAAAGGAACACCACCTGGGCATGCATGAAATAAAAAACATGTTTTATTTCAAACATGGAACAAAGCACTCCTCTCCCGTCAGAATAGAGCACTTCCCACCCACCCCAACATTCCAAGTTAGCTCATTCCAAGGAAAGAAATCTCAAAATAGTTTCAGTACTTCTTTTAAACAAAACTCAAGCTTTCAAGTGTTCTGGTCATCAGAAATAATGGGAAACCAGAACAAGTCCCTTGCTCCCCTATTTTTTACCACAGGGCCACTCGTATAGGTAGATGCTGATTGCTATAATTTAACCACGTAGAAGAAGGAAAAAATAAAATAAGAAAAACATACATCTTGAAGTCCCAAACAGCTTTGATAGAAGAGAAACCTCAACATTCTTACGGCAGACCAACAGATAGAACAAAAAACTAACCTTCTATCAGGAACAAAAAACTAACCTTCAATCAGTTATGTAGCACCTATTCTTCAATTAACATTTAGCAACTCCAAGATTGAATCCCAACCTAGCCAAGCAGCGCTATGGCACTTCCATTGCTATGATAATAAAGGATTTCTTTAAATGTATGCTAATGTTTCATTGGCAGGATGGGAAGAAGTTGTGCTGGTTTCAAAACTGGGCTGTTCCTGATTAACTGCATGGATAGTGTGTGTTACCATTATACAACAAATCAAAGAAAGCCAGCACACTCCACTCCTACTATTTTACCAGGCTCTGCTAACAGTAATATCAACATTTACAGCTCATGAGCAAAATGCACTAATACTGTCCATACAATCAGCAATTAAATCAGTGCACATTGGGGTTTTTTTTATCATTTTTCTAAATGCACCTTGAAGCTCACATCAGTAAAACATAAGAGGCATGCACGGATGCATATATACCCATACTTCAACAGACCAGCACATCATCATCTCACACCCACACCTCTAGATACCCATCACACTACACTAGTTTAAGAGTGAAACCAGGGTACTTGAACTAAATTGAATAGGGTAGAATGCAGGTTGCTTCAGAGGCAGACAGTGAGAAGTATAATCACCATCTGCTGCAGCCGTAGTCCAATTGCAGGCCTCTCACATAGTTTTCATCCTCTCGGAGTTTCTCACTGACAGCAGACTCTGATCTAGAATAGCTCATCAGTGAATTATTTGCTCTGCTGCTTCTCCTGCTACCCAGCATTCTGTCCTCCCCATCCAGCTTTAACCAGAACATAGCATAGGGGATTCCTCATATTCCTTTTAAGTGGGAAGACAGAACCTTGAAGGAATAATACATTTTTGGTGGATTTGCATTAGAAACAGTGTTTTATGCTCTTACACCTTTTAAAAAAATCTTTCTCCACTAGTCATCATAGCAACAATAATTTTTAAACAGAATTTCTGGGGATTTTGTCAGTGAGACTGGGTTCACATATTGCTCTAAGTCATAATGTGGTTTGATTTTGACTTGATGTGTTATGTGAACCCAATCCATTGTGATGTTTCTGGCTTAACATGTTACATGAAATCAGTAAGTGATATCCTAACTCTTAAGGATTTTTTCACTGGTCCAATAATAGACAACTTGATACCTTTGAAGTATTTGAAATTAAATGTTTCCAGGAGACTCTGAGTTCTAGTCCCACTTTAGGCATAAAAGCCGGCTGGGTGACTTTGGGCCAGTCTCTCTCAGCCCAACTCACCTCATGGGGTTGTTGTGGGGAAAACAGGAGGAGGAAGGAGTATTAGGTATGTTCCTCGCCTTCAGTTATTTATAAAAATAATAAAGTGATAAAAAATCTAAAAAAAAATTCATTAAGAAAATAGAGCAGGCTGTTTTGGAGCCCTTAATCTATTATGATTTATAATTTGGCTACATGAGATGTCAGAAATGTTCTTCAGTTATATTAGTTGAAGTTAGCCCTGTAAAGATTATTGCCAGAAACTCTTCATGTTTCTAGCTAATTCTGACTATTGTATCTTAGCTTCATATTCTAAGATAATGAGTAGTTATTTTGCTCATACAGGCAGCCCACGTGTTCCTTCCCCGGTTGTCTGAGCAGTTATGATAGAAAGATTTCAGTTAATCATACTTCTGCAAAGTACTTCACTGGACCAAACAAGTCATGAAAATAATCAAACTTCAGAACAGGCACAAATACAAACTCAGCTTCATACTGTGGTTTAACATCCTGATATTTTCTTAAACTGGTGATTCTTGTTTCCTGTTTCATTCACTTTGGGAACCTATGATTTATCAGTGCCTTCTGATTCAACTGGAAGTGTAAAGAGATGACCAAAGGGATTGTATGTGCTAATTATTAATGCTATCTTTTCTTAATAAGGTGATGTGTAATTGTTTAAATATAGCTATACATTTTATGAGATACAAATAAATCTGTGAAATGCAAAATACATGCTTATAGGAGCCACAGAATTTCAAGATGGTATACTTTTGCATGATTTCACTATATAAATTTGCAAAACTCAACCTTTTAAGAACTTGAATAGCTTTAAGTTTCATAATTTTTTATATGGGAGCCTGTTTATCATTGCTTTGGTTACAGTTTGGCATTGTGCATGGTATTTATGTATTCCTATAGCCCATCTTTATGTATGCCTGCCATATAAATGTAGTTCTTACAGATCTAGTTTCTTTTTCTTTAGATGCTTAATCAGTACCCTAAACTGGCATATCCGCCAATGGCAGGTCCCAGCAGATTTCCTGCCCCATCTGAGAGCAGCAGGTGAGAAAGCCAATTGTTTTGCTTGCTTTGTTCCAAAATTAGTTTGCATTTGATACCAGAACTAGATTTGCTTAATAACTCTAAAGTCTTTTACCCGGAAAGTTATACATTGTGCAGTACATTATATGGCTGAAATTTGTAATCTCTTAGCAGGCTAAGAGAATCCTAGACATTTAAAAATGTATATACTGGCATCAAGGATTTTAGCTTTTTCTCCACCTGACTTCTTAAGTTTGATTTTACCTTCTAGTAATTTAAAAATTTACTCCAGTATATTTTTCATTATTAAACCAATCATATAACCATTAAGTTGGAGGGGTCTATTTAGGCCATTGAGCTCTGACCCCCTGCTCCATGCAAGAATTCAGATTAAAGCATTCCCCAATAGATTGCTGTCCAATCGCTGCTTGAACATGCTCTATGAAAGTAATCCCACCTAATAGGGTATTTTGTCTCATTTGTTAACTAACCTGAGTGTTAATTTCTGAGGTTTAAATCCAAATGTGATACATATTTCCTCTTTTTCTAGAGGCCCAAGGGGAAGGGGGCCTTCTTCAAGGAACTCAGAAGCTGTAGAACGTCCATCCATCCTAAGTGCTAATGAACTCAAAGAACTTGATAAGTTTGATAATTTAGATGCTGAAGCAGATGAGGGTTGGGCTGGTAAGCATATGGATCTTGATAAACCTTGAAATAAAATTGCACACAGAAAAAGTGTTCACCATGCTAATCTCTAATTTGTTACTTTAGGAGCTCAAAGTGAAGTAGATTATACTGAACAGTTGAACTTCAGTGATGATGATGACCAGGGAAGTAACCAGAAAGTACAGGAAAGCAGGTGATGTATTGATACAGAAAATATAAAAATAATCTGCTAGATTTGTGTTCTATGTATAATGTTTGCATCAGTTTGCCATTGTGATGTAGTGCATAGCTACCTACTGGGTGTATATATCTGTTTAGCTGTAGTGCTTATATTTGCTAAATAATTTTGAGCATGTCACTTATCCATCTAGCCCAGGGGTCGGCAAACTTTTTTTGCCGGGAGCCATTTTGACATGCTCGTGCACATTTTGAAGTGCTCGAGAGCCAGGGGGCGGGGTTTGCGGGCGGGGGCCAATCACGTGGAAGGGGGTGGGGTTTGCGGGCGGGAGCCAATCGCGTAGAAGGGGGTGGGTTTTGCGGGCGGGAGCCAATCGCGTGGAAGGGGGCGGGGGAGGTTTGGAAGAAGAAGGGAAAGAGAGGCTCGACTGCTTCGGCGGCGGTGCTTCCAGGTTGTCGCTGCGGCGGCAACGGCTGCCCCTTCGAAAGGGCAGGCTCCGGGGACCCCGAAAATGCCCTCAGTTTAGGCAGGGAGGCTGCGCGCAAGCTGCGCTCAGCTGTTTTGCAGGGAGAATTTCCACCCCAGGGCAGCGTGTGCATGTGGGGAGGGGAGGTTTCTGCCTCCCTGCCGGAACCGAGGGCATTTTCGGGGTCCCCGGAGCCTGCCCTTTCGAAGGGGCAGCAGCAGCAGCAGTGCTGCCCCTTCGAAAGGGCAGGCTCCGGGGACCCCGAAAATGCCCTCAGTTTAGGCAGGGAGGCTGCACGCAAGCGGCGCTCAGCTGTTCTGCGGGGAGAATTTCCACCCCAGGGCAGCGTGTGCATGTGGGGAGGGGAGGTTTCTGCCTCCCTGCCGGAACCGAGGGCATTTTCGGGGTCCCCGGAGCCTGCCCTTTCGAAGGGGCAGCAGCAGCAGCAGTGCTGCCCCTTCGAAAGGGCAGGCTCCGGGGACCCCGAAAATGCCCTCAGTTTAGGCAGGGAGGCTGCACGCAAGCTGCGCTCAGCTGTTCTGCGGGGAGAATTTCCACCCCAGGGCAGCGTGTGCATGTGAGGAGGGGAGGTTTCTGCCTCCCTGCCGGAACCGAGGGCATTTTCGGGTCCCCGGAGCCTGCCCTTTCGAAGGGGCAGCGGCAGCAGCAGCAGCAGTGTTGCCCCTTCGAAAGGGCAGGCTCCGGGGACCCCGAAAATGCCCTCAGTTTAGGCAGGGAGGCTGCGCGCAAGCGGCGCTCAGCTGTTCTGCGGGGAGAATTTCCACCCCAGGGCAGCGTGTGCATGTGGGGAGGGGAGGTTTCTGCCTCCCTGCCAGAACCGAGGGCATTTTCGGGGTCCCCGTAGCCTGCCCTTTCGAAGGGGCAGCAGCAGCAGCAGTGCTGCCCCTTCGAAAGGGCAGGCTCCGGGGACCCCGAAAATGCCCTCGGTTCCGGCAGGGAGGCAAAAATCGCGCGTGCAGGCTTCCGGGCTTCCCGACGCGCAGCTGATTGGCGCGGAGAATTTCCACTCGCTTCAGCGCTTCCAGCTTGTCACGCGACACACAGTTTGGAAAGCCCTGCCCGTCGTCAAGATGGCTGCCGGAGACGGCTGCCAGGTTGCCAGGGGTATGCCCACAGCAACGCACACCATGCCCGCTGCCGTGCCTGCCCCGCCACACTCGCTGCCGCACCACGCCTGCCTGCAGAAGAGCCACACTCAAGGGGCCAAAGAGCCGCATTTGGCTCGCGAGCCGCCATTTCCGACCCTTGATCTAGCCTATTTCACAGCATTTGAGAACTAGTGTGGTATAACGATTAAGGCACAGCTTTCCAAACTGTGTGTCGCGACATTTTAGTGTGTCGCAACACAACCCGGAAGCGGTGGTGGGGGTGCGTGCGGCGGCAGCGGCACGCCATCAGCGCTTCCGCGTTTTAGCGGAGGCTGCTGCCGCCACCACCATGCACGCCGCCGCCGCCCCCCCCCCCCGCCGCTGCCGCCGTTGGTGTGTCGCCAGCGGTGGCACTTTGGAAAGCACTGGATTAAGGTGTTGGACTAGGAGCAGAGAGACCCAGTTCTAGTCTGTCAGCCACCAATGCTCACTCAATGACTTTGGGCCAATCACTTTCTCTCAGCCCAACCTATTTCACAGGGATGTTGTTGTGGAGGAGCAATAGGTATGCTGCCTTAAGCTCCTGGATACAAGGCAGGCTATGTATCTCATAAATAAATATATTTGTAATCTGTACATGCTTCTCATTATGTTCACTTTGTTTTTCTGTGTACCTTAGTTGGTTCATGGTTCCATTTTCAGCTACCTTATAAACCTTGTCAGGGCTGCCTTAGTAATGCAATATTTATGAAATTAGTATAAAGATTTTAAAATGTGTTTGACATAAGGATTATATGCAAAATATGTTTCAATTAATGTGTTTTATGCAGTAATGAATCTACTAAAGATCTGGACAAGAAAGATGTAGAAGAACCTAAATCATCTGCTCCTTTGCCATCAGTTGGATCGAAAGGAGCATATAACAAAAGTAGTCAGTTTGACCAGGTATGTCTTGTTGCTATCTCTTTAGACACCATGTAGTTCCTAAAGAACAAATTGGCCCAAACACTTTTTTCCTCAGCTAAGCACATATGCCAAATGTCTGAATTCGCACTTCTTTTCATGCTACGAGCGGCATTTACTGTTCCAAACAGAATTCCGTTTCTATTTATCGTTAGTTTGAGAAACTTGCAGTAAAAAAAAATTTCTTCCTCTCTCTTCCAAGAGGAATTAAATCTGATCTTACTCCATTGATCACTAAAATTATCAGTAGTCCATTATGATTAGGGTTAATACTTTCAAAAATGGTTTCCTCTCATGTATTAAATATGCTTGATTAAATGTCTTTTTGCCTTTGAATAACCAAAATAAAGCTGCTTTTAATGACAGTCATTTGCCAATTAAGTATATTCTATTCATTATCAATTAAAGTCTATTAAACCTTTCATGTTGACTTTGTCCAAAAGATTAAACATAATTCATATTTATATGATCAATATGAACTATCCTTCATTGTTTTGGACAAAGAGTTGTCCTCCCACAGATTTGAGAGATATTTCTATTGCTGCTTTTTAGGCTCCAGTTCAAGACATTTCTTTTTGGCATGACCTTTGATTTATGTTTGCTTTTACTATTTAAAATCAGTTGGGTTTTATTGTTGTGTTAAATTTGAATGGTAAATTCTGTTTGAAGTGTATGTATGTGTAATTTTATTATGTTCTATATGCTGTACCAGAGTATCAAGTTGAAAGGTGACAAATAATTTCTTATGTTTAAAAACAAATAATTTTATATGTTGAAATAGATACATTTTATTTCCTTGATGTATATTGGGGAAAAGATTTCAGTTGTGCTGCCTTTACACTCTGCCTCTAAGTAAAATTTAATCTGTCCAGTTTGAAGTGGTTAAATTAGCTTTGTTCAGCTTTTTGATTTCATAATATCCACAAAGGTGTTTTGTTTTGTTTTTTAATCCAACAGGGACGTGGACTATTACCAACACAATCTTCAGTAGTTGAGAGAAGCAGTTCTGGACTTCATGCAAAATCTGTTCTTCAGGTATCATCAAAATGTTGGTTTACCAGATACCATCTCTGATCGAAATGTTAATATTTACATTCCTTTAACTGTCTTTTTTAATAAAATGTTGATAGTCTCAGTTGGAATAACTTCATAGTTAGATTCCCCAGAAGTTGAATTTGGATATATTTTTTCCTTTAAATACTTTTGCTGAATTCATAGGCTAAAAATGAATGTATGGGATGTATTTGTGCTCAATTTTTCTTTTTTTATTGCTCTCATTTATTGTACATTAACTGCTGTGTTGAAACTCTGATCTTAAATTAAAATTAGAATACAATATGCTAAGACCACTACTCCTTAAATTTTAGATTTCAGTAAGCCTAAGGAATTAAAAGTTACTTCATGCACAGGGTTCAAAATAATAAAGCTCTTGCTTACAAACATTTTATCTTTCAGAAGAAGGATTATTTTAAGCACCTCTTAACTCTGAAAATGTTCTTAAATATATGTATATTTGGGGGATTCCTTGGTGAAAATAGGTAGAATCTCCAGCAATGTTTTTCCATTTATAATTTGCACTACTTATTTTTATTTTATTTTTTTTTTATTAAAACTGGCCTGATATTATATGACACACTACTTGGAAGTCTCTCTTCCAGAGTTACTAAGAGAATTGAAGAGCCATTTTGCTCATGTATTTTGGCAGGGGAATTTAATCTTCCAATTTTGGTTTAGATGTTTTACTTTTTTATTTTTTTAAAAATAGCATCCACTTCCTGATCGTATGGCAGGGCCAGGAAGACAAGGTTCCTTTCCTCCTAGGCCAGTACCAGATGAAGACGAGATTTGGAAGCAGAGGCGAAGACAGCAAACAGAAATATCTGCATCAGTAGAACGAGCCCGTAAAAGGCGAGAAGAAGAGGAACGAAGAATGGAAGAGCAAAGAAAAGCTGCATGTGCTGAGAAATTAAAACGCTTAAATGAGAAATTTGGGTGTGTACCAAAACCAACCCGAGAAGACCCATTGAAAGAAAAAGAAAAGATCAAGGAAAAAGACATTGAAAAGGAAAAGGAACAAGCTATCGAAAAGGAGAAAGAAAATTTGATAGACATGGAAATAAAAGAAAAAGAAAACCAAGAAACAGGAGAGGAAGTAGAAAAGGAGAAAGAAAGAGAGGAGAAAGAAGAAATGGAAGAGAAACCTAAAGCAGATGAGAAACCTCAAGCTGAAATTTCTGAGTCTCAGGAGTCTATCATTGCACCAGTGATGTTAGAGAAACAAGAAAAAGAAAGCATCAGTGAGGAAGAGAGAGGTTTGTATCAATTCCTTTGTTAATGTAAAGCAAAGTTGCCGTCCAGATACTGTCATACTTCAGTTTTCAGCATTCCTTGTCTTTACTCAAGCTTTGGCTGGGGCTTTAGCAATATCTCAGGGGAGGCACAGGATCCACACCTCACATTGGAAGCAAGCAGTATGTTTGTGAATGCTAGAATCGCAGCCAGATCATTACCCTTGAGTGCTTTGGACGTCCTGAAGTAGGCATTCAACATTTCATAAGGAGGAGCAGAGTTTTTAAATGTGTTTAGAATAGAAGTCATGCAAAATAATGCTTGGAAAGTCAATTGCAATATAAATTGGAACATTGTTTCTCAGTTTTAGTACCCTACATCTGCAGAGCACCCATATGTGCCAATAGAGTTTTCATTTGGAAGATCTGCAATGAACGTTTACAAGTTGAAGAGGCAAGCTGAACTTAGATTAAATACCAGCTTGCCTAATTTGAGATGTAAGCTGCTCTGGTGACAACTTCTTAAAAAAGACTGAAATACATAATTTTGTTTTCCTCATCAATTTATCAGTTATTGTATTGTCGAAGGCTTTCACGGCCGGAGTTCAATGGCTGTTGTGGGTCTTCCGGGCTGTGTGGCCGTGTTCTGGAAGTTGTGGTTCCTAACGTTTCGCCAGCATCTGTGGCCAGCATCTTCAGAGGGCAGGAGCACAGATAGAAGCAAAATCTCAGAGATTTTGCTTCTATCTGTGCTCCTGCCCTCTGAAGATGCTGGCCACAGATGCTGGCGAAACGTTAGGAACCACAACTTCCAGAACACGGCCACACAGCCCGGAAGACCCACAACAGCCATTATCAGTTATTCTTTGACCTAAATCATATGTGGCACTGATCTTACCTTTTCTCCCTTTGCCCTTGGACAGATTGTCAACTTGTTTCCACCATACAAGAAAGCAATCATAACGAAAGAGACAATTCACATGAAAGTGAGCCTGATTCTGGTGCTCAGCCTCGTCCTGCTGTTTCTTCTGGCTATTCAAAGCAGTTTCAGAAGTCGTTGCCACCACGATTTCAGAGGCAACAGGTAACGCATTCATCTTAAGCTTTATAGTACATATTTTATTCAAGTTCATTTACAGAGACAAATAAGTGACTAAAGATTGCTTATAACTATACAGGTAATCCTCGCTTAACGACCACATGTTTAACGATGGTCCGAAGTTACGACAGCCTCAGAAAAAATGCTTTATGACCTGTACTTGCACTCACGACTGTTACAAACCATCACACCAACCCCTGTGGTCACATGATTGCAATTCGGGCACTTGGCAGCCGGCTCGCATTTACGACTAGTTGCAGTGTCCTGTGGTCATGTGATTGCAACTTGCAACATTTTTTGCTAGACTCCGGCAAAAAATGTCCTTTGGGGAAGCTGGATTCGCTTAACGGCCGTGGTGATTCACTTAACAGCGTCGTAAAAATGGTCGTGAAATCAGGTCCGGTCACGTGGTGACTTAAATGACCGCACCGCTTAAGAACCGATTTTCCAGTCCCTATTGTGATCGTTAAAGTGAGGACTACCTGTAGACTACCATGGAACAAGTAATAGCTTCCATGATCCAAAGTTAATATAGCAATTTTATGTTAATTGCTTTTTCTATAGCTGTAGATTATATCTGTGTGCCATTTTCAACCAGAATTTATGTATTTATATATGTAAATGTATAAATTAACAATGACTAAGGAGATATCCATCCATCTGCCCAACCTTAGTCATAGTTAATGCTACTAAAGTTCCCAGCATAGTACGAGTTGGAAGTTTGGACACCAAGAACATTAAACATATACTATTCCAAAACAATTGTAGCTGAAAAAAATGTGAATTAAGTATATCAGATGTTTCTAAGAAAGAAACTGTATAGAGGAAATTGTGTCTGCTTTTTTGTAGGAGCAAATGAAGCAGCAACAGTGGCAGCAGCAGCAGCAAGGGGTTTTACCACAATCTACACCATCACAACCCTCTAGCAGTCCTGTTCCCCCACCACCACATAGACCATTGTACCAACCCATGCAACCACACCCTCCACATTTGGCTTCTATGGGGTTTGATCCAAGGTGGCTTATGATGCAATCTTATGTGGATCCAAGAATGATGTCAGGAAGACCTACTATGGATATGCCACCTATACATCCTGGTATAACTCTTACTGTATGCTCTATGCAGAACTTCATTTTCCTCCAGTTTTTCCTGGGTGTAATTTTAATGTCTTTGTACTGCAGATCATCAAAATGTTCTGAGATTAGTCATTTCAAGGGGCTGTTTATTTCAAAGTGAATATGTTGAGAGCTACTGACATTACTAGAAATACTACTAGTCGCTTGCGAGATGGGCGGTGCAGAAATCTGAGAAATAAATAAATGCTTTTCTAATGACATTATTTGAGGATAAATGGATAGCTACCGGGCATATGATATCTTCTCTGGCTGTGCCCCAACTGTGAAAATATGTCCTACATCAAAGTATATTTGTAGGATGTGTGCTTGTTTATAAATTTATAAAGTTTTTCAGTGTATTTAGTGGGCTATAATAGTAACCTTGAGGACTAAGAGAAAGCCGCAATCCAGACAACCGTCAGACAAAAAAAAAAATTGAGTCCGAGGCAGAAATGTAATTTAAGAAAGTGTCTCAGGCTTGACCCTCCCTAGTTCTCTTGTAGAGGGAGGGGGGAGGCGCATTCAGACTTGCAAGATTTTGTTACTGTAACCTTATAATAAAAGTAGTATTAGCATTCATAACTTCTGTTTTCTAGTCTGGTTTATCTCAAAGGGCTGACAGTTTTACACCTCTGTGCTAAAGGTCAGAAGTATTGGATGCAAATCCTAGCACTTAATGCTTCTTAATTTGAATATCTCCATTTCAGGAATTATACCTCCTAAACCACTTCTGAGAAGGGATCAGATAGAGGGGACAGGAACTGGTTCAGATTCTTTTGATCACGTTACTCGATCAGCAAGGGAACATGCCATACCACTGACAGAATCACGTATGATGTGGGGGTCAGAACCGTATACACACACAGATCCTCAACATACTAGTACCTCCCCCAAAATCCTTGAAGAAACTGTTGATATAAGGTAATCTTTGGGGTTTTTGTGTATAGTGTGGCTTTCTTCTCTACAATACTGGCATCCTGTGCTTTCAGGCATATCTGTAACTTCCAATAATGTAAAAGAATCAACATATTTTTTCTAATTAATGCTTCTTCCTAGAAATACCGTATTTTCCGGCGTATAAGACGACTTTTTAACCCAGGAAAATCTTCTCAAAAGTCGGGGGTCGTCTTATACGCCGGGGGTCGTCTTATAGGGCGGGTGCAACTCCACTTCCCCAGCGCACAGCTGATCCCCGGCGTACAGCTGATCGGTGCCGAGATTTTCCACCCGGGCCCTCCCCCCCCAATACATCTCCAAGCTTTAGCAGAACAAACCATGAAGGAGGAGGAGGAAGAGGGTGGTGGTGATGAATGGGGGAGGTTTGAAAAAGCAGATCCAAGCGCAAAAGTTAGTGAGTCATTTCAGCCTCCCTCCCTCTCGCTCTCTTTCCCTGGTGATGGATCAGTGCGGGGGGGGGGGGGTCGGGAGGGAAGGGAGGAAACGGCAAGGGAGGGAGGGAGCTGAGAGTGGGACCCCCCCCCCGCACTGACCCATCACCAGGGAAAGAGAGCAAGAGGGAGGGAGGCTGAAATGACTCAGTAACTTTTGCGCTAGGATCTGCTTTTTCAAACCTCCCCCCATCATCACCACCACCCTCTTCCTCCTCCTCCTTCATGGTTTGTTCTGCTAAAGCTTGGAGATGTATTGGGGGGGGGGCCCGGGTGGAAAATCTCGGCGCCGATCAGCTGTGCGCCGGGGATCAGCTGTGCGCCGGGAAGTGGAGTTGCTCAGTACTCACTCAGTAACTTTTGCGCTTGGATCTGCTTTTTCAAACTTCCCGCATCACCCTCCTCCTCCTCCTCCTCCTCCTCCATGGTTTGTTCCGCTAAAGCTTGGAAATGTATTCTTCACCCCTCTGCCTTGCCCAGGTAATTAAAGCTTTCTTTAAATCGTTAAAGCTTTCTCACCCCTCACCCCAATATTCTCCTTCACACACACCCCGCGCTGCTGCGCTTCGCATTACTACGGTATTCGCTTTCTACTCCGCTTCCCTGTTTTCTCCCTGCAGTTTTTTACTTTCTACTCCGCTTCCCCACCACACAGCTGATTGGCGTGGATATTTTCCACCCCCGGGCGGAGCAAGCTGCAGGTTTTGAAGAGGGGTAGTCTTATACGGCGAGTATATCCCAAACTCTATATTTTAACTGGAAAAGTTGGGGGTCGTCTTATACGCCCAGTCGTCTTATACGCCGGAAAATACGGTAACTATATTCTTCAGGACAGTTGTCTTTCTTGGACAAGTAACAGAAAAATGTAAATGTAATTCCAGCTCCACTAAACTAATAGAATTAACAGGTGGATATTTGGAATGAAAGAGCTGAGACATTGCCCTTGCATTTTTTATTGTGGACTTCTTGACTGTTTTCCACTTAAAAACAAAACAAAAAACAAAATTCATGGAAGATTGTCCACACATCTCCCTCAGCATGTCTAGTTTGACCCTGAATGTCAGCTATAAGATATAACTGATATCTATAAATAGTTTAATCACTAAAGTAGTTCAATAGTGGACTAAATTTAAACACATTTTCAATTGCTAAAGTAGTTCAGTAGTGAACGAAATTTAAAGCTCTTACTATATAAAGGTAGTCCTTGTTTAGTGACCACAAAGGGACCGGCAACCCAGTCATTAAGCGAAGCAGTCTTTAAGTGAATCCACCTCTGCTTATGATCTTACTTCAGCTTTCCTTTGCTTTACAAACCTGTGAAAGTCATAAATGCGAGGATTGGTTGTAAAGTTACTTTTTCATCACTGTCATAATTGAACGGTTGCTAAACGAGGACTGCCTGTATACATATTTAGATTTATGTACATTTTAGCAGCTATTTCAGTTTCTTCCGAATGCCTACCCACTGGGTTGCTTGTGAGATTTACTGTATTTTTAGATATAAGAGTATTCTAAATGTTGAAAATCTCTATCACAACCCCCCAAAAATCTCTCCAGAACTAATTGGGTTACCAATTGATATCTTTGAGTATACAACAGATAACCCATATTTGAAGCATGCTTTTATGTTTAATATTGTTTAGGAAGATTAGTAAGACTTCAGCTGAAAATGTGGCTTGTTTCCACTAGGTCTGAGGAACTTTTGGATCAAGGGCAAATAACGGTTCAAGCAGTCTACTCAGGAGAAGAGAGTCAGTTGGACCCCCATATAAAGACAGACTTCCTCAAAGAATCTGAGGATGTGGACATACAGCAGACTTCAAGCAGGTCTTTAGAAAATACACAGCCTCACCAGTCAGACACATGTCCACCAACAGTAAGTTTTGAAGTAACTGCAGGAAATGTTTCAGAAAGCTCCAAAGAAGAGCAAGTGCCTATAGAAGAGAGTAATTCTTCTCTGAAGAGGAGCATTTCTCATGGATCTACTCATTCTCTGAAATCAGAAGAGCCAGGGAGTGATACACAGGCAAATGTTCCCAAAACAAACAACAGACACACTGAAACAAAAGAACCACTGCTTGAAAGAGTGGACAGCAAGCAAAAAAAGGAGGTGTTTACAACTAGTAGGTTGTCAGAGGGACCAAAACCTGAAAAGCTTTTTAAACCTAAATCTGAAACTAGGTGGGGTCCAAGGCCAGGGTATGGCAGAAGAGAGGAAGGTAGTGACAGGCCAATGAGAAGATCTGGTCCTATTAAAAAGCCTATTCTTCGTGATATGAAAGAAGAGCGTGAACAAAGAGAAGAACGTGAACAGAAGCGAGAACGAGAGGGAGAAAGGCTGACAAATGAGAGAGTCGGCAAAATTGAGAAAAGGGACCAGCCTCCGATGCTAATTTCCAGATTAGAACCAGAGAAGACCACTACAGATGGCAAGAAAACATTGCAAAACACATCACAAGCTTCAGAGCGTACAGACAGCCCCACGGAATCTATACTAACACCTGCTGTTCAGCAGCCTCTCATTGTGCAGCAGGCAGCAGCAGTGCTTCCTGTAACTCAGCAGCCAGCTACAATCCAAACGCCTCCACCTTCAGTTCCACAGCCAACCAGTCCACAAACTGCACTTGAGGCCCCACCACTTACTGTACAACAGTTACCAGTTCAACAACCTGTCAGTGTAAAGGAAGAAAAACAGCCAGAAAAAATAATTAGCAAAGAACGAACTGTAGAAAGACCTGGTATTGAAACCAGACCAGTAAAAAGAGAACCTGGATTACCTCCCAGAACGTACTGGAAAGAAGCTAGGGACTGGTTCCCAGACCAAGGATACAGAGGGAGAGGGCGTGGAGAATATTACTCTAGGGGGCGCAGCTATAGAGGTTCTTATGGAGGCAGAGGTCGAGGTGGGAGAGGTCAGAATAGAGACTATCCACATTACCGAGATACTAAACCTAGAGTAGAACATGTCCCTTCTGGTCCTCTTAGGCAGAGAGAGGAGAGCGAAACCCGTAGCGAGAGCTCTGATTTTGAAGTTGTTCCAAAACGGCGAAGACAAAGGGGCTCAGAAACTGACTCTGACAGTGAAGTACATGAAAGTGCAAGTGACACTCTTCTTTCAGACAAGGACAGCTTAAGCAAAGGCAAACACCCAAAGAGAGAAGAAAGGGCAGATGTTAAAAACCCTTCAAAAGCCCTGTTACCTTTCAAACCTGAAAATAACATGCGAGGGGACCATAGAATTGTAGATAAAACATATGTAAGGGAAGATGAGAATAAGACCAAACCAGGTTTTCTTCCTAAAGGAGAACCTTCTAGACGTGGCAGAGGGGGGATGTTTAGACGTGGTGGCAGAGATCCAGCTGGCCGCCCACCTCGACCATCTATTCTTAGGAGACCAGGATACAGAGAGAATCAGTGGAACCCAAGGCAAACAGAAACCTCCAAAGTTGAAGATGGAGAACCACAACGAAGGCATGAGCATTATGGCCCTATGCAGTTGGATAAAAGACCTCCTGCAAAGTTTGAGAGGAAATTTGATCCTGTAAGGGAACGACCACGAAGGCAAAGGCCTGCACGGCCTCCCAGGCAAGATAAGCCACCACGCTTTAGACGTTTAAAAGAAAGAGAGGCGGCATCAAAAATAATTGAAGTCACAACCAGTTCATCATCAAGTGTGGCAGTAAGTAATGCTGTTAATGAGCAGCCAGGCACTACTTTGGAGGTTTCAGGAAGTAAGACACCTGACTTGTCCAATCAGAACTCTTCAGACCAGGCAAATGAAGAGTGGGAAACTGCTTCAGAAAGTAGTGATTTCAATGAGAGACGTGAGAGGGATGAAAAAAAATTAGCAGACATCACAGCACAGGGAGCTGTTAAGACAGGAGAAAACACATTAATTCCCAAAAGAGAAATAGCTAAGAGAAGTTTTTCCAGTCAGAGACCTGGGATTGATCGGCAGAATCGCCGTGGCAATAGTGGCCCATCCAAATCTGGACGAAACTTTTCAGGGCCAAGAAATGAAAGGAGAAGTGGCCCTCCAATAAGACCTGGGAAAAGGGGGTAAGTATATTTGCTACAAGAACCTAATGTAGAAGGCTTCAAATAAAATAAAAAGTTACAAGGTGAAGACCCACTTCACCTTGATATACATTGGAATAGCTAATCTGGAGAAACAGGTCTTCCCCAGGGAGGGATAAATTAATAGGATCCTGCTTGTTTTTTTCTGACTCTAAAGCCATAATTAAGATCCTGCTGGTTATCATAGGGAAGGGAGTAATCCATAATGCCATCCAAAAGATGCAGAAAAGCTGTAGTAAGACGTTTCCTTTTCTTCTTTAACAAAACTTGGAATGGTAGTTAGGGATTTAACGATATTACATTAACTGTCATGCAGTAAAGAAAGTACAGTATTCCTTATGTCTATGAAGGTTCTCAGTCATCCAGGTGGAATTGTCTGTAGCTTGAATCATGTTCCACTAAGAAAATAGAAATCCAGTTGACATGATTCAAGCTACAGACAATACAGTATTCCTTGCACTAAGAAGTTACGTAGTATATTGTTCACTTCCATGCTATCTAGAAAAGCTGCTTAGGTGTTGAAAGACTTCTGGAAATTTTTAAAAAGCACCACTGTTTATTTCATTTCTGCCATATGTAATGTTAAGGATTTTTTTTCAATTTTCTGTAAAACTGGTGTACAATCAACCATTTCTGCATTTTTATCAAAAGACAAAATATTTTTATTTATTTTATTTTATTTATTTATCGTATTTATACCCGGCCTATCCCCTCCCTATCGGAGGACTCTAGGCGGCTTACAACATTGCAATTCATATATTTATACATACATTCATATATTAACGTTTTTACCGCGCGCTCAGGGAAGGGGTAAGGGGACTGACTCTTTTTCCATGGGTATTGGACTACATGTCCCAGAATACCTTGCTTCAGAATCGGCTGCTGACGTCCTGGATGTTGCTGTTCGTATGAAACTGGAAATATTTTTTTCCTATGAGCTAAATGTAATGGTTTTTCAGAAAGCTCTAACTTGAAATATTTTTTTTAAAGTGATAGATTCTGCTAATCAAAATACAGTATTTAATAATTGCCATTCTGTATATTGTTAAGCTACAATCAGTATATTTTGCGATCCATAGAATGGTGAAGGCATTACAGTGTGATTTTAATGGTGACTGTGTGTAAACGTGTGAAAGACTTGAGTATGTACTATGGCTGTGATTCTGTAAAGCAGAACTAATTCAATCCAAAACATGTTAGATAGGAAAATAGATGTTTTCATCTACATGTTTTTTCCTTTTCATGTTGCTGCTACTCCTGTTTGGATTAATCGTAAAACATTCAACATTTTTAATTTTTAAAAAATTGCACAAATCTTAATTTGGGTGGATCATAAAAAAGTAAAATTGTGCTGCCAAATGAGGGACATATATTTCTCTATAATTGTAACTCCATTACATCCCCCCTTCCTTACCTCCCCACTCCAAAATCTTGGTCATGTGCTGCAACCATGTGGGAGAAACTTTTCTGTATTTGTCAAGAAATGACAAAATTGTTGTTGTTGTTCAGTCGTTCAGTCGTGTCCGACTCTTCGTGACCTCATGGACCATAGCACGCCAGGCCTTCCTGTCCTCCACTGTCTCTCGGAGTTTACTCAAATTCATGTTCATTACATCGGTGATGCTATCTAACCATCTCATCCTCTGCCGTCCCCTTCTCCTTTTGCCCTCAGTCTTTCCCAGCATCAGGGTCTTTTCCAGTGAGTCCTCTCTTCTCATTAGGTGGCCAAAGTATTTGAGCTTCAGCTTCAGCATCTGTCCTTCCAATGAGCAGTCAGGGTTGATTTCCTTTAGGATTGACTGGTTTGACCTCCTTGCAGTCCAAGGGACTCTCAAGAGTCTTCTCCAGCACCACAGCTCGAAAGCATCAATTCTTCGGCGCTCAGCCTTCCTTATGGTCCAACTCTCACAGCCATACATTGCTACTGGAAAAACCATAGCTTTAACTATACGGACCTTTGTCGGCAAGGTGATGTCTCTGCTTTTTAATATGCTGTCTAGGTTTGCCATAGCTTTCCTTCCAAGGAGCAAGCGTCTTTTAATTTCATGGCTGCAGTCACCGTCTGCGGTGATCTTGGAGCCCAAGAAAATAAAATCTGTCACTGCTTCCATTTCTTCCCCTTCTATTTGCCAGGAAGTGATGGGACCAGATGCCATGATCTGGGTTTTTTTAATGTTGAGTTTCAAGCCAGCTTTTGCACTCTCCTCTTTCACCCTCATCAAGAGGCTCTTTAGTTCCTCTTCACTTTCTGCCATTAGGGTGGTATCGTCTGCATATCTGAGGTTGTTGATATTTTTCCCGGCAATCTTAACTCCATCTTGTGATTCATCCAGCCCGGCATTTCTCATGATGTACTCTGCATATAAGTTAAATAAGCAGGGTGATAATATACAGCCTTGTCGTACTCCTTTCCCAATTTTGAACCAGTCGGTTGTTCCATGTCCGGTTCTAACTGTTGCTTCTTGACCCACATACAGGTTTCTCAGGAGACAGGTAAGGTGGTCTGGTACTCCCATCTCTTTAAGAATTTGCCACAGTTTGTTGTGATCCACACAATCAAAGGCTTTAGCGTAGTCAATGAAGCAGAAGTAGATGTTTTTCTGGAACTCTCTTGCTTTTTCCATGATCCAGCGAATGTTGGCAATCTGATCTCTAGTTCCTCTGCCTCTTCGAAACCCAGCTTGCACTTCTGGTAGTTCTCGGTTCACATGCTGCTGAAGCCTAGCTTGTAGGATTTTGAGCATAACCTTGCTGGCATGTGAAATGAGTGCAATTGTACGGTAGTTTGAACATTCTTTGGCATTGCCTTTCTTTGGAATTGGAACGTAAACTGACCTTTTCCATTCCAATCTGTATTTTGTGGATGACAAAATAGCTTTACTGTAATACATAGAATGAGGCATGTTACTTCCACTAGAATATGGACATGTTCCATAATGTGCTAAATACCACTATGTCTTCCATTGCTGTGCTTTTACTAATTATTTAATTGGTTCTGCTTCTTATACAGACCATTTGAAGAGCAGATACCTGTTGTGATTAGCACTGAACCAATCGGCAGCGGTTTACATCAGGAGGAAAACGGCAACAGTGCTGCTGTGATGAAAGGTTCCAAAGATAGCAACAACAAGAAGCGGGAAGAGCCCAAGTCTGGCCCAAAGAAACCCAAAGAGAAAGTAGATGCAATCTCTCAGTTTGATCTTAATAACTATGCAAGTATGTACTTGGAAATCTCTGTAAGATTCTATTGTGCTTTCTAAGATTCTTAAACGCTCCATCCCAGGAGGTTTTCAAGAAAAGGCTGGACAGCCATTTATCCAAAATGGTCTGAGGATTTCGGCACTGGGCAGCGGGTTGGGCTAGATGGCCTCCAAGGTCCCTTCCAACCCTCTGATTCTATGAAATGCTTTCTTTATGAAAACGCCCAGTGGAACAATGGGGGGTTGTTTTCCTTTCCCACTGCATAAACTAAAGCTGTGATAATGACCATTGCTTTTAACTGGTGTCTAGGTCTAATTAAATTTTGGATTTTCTTTATAGGTGTTGTCATTATTGATGACCATCCTGAAGTGACAGTAGTTGAGGATTCCCAGTCCAGCTTGAACAATGATGGCTTTACTGAAGTAGTATCAAAAAAACAGCAAAAACGTTTGCAAGATGAAGAACGTAGAAAGAAAGAAGAACAAACAGTGCAGGTTTGAGATCAGGCATAATATTACTTTTGTGTCTGTGTGTGTTTTCTTATAGAAAGAAGTACTGATATGAATTACATCTGTTTCCTCAGACAGTTTCAGTAACACTATCCACACTTTCTTTTGTCCCTGCAAAAGGATTCTGATTTATTCCATTTTGTGATGCCCTGTTCTGTTTGGAATCATACAGGATAAATTGATCTCATGCTGTAAAACATTATCTATCTATCTGTCATCTATCTATCTCATATTTATCATATTTATATCCCGCCCATCTCCCTCTCAACTAACAACATTAGTTACATAACTGATGCATTCTATCTCTTATTATCTCTATCCACATATTGGGTATTCTGTGGCTCTTCAGGCGTTGCTGAACTACAACTGCTTGCATATACCTCACCGTGATTCATATTAACCAGATCGACCAGGAGTTGAAGTTGAGCAACATCTGGAGTAAATGGTGCTCAGGCATCCTGATTCAGAGAACATTCTACTTGAAATTAATGCCGAAATTTCCCAAAACATTCATTTGTTGCAAACCATAAGAATTACCATACTGGTTCCAGTTACGGGACTAACTAGTTCAATATTCTGTTAGCTGATCCACATGGTGTCTTTTAAATTGTTTGTTTATTTGTAGGCTGCTCTTCAGTCCAGGTTATTCATGATTGTGGAGTCCATGGTGCTCTCTGAGCCTTGTTGTTTTCTTGCAGACGTTTCATTGCCAGGCTAGGCAACATCTTCAGTGCGAAAAGAGAGTGGGACTTGCTCTCTGTTTATATACCCTGGCTTGTCCTGCCTGTGTTGGTGGGGGTGTTGTACTCTCCTTGGTAGTACCTTGATTGGGTTGTTGTTTGCTGCTTGGTTGATTGACTGAGTTAATAGTTCCTTGATTAGGGTCTATTGTGTTGTTTGATTGCTCCTCTGCTGCTAATCTTGCTGTTAATCTTTGCCTATCTTGTTGATTGCTGGCAAAGAGGTGTTCTGGTCTTCTGGCTTTTCTATTGTCTCTTATGAATGGTATGTAAATGTTGTTTACCTCTATGTGTCTGTTGATGGCTGCCTTGTCTGAGTGCCAAGCTTCCAGGAATTCTCTAGCATTTTTGGATTTGGCTTGGTTTAAGATGCTCAGTTTCCCAGTTGAAAGTATGGTTAAGTCTGTCCATGTGTTGTGAGATTAAGGAGTTTTCATCATGTCTTCTGACTGCTAGTTGGTGTTCATGGATGCGTTCTGCTAGTCTTCTGCCAGTCTGTCCTACATAGTGGCTGTTACAGTCCTTACACTGTATGTTGTAGATGACTCCTGTTTTTTCTTCTTGGGCTACTGGGTCTTTTGGTTTACTTACGATGTTCTGAAGGGTTTTGGTTGGTTTGTGTGCTACAGTGATGCCGTGTGGTTGTAACAGTCTATTAGTAGTTTCTGAGATGTTTCTGATGTATGGCAGTGTAATCCTTTTCATAGCTTCTGTTGGTTTTGCTGTGGTGGGTTGAGTGGTCAGGCACTTTTTGATAAAGTTGCGTGGATATCCATTTTGCTGGAAGATGCTATATAAGTGGTCTGTTTCCTGTTTCCTTTTTCTGGTGTTCTGGGTTGCTGCAGTGTGTTTGTGCTCGTCTGAATAGTGTTCTTACACAGCTCCTCTTGTGAGAGGTAGGGTTATTGCTTTGGTAGTGGAGCACTTGGTTAGTGTGGGTAGATTTCCGGTAGACTTGTGTTTCTAGAATGCCATCATTTCCTCTACTGATGAGGATGTCCAAGAAGGGTAGTGTGTTGTTGTTTTCTTCTTCCCTTGTGAATTTTATTCCTTTGAAGATGTTGTTGATGGCTTCATGTGTTTCCTCCAGTTGATCCTTTTTTATTATGACGAAGGTGTCATCTACATACCGGATCCATACTTTGGGTTGTATGTGTGGGAGTGCTATCCTTTCTAGACGTTGCATTACTATCTCTGCTATGAGTCCTGAGAGTGGTGATCCCATAGGTGTTCCTTTGATTTGTTGGAATATTTGTCCATCAAACTGAAAGTAGGTGGTGAGGCAGAGGTTGATGAGGTCCATGATTCTGGGTATTTTGTTTTTGGTGTATCTAGTTAGGTCAGGTGTGTTACGTAGAGCTGCTGCCATGGATTCAATCGCTAGTGCTTGGTCTATGGATGTAAAGAGTGCAGTGACATCAAATGACACCATAATTTCATCTTCTCATTCAATTATTCATGATTATCTGGTTGGTAGTTGATATAATGGCCATGGAAATGCACCTTGTACTTGGTAGGAAGGAGTGTCTAATCAGTCTGCTTGTGTGCCAGAAATTCGTCTAATCATTTTTTTAACCAACAGTCAAACATATATTCCTTGAGTTAATTGGATGTTATTTGGAAAACTGCATCGTTTTGCCATTTATTTAAACACTTCAGTTTCAATTTTCCTTAGTGGATGACCTCAACAGTCTTTTCTTTCTCAGGTCTGGACCAAAAAGAATTCAAATGAAAAAGGAAGATGCCCAAATTCTAAGCTACCGCCCAGGTTTGCCAAAAAGCAACAACAGGCAACTGCAGCGGCTGCTGCTGCAGCTGCTGCTGCTGCTGCAGCTGCTGCTGCTCAACAAGGTCAGGCTCAACCACAACTCCCATTGCAATGTGTGTCTCAGATTCCAAGTCCACAAACTTCAGTTCAGCCACAAACACAAGCAACTTGCGCAGTGAACGTCTGTACAGACTATGCAGGAACAAGCAAAAATCTGCAGAATGCACCTGCCCATAATGCTGTAGGAACTGAATTATGGGATAATAAAATACCCCCTACAACCGTCCTCAGTGACATCTCTAAAAAATGTAAGCAGAGACCTTTTTTTCCATCTGGCTACATGTGCAAGAGAAAGAAAAATGTATGCTTAAAGTGTTGAATAACTAACTTCCTTCCCTGGGCTTCTCAGTTCCTCTTGGCATGAAATGTTCAGCCCTTCATATGATACTGTCATGTCAAATAATTAGATTGTAAAGCTGCAGAGTTCAACCACACATCCTTAAAATGTGTATCATTACCTATTCTTTTTTTCTTTGACCCTTAGTGGGTAAGTTTCCTATCTACTACTTGATCTTTGAATATGTGAATGTTGGCAAAAATATAATCGGAACTGCTTTACTACTTTGACATGCTGTGTTCCTCCACATTTTTCTGGATCAATTCCAAGAGTTTTTCTTCAAAGAGAATTCAGTTTTACACTGTAGTGAGAAGTTTGTTTTTTCCCCAACCTCCTGAGCTTGACTATATGGGAGGTATCTTTAGACAGCTTTTCTGAACTTCTGCTAATGTGTTTCACTTTCAAAAATTCTGATTCATTTTATTCTTTGGACTTTCAGTGGGACCCATTAGTCCTCCACAGCCACCTTCTGTCAGTGCATGGAATAAGCCTCTGACATCATTTGGATCGGCTACTTCACCAGAGGTAATGCATTAAGCAAACAGCGGATAGCATATATTTTGATTTAAAACTTGCCATGTGTAGATATTAAAACAGGAAAACCTGTATCTAGGCCAGATATTAGAAGTTGCGTTGTTGGACACATTTCAATTTATTTATATATGAAAAAAAGAGCATTGCGATGCAGCCACTTTGTAATGGAATGGTTTGTTACAAATTTGCTATAATGGAGATTTATCCAGTTACAACAAATTGGAAGCATACAATTTTGCTTTTTTCTCTCTCTTAGATACAGCGAGACATTTGGACAGAGATAGGCACAGACAGATCCAGGCAGGTATAGACATAAAGAAAGGGATAGATACACGAAGTGGAAAAGAGAAGGCAGTGTTTTTCCTCCTTTACAAGTGACTGGCAAACATAGTTCTTTTGACATGAATAGGGGGAAAAATCCTTCCTAGCTGAAAAATAGCTGGAAAGGTGTGGAAAACACTCCCAGAGGTCTTTAAAGACATCTCAGCCACTTTTTAGCAAAGGATCTCCCCATTCAAATCAAAGGAACTGATCTGCTGAAAGGGGTGAAAGCTTTCTCCCTGACAAAGAATCTGTAGTCTCTGATGAGAATGAGATGCCATTTCCCTCCTGCTTTTTCTTCTAGGATGCTTTTGTTCTTCACAATGAATGAATATTGATTAGCGTTACTGCTTCATTCACTTGTATAAAGGAAAAATGACATGAAAGGTGCCTGAAATCATCTTTTTTGGCTGAATAGGTGGTGGATCTTAAGATCTGATGAATATGGAAGTTCATCCTGTATGATTATAACTTAAAATATGATACCTTTTTTAATTAATGTTAAATACATAGTACAATTAGCTAATTTTGTTACTGTGTAATAGATCCTTCCTAATCCATTAAATGTAGTAATAAATGATAGTAATAAAATAATAACAATGCTCAGTGATTATTTTAAAATTGATAAATAACTGACAATAATTTACTGTGTGTATTAGGAATATATAAATTGGTAGCACCTTGTGCATACTCCATAAAGCTTTATCAAACTTTTAAAACATCATATTCAACTATTCTACAACTTTGTCCTTTTTTCCCTGTCAGTATCTCCATTGAGCTGTTTGCTAACATTGAGTCCAGACTGACATGGAAGGATTAGTTCCTGTCTTCTGTACATGACTAGGAAAAAAATATTACTAATTCTTCATGCTGCAATTTTTCATTTGCTCTCTTGAATGTTGATAATAAATCTAACCTAGGGCATAGCATAACATTTTGGTTAGTTATTTGCCCTATTCCAATACAACCTTTTTTGCCACAATATGTTCCAATTTTGTTATATTTTCATCAGCACTTTGCTCTTGCTCCTGGTTTTCTTAAACTCAGCCTCCAAAGTATTGGATTCATCATCTGTGAAGTTTCTCTAATTTTAGGTGATACTGATTTAAACAGGTTTTTTAGTCATGAAGTTGAAAAATTACTATGGAATTCAATATTTAAATCGGTTTTCTAACCTATTTTTAAATCATCTAGAATGCCCATAGATACTTTAAGCAAAATCTCATAAGTATTAGAGATTCTATGTATTGTCGAAGGCTTTCACGGCCGGAGTTCGATGGCTGTTGTGGGTCTTCCGGGCTGTGTGGCCGTGTTTTGGAAGTTGTGGTTCCTAACGTTTCTCTACCTGGGCACAGAGATTTCGCTTCTGTCTGTGCCCCTGCCCTCTGAAGATGCCGGCCACAGATGTGGCGAAACATTAGGAACCACAACTTCCAGAACACGGCCACACAGCCCGGAAGACCCACAACAGCCGTTAGAGATTCTATCCCTTTTTTCTGAAGTCCTTTTTTTAAGAAGGTGTGCTTCAAATCTAGTGTTTATATCCTTGTTTTTGGACAGATGACATTGCTGTAGAAATCTGATGTATCTGCATCCTCCAAGACAGTAAATACTGTCTTACTACTAGTTTTATCTGTTCTCTTCCACACTACAAAACTATTATACAATACAAAAAGGGGGTCATTATTTTACCTAGCTTTTTGTTTGAACAACTATAAAATTGTAATGCTCTAACCTGATCTATTTTTAAGTCATTAATTTCAATCTGAAGCCAGTTTCAAAACTGTTCTGAGGTTATATTAACAAAAATACTATTCAATAGTATTATATTGTAATACCATTGTAAATTGGGAATTCTTATTCCTCCCTTCTCTGAAGTGCTAGAAGCAATTTTAGTCCTAACCTGTGTCATTTTACCCTCATGTATAAATTTGTTCAGTAACTTCTACCATTCCTGGATAATTACTTTAGAAGGAGACACAAGAAGGGTTTGAAATAAAAAAAGAAAATGTGGTAAAATAGATACTTTGATTGTGCCTATTTTCCCCAACCAGGATACTTTTATTGATTTCCATGAGTTAAGCTTCTGAGTAATATTCTTAATAAATGGTTTAAAATTTAATGAATACAGTTTCTCCAGTTTTTTAGATATAACCTCTCCCAAATACTTAAATGCTGCAATACAGAACAAAAACCTGCTTGACTTATAAGTAAAAACGTTGGTGCCTTTACTAGGGAACACCTGCTGGACAGGAGAGTGGAATTGATTTGGGAATAGAAACTATTCAGTTTGGAGCTCCAGCCTCCAGCGGGAGTGATAGTGAAGTTGGCCCAGTTTCAGATAAGGCCTCGGAGAAGCTTCTGGAACCAAAAGAACAAAGGCAAAAGCAGCCCCGTGCAGGACCTATAAAGGCACAGAAGGTAGGTGGAATTTTCCAATTCTCATTAATTAGAGAGGTACACTGAAACATTTTAATCCTATGAGTATTTTTAACAGAATATATAATGAAAACCCCCATGATTTCTCACATGATCTTGAGAAAGAGAAGTTAATGATTAAAGTCATAGTAGTAAATCATAGGTTATAGAACTGAATGTCATCAGGTCGGTCTCTTTCTCCTCTTCTTCCCATCATGATTTTTTTTTTAATTGAAAAATTATGTAGCTTTTTTCAGAGTTCAGAAGCACAGTTCACAAAAATTCTGAATGTTCCTAATTTGGTTTGGGTTACTCTATAGAAATCTGAAGTTTCCTAGGAGCCAAACCAAATCTGAAGTAATCTATTTTGACTTGGAATTTGGAGATAGGTAAAAGATAAATGCTCCCTTGAGTCATGTTCAACTCCTGGTGACTACATAACCACTTTCAGGATGTTTTTTTGGACTTCCCAATATAGTCTGAAGCCTTTGGATTTTCTGATAGTCTCCAAATACTGAGTCCAACCCTGCTTAACGTTTTGGAATCAGCCAAGGTTAGCTCAGCAACTGGATTTTAAATGTTTGAAATGCTTTCAGTCTGGTCTTATTTCAACATAGATAACATTTGTTCAGTATAAATAATAGGAATAGTTAATGGCTTAAAGTGTGCTCTCTTATTTTTTTAAAAAAATGGTAGCTATATTTATACAGAGCAAGTAATAAATAAGTTGTCTACCATATATTAATTGTTACTCACGTCAGTTTTAACAAATACTTCGGGGGCGTGGTGGCTCAGTGGGTAAGACGCCAGGCTTGTTGATCGGAAGATTGCAAGTTCGGAGGTTCGAATCTCTAGCCCTGCGTGCGGAGTAAGCTCCCGCACTAGCTCCAGCTCTTGCCAACCTAGCAATTCGAAAGCATGCAAATGCAAGTAGATTAATAGGTACCATTTCGGTGGGTAGGTAACAGCGTTCCGTGCGTGTCATGCGGCCACATGACCGTGGAAGCGTCTTCGGACAACGCTGGCTCTTTGGCTAACAAACGGAGATGAGCACTGGCCCCTAGAGTCGGACACGACTGCACAAATGTGCGGGGGGTACCTTTACCTTTTTAGTACTTAGAGCTAAATTGCATTTGAATGTAGTTTCATCATTTTTATTGGTAGTAGTAGTGGTGTGGTAGTATCAGTCCAAATCAGTGTTCTGCAGGACAAGGGCTTCTTCATTGAAGGATATGAACCATAATCTACCATGCTGATCCAATATAGGTTGGTAGGTAGACGTTTTTCAACTACAATGTCTAGGGCTGGGAGATAATGATGGCCCAAAAGTCACCCAGCTAGCTTCCAGGCCTAAGGGAGGACTACAACTTGGATCTCCTAGTTCAGCCCCTTAACCACTATACTACTTTGGCTCTTTTTATTGGTATATGGCCCCCAAAATACAAACTTTGATACAAGCAATAACCCAGCAATTCTGTTGATTACTTCCATTCCTTCTTGTAGAATTCAGCATACCCTTATATTTACATTGAATACTGTTAATTCTTTTTAGCTTCCAGATATGAATCCAGTAGAAAACAAAGAATACAAGCCTGGCCCAATTGGGAAAGAGCGATCACTAAAGAACAAAAAAGTAAAGGAGGCTCAACAGGGTGATTCTGAGGTGCAAGAAAAGTCCAGTCCTACTACAGTCAGAAGCCCAGATCCTATTACTTCTAAAGAAACCAAGGCAGCTAATGAACTTAGTACAGAAATAGGAACAATGATATCAGTGTCTGCTGCAGAATTTGGAACAACCCAGAAAGTAAGAAAACGTGCTTATTTCTTTCTGCCCAAATTTTATCAGATACATTCTTTTATGAGGATCTGTGCAGTGAGAGCATAAAAGAGGTGTAAGAGTGTTTGCTGTGAGGACAATCTTAGTGTTGGTTGACTTCTCCCAATTAAAAAAAATAGTAGATCTATTACTACTATTTTCTACTGTTTTATTACTGTTCTATGGTAGAAACATCTGCAGAGAAGAATGTATTGGAGAATCTGATGCAAGGATTGTGATTCAGTGCAGACTGCTGAATTGCTGGGGCCTACCACTATAGGTACTTACCCTTTCAGTTAATTGTGAAGTCAAATCTTTCACAAGGCTCTTAAGCATTTTTAATTATTAGTAGTTAATAGCATATGCAGATTGGTCAGTATAACCATGAGAGAAACATGTAGAGTCCAATATGACAGAATTCACCTAGATTGTCATATTTTGGGATTGATATATTTCAGAATTATTTCTTCTTTTGTTACACAATGTACATGAGGAAAGAGTATTTCGGTCTACAGCTTTTCTTATTTGACAATAGAATATTTGAATATCAAACCTGTGACTAGTGTTTTCTATAGTGTTTTAAATGAATGGGAATGTTATGTTTCCTGCTCAGTGAAGTCAGTATGAAACTTAAAATCATGTTTCATATTTCTTTTACCTAAACCCACTGACAGGCCATAACTCATTATATGATAATTACTCTGTAAATGGTAGCCAACAGAGGTTTACTTTTTTTAAAAAAAATACTGAATATGTAAACCTAATTGTTATTGTAATAGATAAATTCAGTTTGTGAAGCTGAAAATGACCAATTATTTTTTTCTGTGTTCAAATCATACTTTTTCAGGGAAATTATTTGTATTGTTTAGGTAAGCTGCTTTAACTTTTCTTTACAGGAGTCTGTAACGGATTATACAACACCGTCTTCTCATTCCAGTACAGTGGCAACAAGCAGTGCAAAGATGGAGGAGGCTTTAGTTACAAATGTAGGTATATTAATGATGTCATACTATAATTTGCCTACTTAATTTTATTTTAAAATTAAATTATTTTAGGTTTCCATTATGCCTGTAGAAAAATAATATTCATTAAGCTACATTCCTCTTATCTACTAAGGATAAAATTATAGATTTTAAATAGTGTTACATATATACTCCCAATTAAAATATCCTGGAAAATTTGTAAGAAGTGAATGAGATTAGAGGTTGAAACAGTATCTGCAAGATACAATGATGTATTCTTTGCATATTAAAGTAACATGTAATACCATGTGGTAAGGAAGTGTACACTTTTTATTACTGAGTTATTAATGGAATAGTTAAAACTTCATACTCATTCAGGGTAATTTCGTAGTACACTGTTAAATGTAAATCTATCACTTCCAAAAACAATTGTGTAAATAACTTGCATATATAGATATACAGTTCAGTTGAGCACAAATGTACTTATGAATATGCTTGTACATGTACATACGTGTACATCCCTTTCTGTCCCCTGCTGTGTCTCAGATGCAATTTTTTGCCATGAGGTCGGCATCAGTTGCTGTGAGACCAATGCCTAGTTAAACATATTCACACATTGGGCTAAAGTATTATTTGCGCCCATGGGTCTGACATCTTGGATTCTCACTGACAATTATGTGTCATCCTGGCCCAAAGCAGTACCTAAATAAAATGGAACTCCTTGGATTTCATTATTCCAACTCTGCACATTCAGATACGAGTGTAATGTTGGGGCAGCAGATTAAGGACTGATAACCAATTAGAACTGGTATCTCTTCCCAAGGATATACAGTACTCTGACCAGCTCATTCATCCGATTTGCTAGATACCTAACTCAAATTACAGTCCCTAAATATAGGAGGACGTTCTCTTTGACTCGATTTGATGACCTTCCTACTTCAGTCTTAGAAGGAAGATACAAAGATACCCATTTGGGCTAAGGTTTTACCCATGCAGTAAAGTTAAAAAGGCCATGGGAACTGTTAAACACATGTTATTATATTGCCTGTTTTATACTGTCACAGGGTCAGAGTTAATAATCTTACATTTAAGCCAATTCCCTGGTCATTCCAGTTAATTTTACTTACTATTTTTACTCTAGAATATCCACACCACAACCCTGTTACCCTAAATGCAGCTAAATTCTGCTATGTCATATGCAGAATTTGCAGCCAACAGATTGATAAACCCAGTTAATTTTATGATGTTATTTTTATATGTATTCCATTTTTTACTAATGAGTTTTATTTTGTACTTATCTTTGACATCCTTTTCTACTCTAAAGATAGGTAACTTGTCAGGGAATAATCTGACCTAGTCTTCTGTTCAGCATATAGGGACATTTTAGAATGGGAAGAATAGAGTCGTGCAATTCTCTTGCCATTTAGGAGAAATGTATTGTGTGGTTCCTTTCACTGCACTCTTCAGCTCTCATTCCATTTTACCAAACTATAATTCTGTATCAAAACTGCAACTGTAGTTGGAAAAAAAACTTACCTCAGGGGATCAAGGTAGCTATTTCCCTCTTTAAATGAATGTTCCTTATATGAATCATTTTATGATTATTATTATGATTATTATATTTTGATCCTGCCTTTTTTAATATATAATTCAAGGCGAACATACCTAATGCTCATGCCTCCCACAACATCCCTGTGAGGTGGGTTGGGGTCAGAGAGAGTGCATTGTATCTATGCTAGGCCTGGACAAAACCTGGAGAGAGCTCAAGCCGGGAGTCTTTGACCTCAATAAACAAAGAGACAGAACTAATATTTCACATCTCCACTATAATGAACTATTGCACCTTCGTTTTACCATCCCGAAATATTTTTATCATGTACTTGTCCTATCACATAGGAGGGCTTTCACACTGTCACATTTGGATGGTCTTCCAACAGTGATACTGTTGGAAAGGTTTAATGGCATTCCTTACAAGAGTATTTATATATCTCTTCAAATTCTGAAGTTGAGATAGTACCACACATACTTCTGAAATGCCCTATTTACCATCCTTGGAGGGTAGAGTTAATCTCTCATCATAAACTACCAGATTAATTTCATGTGGCAATAGTGTGCTACCTTTTAAATAATCAGGACTGGGAAGTTTCCAGAATGGTTGCCAAATTTTATCGTATTGCAATGACAGGTAGAGGTTATGGACCTGACTAAGTATGCTTACTCTCAGGTAGAGTAAGTTTTTACTGGGTGTTTGTATTCTTTTCTCAATTCTTTGTCTTGGGGTGGGGGGCGGTCTAGGATTGTGTCTGTTTAAATAGATTTAAACTTTAAAGTTCTGCTTTGGATGAACTGTTTAGTCAAAACTTCATTATGAACTTAATTTTCTAAAACTCTGGGGAAAAGGAAGGAATAATGCTTTGGAGAGAGATACATGAAATGCTTCTAATCAAACCATGGTTCCACAATATCTGTTACTACCACTGTATCAGCAGATAGAGCAGGGATTTCATTTAACTGTCTAAATGACTCCTTCCTGCTCTGATCCTTCAACCTTTGCTGCTGTAAGGAAAAAGTTTTTAAAACATGCATATTCTTTTTTGAGGACTTTAAAAATAGGAGGAGGAGCACAAAAAATTGAAAAATTTGGGGAAATGGGTGCAATGGGCATTTGATAATTGATAATGATCAAGTTTTAAGACTGTTATAAATGTGAATTGCAACCATTCTGAAAGTCGATGAAGGTTCTCAGTCATCCAGGTGGAATTGTCTGTAGCTTGAATCATGTCAACTGGATTTCTATTTTTCTCAGTGGAAACGTTTCGCTCCTTATCCAAGAAGCTTCTTCAGTCTGAGCAAAGTTTGTAAGGGAATCCTTAAATATGTTTCTAGGGTGGCTGTGTGACCTTGCACCTGGGGCTAGGTCATGGTTATTTGAGATGTTTATTTCTAAGTCCCTTTATCATCCAAAGGAGGATCGTTAAGATTACCTTGCTGTTGTTGAGATTGCGAAATGGTCTTAATCTTCCTAGGCACAGAAGACAAAGCAGGAAGGAAAATAGGGGAAAGATTGTGCCTGAGGCCCCCACCTCTATTCAAAGAAGGATTTTCCAAGTTGGCATAAATGGATTCCTTGACCCCTCTTTCAAACCACTTATCTTCCCTGTCTAAAATGTGAACATTAATGTCCTCAAATGAGTGTCCTTTTTCCTTTAGATGAAGGTAAACTGCTGACTCTGGTCCTGTGGTGTTGCTCCTCCTGTGTTGGGCCATCCTCCTGTACAAAGGTTGTTTGGTTTCTCCAATGCAGAGCTCGGAGCACTCCTCACTGCACTGGATTGCATACACTACATTGCTTTTCTTGTGTTTTGGAGTTTGATCTTTGGGGTGTACAAGCCTCTGTCTCAGTGTGTTGGTGGGTTTGAAATATACAGGTATGTGGTGTTTGCCAAATATGGTGCAAGGTCACACAGGTGCAAGGTCACACAGCCACCCTAGAACATATTTAAGGATTCCCTTACAAACTTTGCTCAGACTGAAGAAGCTTCTTGGATAAGGAGCGAAACGTTTCCACTGAGAAAAATAGAAATCCAGTTGACATGATTCAAGCTACAGACAACCATTCTGAAACCAAACATGTATATTATTTAAGTTTCATATAAATCTTCTATTAATATTTCCTTGCCATCTGGTATCTAATTTTTTACTCTAATATGTAAACAAGTAAATATTCCGTGAATATATTTGGGAAATAATTGTGAGTGCAAAATAACCTTAAACTTGGAGAGAGAAAGTGCTAATTACAAGGGTGATTAAATTAAAAATACTTCTGCATGTGTCCCCTTTTTTCAAAGTCTGCACAGATTTTGATTTTGCATGTTGTAATTGATGTTACAAAGTGTCAAATGTTATCTGGCAATTGAAAGTGTCCCTTTAACGTGGAAGCCTTATGGTTAATTATTCTTTTGCTTTGCAATTCCATCTCTGGCTTAATCATTGTGTGTGTGTGTGTGTGTGTGTGTGTGTGTGTGTGTGTGTGTGTATGTGTATGTGTGTAGGGGAACAGAATTACAGAATCTCTCCCAAGAGTTTCTTGTGGATAAATTGTTTCTTATTAAATGGATCTCATGATATTCAGTACACTGTGTTCTGGTTTATGATAGTGTTTGTTGCTTTCCTTCTCTTCATAAGAGTTTAAAGCTTTGAGTTGGATTACATCCAGTCAGAACACCTTGTAATTCTTAGTTGCTGGTGAATTTGGTGTATTGAATTTTGGCCTTGGGTTTCCTAATAGTTGCGTGACTTAAAAAATTCATATACTTCTATTGGTTAAACTAGCTTCATTCCATTCTTTGGCAGCATCACGTAAGGGTGATGATTTTAGAGCACTGCTAATGATGAGGAATAAGAGAGCATTGATGTTCTGTTTGTCTTTACTTGCTAGGAAATCTTTTTAAGTTCTCTAGTCAAGTTCAAATTCTTCCTCTTAAGTTTTGAATCCCACTGAAGAGGTATCAAGTAAAATCATGCTATATTTGCAAGATTTTAGTTCTATGCTCTTGTGGCATTATGGAAGGAAATGTGTCTCAAAGATACATTTGTACCACTTCCATATGAATCTTTTGAGGATCGATCTAAAGGAAATTTATTTTCCTGAAATTATTTTTTAATTCCAAAAGGAAATGGACAATATTCCATGATCATAAATGATCAGATAATTTTTTCCCCATCTGTCAGATTCCCCCCCCCCTTCTGAATGCTTCTCTGTCAAATGCTTAAGTCTGGAAGACTACCTAGTTCAGCTGCATTGCTTGAGCTCTTGCTTTTGATGGGGCTTTTGTCATAGACCTAGCTAGAATGTGATCTCTGTTACCTACCTTTCAGGTGCCCCTGCCCCACACCCTTCCCCTCCCTAGGAGGGAGGCTCTACAACAGAGCTCCAGCCTAACTCCAGTTTCTCCCGCTACCGTCGACCTCACTCTCAAGGTATGTACCATGTCCCTCTAAGGGTCATTCTCTTGCATGCGGGGGAAGGATTTAACCAACATTTTGGTGTAGATTAGGGAGAGGCACACTTTTTTGCTTTTTAGATAACTAAAACAAGACACTTCGTTGTATTATTTTAACCCCGCTTGGTAACTAACACCAAGGAACTGCTACCTGCCACCTATAGTTGGATATAGATCAGGATATACAGTGAGATTTACCTATGATTTCCCTTCCCACAGAGAACATATCGAAAAGAAGGTGCTTATAGATAGTATAAGATGATATATAGAGCCTTTTCTTTAAAATTAAATTATTCTGATTTGTATTTACATTGTTGAACATAGCAATCTGATGAATATTGGTTGGCTGATCTAGGACACATCAAATTGAGAAATGGAAAAATTAACATTTGTTGACTTCTTTACAGTTACTGTTTTGGCAGTTAATAGTGTTCCTTTAGTGATGATATGAGAGGTAGCAGATAGGTAAAGTTCATATTGGCAAGATACATTTGGGTTGGATACCATTTCAACTTGCTATGAAGTAAGTCATAGTATTATTTGGAAATTGACACCAATTCTGTCCAGGACTATAAGAAGAATGTTAGAGCTCTCTCTTCCCCCTCTTCCTCTCCTCCTTTCCAGTTGGGTTCCAATTAGAATCCAGTAAGGATTCTAATTAATATGGCTTGTAATTTTAATTTCAGAGGAGCAAAAATTAAGGTTTTTGTTCCTCTGAAATTAGGTTCAGTAAGCTAAATACAGAATTAAGTAGAAGTCAGAAAAAAATCTTAGCAATCTTGATGTATAAAATAGTTTTATATCAGAGTACAATCTTTTGCAAATATTGTTTTCATCTTAGGCATATCTGGAGAATTCTAGCATTAAAACTAGAATTTCTGATTATTTATTCAACATAGGAGCTGTTTAATATTCATAATTCTGTGGATAAATTGACAGTTTTTAATATGATACTATCTTAGTTTTAGCTCTTATATAAGTACATCTCTGTCCCCCTCTATCTTACCTTTTTGTCTGTTCATCTATCCATCCATCAATGCATACATAAGTCCAGATACACATACACACACACACACACACACACACACACACATCTGTGCTTTTGCATAACTCATGTCAGTGAAATTTCTGTAAATTTAATAAAAACATTCCCTTGGGATTTTTATTACTTTTTGAAGACGTGCATTTTCTTATTTTCTGTTGGCATATATGAGGAACTTGCTTTGTATATATCCATAGAGAAGTCAGCTTCTTGTTAGACCAGAATTAAAAAGTGAAACATTGAGGCTCAGTACTTTAAAATATTTGTGAAACATATGTGGCAGACACTGCACTGGACAGAAGAGCTGTTTTTAGAATAAATATATACAGTTTCACAAAAGTATCTCTTTTATCTCTGCCTTTTTTCTAAGAAGCATGTAGTGATTTAATGCAACAGTTTTCAAATTGCATACTGGGGAATGATGGAGATCCATGAGAGACTGGGGATAAAAAAAAGTTCACTCAAATGCCACCAATTTTCTGTTACAGGAGCTTTACCTCTGGGAATGTTTAAAGTAACAGGTTCTGTGGCCTGAAAAAGTTTTGAAAACTTCTGATCTAATGAACTGTTTGAATGTTTGGTATCAGGCAGCCTTTCTACTTACCCTTCGGATACCCTGGATTAGAATTCCCATCTAACATTGTTATAATGGATGTTATACTTCAACCCATTGGAAAGGCACATGTTATTAAGAAAAAAGCAGTTACTTAGTTAATCTATATTCCTCTGCATTTTGGAAAGAAAAGACCTGTAGGAAGATACTGAGTACATAGACACACACCATTGGTCATCCTACAATAGTTAAATTATTATCAATATTGGATTCCTGGTAATGATCCTTATCCCAGGTATCTGAGTTTAAAGGGTTTATATAGGAATCTTTATCTACTCCACATAGGTGGTCTTTCTGTGCTTGGATAGTTTGTATCCTAGAAAAAATAATTTAAGAAAGTCTTTGAGAGGTTGTCAGTAAATGTCTACATAAAATTGACTGTATTTTGATATTAAACGTATATTGCTGAAATTTGAATATCTATAAAATTATTGTGGTATCATAGTGATTGACATCTGTTGTCATTTACCTGAAAGCTATAGCATTATGTTTTGACAGTGAAAATGATCTATATTCTTAAATTATGAAAGTAAAGCATAATTCGAGATGCACAACTTGAATCCACATCACCTTTTGATTGATTTGATCATTGCAGAAACTATGTTGCAGTTTCCAGAGAAGTAATACAGGGCAGGAATGTATGATGTTAATGTGTTGGGCTTTGCAAATACACAGTAAGCATTACTGAATTGTCATCAGAAACCTGTGGCAGTTGATTCAGTTTAGAAAGAAGGACAGTTGACATGCTTTATTTGCAATGCAGTACTACTAACAGATGTTCTTGACAAACTATTTATACAATTTTGTATGCCATATTAAGACTTATATTTAGTTCTAATCTGCACTGCATCCTTCCTTTTATTCTGCTACATGAACATTTATATATTGAATATTTTAAGGGAATTTGCTTTTCCCTGATGATTCTTAGAGGAGTGGGGACTTACCTAGAAAAAACTGATGTGACAATATGGCAGTGAAAAGTAGTACCTGTCTTAAAATAAAGCCATTACTTTTTCTGAATAGATGGAATCTGCTCGCAAAGCGTGGGAGAATTCACCGAACGTGGGAGAAAAGAGTTCACCTGTTACATCATCAGCATCTCCTGTTACTGGTGGTAATAGTAATGGCAGTGGAGGTGGGAACAGCAGCAGTAGCAGTGGACCAACCAGTGGTACATACAGCTCTTTTTCAAGTGCATCGATGCCTCCCATTCCTGTAGCTTCTGTTACCCCTACAACTTCATTGTCAGGTATTAACCTTCAGACCATACCATAAATGTGACTAAGCATCTTGCTATCATTTTCTTGTAAAGCTCCCTTTGTTTCTTTTCTCTGTTTATTATTTGGTTCAATACTGTTCTAAAAAACAGAATATGTAACTTTTTGGTTTGATTTACTTAATTTTGTTTCCTTCTAATTAAATTTCTTTTATGTAAATATTGTACTGAAAACTTTGAATCATTCCTCTTTAACCAACGCACTCATATAAATATTTTATATTGATAATCAGTGAAAAATCTATTAACTATCATTAACTTTCTGAAGTCATATAAACGTTTTTTACAATCAACTGTTGGAAAGAAAATTGCTATTGTAATTCAGACAGCTTAGTAATATCCTCCTTTTAAGATCTCACCATCCTCTGGATTTTATTTATTATTATATTGTATTTTAAGATGTATAGGTTTTAATTTTAATATTATTATTGTAAACCGTCCAGAGTCTACTACTGTAGAGATGGGTGTTGATAAATTTTATTTTATTATTTATTTATTTATTTTATTAAATTTCTATGACCGCCCATCTCCCCCTCAAGGAGGGACTCTGGGCAGTTCACAGCCAAATTTGAATAATAATAATAATAATAACCTGGTGCCTTTCTGTAATTCTACCATTTGTCATGTTTATGGGAGTTCATATTACTTGGAGAGTATTAAGTATTTCTAATCCTACTCCTTTCCTTACCCATCTTGATTATTAAAATTTGTAAATGCTATGGACTGCAGAAATAATTAATGCTTCTCAGAGAGGAGGTAATTCCTTTTGCCTTTAGGGATGTGGTAGGAAGACCCCCTTTTTAAGGAAACTGAGTCTGGATTCATTGATCTGTAACTTTTGCTGCCTACTATCTAATCTCCCATTTTATACAAGATATGTTGTGGGAGGTGGGCTTTTAGATCCTGATTATTTATTTATTTATTTGTCTTATCAAATTTTTATCACCACCTATCTCCCCCTCAAGGAGGGACCCTGGATGGTTTACAATAAATGTTTAAAATTTATTTATTTATTTATTATTTAAAATAATGTTGGGGAATTAATTTTTTTATTTATTTATAATTTGATTTATATCACCGCTCCATCTCCCCTTACGGGAATCCTTGAAAATGGCTTGGAATCTTCAAGGGTTGCAGAATTTGGCTGCTTAAGTGCTTGTTGGAGCTCACATGTGGATTCTGTAATAGTTGCCCTGTTTACCTTACTAGGACATTTGTGGGCCCAGTTCAAAGCACCAATTTTGGCCCATAAAGTTTTAACACTTGTGACGGGATTACTTGAAAGGGCTGCCTGCATAGCTGCACTTGTATGACCTGCCAGGACCTTGACATAAGGCCTTGTTTATTTAATCAACATTGATTAGACAGTAACTTCTCAGTAACAGCTCATACTCTGTAGAATATATAGTTGGAATCTTATTTTTAATGTACAAAAAGATTGTATCATTCTCTGTTCAAAATGGTTTTTACCCCTTTTTATCCTCTTATGAGGAACTTGCTGATCTGTTGCTTTTTTATAATGGAGGAATGGGTAATTCAGATATATAAAGTAATGCACAAGCTTATTTATCTGGTTTTGGGGTAATCGTAAAACTTAAATTATAAATTCATTTCATAGTGTGCATTGATAGTATATTGCCTGTTTCCAGGAAAATAATCTAAAGCAGCCTTTCTCAACTTTTTGACCCTGGAGGAACCCTTGAAATATGTTTCAGGCCTGGGGAACCCCTGCACATTCAGGCTCAAATACAGGCCAGAAGTTACAAAATTATTATATTCGTTTCACGGGTAGGCCTGTATTAAAATAAATAATGAAACTTACCTCTTTAATGTGAAGTTGCCCAAATTTGAAATAATTTTATTTTTTAATCGTGATCTCCCAGGGAACCCCTAGTGACCTCTCGCGGAACCCTAGGGTTCCACGGAAGCCTGGTTGAGAAACCCTGATCTGAAGGGTCTTAACTAAACTGCTGAGATAGGTGGCTGTCATTTGAAACAACCAATATACTATATCAGGTGATGCAATCCTAAAAATGATAAGAACCCTTTGTTTAGTGAACAGTACACCAAGTAAAGATTATTGTCCTTTAATATATCTTCAAGAACATGGTCATTCTTGAAGAACGTAGCTGCTGTATGTGTCTCTGTCCGAGAGGTTTTGTGCATGTCGTGAAGGTTTCACCACCGTGCCACTTCATGTAGGGAGAGGTATCCTTGTACAATAATGTTCTGAAGTTGAGAAAATATTTTAATAAAATATTGCTGTAATGCAATTGCATTAAGGGTGCATCAAACTAGGTGCAGCAAGCTGAGCTGCATCAAACGTTTGATTATTGTGCTAAACTATTTTGTCAGTAACTTGAGTCTTGCTTTGCTGATTTCTAATCTTAGGAGCTGGAACATACACTACTTCCTCATTGAGTACAAAAACCACTACAACCTCCGATCCACCCAACATCTGTAAAGTGAAGCCACAGCAGTTACAAACAAGCAATTTAGCATCTGCTGGTCATTTTTCCCAGTTAAGCTGTATGCCATCTCTGATTGCCCAACAACAGCAAAGTCCACAGGTCTATGTGTCTCAGTCAACAGCAGGTAATGTGATAGGTTATTCATTGTGTTACATTTAGAAACATTTTTTTCTCTCTGAAATTAAAAGTCACTGAATTTAACTTCAGTTCTTGTAACGGCTTCTGGATATTTTCTGGTATGCATCCTTACAAATTATTATTTTCTCCCAGTCGTATAAACTTAATTTAGTGTTCAAGAGGGCATTGGAATTCCTCTGAGGGCTGAGAAATTAGTTGATTTTTTTTTCCTTTATAGTTTAATTTTTATATTTTCTTGTGGTCCTGTAGCTCAAATTCCTGCTTTCTATATGGATACGACTCATCTATTCAACACCCAACATGCACGTTTGGCTCCTCCTTCACTTGCCCAACAGCAAGGATTTCAACCAGGACTCTCGCAGGTACATAGGGTGCGGATTGGGGAACAAACAGTTTACAATTATATGCAGCCTACTTCAAATCATTATCTAGCTGGAAGCCTGTCAAACCTTGCTTTTTGTCATCACTCTCACAATAGCAGTTAAGCTAGCATCGGTGCTAGTTGGAGGTTTTAATTACTCCAGCGGGGAAATCATATATCATTCTGGGTGAATATGAATTAATGATAGGTGGAACTGAAAAAGAGTTTGGGGTGATGATATTCACCAACAAAAAATGTTCTCTGAGATACTGTTTAAAAAATAGTGGGAATTATCTTGGAGGGAGCTTGAGAACTGTTTACCATCAGCATGCAGGTTTGATGAGGGGAAAATTTGTATCTGATTTAAGAATTATGGAGTGGGCTGGATATTGGCATTTAAATAAAAATTAAAAATGGTTTCTATTCCATATCAGATGTTTGCTTTAAAAAAAATTCTGCCTGACAAAACTAATGGCCGCATGTAGTAAAACCTTGATTTTATCAACCAAATGACATAAATACAATGGGAATTTTGGCTGTTGCATGTGCATCAAGGGCTGCTAAATCAATTCACTGTACTGATTTTTTTTATGTTATATCCAAAGAGAGGAGGAATCCCAATATGCAAGATTATTTTTGTGAATTATGAGCACTAGGATGTCTGAGCCAGTTTAGGATACTTATCAACCAAATCTAGCAGTAGTGTTCTCGGTCCTGCAATGAGATATCTGTACAGTCATTAGTTGAGGTGCCACAAGCTAGTGCTACCGGGACACATTAAAATGTCCAGTTCACTGTTCAATGTCTAATGTATCGTTTTATTGTAAACCGCTCTGAGATTGTTTTTAAAATGGGAAGCAGTATATAAATGTTATAAATAACTAAACCTACAGTTAAAGGATCTGAAATCATAAGGCTAGAGAAGACCTCTCTCTGCTGAGACACAAGACAAGTACCAACTGGATGGATTCAGTTCAGGAGAGTTTCCTGTATCTGTGGGTTGCATAGATATTTAAATTACTTCTCTTCCTTCCAGCCTACTTCAGTTCAGCAGATACCAATCCCAATATATGCCCCTCTTCAAGGGCAACATCAAGCCCAGCTGGGTTTAGGAGCAGCACCTGCTGTCTCCCAGGCTCAGGAGCTGTTTAATTCTTCTCTGCAGCCCTACAGGTAAGTCTGAAATACGAAGAAAATAGAAAATATTGATTTCTGTCTCTTTCTCCTAAATGTATGCACAATTAGTTTATTCATACCTATTAGTGCAAGAGTGGTGAAATACCCATTATTTTGTAAAATTGCCTTAAGTTACCAACATCAATTCAAATAAGTTCATTTGACTGAGGTTGTTGTTGTTGTTGTTAGGAATCAGTGTTCAGATTTCCTTAAAGTGAAAGGAGATTTGGAACTTTTAAGAGTATTAGTACATGTATTTTATGAATACCTCCTTTGTTCAGAATGTTACTGGCTTTTTGTAACTGCATTTTTATAACGCTGAAAGAAGCATTGAAGTATTGTAAGTTGTGAGGAGGGGGAAACTTACGAATTGCATGCTGCAACTCTGTAGGATCTTCAAATAAGTGGTTGGCTTTGGCTTAAAACAGTTTTTATAAGGCATGTGGTTTAAGTAAGTACATTACAATTGCTAATTAATGAGTCTAGGTCTTGTGTTACAAATCCTGTCTTGAAGTTCTGTGAACAAGATGAAAACAAAATCTGAAATGAAAAATAATATCAAGACTTGCATGGCTGTATCTGCGGTTGGTTCTGCCCCCCTTCAATAATGTCACCACCCTACAACATTCTGATCAGAAAGCTCAGTTGTGATCCTTAATTCAGAAAAACCTGAACATCTCTTACTGACTGAAACGATGATTGGTTTTACAAATCCTGTATTATTTTAACAGTGGCTTGTTATTTTTAGAATATGAAATCATGGCTTTGAGCTTTGCCCAAGTGCTTGCTGATTCATAGTAGTGCAGGATAAATTGATGCTATAAAAAGGTACTGCTGCTCAGGCTATGCTGTGATTTCTTGCTTTTTCAAAATTCCTCCTCCTCTGTGATAACAATCTTTGTTCCATACCAAACTCCTCACTGAGGATAGAGAAAAGAGATCTCACCTCCATATACCAAACCATCTATTTCTTCCCACAAAGCCCAACAAATGACTATTTTGCAGGACAGAAATTACAGAAGTTTAGAAAAATGCATACTGACAAAGCATATGCTGTATAAAAATGTACAGTTGTCTGTCAAAAATTTCCTCAGTTATGCACACCACATACGAACAAAACACGTGCCCACAGGCTCTTAAAAGACCTGACTTGAACCCCCCAAAGCAACAGAAACCCTGACAAACTCATCATTCATCATTGGCGATCACTCGTAGCCAAGTAAGATTGTCTTCCAAAGGTAAAATTTTAACAGTGGATCCGTAAGTGGCTATAAAGGCCAATTCTGGATCCGCACAACCTCCCACAATGAGGGCATAGGTTTCCGGGTGGGAGACGGTCATGATGTGGGTTTGCCTGACATGCCTTCCTTTTAGCTCTTTTCCCCCTTTCACCCTGTACTCGTGCTTCTTCAAAGTCCATAGCACCATTAATAAAGGCTGACCTCCAATTGAAACGCTCATGTGTTAGGGCTTCCCAGTTCTCAATGCTGATAATTACATTTTTTTAAATTAGCTTTGAGAGTATCTTTGAATCTCTTTTGCTGTCCACCAATATTCCGTTTTCCATTCTTAAGTTGGGAGTAAAGTAGCTGCTTTGGAAGACGATGGTCAGGCATTCGAACAACATGACCGGTCCAGCGAAGTTGATGTTGGATGATCATTGTTTCAATGCTGGTGGTTTTCGCTTCTTCTAATACGCTAACATTAGTCCGCCTATCTTCCCAAGTAATTTGCAGAATTTTTCGGAGGCAGCGTTGATGGAATCTTTCAAGAAGTTGGAGGTGGCGTTTGTAGAGGGTCCATGTTTCACAGGCGTACAGAAGGGTTGGTAGTACAATGGCTTTGTAAACAAGCATTTTGGTCTCCCTGCGAATGTCCCGATCCTCAAACACTCTACGCTTCATTCGGGAGAAAGCTACACTCGCAGAGCTCAGGCGATGCTGAATTTCAGCGTCGATGTCGGCTTTTGTAGATAGATGGCTGCCGAGATAAGAAAAGTGGTCGACATTTTCTAGTGACACACCTTTAAGCTGGATTGATGGCGCTGCAGAGGGATTGGTTCGAACTTGCTGGTAAAGCACTTTGGTTTTTTTAATGTTAATCGAGAGGCCGAGCTTTTCATATGCTTCTGCAAAGATGTTTAGGATAGTTTGAAGATCTTCCTCGGAGTGTGCACAGACTACGTTATCATCAGCATATTGAAGTTCTATAACAGAAGTTGTAGTTACCTTATTTTTTGCTTTCAGCCTACTAAGATTAAAAAGCTTTCCATCTGTTCGATATATAATTTCTACACCAGTAGGAAGTTTCTCTTCAACAAGGTGCATAATCATAGCGATGAAGATAGCGAATAAGGTTGGAGCAATAACACATCCCTGTTTAACGCCGGATTCCACTTTAAATGGATCGCTTTGAGAGCCATTGTTATTCAGGATTGTTGCCGTCATGGAGTAACCGCAAGATGTTCACAAATTTATCGGGGCATCCGATTTTCAGAAGGATGGTCCAGAGAGCAGTACGATTTACAGTATCAAAAGCTTTAGTCAGATCAATAAACGCCATGTACAGAGGGCGGTTTTGCTCCTTGCATTTTTCTTGAAGCTGTCGTGCAGTGAAGATCATATCCACTGTTCCCCTGGAAGGGCGGAAGCCATTTTGTGTTTCAGGGAGGATGTCTTCTGATACAGATAGGAGATGGTTTGCGATGATCTTTGCCAGGATTTTGCCTGCTGTGGCTAGAAGGGAGATGCCTCGATAGTTTCCACAGTCTGTTCTATCACCCTTTTTAAAGAGAGTGATAATTATGGCATCTCTAAAGTCTGCTGGAATCTCCTCCCTCATCCAGATTTTTTCGATGAGCTTATGAAGTTGTTGTGTAAGTTCAGGCCCGCCTTCTTTAAAGACTTCAGCAGGAATCCCATCAGGTCCACTAGCTTTGTTATTTTTCATTTGTTTAGTGGCTTTACTGACTTCCTCCAAACTAGGGGGTACTGCAAGCTCATCTCTTATTTGTTTTTGCGGGATTTGCAAGAAGACTTCATCGGCCACGGTAGAGTGACGATTAAGGAGATTGTAGTAATGTTCTTTCCAGCGCAGTGCAATAGACTCTTTGTCCTTTAGAAGTTTAGCACCATCTACTGAGCGTAAGGGATTTGTACCATGGTTTGTTGGTCCATAGATGGCCCTTATGGCATTAAGAAAGCCCCGTGCATCATGAGCATCTGCAAAATGTTGGGTTTCTTGGGCTTTTTTTATCCACCATATGTTCTTAAGTTCTCTAGTTCTTCTTTGGACTTCTGCCTTTGCACTGGCGTAGATTTTTTTCTTAACGGCACAGTTAATATCTTTTTGCCATATCTGGAAGGCTTTCCTTTTCCTGTCAATAATATGTTCAATCTCACTATCGTTCTCATCAAACCAGTCCTGATGTCTCTTAGTCTGGTATCCGATAGTTTGTTCACAGGCTGAAATAATAGAAGTCTTCAATTTAGTCCAGTGTTCCTCAGCATTTTCAGGAAGTTCCATAGGCAGATGTTCCTTGAGAGTTGATTGAAAGCAAGCTCGTTTAATAGAATCTTGAAGGGCCAGTGTATTCATTTTACGCCTTGGTTTTCTTCCTTGGAGCCTACGATGAGGGACAATCTTTATGGCCATCATGGATCGAATTAATCGATGGTCTGTCCAGCAGTCATCGGCGCTCATCATGGCTCTGGTGAGAAGTACATCACGGCGATCTCTAGCACGGACAATTACATAATCTAAAAGATGCCAGTGCTTCGACCGTGGGTGCTTCCATGATGTTTTAAATTTATTTTTCTGGCGAAAGAGTGTGTTAGTAATGACAAGGTTATGCTCTGCACATTTAGTCAGAAGTAAGATTCCATTCGTGTTGCTGTCAGCTCCTTCTTTCCCAATGATCCCTGGCCACAAATCAAAATCCCGCCCAACTCTTGCATTGAAATCGCCCAGGAGGATAATTTTATCCTCCTTTGGTATCTCTGATAAGATGGTGTCCAGCTGGGTATAAAATTTTTCCTTGATATGACAAACTACACATCTGCAGTAAAGTTATTCTGAACCATACATGCCAAAGCACACCAGAAATCCTCCCATGCATACACAGATACATGCTCAGAACCAATTCCTGTATTTGTCCTCCATTTCTTCTGGCAGCACCCAAATAACCTATTTGGCTGTGAGCATTAATAGGAGAGTATTTTTTCTTCATTGAGCAATATGTTTCTTGTCCCTGAGCTTGTATGTTTGCTTATTTACTGAACAAATGAAACATCAAGATAAAAAAAATCTTGCAGAGTTGAAAAGAAGAATAAATTAAGAAGAGAACTTAAAGAAACATATTTGTTTCTGAGTAGAGATAGTAAATATGGATATTTTTATTCCTTCTCAAGATCTCATACATGTAGAGTATACTGGCTGGGGAATTCTGGGAGTTGAAGTCCACACATCTTAAAGTTGCCAAGATTGAGAAACACTGGTCTAAAGTATGTGTGTGTGCATGTTTTTCAGTGACTTTTGTGTAGGGATAGGTTCCCCAGCATGCCACCCACTGTGAGCCGTCCACTGTGCCCAAGGGCACCTATCCTGCTGCCCATCAGGCTCCATCCCCACCTTTTACGTTTTATTTATTTATTTATTTATTTGTCCAACTTCTATCTTTTTAAAAACTTTTTTAAAGAGAGAATCTGGTAGTTGGGAGCATCCTGCTGGGGGAGAGCTGGAAGTGTTGGCAGGTAGCATTCAAAGCAAAACAGTGCTTTGTAACTGGTTGTGACCCTCTGGAAAACCCATTTTTGAATAGATAAGACCTTCTAGAACCCCTGTTTCCACGAGCACTGTAATTCCAGGTATGTTTACCACCCCACCCCAAATTGGAGACTTCTGGAGTAGGGGGTTGTATGGACCAATTTTGCCTCTGTCTGTAGCGACTGTTTTGAGGAGGTGCAACTGAAATCCATTTGTATTCTTTCTGTATGATGGGTCAGGTTGCTAGAGCTTTGTCAGTTTTTATGCATATATTTGATGGTGATTGGAGTTTTGATGGTGTACTTTTCTTTTACCAGTTTCCCTTCTGTGAAATGACTTTTTGTTGAGTTCTGTGGGGGAATGTATGTGATTTAACATTTAGAGATCAGGTTTTTACTTAAGCCCTGTGTTTTAAGCAATATGGGACTATAGTTTAGCCTGAGGAGACTCTTTTTATATTTCTTTCTCCTTAAAACTCACTGGATTGGGCAGAGCATCAAAGAAACCAGGATTCCAGATGCAACCATACATTATTATTAAAAGAGGCCAGGATTTATAAGCCCAACTTCCTGTCATGCTTTAAATTGGAATTCTTTGCCTCGTATATGTTTAGATATTCAAACAAACTACAACTGTCTTGAACAAATACAGGCATGGTATTATATGCAAACTATCCATTGTATTTGCTTGAATATTTTGCTTGTTTTTTCCAGTGCAGCTTTAAACTTTTATTGCAGCGGCAGCTTTTTAATAAATTAACAATATTTAAATGACTAATTTAGGCCATTTTTTAAAACAGATCTCAGCAGGCATTTATGCAAGGTGGCTTGTCTCAGCCATCTCCAGTGGTTCTTTCGGGCACAGCTTTACACAACTTCCCAGCAGTACAGCATCAAGAACTTGCCAAGGCACAGTCAAGCCTTGCATTTCAACAGACATCCAACACTCAACCTATTCCTATCCTGTATGAGCATCAGTTGGGTCAAGCTTCAGGATTAGGAGGTTCTCAGCTTATTGATACACATCTGCTCCAGGTCAGAAAAACAGACGTTGCTAATGTGGTTATGGAAGCATTGGAATTACTGTCTTTTTTCATGGGACAAAAGGGAACTCTGCGTATATAAGCCCAGTTTATATGTTGTGTTTATGTTCGGTGTCTGCTGCTACAGTGGTGAGAGAAAGTTTGTGAACCTTTTAGAACTGTCTGTAATCCTGCAGTACTGTGACCTACATTGTGAACAGAGGCCTGTTAGTAGTTAAAGATATCCTAGGGCTTCACATATTTTTTTTCCCGACAAAGACAGCAAATGTTAACTTGGTATATTCACAGTACACTGTGTTGTCTGTGGTTGGTTTAACCAGAATCTTTTTACCTATTAAATTTTTTATCTATTAAAATGAAGTTCAGATTGCCTTGTAAATCATAGGACTGCAGGATAATGGATAATTCTAAAGGGTTCATAAACCTACCGTCAACATTGTATCCACTACTGTTCAGCAACTACATACACTGAAAGAGGTTATCCATTGGTTTGAGGTGAGGTGTCATCAGTATGCTGATTATATCCAGTTATACATGTCCATCCTGGGTCAGGCTGAAGATGCCGTGAAAATTGTGGTCCAGTGTCTTGAGGGCCTGGATGTGACAAAAGAAACTGAAGTTAAGTCTGAATCAGGGTGGCAGGTGAGAGCTGCATCAGCCATATAGCACCTAAGTTGCAAGCACTGCATCAGCTGCCAATCCATAAGAGCATTCGGTGTGGACTCAGTTCCATATCTGGCCTGAACCCAGACTGAAAAGGTCCAGATAATCCATTTCTTCCAAAGTAGAATCGGTGTGATATTTTTGTGATTATCACATTGTAAACCACCATGACTTGTTTAGATTCAACAGTTTATACATCCAGCAAATAAACTAAGCAAATAAATCAAAAGAAAGTCCTCCATGTTAGGCTGGTGTGCCAATTGTTTCTATACATGGACAGCAATGACTTTCTCAGTGATTCATGAACTGGTAACTTCATGATTAGATTATAGTAATTTAGTCTTTGTGGACTGCCCTTGAGACTAGTCTGGAAGCTACAGCTAATGTAGAATGCAGTGGCTAGGCTATTGACTAGAATATGACACTGTGTACACTTTATACCTGTGCTGAAGGATCTGCATTGGCTGCCAGTTTATTACCAACCAGATTCAGGATGTTAGTATTACGAAGTCCTAAACAACCTGAGAATAGCTTATCTGAAATAATGTTTCTAATTACATCTGCCTTCCTAGGCACCTAATACATTTAGCATTGATTCTATTGACTTTGCATCTGCTGCCTGGCAGACATGAAGAGATGGGCCTTCTCCACAGTAACAATGATTCTTTGGAATAACCTCCTCTTTGTGATGTGCCAGGTCCAATACTGATGTATTACACCACACTTGTTTCTGTTTGTATATATATGCCATATCTCACATTAAGTTGTACAGTCACTGACTTATCAGAAAACAGCATTTTTCTTAATTAGGTTGAGATGCCCTTTAAATATATGTGACCCACTTTTACCTGTGCTTTTTCCATCCTTACTGTTTTAATTGTTTGTGGCAATCAGTAGCTGAGCTCTTAATGAAAAATTCAGGATCAGGGCATTTGACAACATCTGGCATCCTCATGTAACTTGTGGACTGCTCATTATTCTGCTTGCCCTCTCTATGGGGGGCCTACAGTTCTTTGGACAACAATTCGTTGGGGCCATTGTGGGTAATTACATTGAGAAGCAGTTGACAGCCACTGTCTCTCCACCAGTAGGCAATCCCAGTGTTAGAGGGAACCCTCCCGACAATTCTTCACTGCAACCCTATGAAATTTGGAATCAGCCCTGGCTTGGTTCATATATTGAGGCTTCAGCCACATCTTCCAGCTCTATAGCAAAGAGAAAACGAATAGCAATATAGCAAGATGTTTTAGTTACAAGGCAGTTTTTAGAGGCACATATATAAAAGTCATGATACGTTTTAATGCTTTTTTCTGATTCAGCTGGCGGCTTATCTGACATACGTATAAGGTATCTTTGCTTTATACTAGCTACTTTTCCAAATAGTAAAATAATACAGTAAGCAGATGATTACCTACAGAATAAAATACTCTCATTTGTTCTGCTGTTCAAGTTAAAATAACTTTGCCTAGTTAGTCACCTAGAAAATGTTGACCTCTTTCTTCTCAGGCGAGAGCTACTCTTACCCAGGCCTCAAATTTGTATTCTGGACAGGTTCAGCAACCAGGTCAGACAAGCTTTTATAACACTGCTCAGTCTCCTAGTACTCTCCAGCAGGTAAACTATGGCATGGTAAATTGCTTTCAATTTTTTAAATATCCCTATGTGTGTGGTGTATGTAATGTTGTACTTCAGTGACAAGAGAATATTCCATTTTGTGCAAAGTAGATAGCACATTATATAGCAGATATCTAAAACAATTCCTTAACATGGAAGATTACTTTTTAATATCTGTTTGCTTTTTTAACAGATTGCTTTAGCACAGGGACATTTATTTTTGGGAGTTGTCTTCCTCTATTACTAAAATATTCTCTTGTCAGAAATTTCTTTGATATGAAGTATGTCTGCTCTGTTTACCCTTACGGTGATCATAGAATGAAGATGTAGGTGGTCTCAGAGTTCTTCTTAAAGAGACTTCAACATCCTCACTAAGTCTGCCTTTTCTGGGGCATCTCATAACTTAATTAATGCTATAACATGTCCTAATGTATTATGAGTCCAACAGAGAGTGGGTCATAATCTAGATCTTGTTTTCTCAATGTTGCATAAGGAATGTGCCCTGGATGAATAGATTTTTAATACCACTTTATGGTCAGATCATTTCCTAGTGAGGTTTTCAGCCTGTTGAGATAGTTGTGCTCAGAGTCTCATGTGAATAGATTCCTATTAGTCCTTGGAGTTTCCAGTTTTTATTGTCAGTGCTCTAGCAGTTGGTTGTTCCATGAAAGATGGACAAGGCAACCACCTGTAAGCATCTTCTCCTAAAAGCGGCTCTCGTTAACTGGAAGTTAGTTTCCAACAGAAAGCAGTTACTGAAAATGTATTAGCAATGCCAGCAAAATACGGGTGAGATGATGCAGAAGAAAAAATTTTTGCTGCTCTTGTGTTGCTACAGTGCTTTCCAATTTCCAAATTGTTTGGATTTACAACAATTTAAAGGCCGTATTCAGTGCAGCAATATTCAACATACCTCTGAGAAAAGCTTTTTTGGAGAAGTTTGAATTACAGTGGGGCAAAAAAGTATTTAGTCAGCCACCAATTGTGCAAGTTCTCCCACTTAAAAAGATGAGAGAGGCCTGTAATTGACATCATAGGTAGACCTCAACTATGAGAGACAAAATGAGAAAACAAATCCAGACAATCACATTGTCTGATTCGGAAAGAATTTGTTTGCAAATTATGGTGGAAAATAAGTATTTGGTCACCTACAAACAAGCAAGATTTCTGGCTCTCACAGACCTGTAACTTCTTCTTTAAGAGGCTCCTCTGTCCTCCACTCATTACCTGTAGTAATGGCACCTGTTTGAACTTGTTATCAGTATAAAAGACACCTGTCCACAACCTCAAACAGTCACACTCCAAACTCCACTATGGTGAAGACCAAAGAGCTGTTGAAGGACACCAGAAACAAAATTGTAGACCTGCACCAGGCTGGGAAGACTGAATCTGCAATAGGCAAGCAGCTTGGTGTGAAGAAATCAACTGTGGGAGCAATAATTAGAAAATGGAAGACATACAAGACCACTGATCATCTCCCTCGATCTGGGGCTCCACGCAAGATCTCACCCCGTGGGGTCAAAATGATCACAAGAACGGTGAGCAAAAATCCCAGAACCACACGGGGGGACCTAGTGAATGACCTGCAGAGAGCTGGGACCAACGTAACAAAGGCTACCTGTCAGATTTCTCATATGAAATTGGTAAATTGGGTTTCTCTACAAAGCAAAAGTGTTTTGGCAAATTGCATCCTTTACAAAGCAAAGGCCTCTCATGGTGACGTGAAGTGCAGGTGCAAGATAACAACGGTCACGTGTGTATTGTTATGACTAGTGCCCACACAAGCAATGGGACCTTCCCATGAGAACAATGTCTGATTCCTTCCGTGGGAAGCCTGCTCCAGGGAGGGAGCAGAGGGGGGAGGAAATCACGTGCTCGCTTAGATGCAGCACTGCTACCCAATAGCAGGTCATGCTATGTGCTTTAGGCCTAATGCTTTAGGCCTGGTGTGTGTCACAGCTAACATCCAGCCAATCAGAAAGCTAGAAGAACTGAATATCAAACCATGCAAAATGGTGTTCTATGCTTCTTGAGTTCTAGTGTCTTTTAGCCATGTAGGTCTTCATGTGTATTCTACTTTTGAGGACTGAGCAGTGCATAGCTATGGGAGGCTATGCATGGCGTGAGCTCTGGCCCTGGGATCAATACACGGAACTCTGCTTATAAGTTTGTTTTTGTTTTCCTTTTACAATGCTGTACCATGTATATTCAACTTTCCTTTTTGCGATAATGTACTGTATCTGCATTATTTCCTTATGCTACCAGTAAACACTGTTAGCCCTACAAGCTGCACTCCTTGTCTGTTTATTCTCAAGCCTCGAGTTTTTCCCCTTTAAGCCAGCATACATCCCATCAGGTTATGGGCCAAGAGAGAAATTTGCATTTTCTTTGCTGCGTTGGACCTGGCTGTAAAAGGGAGTTTGTTTTTAGAGGCTGGTTTCAGAGTAAACATGTTTTCTTTGAGTGGTCAGCAATGGCTGAACAGAGTCTGGTCAGTCTGCCATTTGAGCCTTTAGATGGCACAAACTATCTGACCTGGTGTGTGGAGATGAAATCATTCTTTTTGGTTCCCTCTGAAGAAGTTCAAGCGTGTTTGGACTGTGTATTTTGCTTTTGGGAATCAACTCCTCTGAACGGAATGTCAGCTACTCAAGGACTGTGTAATGGGTGCTGAGCGGCTGTTGGAGCCTTCAATACAAAGTAGAACTCTGTTGCCCTTGGTGGTCTATCAAGACAGCTTTATAGCTTGAAGCTGCAGCGGGTGAAAGTGTGATGACCCATCTTGGTGAGCTCAAGACTTTGTTTGCTGCATTTGAACAGGAAGGCATGTTTTTCTGGCACTGAAAAAGCATGCGTGATTTTGCCAAGCCTGGACAGTAGTTTTGGTCTACTGGTCGAGAAAGCAAAGATGCTATCTCCCTGTGACCTTCCTGTGGATTATTTTACAAGCCACCTCCAGGAGCCATCTGTTGCTATTGTTCCTGAGATTTCCAAACAGAGCGTTCCAGCTGAAGTAAAACCTGGTATGGAATCTATATTTGCTGTGATTCTGGAAGGCTGTTCCCTGCCCCGTTATCCAGCGGATGCTGTCAGTGCAAGAAGCCTGATTTACGAATGGAGGGGAAGCCAGAAGTCAGCTAAACAACGAATCCAAGTTGTCTACTCTGCCGGACTGCTGTGTGTAAGCATTTCTCCAGAGAACTTTGTTTGTTGAATTCGGCTTGAAGCCTTGAGTTCAGCAAGTTATTCTAGCTGATATTTCTGTGATAAGTGTGTGAAATGTGTATGTGTACACTTGTTTTTCTCTCCTCAGTGTTCCAGCCCTGGTCAAGTCTGAGTGTACTTGTTGCTGGATGTGTCATTGAGAAATATGAAACTCAGTGTGTTAGAAGCTGAGTGTGTTTAGAGAAAACTGTAAAATCAAGTGTGTGAGATGCTTCCTAAGAAGGAGATTGTGTGGACAGGACATTGTGTGTCTAATGTTTCCCCACATCATAAATGCATCCATAAAGTTTTCACAAAGTACTGGGGTATCCCAGGATGGGAGAGCGTGTCTCAGATAGCCAAATGCATTCTGAGTTAGAACCCAGGAAATTGCAAAAGTTCCTTGATTGTGTTGTGTGTAAACTGTGTGTAAACAATCTAATATCAGGACTGTATCTGTTGCTAGGCAAAGTGACAGAGTGTTAACTAGACCATTTCAGTTGGTTCATAGAGACCTAGTTAGCCCCCATGTCCCAAGTAATGGTGGGGTGTGAGTTTCATGTTCCTTCTGGTTGATGATCATACCTGCTTGTGTTGTTGCTACTTGTTGAAGTCTAAAGCGAAGGTCTGTGCTCGCTTTGAAGTATATGTACATCCCATCACTACCATCAGTAACACACTACGCCTCCAGGGACTCAGATCCTGCAGTGCCAGACGTGTCCCCCTGCTTAAGCCAGTACATGTCCGGGCCCGTCTGAAGTTTGCTAGAGAGCATTTGGATGATCCAGAAGAGGATTGGGAGAATGTCATATGGTCAGATGAAACCAAAGTTGAACTGTTTGGTAGAAACACAACTGTTTGGAGGAGAGAGAATGCTGAGTTGCATCCAAAGAACACCATACCTACTGTGAAGCATGGGGGTGGCAACATCATGCTTTGGGGCTGTTTCTCTGCAAAGGGACCAGGACGACTGTTCCGTGTACAGGAAAGAATGAATGGGGCCATGTATCGTGAGATTTTGAGTGCAAACCTCCTTCCATCAGCAAGGGCATTGAAGATGAAACGTGGCTGGGTCTTTCAGCATGACAATGATCCCAAACACATCGCCCGGGCAACAAAGGAGTGGCTTCGTAAGAAGCATTTCAAAGTCCTGGAGTGGCCTAGCCAGTCTCCAGATCTCAACCCCATAGAAAACCTTTGGAGGGAGTTGAAAGTCCGTGTTGCCCAGCGACAGCCCCAAAACATCACTGCTCTAGAGGAGATCTGCATGGAGGAATGGGCCAACATACCAGCAACAGTGTGTGCCAACCTTGTGAAGACTTACAGAAAACGTTTGACCTCTGTCATTGCCAACAAAGGATATATAACAAAGTATTGAGATGAACTTTTGATATTGACCAAATACTTATTTTCCACCATAATTTGCAAATAAATTCTTTCCGAATCAGACAGTGTGATTGTCTGGATTTGTTTTCTCATTTTGTCTCTCATAGTTGAGGTCTACCTATGATGTCAATTACAGGCCTCTCTCATCTTTTTAAGTGGGAGAGCTTGCACAATTGGTGGCTGACTAAATACTTTTTTGCCCCACTATATTTAGCATGAAAAAGAATTCAGAGTAACGTGACAGCAAGATATATATTTTTTCATTTTCATCTAATTCACACAAAGTAGTGGAAATGCTGAACCAGTTTCTAATATTAGCCATAGGTGAAGGAGTTAGCTTCCTCCTGGAAAGGGTCTACCTCCCCATCAGGATTAAGTTCCCGGTGTGAAATTAAATCCAGCCTAGTCTCTAGTCCATATAGCTTTGGTGGCATGTCATTAATTCAGGCTGGTATGCCAATAGCAAGCCCTCCTCAACAGAAAACAATTATATATCAAAGTTATGATGGAGTCAGTGGCCTTTAAATGCAATAAATAAACATATTATTATTATTACCCTTTTGTATTAAATATGGGGACAACCTTGGAAATTTCCATTAGTTCAAAATATTGCAACTAAATTATAACCTGGAATTGATATAAAAGCTGCACTGACTTCTGAGCACATTCCACAGTGCTGGCTCAAACTCTAATCATAGGGGTCAGCATACTTGAAGAATCCTTTCTTTCACATGAACATGCCAGGCACAATTCTTCTTCAGAAACCTTTCATTTTTAATTGGTTCCTTTGAGATGGGGTGGTTGATGACAATTGATGTGGTGTCACCCAATAAGGCTTTCATATTTGCTCATATTTTTAAATTGCTCTATATCTTTAATGTCTTGGCTTTGTGTATATGCAATGTTTATTAATGACATTACTTTTTAATTATTTTTAATATTCTAATTGATAATTACTATTTTAATTGGCTATTTACTACTAGCCATTTTAAAGGTTATAAATAAGTAAATAAGATTGCGAAGATTTTGCAACTTCAGAATTTTCAAAGCACGTTTGCAACTAGAAAACTGACACTTTATTTCCAAAATCTGTATGTTTAGAGAAATTGCAAAGATAGAAGAGATTAATTATAATATGGGGAAGTAATGGAAGAATTTTATTTGTAATGAACATGGTGCAGCTCGTTTTCTGAATAATAGTTACTACCTCTGTAATTTCAAAGTTTTCTCTGCAACCTTAAATGATAGAAAGGTGAATATTTTTTTCTTCCCTGATGCACAAAAATACTTGCAAGATACAGTATATTAACAGTATATAGGAGGCAAAATGTATATATTTCTTGTCAGTGTTCAAAAATGACAATTTTGTTTTAATGCGGTCAATAAGGTACCTGCTTATCTAATCATTTTTTTTCCAGGTGACAGTACCTATACCAGGATCACAACTTTCTTTGCCCAACTTTGGATCAGCAGGCCAGCCTTTAATTGCTCTTCCACAATCCCTTCAACCTCCATTGCAGCACACACCACCACAACCTCAGGCTCAAAGCCTGAGTCGGCCAACACAAGTGGGTCAGCCTTTCAGAGGACTAATTCCAGCTGGAACTCAGCACAGCATTATAGCTGGGAAGGTAAAGCTGTTCATGTTAATCTTGCCGTATGATAGCACAGAGGTTCCCAAGCTTTATCAGTTCACGGCACCCTAGCAGTTCCCAAACTCTGCACTAGGGTGCTGCAGCGAACTCACTAACAGCTCCATTTATTGTATAGTGAAATATCCTGCAGTGCCCCTGTGAAGTTGCTGCAGCCCCCAGGGAACCATGGCGCATAGTATGGGAACCACAATGATACTAGATAACGAACACTAACAATAATAAAATTAGTTTAGAATTAATAAGCAGATAATGTATTATAATTTAGTTCACAGTGACTGTTTCAGTGTTGGCTACTTAATTTCCTCCCTCCGCCCCTTCCTAAAAACTCCATTCTGCTTGACTAAGATCTGGATAAAGACCTTGTGGGCTGGAAGGCTTGTGTGTGGCACTTAGCCTCTGGCATGCCTAATGAATTCCATACAGGTAGTCCTCGACTTAACGACTGTTCATTCAGTGACTGTTCAGTTACAATGGTGCTGAAAAATGGACTTACTACTGGTCCCCAAAGTTATGGCTGTGGCAGCACCCCCACGGTCACATTATCAAAATTTGGGTGCTTCACAGCCCACCGGCGCTTACAACCACAGAGCTGCTTCAACTTCCCCCACCCGTCTATCTCCCCCCCACAATCGCTACCCTTTTGGCCGCCCTGCACCCTTCCTTGCGGGTTGGCAAGCAGCCCCAGAACCGCGCAGCTCCGGGGCTGCTTGCCACGCTGCAGCTCAGGGGCTTCTTGACGTGCCGCGGCTCTCGGGCTGCAAGAAGCCCCTGAGCTGCAGCACAGCACGAAGCTGCAGCCGCCCCTGGAAGCCTCTGCTGCCCCAGCCCACCCCAGCAAGCCGCAGTGCCCAGGAAGCACCAGCAAGTGCCAGCAAGCATTCGTTCACCCAGCTGCCTTCTCTCCCAGTTTCCCATACCAATCTTCCACCTTTTGCGCCCAGCCACCATGGCCAAAGCAGAAGCGCTTCACTGCCTTTGCTGCCTCCTTTTCACACCCAGCTTCTCCAGCAAACGTTTCCTACACTTGGCTCCCTGAGCCTTCGGAAAGCTGTGCTGTCTTTCCAAAGGCTCTCCAAAGACAAAGGATAGACTGCTTTGTTAAGAAATGTTAGAGTAAGGATGTATTTTCATTCTAGTGACAGACTTATAGACATGGGTCCCTCTGGATACTTGATAAACATATCACTATTTTATTTTGCATTGTAAATAACCTTGCTGTTTTTCTTCAGATGTCAGAAATGGACTTGAAGGCTTTTGGAAGCGGCATTGATAAGCCAGGCACACCTCCAGTTTCTGGACGAAGCACCACCCCAACTTCTAGCCCCTTCCGGTAAACATGTCTTTTCAAACAAATCAACTTTATAGACTTGTGATGGAATTGTTTTTAAAAAGAGAGAAAGGGGGGGGAATTCAGTATTGAATTAAACTTTAGTATAACAATGCAATTTTGGCAACAGAAATGGAATACAGGAATGCTGGATGATAAGGATGATAATTCAGAGAAATATTTTATTTTTATTATAATTATTTGTGGAGAAGATTGCATTTAATGCAGATTAACTTCTAACGTAACTTTCCCCAACCTCATATCCTCCAGAGATAAAGGAACTGCTACTCCCAGAAACCCTAGCCAGCACAGGGCCAAAAAAGAATTTCAGAAGCAGAAGGCAAAAACTTTAAGGAAAACAATAAGAATTTCCTTAAATATATTCAAAGCACAGAACTGGGCAGGGAAGCAAGTGGACTGATGAACATACTGGCCAATCTCAGTAGCCTTGTTTTGAACTACTTGAAATTTCTAAGCCATCTTCTAAAACAGGGTTTCTCAACCAGGGTTCTGTGGAACCCTAGGGTTCTGCGAGAGGTCACCAGGGGTTCCCTGGGAGATCACGATTTATTTAAAAATTATTTCAAATTTGGGCAACTTCACATTAAAGAGGTACTGTAAGTTTCATTCTTTATTTTTAATTTAAGAACACTGTTAATGCATATACACAGGCCTACACATGAAACGAATATAAAAATTTTGTAACTTCTGGCCTATATTTGAGCCTGAATGTGCAGGGGTTCCCCGAGGCCTGAAAAATATTTCAAGGGTTCCTCCAGGGTCAAAACGTTGAGAAAGGCTGTGATAGTGGAATAAAAATAGCATATGGAGTGCAAAGAAACTGAGTTAGATTTTTACATTCTCTTTACTACTGAAATTATAGGAGCCTGTATTGACTTTCTCAGGGAGGCGAATTGAGATAATAAAGATATTGTAGGCCATCTTGAGAGACAACAGAACAACATGTCATTGGGTTCTGAGGGCATCAACCCAAGAGTACTTAAAGAACTCAAAAGTGAGAATGCTGAGCTTCTAGCAAAACTACGTAACTTGTCCCTCACATTAACCTCATTACCAGAGAACTGGAAGATAGTCAGTGTGACATCATTTTTTTAAAAGAGTCACAGGAAATTATAGGCCAGTCAGCTTAACGTCTATTGTGTACTGATAGGTAGGAGTGGTAATGAAAAAACAAATAAGCACATAAAGGAAAAAGTCCTATTAAAGGAAAATTATACTGGGTTCTGCAAAGGCAAATCTTGCCTCACCAACTTTCTGGGGCATTTTAGGAATGTAAACAGGCACATCGATCAAAGGTGACCCTGTCAACTTTGTATATATGAACATTCAAAAAACCTCTGACAAAGTTCCTTATCAAAGGCTCCTGAATATACTTAGTAGGCATGGGATAAGATGATCTATTATTTTGCAGATTGCAAATTGGTTAAAACAAAAGAAAGTAAAGAGTTGGGATAAGTGAGAAATTGTCTTACTGGAGGGAAATAAGTACAGTCTCTCGAGCAGAGCTTTCCAAACTGTGTGTCACAAAAAACTGTGTGTGTCACAAAAAACTGTGTGTGACACAAAAGTGTGTCGCCACACACAGTCTGGTGTGTCGCCACACAACCCGTAAGCGCTGATCATCATCAGCACTTCTGGGTTTTCCCGCGGCGACACACCAATGGCGGCGCGCAAAAACCCAAAAGCGGCAGCAGCGCTTCCGAGTTTTTGCGCGCTGCCGCAACAGCGGCACTTCCGGGTTTTCCCACGGCGACACACCAACAGCGGTTGGTGTGTCGCCGTGGGAAAACTTTGGAAAGCCCTGCTCTCGAGGATTTGTATTGGTACTTGTGCTTTTTAGCTTGTTCAGAAACTATCTTGACTTAGAGTGGTAAAAAACAGAAGTGGGAGTGAAGAGCTCCAGAAGGATCTCTTGAAGACAGCTGAATGGTCAGCCAAATGTCAAGTGCAGTTCCATTTGCACTGATGGAGTCCAGTACTACCTGGGGAAAAACTTGTGGGAGAGCTCAGTGAAGATGTCAACTCAGTGTGCAGCAGCTGCAAGAGTGGCAAATGCTATGCTAGAGATCATTAGGAAGGGGATTGAAAATAAAATGGTCAACACTGTAATGCCGTTACACAAATCTGTGGTAAATTTCAGTTGGAATACTGAATGCATTTCTGTTTGCCACATTTGAAAATAAATACAATAGAGCTGAAAAAAGGGCAGAAAAGGGCAACCAAAATTATTGGGGGCCTGTATTACAAGAAAAGAACAGAACATTTGGGACTCTTTAACTTAGAAAAAAGGCATCTGAGTGGGAAACATGATCAAGGTGTATAAAAGTGTGCATGACGTTAGGACCAGAAGTCATCCAATAAAGCTGACTGGAAGGAGATTTAGGACAGACAGAAGAAGCTACTTCTTCACGCTGCTCATTTTTGGCCTGTGGAATTCATTAGTACAAGATTTGATGGCCAGTAACCTGAATACCTTTATAATGGGCTCGGATAAAATAATGGATTGCAGGGCTCAATCTTCAACTCAATGTTACCTTTGGGTTGGAGGATAGCCTGCCTCCAAATTCCAGTTTCAGGAGAAAAAAAGGCAGGAAAGGGGCATGACTTTCCTGCTTGTGAACACGGCAGAAACATTTGGTGGCTACCCTGAAAAACAGAATGGTGCACTGAGGGTGGGCCTTGGCCTGATTGATTAAGATTGTTCTTACATTTCTGTGTTAATAGCACCAAACTGATGAAGGCTGTTCTAAAAATGTGAAATTCTACAGAACGTTACTCATCTATGATTTGTAAAATGTCTTGATTTTCTTGTGTATAGGGATTTTAAGGAATAGGAACGAATGCGTTGGCTGCTTCAGAAATATAGATACATACAGAAATACCAGTAATAGACATTGCCATTGTTCACTTGAGATTGTATTTTGATGTAGCCTTTCTAATAAAGAAACCATTATCAGAATGTTAGCTAAAAGCTCAACTATTTGACAACTGAAAAGGGAAATTTGTTTGGAAAGACGGTATTATTTTGCAGCAAAGAAGAAGACAGAGTGGTAGTTCAGTGCCCAATTTACAGTTATATTAGCAGTTATTTTAATAGCACGGCTATGTGTCTGCAATATTCTGTTACAAATAAGCATGAATACCAGGATCCTATATGACAGTGATTTGGATATTAATTGCTGCCAATGAAAGCCTCACAGTATTTGATAACATTTCTGAATCTTACGGAATAACTTGTTTTCATTTCAGTAGAGTAGAGTAGAGTAGAGTAGAGTAGAGTAGAGTAGAGTAGAGTAGAGTAGAGTAGAGTAGAATAGAATAGAATAGAATAGAATAGAATAGAATAGAATAGAATAGAATAATAACTTTATTGTCATCCCACTATGCACTATACAAGTGCACAATAGAATGAAATTTCGTTGCAGTTGGCTCACAATTTCACTCAAGCAATAAAATACTAATAATAATAATAATAAAAAACCATAATTACTATAAAATACCCATTCTGATAAAATATACATTCTGATAAAATATACATTCTTTAACTCACAATTTCAGTCAAACACTAAAATACTAATAAAAAATCCATAGTTACTATAAAATATACATTCTTTACACATCCAACATTTCACCTAAAAGAACTTACTTAAGCATTCAAGAATCCAATAGCCTGGGGGACAAAGCTGTTTCCCAATCTGGCTGTTCTACATCGGATACAGCGGAACCTCTTCCCAGAGGGTAACAAAGAAAACAAACCATGATGAGGATGGGAGGCATCACTGATGATCTTTCGAGCTCTGGACAAACAGCGTGCATGTGCTAAATCTTGGATGAGGGGCAGAGATATCCCAATTATCTTTTCTGCTGCCCTTACCACTCTCTGCACAGACTTTCTATCGGAGGCCCTACAGCCTCCAAACCAGATGGGAATACAGCTTGTAAGTACACTCTCTATAGTGCCTCTGTAGAAAGTAAGGAGAATGGAAGATGGGAGATGTACTTCCTTCATCCGACGCAAAAAGTGCAAATGTTGCTGTGCTCGCTTTACCAAAAATGTGGTATTAAGGGCCCAGGTCAGACTATTTGTTAACTGCACCCCTAGGAATCTAATGCTACTGACTGACTCCACAGCTATGTTATTGATAAAAAGTGGAGTGTGACTGCACCGGTTCTTCCTGAAGTCTATAATAATCTCCTTAGTTTTTTCCACATTTAAAACCAAGCTGTTTTTATTGCACCACTCCACCAAACCCTTTACCTCCTCCCTATAAGCCCACTCATCCTCACCCCTGATAAGACCCACTACAGTTGTATCGTCGGCATATTTCACAATGGAATTGGTGGTATACTTGGCGCAACAGTCATGTGTCATCAGGGTGAACAACAATGGGCTCAAGACACAGCCCTGTGGGGAGCCGATGCTTAGGGAGATAGAGCTAGAAGTATTATATCCAACTCGCACCGACTGAGACCTCTCAGTAAGGAAGTCAAGTAGCCAATTACACAAGGGAGTACTAAAACCTAGAGAACCCATTTTGTCCACCAAATGCTGGGGAACAATCGTATTGAACGCTGAGCTGAAATCTATAAACAGCAATCGCACATAACTGTTCTTCTCCTCAAGATGTACCAGACTCGAATGAAGAACAGAAGAGATAGCATCCTCTACGGAGCGATTCCGCCGATAAGCATGCTTATAAGATGCTTAAGCATAAGATGCTTCAAACCTACCAAAAAACCTATTGAGTTCATTCAGAAAATCTATATTCTCCTCACATGATGTCGGAGTAGCCTTATAATCTGTAATGGTTTGAATACCCTGCCACATGCGCCTGGTATTTGTGGAATCATAAATACCATTTATTTATGATTTGTGGACAATAGACCCGCTTTGCTATTCTCATCACCCGGTTCAGATCAGCTCTGGCTGTTCTAAGAGCCTCCATATCACCCGATTTAAAAGCAGCGTTTCTTTCTTTCAGCTTCACATATACTTCACGAGTCATCCAAGCTTTCTGATTCGCCCGTAAGATGATGTTCTTAATAACACTAACATCATCCATACATTTTTGGATATATGCAGTTACAGTTGAAACATATTCCTCCACATTACCTATATTTTATAAAGGTAAAGTCTCCCTTGAGTTGAGTTTGACTTGTGATAACAGCATGGAGACAGTCATGTTACTTTCTTGGCCAAATTGCAGAATTGGCTTGCCATTGCCTTCTGGGATGTTTTGGTAGTCTCCCATCCTAGTACTAACCATGCCTGACCTAGCTTTTTATAGTCAGCGAGAGGCTCTATCTGTTGTGACATTTCTGTATAGTCACTGTCAGATTTTGGTTGAACCCGAAATATTACATAGATGAAACGATTACTGAGCAACAGGGAGTATCTCTTTTTAGGAATTCAAAATTTTGACTTTAGGTTGAAGGAAAGACATGGACAATTTTGTTAGCACTTGAGTTGTACTAAGCTCTGAGTTTTACAGAAGCCTATGAACAAGTGAAAATGGAAAAGCCACTCTTCTTGAAAAGCAAACAAGAGGAGTAGTAAGGGGTATCTTGCCAACATTTTGGGGGAATATATTGCTTCCTTGAAAGGCAGAAAGCAGAAAAAGGAGGTGCAAAAAGTAGGAAACTGGCTTCCAAAGAGCTGCTTACATCCATATGAGGAGCTTGCTCTTGTAGAATAATTCTTTTTTCTTTCAACTATTGACCACCATGCCATATTGCAAACTGCTTTTTTGAAATAAATCTTAATTTACAAAAACAACTATCTGGTAGGGCCATGATATTTATCAGGAAAGCTTGCACTGATTCTCATGGGTGGATTCATAATGGTTCATTAGATTCTGACCATTATTAACTGAAGAGTTGTATTTTAAAAGCACGCTGAGTTAAATAATGGAAGGGTTGGGGTAGGAGTAGGGTGATATGTAGTGTAGAGATTACTAGATTTTATATATTGCCTAGAATAAAACCCCATGTCAAATGTATGGATTGGTTGGATTAAGAGTTCTTAGTATTTTAATATAGCAGTATTTAGGGCCAGTCATTAATATATAAGAGATTGTGGCATCTCATGAGTTTAATCTACCAGTATCATACAGAAAGTTGTTTTCCAGAAGATATCAAACTGTCAAGAGAAAACTAGAAATCTGTCTCTCTGTAAAGGAATATAATATATTCTCAGGGCCTTTTGTTATGTTAGAGAACTTTCAAGGACATGTGTTGATTTCAGAATACATTACTTAAGCTTGTCTAGATTGACTTCCTTTATAGAAATTCAGAAATTAAGGTTTTACAGATTTAAGCTTTATTGAGCCACTTAATTGGCCAAATGCCCAACTGTGTTCATTCAGAAATACAATGAATATGAAGTACTCTGCTTCTAATGAGCATCAGTGCACTAATGTAAAAAGGTGGAACGTTTGTTACTTTGAAGACATGCATGTCTGCAAGAGTTCTGCATGCATATTCATCGGAATCCAAATGAATTACCACAGCATTATTGTTCTCATTTTGTGGCTAAAAGTATTAAATGTAATTTTACATGGATCTCATGGTGATGCAGACTATACTGTTTATTTATTTATTTATTTATTTATTTATTTATTATTTCAATTTATTCCCCGCCCATCTCCCTTGCAAGGGACTCTGGGCGGGTTACAACAATTGAAAGTTAAAAACTATAAAATATCATCTAAAAATACAATAATAATAAAATAATAATATACAGTAATAAATTATCTAAATCCAAGATGGATTGGAGACCGTAGTGTAGATCGTATTCCTACGGGGCCAGCCAACCCCAGGAGGCACTGCCGCCTCTGTCATCCCAGGCTTGATGGCAGAGCCAGGTCTTGAGGGCCTTCCGGAAGGCCAGGAGCGAGGGGGCGAGTCTCACCTCCGGGGGCAAGATGTTCCATAAGGCGGGCGCTATCGCAGAGAAGGCACGTCTCCTGGACCCCGCCAGATGGAATTCTCTTGTTGAGGGGGTCCGAAGCATGCCCTCCCTGCATGCACGGGTGGGGCGGGCCGACGTTATCGGGACGAGACGGTCCCTCAGGTACCCTGGCCCTATGCCATATAGGGCTTTAAAGGTAATCACCAACACCTTGAATTGGACCCGGAAGCAAACTGGTAGCCAATGCAGCTCGCGTAGCAGAGGTGTTACATGTGCCGATCTCATGGCACCCATAACTGCTCGCGCCGCAGCATTCTGAACCAGCTGAAGCTTCCGGATACTCTTCAGGGGTAGCCCCATGTAGAGCGCATTACAGTAATCTATACGGGAGATGACAAGGGCGTGAGTGACTGTTCGGAGGGCCTCCCGATCCAGGAAAGGGCGTAACTGGCGCACAACACGAAGTTGTGCAAAGGCCCTCCTGGCCGTGACTGCCACCTGCTCTTCGAGCAAGAGTCGCGAGTCCAGGAGGACCCCCAGATTCCGCACTGGATCCAAGCGAGGTAGTGCCACCTCACCCAGAACCAAAGATGACAACTTCCCGGATCTAGGGGGGCCATCAATCCACAGCCACTCCGTCTTACCCGGGTTCAGCTGAAGCCTGTTGTTCCCCATCCAGGCCCCCACAGCCTCCAGACACTGAGATAAGGCATCGACCGCATCACTTACTTCACCTGGGATGGAGATGTACACCTGGGTGTCATCAGCATATTGGTGATACCTCATCCCATGATGACGGATGATCTCGCCCAGCGGTTTCATGTAGATGTTGGAGAGGAGAGAGAACCGACCCCTGCGGCACCCCACAAGTCAGGGGGCGCGGGTCAGCCCTCTCCTCCCCTATCAACACCGACTGGGAACGGCCCCGGAGGAAGGAGGTGAACCAGCGCAAAACTACGCCGCCCACCCCCAACTCCCTGAGCCGTCCCAAAAGTATACCGTGGTCGACGGTATCGAAAGCCGCTGAGAGATCTAAGAGAGCTAGGATGGACGCACTCCCTCCGTCCCGCTCTCGCCAAAGATCATCCATAAGCGCGACCAAATGCACATTTCCTTGCATAACCTGAAACCGTTTACTTAATAATACCTATTTTTCCTCTGGATAAGGTAAAAATATGAACATTACAACAATTGATGTCATTTATGGTGTATTAACCAACATAATGTGTTTTCTCTTCAAGGGCTGTCTCTACAAGTCCAAACAGTCAGTCCAATAAAATGAACACCATTATTTACCAGAAGCAGTTTCAATCAGCAGCTGTGAGAATGACTCCACCATTTCCTCCTCAGTTTGCACCGCAGGTGGGCAGCAGCTGGCTTTCTGCACTGGGATGGGATATTCAGTAGCTTGATTTTGTTTTGAATTAAGACTTCCTGGATGCTGAAATATGTCGGATTCTTGATTCAGTATGCTTTTCATAATTATAATTAATGCGAGTGTTTTGGTATCTGGAGGAAAGTATTTTGTTTTCAGTAATATCTGTGCTCTTGACGTTGAGAAATTGGACAGCAAACGGATGACCACAGACTTCCCCACATGGCTCTCGTTATAATTTAGTGTTAATCATTTGAAGGGAGAAGGACAAAATAGCCTGTCAGAGAAGGGCTTCATGTCTCTAGCAACTGTTTATGGCATAATATACTTAGGATGTCTCCTGTGCAGAAGGAATGGGAATTGTCAGAGGGCAAATGTCTCCTTGCATAACCTCCACCATTGCACTCAGGTTGTACAGAAACTCATAGCGATTGTTTTGCCCTGAGTCACTTACATGAAATGCAGCTGTGCAGTAGATTTCTAAAATAGCTAGTCGGTGGAAAAAAACCACACCAAGCCCTCTTTAAAAGAATGCAAATGCTGTAAAGCTTCTGATAGGGAGAGATGAGGTGTATACTTTTGACTTGAGACTGCCTTGGATATTGTACATCAAATTTGCAGGTGCTGGGCATTGCCTAGAGGCACAAACCTACTTTCTAACGGTTCCTGCATCTTGACGTATTTGAGGATGCCCTCCTCTTCTCCCCTCATTCCTCTTGGTCCTGATGTGCTGCTACAGTTTTTAAGCACAGTATCCACCTTAAGGTTTTTCCACGCTGAATTTTCCAAACATGGCCAATCTTAACAGAGAAAATGAACCCACTACTTGGCACTGTTAAATAACAGAGGCATGCTCCCTGCAGAAAAGCCACCATAAGATCAGGTTGGCAGTTTGCTAACAGCTAAATGTCTGTCTTTTGTTGTTGTTGTTGTTGTTTTTTCCCCCACTTAGATCCTCTCTCAGCCTAACCTGGTCCCTCCATTGGTAAGAGCCCCACATACTAACACCTTCCCAGCACCCGTTCAGAGGCCGCCAGTGGCACTAGCTAGTCAGATGCCACCTCAGATGACCACAGGTCTTTTGAGCCACCCTCGTTTGCCACAAGTGGCGAGGGGTCCTTGTGGATCATTCTCTGGAGTCAGAGGCAATCAGGTCCAGGCTGCGATGAAGGCTGAACAAGACATAAAGGTTAGTATTTTTGGATGGCCATGCTGTGTTAACCACAGTACAGTCTTAACAGCTTGCAAGGGAAGATACTACTCTTTGTTTAAGATGCAGATTTCCCTCTCTGAAGCGGCCAAGTAGAAACAGAACAGCAGAACCCATTGCTAAACTTCCAGCAATAGATTAAGTTCACCTACTTATTTTTAATGCAGTCTAAGACCTGGTCAATTGTATTCATTCTCTGTGTTCTTCTCTTTTTTTTTTTTAAGTCTATAAAACTCATACTTACCCACCCATAGCTGCATTTCACGGCATAAAATTGGTAGAAAAGCATGTGGAGACTCTTCTCAATGAAACCCTTTTTCCCTTAAATATGAGCTGTCCTGCAAAGTCCATGTGGGGATGTCATAAAAGCAGAAAGAATCTGAAATCAGTGAACCTATTTGACTGCAAGTGATGACATAGCGTCCTTAATCTTTTCCATTATTTTCATTCATAAAGTGTTATTCTGAGAAAAGTGAGACCACTTGATTTATCAATGCATTGCTAAAATCTTCATATTACTCTGTTCTGTTATTTGGCCAAGCCCCAGTTGGTGGTTATTGAGATTATAAATTAGTATTAAGTAACTTGTAATTGAATTATTTATGTGCTATTCTTCTATTTTCAAAACACACAGCATTATTTACAGGGGGAAAACATAAAATTGCAGTATTAAGTTAGTAAAAACAACAAATATTAGATTAATAAAACTAGAATAGATACAATTAATTAGAACCAGTCTCATCAATGTGCTAGTGGGCTGGACAAGAAAAAGGATATACATTTTGTACCAGGCAAATTTCCCAGCAGCCCTTTTTGGGAGGGACTCGAGGCGTAAAAAGATAAAGGCATATCATGGCCCCATTTTGCCCCTTAACACTCTCCCCCCCTCCAGAAAGACAAAAGCTGAAAATTAATTTTTGCCCCACCTATTCTGGGACCACAAAAGAGGTCTTAAGTATACTTCTCTGTACCTTTTCTATCAGATAATTCCAAACAAATATAACTTCAAATGATTATTTCAGAGCTTGGCTCATAAATAGATGTCTCTTTCAGTAAACCTTTTCTTAATGAATTTACAGTATCCAAGGGGGAAAACATTTTGAAGAAAGTGAGTGCAAACTTGCTGCCTGTAATAAATATCTAGTCACTTTGTCCAAAAAAAAATTTGCTATTTTCATACTGTACAAAAACTATGCTTCATATTGTTATGTACCTTCTTATCTGGCAATTCAGTTACTATTTCTGATAACAGTGCTCAAAATCATGACTGAGCCTCCTAATTCTTGTATTACTTCTAGCAGGACTTAGATCTAAGGGAATGCAAAAGCAGTGCTGGTGAGAAATATCAGTAGGAGTTGAAGTCCACAGAATGGGAGGCAGCTATTATAAGCATATAAAAGACAAATTCCAAGATTGGTCCATTATAATCTAGCAGGTGGTACTAGATGCCATTTTTAAGAAGTATTACTGGGATTTTTTTTTAAGCTTGATGAGCCGAGTAAGTACCTACTGTTGTTTTGGACTGCTTTGTCTAATGTCACCATCCTTTTTTATTAAGGCAAAGCAGAGGGCAGAAGTCATTCAGTCAACCCAGAGATTCTTCTCTGAGCAGCAGCAGAGCAAGCCACCTGGAGGCAAAATACAGAAAGTGGGTGACAGTGGGAATAAAGCTCCAGAGGCAGTGACAGACTCCACCTCTGGAGTCTGTCAAGACAAAGTGGAGGAGAAGCAGAATCCTGCAGCAGCGCCCAAGCCTATTAGAACTGGTCCCATTAAGCCTCAGGCCATCAAGACTGAAGAAACGAAATCATAAGTGATTTGTCTACATACCAATATGGAGAGTGAGGTGACAGCCGAACAAACCTTTAGCCCAGAGGGCAAGGCACGCCTGTTCAAAGCTATGAGTAGCAAAAGCAGAGACAGATGTGATCAGCTATGAGCGCTAAAGATCTGGAATCGTGGGACTTACCTTTTCTATGCCATTGCATGAATGAACGTTATCAATCTTAATTGAAGCACCTGTCTGTTTTCAAGGATGCAAAATTAAATGATGCTCCTGACGCATTTTATTAGCCAAAGTTAAACATTCTCCTTTTTGCTGTTGATTTATTTAGAGAAGAAGGGCAGATTGGAGAGCACCATGCTGGATAGAACGCTGGTTTTGATTTTGTGCTGCTCACGTCCAAGTAAGATGTTCTTTCAGAATGGAGCAAGAGAATTTATGACAATGAATAAAGTCACCAAGAGCAGCTTAATCACCCTCCATTCTTCCCCTACCTCCCACGACACACCATTTCATTTTGTAAATGTTTGATGTCAGATTTCCAAGAAAGGCAGGATGTGGCTGCTACTACAGTTTGATTATGGTGCTGAATTTAACTGAAAAAAATGCTAATTTGCTTCTCCATGTTAATGTAATACCAGAAGGGCAGATTTGGGAGGCTCCCTTTAGGAATTATATTTCCCGGTTACATTGAGCTAGAACTACACCGTGCTTGAGAAGAAAGCCTTTGGCCTTAAAATGCTTCTCAGTTTATGTGTGTATAAAGCAACAAGCACTTGATCTTGGGCCACAAAATACCAGATATTTATATCGGAGCTGCATCACACTTTATTTCTGCTCATTGTGCTGGAAAATAGAATCAAGTCAAATAATGCCTTCTTAATTGTATCCTTTAGTAGTATAGCTGTAGGGAAAGTACTGTATGATAACTTCTGTGAATGTAAAATATCTCATTCCTGCTTACAATATGTAGTTGTGACTGTGCTATAGCAGAGCTGTTTAAATGAAGTTACTCAGACTTTTCAAATCAATTGGAGGGCGCCACATGGCACATCATTTACTGAACTGTTTTCTCTGAGAATTTCTTTCTTTCCCAACACCTTTCTGGAACAAAGAAACAAAGAATGAATCAAAAAAAGTGTAATGTGTATAATTTTGTTCAGATGATGGCAAAATCTGGAAAAGTCTGTTGCTGCTATTGATGCCTAGTGAAATGCTGTTGGTTATCTTTTTTATATAAATATTATAATTTGCATTTTTTGGAAATTTAGCTGTGATGTCAGCTTTGGAGAAAGATATCCACTTGTACTGTGAGTTGGCATTGTACAGAAATTAACAGCCATATTGGTCTAGAAAAGTTTAAACTTTTTTTTTCATTTGTACAGGGGTAACGCACTGTATTAAATATGTAAGGTCTTATTTACATGGGTTTGATTACAGAAACTAATAAAATATTCTCTACATAAAATAATGGGTCATGTTTTCTTACTTATATTTGGTCCCAAGAAGTCATGGGCTTCCTAGTTGCTTTGGAAAACCATCTCTTCTATCTGTTGTTCTGTTCTTACAATCCTAATTCCAAAGAGGAGAAGGTCGGAGCACATCCCTCATGTGATAGGTAAGAAAATTATGCAGAATTCCAAAGGGATCTTAAAAGTGCACACTTTGTTGCACAAGGTTGTAAGAGCCCTTGTATACATCCCACTTAATCCCTGCCCATGCATAGAAGGATTTCTGTATTGCACACACCAACCATTTTTGTGGCGGGTAGCTTCATATGGGCACTATCTTTTTCACTTCATTTGGCATAGCTGAATTGTATTATGCAATTTATACACACACACACAAACACACACACAGAGTATATATGATTTTTTTATCCCGCCTTTATTATTTTTATCAGTAACCTAAGGCGACTAACACACCTAATACTCCTTCCTCCTCCTATTTTCCCCACACTACTCTGTGAGGTGAGTTGGGCTGAGAGAGAGGGACTGGCCCAAGGTCACCCAGCCGGCTTTCAGGCCTAAGGTGGGACTAGAATGCACAGTCTCCTGGTTTCTAGCCCATTGCCTTAACCACTAGACTAAACTAACCTTCAAGCAGTTCCCAGGATTGAATACCAGTAATAACAAAATTGGGGGGGGGGATTAAAACAATTCAGCATAAAAGTAATTTTTTTAAAAGGCACAAAAGCACTTTCTGAGATAATGTAGGTCAAAAGGTGCTTCATCTGATAGTAAAACATCACCCACTTAGGCAGCAGTTGCACAATCAGCATTCCAGTCAGATGGAGCTACCACCCAGGCCTTGCTTGTAATAGCCATGGTTGTACTTGAAAAGGGCACTTATTGAATACTTTAAAACCACTGGAGGCATATATGCAGACAAATAGACCTTAGTTACAGGGCATATGAAGAAGTACTACTTTGGAGCCCAGGACCAAGCTTGTACTTAAATGCAGTTGGCAAAGCACAGAGAAAAAGTAATCATAACATCCGGAACCAGCACACAGGCTCATCATTGGAGGTTGATTTTGATGCACTTGGATATGGGTAGGTGGCATCTTTGAGCAACTGTTGAAAATTCCAGGCACTTAACAGCACCTTAACTGATCTCTGGCCACCATCAAATGTTCCCTCCTACAGTCATGAGAGTCCACTGTGATCGATCCCAGTCTCTGCAGTAATCTAATTCCTTGGTTGTGGGTAGGGTTGTCTGGAAAAGAAAGTGAAGCGTTACATTCACATGCTCTATTGAATTGAACTGAACAATTGTGCTTCTACAGCATCCTATTTCCCTGTGGAAGCTCTGGTGACATTAGAGAGGCGTTAGATTTCTGTTTGCCAGTAAAAGGGATGGCAAAGCAAGCAAACAGCAGAGTAAGTATTTGTCTAAGCACAAAGCTTGGTAACGTAACAAACAGTGCAACTAAGTCTAATTTAGGGGTGAGAGTCTACTGAAACACTGCACCTGGCTTCTGTATGTAAGCAAATCGATGGACAGGCAAATTGACATATCTCAAATAAATTCATTACAAGATAAAACTTCCTTGCAAAAAACAGCTGCAATTTTAGAAAATCGATGCAGAAGGAAGGCGTCATCAAGGCCCACAGGTAATCTACATGTGAGAACCCACAAAAACCTGTAGATGAGTCTGCCAGAAAGGCGGTCACTGTAGTTTCTTGTCTTCAACTGAGGGATTGTGAGGAGCAGTATAGATGTGCCATGAGAGCTCTTTGCATTTCAGTTGTCAAGCTGGGAATGCTATTAAATGATATAGAATGGGAAATGCAGAAACATTAAGACCCTTCTGAGCACTAAAATTCTTTTGGTCAAAAGCATGTTTTAATCAGAAAGCCTTTCAAAGTATTCTTGCATGATGGTTGTATAAGAAACTATGATTTATATTGTAGAATGTATATTATTAATACGATTGTAATTTTATATTTATATGTTTTTAATTATTGATTTTATTGTAAACCGCCCAGAGTTCCCCATTGGGGGAGATGGGTGGTGATATAAATTTAAATAATAACTAACTAACCAACTAACTAACCTACCTACCTATAAAGAACAAAGTAGAAAATTGCACCTCAATTCATTGAAAGTTAAATATGGTCTAGTCAGTCATAAAGACTTGGACAAATTGATTTGCAGTTATTCAAGGGTACAGGTAGTCCTTGTTTAGCAGCTGCTTCATTTAGTGACCAAAGTTAACAACCGTGATGAAAAAGTAACTGCGCCCAATCCTCGTATTTACGACCTTTACAGGTTTGTAAAGCAAAAGAAAGCTGAAGTAAGATCATAAGCACAGTTGCGGTTTCACTTAGCAACCGCTTTGCTTAATGACCAAGTTGTGGGTCCCAATTGTGGTCGCTAAGTGAGGACTACCTGTACTATAGAATTAAAGGTAGGATCCAGGAATAAAGCCATGATAAATACCATATAGGGGACTACTTTTGCATCCCACCCCACACACCAACCTTAATTCAAGAAGCAGCACTGTATGCAATAGCACTTCTACTGATAGAAGTTCAAATCCATCTCTGCTATGATGCTCAAGCACACAGATCAACCAGTCCAAAGCAGCAGGATGAAGTTTCCATAATGAGAGAGGAAGCATGAAATGATAAAACCAAGCAAGTGATTGGATGCAGTTGCTAACTATTCACTTTTTATGCTCCCTTTCTTGAGCATAAAGGAGTATCAGTATTCTTGCCACATGGTCTATTAGCCAGAGAAGGCCAAATAGCAATCTGCCAGAGAAGGTGTGGGAGTTCGATCAATTTGGGATAGCTGTTCCACAAGAGGTGGCAAACCTCGTTCCCTGGGATACAGAGCAACAAGGACAGGTGGCGTGTTGTTAGAGAATCGGTGACCACTTTCATTTCGCAAGTAGCCGGAGGAAATTGGTGATGAATAGACGGCGTAACGTTTTGGCACAGGAGGAACACAATGTCCACATTGCCCTGTAAAGTCTAAATCCTTTGTGTTGAGGAAGTAAACAATGCAGTTCTCAGGCATCGGTTGGTGCTCAGGTAGGTCAACTGCCTCTTGCACAGGATCTTTGGAGAGCACAGCCCAGCTGCCTAGCACTGGCTGCATCCTACTCCCTTCTATTTGAGCTGGGAGCCACAATGGGTGAGAATGGATACATCGTTCGAGACAGGCAGAGTTCTGGCTTTCTGGGCAGCAGACTGGAGAGCTTTCGTTAATGAGATGTGGGCATGAGTGCACATCACTAGTGGGAAAGGTCCGGTTCCCTAGGAGGCACTGCGTGCAGCTCTGACTACAAGGGCAAGGCAGCCTTGGCTGAGCTCTTACAGAGTGAGGGATGCACTTGCAGGGCAATCCTCTAAGACCAGGAGGAGATAAATTGTGGATACCATGGGACCAACGAGAAGAGGTATCTGAAAAGGGGGCTCTTAATGGTGGTGTGCAGTGACAGCTCAAATCCATTCCTCTGGTCTGTTGAGGAGTAAATCATCTGCCATTGATGCTTGACCTGTGAGGTAGGGGGAGAAAATGGGAGTCATTCAGAAGGACCTTGGGTTTAGCTGCTTTACTGAAACAAAGTGTTTGCCTAGTGCTGTGGAACTCTGTCCAGTCTGGCATGCCAAAATGATATAAACCAGTGTTTATTAGTAACAGGTGTATATCGTGTGTTCTGCATTCTATAATTTCATTTTCCATTTTACAGGCTGAATAAAGGGAAAGATTTGGTCAGACTAATTTGACTTTTGAACCAATGATGTCTAGTGGAAGATCCTATCTGCTACTATCGCACACTGCTTCTTGTAAATCTGCAAAGGCATCAACTGCATTAAATGTAAAATTGTCTGAGGCTGGCCTTCCAGACAGACAGCTGGGGTGTCCCTTTATTTTATTTGTATTGTGGACATTGACCACCCGTACAATTTAGAAAGTTACTGCTTAGTGCCTTGAAATATATATTTGAAAAAGGAACAGAGAAATAGAAGCAGAGTACAGCAATTAGAATAATAGGGAGCAGAAGAGGCTATTGTCAGGGCAACAGCTTATTATAGCAGATAGGAGAGCAACTGGATGTTGGTTGCTCCCAGACTGGCTCCTAGCACAGAAAATTTGAGTTGCCTCAGTGATAGTCCACATTGATTAAAGGTACTAAGTAAAGGTAAAGGTTCCCCCCGCACATTTGTGCAGTCGTGTCCGACTGTAGGGGCCGGTGCCCATCTCCGTTTGTTAGCCGAAGAGCCAGCGCTGTCCAAAGACGCTTCCACGGTCATGTGGCCGCATGACGCGTGTGGAACGCTGTTACCATCCCACCAAAGTGGTACCTATTCATCCACTTGCATTTGCATGCTTTCAAATTGCTAGGTTGGCAAGAGCTGGGGCGAGTGCGGGAGCTCACTCCGCACGCAGGGCTAGGGATTCGAACCTCCAAACTTCCGATTGACAAGCCTGGCGTCTTACCCGCTGAGCCACCACGCCCCTTTAAAGGTACTACCAGGTCAATAAATGGGCAAAGAGCAGTCATCCAACAAAACGTAATCTTGGATGAACATGTAAATCTGGTCTGGTGTTATCGAGAATTTGTTGGAGAAGATGAGAAAAATGTATGTCTTCTACCTTTGCCAACCCATGTTCTTTGTGCAGCAGTGGGCAGGTGGGACTGTAATGGTCCAGTATGATTCAGTTCCTCCAAGGAGGTGTTCTATTTCACAGATTTCTAGTTTGAAATGTTTGCTTATGAAAGTGGGTGCTTGGGACAGAATAGGGATTCCATGGGTTTATTTATCACACGGCAATATCAACAATCCCAATCTAATCTGGAGCTCTCTGGGATGTTGCAGAGAAATTCCCCTGGTTTGTGATTTTGGAAGATGAATAATCACACCTTGCCTGAAGTTACTTAGCATTCCATAGCTCCACAGCACACAGGAATCTGTTCCAATTGATATTTGGCTCCACTCATTCAGCAAATCATACAACTGAGCGGCATCAGGTAATCTGCAGTGGATGTGGAGGACTTTTCTATACTTCGGTGATCAAGGTCATACCAGTACCAGGTGAAATGTAGCTTTATGAAAATTCAGGGCTCTGTGAGGGTAGAGGACTGAATAAAATAATTACCCTGATGATTCTTGGGGGGGTTTATGTCACCTTGCAGGTAATTCTGTCAAAGCCCAGACTGACCTTTGGCATGGAAAAATGTCCCGAGTGGTTGACACAATATCAGAGCCCCTCTCCTGATTACAACCCTAAGAAGCCGTGGATTCTGACAATGGTAGTGATGAAATTATTGTGTTGATGGCTAGATCTAAGATGGCAGAAAGCTTGGAGCAAGCCCAACTGGATACAAGGTAGGACACATTTGAAGGCTTCTTTTCTGGCAGTGGCGATGAATAACTTATTCTTCCCAGGGTTGTCCAGTAGAATTTTTTCAGTCATAAACCTATTACATTTTGGTCTGCAAGGAGAAAAAACAGAACACTCAGTAGCCAATAATAATTAATTTAGTCAACGTTTTGCAGCTAAAATATTTGTATCTTGACTTGGATGTCATGGTGGGAGCAGATCAAACAGATGTAATGTTGGCTTTATCATATTATAAGAGATGCCTTTCAGTTGATACAGGATAATCCTGGTTCAGGAAGGATTTCTTACCATGCAACCAGTCCTGGAAAGGTTTCACTGTAATTTGTTTTTTTAACATTGCATAATACCGTGCTTTGCTTTGGAAATAAATGCAATAACATGGATTAAATTACCTATCTTAAATGATGGCATTTGTTTAGAATCTTGAGACAGTGGGAGAAATTAACGAGTGAAGGTAAGAAAGATAAGAAGAGATGGAGTTTGTGTGTGAAGAAAAGATAAAAAGAGTGAACTAGGTGAAGAACTGGGAACAGCAGTATTGGCAGGAAAGGTGTCAGCCCTTTGAGGTAGGCCAGGTCAGGAAACAGAGCCCACAAGCTTGACTGGAATTATACTTTACTAGATAACCCATGACCCATTGGGTCATCGTTTCAGAAATATTTCCTTACCAGATTCCTCAGTGCCTTCAACAGTGGCAGAGCTTCTAATGTGCCGCCTTCAACAATGGAAAAGTTCTTAAAAATTCAGGGAGACATTCAGAAATGTATTTGCCTTGAAAGTAGCCAATGCTGAACTGCATAGCACAGTCAAACATCAGGAGTTGACCACAGGAAATGTTTTATGTCATTTTCTATTACATCATAAAATGTTCTATGATAATTTTTATGTCATAAAATGTTTGATAAAATTTGCCAAATTTCTATTCCACAGGAGTCATGGGTTCCAAATTTTGGATGCATTCTGTAAGTTAGCCCATTTGAGGTACCTTGGTTCAAGAATTGTTGCCTTACGATGCACCTTTTCGCCCAGTTAAAGGTTAGAAAATATCAAACAGACATGAGAGTTTTAGTAGTATATAGATTGAGATAAATTATCTCAATAAACATGCCACTGGCTGGGAAGAAATATAAATTATGACAGAAGGCTGGGTCACAAGATATGGTGCGTAATCTGGAGGTTCTCCTGGACTCACGGCTCCTGCTGAAGAGCAGGTGGCAGCCGTGGCTAGGAGGGCCTTTGCGCAGCTTCGTGTTGTGCACCACTTACGCCCCTTCCTGGATCGGGAGGCCCTTCAAACAGTCACTCATGCCCTTGTCATCTCCCATATAGACTATTGCATATATAGACTAGTGCTCTACATGGGGCTACCCTTGAAGAGTATCCAGAAGCTACAGCTGGTCCAGAATACAGCTGCACGGGTCATCTTTGGTGCCCTTAGAACGGCACATATAACACCTTTATTACACAAGCTGCATTGGGTGCCAGTTTTCTTCCGGGTCCAATTCAAGGTGTTGGTTATTACCTTTAAAGCCCTACATGGCATGGGGCCAGGTTAGCTGAGGGACCGCCTCTTCCCCGTTACATCAACCCGTACTACCCGATCTTTCAGAGAGGGCATGTTACGGACCCCGCTGGTAAGAGAATTCCGGTTGGCGGGGTCCAGGAGGCGGGCCTTCACTGCAGTAGCTCCCGCCCTCTGGAACATTCTACCCCCGGAGGTGAGGTTAGCCCAATCGCTCCTGGCCTTCGGGAGGAATCTGAAGACCTGGCTCTGCCACCTGGCTTGGGGCGGGGAGAGGAGTAGTCATGTTTGGGGATGGCTAGTGCCCTAGAGTGCTCGTCACATACAAGGACTGAGTTAGATCATCAGCCATTTGGATTTCATTTTTATTTATATTTATTTTTATCTGTAACTGTATTTTTATATATTGTGACATATTGTAATTTATTGTATTATTGATTATGTAAACCGCCCAGAGTCCCTCTGGTGGGAGGAGATGGGCGGTGACAAATCTAATAAATAAATAAATAAAAATGCTAAGCTATAATATAATTTGTTTGATTCTGTCTTAACATGTTATATCAGTGCAGTCCATTGTGGTTTATTCAATAAATCAGATTTAAATTGTGGCTTAGCACAATATGTGAACCTACTGAAAGTAAAACAGTTCAGTGGCTATGAACTGAGATTCTAGTTCAGATACTAACTTGAACCAATAATATTTTTCTTCAAAGCTAATTATATTGAGTCCTCCATTTCCCACCCCCATCCCACCCCACTTTTTCCAAAAAGAATCTCTGTCAGATTGCAAGTTAAGGGAACTAAATAGAGAATGTTTATTTATTATATCTAGGATTCCTATATCTTTTGGGGGGGGGGAATATCTGGATAATCTGGATAATTGCTAATGGAAGCGAAGAAGCACATATGACTCTTTGCTGCCATGTGGTGATTTACCTGGCCTTTTGCAGCTCAGATATGGCAGCCCTAGTAATTCTAGATCATGGTTTAATATAAAACAGAGTTTCTGTGATGTCCCAGAGCAAATATTAATCTCTGGATGGTAGCAGCAGTACCTCAGGAAACTTTATTGTAACTATTGTAGAGCAAATATAGAAAGACTACCATTCCTTGCATTTCTTTAAAAAAGAAGCAAAATCCACCTTACCCTCGCATGTCAGAAATAAACAATAGCTTGAGGGAAAAAAGGGTGCGAGCAGTGCCAGATTGTTAAAAGGTCCTGACAAGCCCTAAAATGCTCCAGCTATGCTTCCGCCTCTGATCCTGATTTGCCTGTGGAGCTCAGCTTTCTGTTTATATCTTACAGCTTTCCCACCTGTGGCATCTCGGACCCTAGCCTGCCTCCATGCTATTTTTTAACCATTCCCTCCCCCCACCCCCTGCCTTGAAATAGAAGGGCTAATTGTAAATTGAACACGTTGGAGAACAATATGTAGGAAATATAGGTTTTATATCAAGTATTTTCAAGTACCATTGAAATACTTGGTATTGACAAGACCATTAAAACCCTGCCTTTACTGAGACAAGGCGATCAGATGCAGATGGAGCAAGTCCTTAGAATGATTCACACATTTCCAACTCGTATACTTCTGCAGTAACTGTGTGCCCTATTTGTAAGTTTCCAAGATGTCTGATTAGCCTTCATAGGAAACAAGATGCTGGACTAGACAGATTTCTAGTGCTGTTAGATTCTTAAGATACTTCTTGTACCAATCAAAGAGAATATTAGTAGCTCAATCAATACCCAGATATGCAAAGATTAACACCAAGATTAGCACCAGAGGTACAATCAAACAGCACAATATACCCTAATCAAGGAACTATTAACTCAGTCAATCAACCAAGCAGCACACAACAACTCAATCAAGGAACTACCAAGGAGAGTACAACACCCCCACCAACACAGGCAGGACAAGCCAGGGTATATAAACAGAGAGCAAGTTCCACTCCCTTTTCGCACTGAAGATGTTGCCTAGCCTGGCAATGAAACGTCTGCAAGAAAACAACAAGGCTCAGAGAGCACCAAGGACTCCATACTTCTTGTATTCATATTAAAAGCGAAAATGTGAACATGCGGAACCTGAAAATCTAGATCAGATAGCACCTTTGGAACACAAGTGAGACAAACTAAGCTAGTATCAAGAAAAAATCTCAGTTGGCCTTTAGGCAAACAAAAAACAATATCATTTAGAATGTATTTCTCTGTAAAGTTCTTACTATGGTTGAAACTGTCCCCAGGGATAATGAAGGAATATATTACACAAAGAAACTCACTGCATAGTACCAAACTTCCAGCTAAGGTGGATAACCTTTCTGGTCACTTACTTGCATTCCAGATTGATACTTAGATTCTTCTTCTTGATGGCTTTATTCTTATGCACAACAGAAGACTGAGAGGCTTTTGCTGAGATAGGCAAGAATGGGAGATGCCACCTTGATCTCTGCTGTCACATCACTATAGGCTAGTTGTTAAAACTCCATGCCCACAACAGAGCAGCAGCATCTAGCCTGCTGCCATACTCATGAAGTCTGTGTGAATTTGTCATCAGTGGTTCATTCTGATTGGCTTGGGAGGAGTCTTTGATGATGTCACACTCATGTACCAAGTCCTCACAATTTTTGTGGAGCAGTTGCCATGTTAATTCCCTCAGAAGAAGCATATAAGAGTCTCTTCTCAGGTCAAACCAGTTTTGCTGGAGACATCAACAATGAAGTTCAAACGTGGAAAAATATGCCCTACAGATCAAGTGTAGAACACAACTTTTTATGGACTGAGGGCCACAGGCCTAAAAAGTAGTGAAGAGGCTAGAATAAAAGCTAAAATTGATTTCATCTATATTTAAACTTAATTCAAATAAGTTCATAGTTACTTGTCTCAAGTCATACATTTAAGGATTTTCCCATTCTATTACATCTATCCTTAAGGTTAGGGTTAGGGTCTGGCAACTCTGGAATAGAAGCCAGCAGCACCTGAGAGATTAGAGCAAAGCCCGAGGGATGTGGAGCGAAAGAGAAAATGGCAAGAGCAGTCTCTACTGAATACGTCCTTTTGGATGACGTTACAAACATCCCTCCCGGCCTTATTAATGAAACTACCTTGGGTACCTCAGGCCAGAAAGCAAGAACCTACCCAAAGGCTCCCTGCTGGAAGAGTGGTAATTCTGTCAGGCCTCCAGGGGTGTAAGGCATTGGTGGTAGGTTGACCAAAAGGGGGTTATTCTTTGCGTGGTTGTTACCTAATTAGCTCTGCAAAGAATATTCATGGTTAAAAGAGAGAAAACAAATTTTATGAACAGTATGGAAAACATTCAAATTGCTCCTCAGAACTTTTCTGCAACATTCAAAACATTACATCTTCGTGACTTCATGGACCAGCCCACGCCAGAGCTTCCTGTCGGCCGTCACCATCCCCAGCTCCCCCATGGTCGAGTCTGTCACCTCCAGAATATCATCCATCCATCTTGCCCTTGGTCGGCCCCTCTTGCCTTCCACTTTCCCTAGCATCAGCTTCTTTTCCAGGGTATCCTGTCTTCTCATTATGTGGCCAAAGTACTTCAGTTTTGCCTTTAACAATCTCTTAAGGTACAAAAACTTTTAAAAAACAATAAATTGGGTGTTTAAGAAATGGGTGACTGGACTTACTGTCCCTTTAAGGGCTGCAGCGCGGCTCGGAAATGATGAAGTCCCATTTGCAGAATGAAGAGTGTTGTCAACCCATTTTACAGACTATTTGGGACTTTGGGGAAGAAATTACTTCTAAGATGTGTCATCTGGCTGAAGATGTTATGGAGGAAGATGAAGATTTTGATAAGGATGGAACTGATAGCAAGACTGAAGTAATGCCAGATGATTACATTTTGGTGGTGAAGGGGTTAAGGTGACAGTCTGAGCTGCAGTTTACAAGGAGAGCTTGTAACCCTCCCTTTTTTCTGAGGGATTGTTATGGGAGAGAAGAGAATCTGCCTTGTGGGAGGTTTTTTTTTTTTTTTTTTTTGCTGAGGAGTTTGAGTTTCTAAGGGGGGTAGTTGGGCTGTTTGATTCTTATAAGAAAAATTTTGCTGAGAAGTCTGAGATTTTAAAGGGGATAGTTGGGCTAAATGCTTTGGTATACTTTGAGGTGGGGTAAAATTAAGAATGTGTAATTGGATTAATAATGAGGTTATTATGATTTCATTTTTCTTTAATGATTTGGATTAAGATTTATTGGATTTTTCTTAAGGTTTGTTTGAAGATTAAGACTGCTGCAGTATTATTAATTATAAAAGTAGACAATTTATATGTTTTTACAATTTGACTTTTATTATAGTGGACAGAAATATATAGAATAGCGGTGGGAAGGAAACAATTAAATAAATGTTGTCTTATGGGGGAGGAAAGTTGATTTAGAAATTTATATAAATATATTGTTTATATAAGGGAAAGGAGCAATTGCATTAGTGAGTTGTATATGTGTTAATGGAAGGATTTATAGAAATAATGTGATCTTGGTTTGATATAGAGTAAGGGATTGATATGGAAATTGCTTTATATTCTTCCTGTTGAAAGTCGGAAGTCACCTTTCTATGTAATCTTTAAAAAATTCTTTTTTCTTGTGTTTCTCACTTTTTTAGTTTTTCTTTTTCTTTGTAGTTTTTTGTTTTTTTGTAGTTTTTATCTTTGCTTTAAACTCAATAAAATTCTTTAAAAAAACATTCATGCCCCATTTATTTATTTTTTATCCCTTTATTATTTTTGTAAACAACTCAAGGCGGCGAACATACCTAATACTCCTTCCTCCTCCTCTTTTCCCCAGAACAACAGCCCTGTGAGGTGAGTTGGGCTGAGAGAGAGTGACTGGCCCAAGGTCACCCAGCCGGCTTTCATGCCTAAGGCGGGACTAGAACTCTCAGGCTCCTGGTTTCTAGCCCGTTGCAATAACCACTAGACCAAACTGGCTATGTGACATTTACCTTTTTTTCTATTGAGGGCCACATTATTGCAGATACCTCTGTGGGGTGCCACATGGTAGTGAGAGGGGCCAAACGTGGGTGGGGGTTCTCATTTGCTCCCTGACATTTTCTCTGAATCTCTCTCTCTCTCTCTTTTCTCAAGCAGTAGACTGAAGGGAAGAAAGGATGTTCTAAACTGATCTGTTGAAGAGATAGTTTAAAATTAGGCCAGGAACCACATACGTATGGTCTCAGGATGCAGATTGCCTATTCCTATTCTTCGGCCACCAATCCTGACGACCTTCTTTCTATAACTCCATATTGCTAGGGTAGGGTGATTTGTCAGCTTACTTTCAAGCAACCCTCTGTCTAATTTCAAATCCGTCTGCAATCATTCAACTCAAACTCCCTAGAGGGAAAAGGAAGAGAGGAGATAGCAGAAGCAGATAAAAAATGCCAAGGCCCACAAATAACATATACCCTTCACAACAGTTCACACATTCTCCTACTGAAATGGACCCGTCTCGGCATACAGCTGTCTTGGTTAACAGTGTCTCAGCACCTCTCCCCTTCTTTTTTCTGTCATATTTTAGACTGTAAGTTTGTTGATGCAGGGGGCAATCCTCCAGTATTCTGCAAAGTACTATGTGCACAGAAAGGGCTATAGATAAAAACAAAGAAATTCTAATGATACTCTTGGTGTGAAGAAAGACTTGGTGTGAAAAGATTGCCCCAATCGATGACAGCAGAGGCAAACTGGACATGGGGTGGGTTTATCAACTGAGGTGGTTCTTAGTTTTTGAAAAGCCCTGTTATTGGGCCAGTTAGTAGATTGTTCTTGCACAGTAGCACTTGAATATTTACCCATTTTGTTGTATTATGTTGACACTTGGCATTAACAGTCCTTTGGAAATCTGTACAGAATTTAGAACACAAGCCTACAAGAAAAGATTGTCATTTATTATATTTCCATAATTTTGTATAATTTAAAAATGCTATAGAAAATGCCATGTGATGATAAAGTTATGCAATCCTAAAATGTTTACTAACAAGTTTTTTTACTGTTAATTTTTCTGGATCCCTCTTTATCTCAGTCCAGGGACAAACAGAGATCTGAAACGCTGTGGAGATGCAGAGAAAGAGGTTAATGGGGAAAGCATCTGATGAATAAAGGTAAAGCAGCTTCTTCTCCCAGGAAGGAGGCCCTTAGCAGGATGTTCTGCAGTGAGAAGAGGTCCCAGCTTATTTATTACACTACTGATAGCTGTGGTGTATCAATGTTTCTCTGTAATTGTTATCACTGCACGTAAATGTAATTAAATGTAACATAAAGATTGATTCAGTCCTGCCTATCAACCAAAATATCAGGCCTAAATCTTCTCAGGCAAAGGAACATTCTCATAAGCAAGGGATTAAGAGTGGAAGCTAAGGAGAAATTGGGGGGAAAAAGAGAGAATTTATATCATTTTGATAGCTGTATGCCTTTCTGTTCTAGTTAGCAAAGACTGTAGCATGCATAGGCTAATATTTTGAAGAAGATACACAGTGCTTTATTAAGAACAACAGAGTGGGAAATTACTCATGAGGTGCAATAGACTATTTTATTGTATGAACTCATTAAAAGGATTAAGAGTTGATCCCACATTGCATAGCTATTTATTTCCACGGGCGTAGCTCAGGAGCAATTCTGGGTGATTTATGTCATGCTGGTAATTAGCAGGAGGAAAGTTTGCCATATAGACTTCTACCTCAGACAACAAAATGTACTGGGTAGCATAGCCTTGCTGCCATATAATATTTTTGCCATTATCAATCTCTCCAAGGTAATCACATCTTGGAAAGTCTGATGTCATAGGCAACCATGTGGAAGTTATCCCAAGCCAGTATTTTCTTCTCTGTAGGGTTGTAGTCTACCATGCTGCTGTATCTGTAGCGGTTCTCAAAGCGGATCTTCAGTGGTGCACTGTTTCCTGTACTTGTGCGGTAGATGAAATTAACAGTGGCCTCAGGGGATGAGTAGCTACTAATGGTATACAAGGAGCCACAGATCATGAAGGAGTTAGCCACAGACTGCTTGTGAATATTGGTTTCCCACGTCTGTATAATCTCCAAAGTGTCTGGGTCCAGTTTGGAAAGCACAATAGCCCCCTTGGCATTTTCAGTGCTATAGATCACCCACAGTCCGATCTCATCAACTGCTAGATCAATATCTGTGTATCCACCCCAGGAGTAGGGGAATTGCCCATGGTAGCCAGCATCGGGCAGCTCCTTCTGAACTGCAATGACTTCATTCTTCAGGTCATATTTCACCAGTATTCTAGACTTGTGCCTCTGAAAATAGAGGAAACCCCGATAAACAACAGCTCCAGTGCTCTCCATGGACCTGGGCAACACATGCACTTTGGAAGGGTAGCCTTTCACAAACTGATCCTTATCATCATATTCAAAGACATGGCGGACATCCGCACTGACGGTGTCAACTCTCCAAATTGTCTCATGGGTATATGGAGACACAGGTTGTGGGTCCTTCATCCAGACGCCATACTTTCCTGTAATGGTGTCAGCCCTGCAGAAGGTCACTGGTGCATCAATCCAAACTAGCATTCCACAACCTAATTCAGGAAATAAGCAAGACAGTTAATCTGTCCAACTAAAGAATATGCAGCTATAAACTATTGTTTTAAAATTTGCTGATCTCCAGATAGAATCCAGAAAGAGGGATGTCCCTAATTTGGCAGAGTGGCCTATGTGAACACGTGTAGCTGGGTTAATCAGACCCCTGTTCTGTCTAGGCTAGTAGTGTTTACTCCAACTAGCACCAGTACTTTTTAAAATTCTGAATAATATCTGCAATGTTGGCAGTTTTGGGGGGATGTAACAGTATTTATCTGTTCCTAAATTGAGTATGTAGTGTCCTATTTTAGCCCAAAAATGTTTCAAACTTCATATATGTACTTTTAAAAAAAGGTTAGCTATCCTTAGTAAAAACAGAGTTATAACCCTTTTGACTTTTTTTCTGATAAGGACAATGAGAAATGGACACAGGGTTAACATTTTCCAACATTCTAAGTCAATGCAGAAGAAATGAAACTCAGAAGAAATGTTCACTCACTTATGGAACTTTTACCTAGAACTTCAAATCTGGAACATGTGAAATGTAGGGTTGGTTACTAAAGTTTGTTCCATGGGAAGGGAAGGGAGTGAAAGAGGAGAGAAAGAGCTTGTTTGAGCAGCAGGGAGCATTTGAACCAGACATGGTCTGTTTGTTATAAAAGAAGAGAACAAGAAACATATGGGGGGAGGAGTGCCTGATAGTTAGCCAAGTGCTAATATATTAATTAAGAACACATTTTCTCAAAGTAAGCTTCGGAGTTCAACTGGCCTTATTTTCTAGTTAAAAGACCCAGGATTGCAATGTTAATGCATTGGACAGTGTGCATATTTACTGACCTCTTTGCAAAAATTGCTGTACTTTTCCCAACTAGTCTTGTCAAATGCCATTTCACATAAATTCGGACAATGCTCCTAACTCAATGCCATCAAGAGCTGTACTCCCATTCATGTAACCATGCGTTTAGCCTTCTGGCAGGCTACCTGGGTGAACATATGGAGTTTGAAAAGGGTAGCGGTAAAACCAGTTTGTGCGCCCCAGCCTCATGAGTTCAAGGAAATGCCTGAAATGGACTTTAGCCTCCCCTCCATGGAGTCTCTCTAGCCACAGTCTGTGTCACAGTATTTCAAATATTTTCTTCCCCAAATTGGTCCGGATGCTGTGAGATTGACTCTCTCACAAAGGGTGGGAGCCCATTTTAATATCTGCCTCTACTTGGCAAACGGAGTGAGGGATGACATTTTTTGACTAGATGCCACTTCTGAAAAGATAAATTGGCAGGCAGAGAAACAAACATTTCCCTTTCTATCTTTAGACTAAAATGATGAGGATATTTCCAAATTCTAAACTAAAAGCTGAGCAAAATAAGTACTGGGGGGGGGGGAATAATTAGTGGGTTTGAAGGAAGAAAATGGCTGACCCAGGGCTAAATAAAGCTAAAAAAAAACCCAGGAACCCAAAAAATAGTTTAATACCTGATTCTTCAGCTTCTATACTAGAAGGAGAGGGTGAAGGGCCTTCCTCGATGAGATGCGATGCAGAAACCTCAGCCAAGTCTAACTTGAGCTCCTGATAGCCCAAATTTTCAGTATTCCACTTAGACACTACAGAGATAAGGTGGAAGGAAGACAACAAGACATAGTGTTAACCATTTATACAACATGAAAGAGCAGCTTTCCAGGTGGGTTGTGACTTTATCTGAAAACTTCATTAGTAGGTGAAGATCACTTTAATGTGTAGAAAACATTTCAGGTATGTTATTCCTTGAATTCTTATAGTAGCTTTGTAAGGCAGGTAAATTGCAAGTAGGGGAAACTAAGAAGATGGTATGCCTAAAAGCCTTCAACTGACACTGTAAGATCTGAACCTGGAGCTTTACTTGGATGTAATAGTAGGTCATAAATTAGATATCATATGCATAGAATTGCTCATCAAGAGCTATGGATCTGATGTGACTTCTCACATACGGAAGAAATGAGACACAAATGTTAATTCTGCCCTTCCACATGTAGAAATATCTCGTTTGTGGCAAAGAGACTTCTCTATGGTAAAGTGAATAGCAATCCACAAATACTGTAACAGATGTGTTAATCTTTAAGGCTTTTCATTGCTTTTGGTCCATGAAGGCTCTGCATACAGTTGTATGCAGGAGTAGTATCCTTGCTCATATGGAAAGCTTCCACAGATAGAGGAAGCTCTCTGCAATAGACAGGTACCCTTACACAGCAAACATTGCAATTGCAAAAGCTACAGAAATAGTAACTCGGTAATATCTTATGCTGATTTTAACCTTCCTATTTAAGCCAAAAGGTTTATAATTCGTTTTTCCGTATATATGTATGCACATGGACATTGATGGATTTGCACTGGAAAGAAAAATAAAACCTTGAGACGTGGGAATCATCTACCATTCCAAGATTCAAGCTCATCATGTACTGCTGATGTCCCTTCATCTGAGAATCTCAGTAATTTCCTTTCTTTAGGGTAATCACTGAGAGATCCTGTCCCTCATGGATAGGAACCAAATAAACAGTATCACATCTGTCAGCAAAAGGAGAGCCCGTGGGGTATAGAGATTAAGGTGTTGGTGTAGGACCAGAAAGACTAGGTTCTAGTCCTCACGTAGTCACAGACGCTGGCTGGGGGTGACCCTGGGCCAGTCACTCCTTCTTAGCCAAATCAGCACCAGGCTCTGTGACAAGCCAGCTGAAAAACAACCCCCGTGTCACATCATGTATCCACAGGCTTTCCTGTAAGAACTAAGTAAGAAGACCTTACAAACATGCAGGATAGATGCTAAAAAAAACACCACCTGTCTGCTAAAGAATTTCCATTATTTCTCCTTTTTTTCTGACACCTTCAAAATTATTTCCCAAAGTCTATGGACAGTTGGTTTAATGTTCCTATCTCCCCTTCTCTCAAGACAGTACAGTAAGCCAGATCCCATCACACCCAAGTCAGCAGCTAAAACCTTTTCCAGATTGGCCCATTAGCTAATTAACGTCCTTATTTCTCTTCTTAATTTCTCACCACAAGTCCAACGTCTGCAGTCCTAAAGCTTGCAGCCAACATTTTTCCACCTTTCCATCCCTTAGTTGTTGTTTCCTATTCCACTTTTCCTTGTCTCTTCTCAAAAGCCAGACAATTATTCGCTTATTATACTCTTTTCTATAACTCACTGCTTTCCAGAAGCAGGCAGACAGAGTTTTGCTGGAATGCTTCAGATGTGACTTTTGTGTCAAACTATGGCATCCAAACCTAGACTAATCAGAAGGAAAAATAAGGCTTTCTATCACAAAGATCTATTCCCCAGTTTCCATTCCAGCTGCATTGAGCTAAATCGTGTTTTTCAGTTCCCAGAATTCCCCAGCCAGTAGGCTGGCTGGGGATTTCTGAGAGTTGAAGTCCACATATCTTAAAGTTGCCAAATTTGAAAAACTCTAAGCTAAATGGATCCATCCTCAGCATATTTAGGGCATATACATACAGTGGGGCAAAAAAGTATTTAGTCAGCCACCAATTGTGCAAGTTCTCCCACTTAAAAAGATGAGAGAGGCCTGTAATTGACATCATAGGTAGACCTCAACTATGAGAGACAAAATGAGAAAACAAATCCAGACAATCACATTGTCTGATTAGGAAAGAATTTATTTGCAAATTATGGTGGAAAATAAGTATTTGGTCACCTACAAACAAGCAAGATTTCTGGCTCTCACAGACCTGTAACTTCTTCTTTAAGAGGCTCCTCTGTCCTCCACTCATTACCTGTAGTAATGGCACCTGTTTGAACTTGTTATCAGTATAAAAGACACCTGTCCACAACCTCAAACAGTCACACTCCAAACTCCACTATGGTGAAGACCAAAGAGCTGTCGAAGGACACCAGAAACAAAATTGTAGACCTGAACCAGGCTGGGAAAACTGAATCTGCAATAGGCAAGCAGCTTGGTGTGAAGAAATCAACTGTGGGAACAATAATGAGAAAATGGAAGACATACAAGACCACTGATAATCTCCCTCGATCTGGGGCTCCACGCAAGATCTCACCCCGTGGGGTCAAAATGATCACAAGAACGGTGAGCAAAAATCCCAGAACCACACGGGGGGACCTAGTGAATGACCTGCAGAGAGCTGGGACCAACATAACAAAGGCTACCATCAGTAACACACTACGCCGCCAGGGACTCAGATCCTGCAGTGCCAGACGTGTCCCCCTGCTTAAGCCAGTACATGTCCGGGCCCGTCTGAAGTTTGCTAGAGAGCATTTGGATGATCCAGAAGAGGATTGGGAGAATGTCATATGGTCAGATGAAACCAAAGTAGAACTGTTTGGTAGAAACACAACTCGTCGTGTTTGGAGGAGAGAGAATGCTGAGTTGCATCCAAAGAACACCATACCTACTGTGAAGCATGGGGGTGGCAACATCATGCTTTGGGGCTGTTTCTCTGCAAAGGGACCAGGACGACTGATCCGTGTACAGGAAAGAATGAATGGGGCCATGTATCGTGAGATTTTGAGTGCAAACCTCCTTCCATCAGCAAGGGCATTGAAGATGAAACGTGGCTGGGTCTTTCAGCATGACAATGATCCCAAACACACCGCCCGGGCAACGAAGGAGTGGCTTCGTAAGAAGCATTTCAAGGTCCTGGAGTGGCCTAGCCAGTCTCCAGATCTCAACCCCATAGAAAACCTTTGGAGGGAGTTGAAAGTCCGTGTTGCCCAGCAACAGCCCCAAAACATCACTGCTCTAAAGGAGATCTGCATGGAGGAATGGGCCAATATACCAGCAACAGTGTGTGCCAACCTTGTGAAGACTTACAGAAAACGTTTGCCCTCTGTCATTGCCAACAAAGGATATATAACAAAGTATTGAGATGAACTTTTGATATTGACCAAATACTTATTTTCCACCATAATTTGCAAATAAATTCTTTCCGAATCAGACAATGTGATTGTCTGGATTTGTTTTCTCATTTTGTCTCTCATAGTTGAGGTCTACCTATGATGTCAATTACAGGCCTCTCTCATCTTTTTAAGTGGGAGAACTTGCACAATTGGTGGCTGACTAAATACTTTTTTGCCCCACTGTACTTATGTGGGAGTAACAGTATTCAGTGCAACTTATTGCAGAGTAAGCATGCATTTTATGCTCACCAAGTCTCTGAGTGAGTACTGTATATGTACTTACATGTATGTGGGAGAGAAAAAAAGAGTTTGCGTAAGACAGAACGTTTGGGTGTACATATGTAGGGAGAATCAGTTAATTTTAGCACACCCATGAGTGTATTTGTGGTGGATGCAGAGATCTCCAGGATTGATTTCAGTGGAAGATGACAATCCTAGCTGACAAAACAGAGAAATTGGCAATACACAAGATTTTTTGTCTTTGTAGCACTGACAATGTCTAAGCTTCTTTTTAGAGGGGGATCATCTTAATTTATCATTTTTGGGGAAAATATTTATTTGTCATATTCTGAATTTACCATCTCATTCATGAAATTTTACAGGATCCAAGCAGTGTTGTTAGAATTTTTTCATTTCCTTACCAGGTTCGCTTCTGAGCCGGGATAAAAGAAAAAGGCAGTTGCATGAAATTAAGTTCTTTTTTCTTCACCCAAGAGCAAAAGCAATGACAGCAAGCTGTTAGGTGGGCGATCCCCTCCTCACAGCACATTTAGAATACCACCCTTTACTCTGTTACCCATGCTCCACCTTAACCTCATTCCATATAAGGAATTTTCTTCCTTCACTCTATCTTAACATCATTCCATATAAGGAACTTCCTTCCATCCTTGCTAGGGCTCCTTCTTTTATTATTACCTTTCTTCTGGAGAAGCTATCTTTGGAATGTACATCTTATCTTGTTTCTATGGACACAGCTATCTATCAAGGCCTGTTAGAAAGGAAGAGTAAGAAAGCCAACAAAACTCTTCAAGGAAATAAAACATGATTTCAGAGCCATAATAAAAGTGCAAATGTTTCTAATATGTGAATACTAAATATAAAATATATGATTATGACATATATTTGTATTTAAGTTCTATATATGTAAAATCTTCTATCACTACCTTCCTCTGATTTTTCCAGGAGGGCAAATCTATTCAGGAGAGAAAGTTGGAATAGATGCCAAATCATTTTCACTGGAAGGGCTATGTGCTGTTTGTATGAAGCTCTACAGATAGTTATACAGATGTTTTAAAGGTGGTTAAGATGACTTCTAGCTGGAAGCTGGAAGCAAACGATGGAAATGAGGGCTCCTCCACTAATGCCCTGGTTGTGGGCTTTCTTGTTAGTCACTACTGGAAGCAAGAAGCTGGATTAAATTAATGCAGGCTAGTTAATTAAAAAGGAATCTTTTTAACTGTTGCCTGAAACTAATGCCATTAAATATAGCCTGAGGTATTCAACAGAAAACTAAAAGCAGCAGCTGAGGCTTTCTACTCCAAAAAGTTTCACTAATAGACACCAGATCCCAATTCCAGTATTCCATCATTCCTTTTTCTACCATCTGGCTTTTTAAAACCCAGTGGGTCTGGACTAAGCAAATCCCAAAAGCGGGGTGCGGGAAATCGTTAGCCTTTTTCACATTTCTTTATAAATTCAGCCAGAGATAACATCAATGCCAAAGAAAACGGCTTAACAGAAAGATCTTCACAGGATGCCTTGTTCGCATCATGAACAAGGTGACAAGCTGCTGGCCGTTTCAAGACTATCTTTATAGCTCTAGGACAGTGCTTTCCAAAGTGCCGCCGTTGGCGATACACCAACGGCAGCGGCGGCGGTGCGTGCGCGTGCACGGCGGCAGTGCAGGGGGGCGCGCGGCAGTGGCGACGTGCATGGCGGCGGCCTTGCTAAAACGCGGAAGCGCTGATGGCGCGCCGCTGCCGCCATGCACACTGCCACCGCCGCACGTGCCCCCATGCCGCCGCTTCGCGACACACTAAATTGTATATCAGTTGGAGTACAACAAAAGGGAAGTTAGAGAGCAAATATTTACCTAAATTGTTTTTAGTGTTTTCTTCTTCTCCCCCTCCCCCTTTTTTTATGGTATCTTATTATACCAATCTCTTCGATGGGTATGGTATCTTTAAATAACAGAATTGTGGAGACCCTGGCACTTAGCTCAGATTCAAAAAGACCTGTAAAACCCTTTTCCTTATTGTTAAAAATAATTTTATGTATTTTATTGTTTTTTATGGTTAATTTTTCATAACTTTCTGTAACTTCTTTTCATAACTTGTTTGCTTTTTTTAAAAAAACAAACAAACGATTAATTAAAACAAATAACCTACAATGGGAGGCATCTATACATTTTTAAGAACACATCTCCTACCTGAAGAGCCTCCTGATTTACCTTCCTGAGGACCTTGAAGGAAATCACTGCTGGCTTCTCCAGCCTGAGGACAATGGCTTGCTCTCAGCTGAGCCACCTCCTGAATGCTTTCCTCTAGCCCCCTTTGCAGCTCATTCTTTTCTTCTTCCAGCTGCTGCTTGTCTTCTTCCAAAGCTGACTTGTCTTGAAGGAGGCTGTTTATGGTCGATTCCAGCCTGCTGACTTGGATGTCCCTCTGGGCTTGCTCCCTCTTCAGACTCTCTACCTCCCTTTGAAGCAAGCCAGCTGTAGATAAAGAAGTTCTCCTAACTTGGCTTCCCTGTAGCTGATTCACCTGGTTCTCCAGCAGGCCAAGCCGTGCTCTAGTTGACTCCAGGGCCAGGTGCTGGGCTTTGCTCTCCTGCTGAAGATCCTGGATGGCTATCAGTACTTCACTTGAGCCAGTACAGCTGTCTTCATTTTCACTGGGGACCGTGAAGGAATAAATGCATCTGCCATCCTGGTTATTGCTTTTGTGAAGGTGGACATTACTCCCAGATGCTCCCCATGCCATCCAGACTGAAATCAGGCATGTCACCAGCATCTCTGTGATCTCACACACCAGCCTCTCCCCTTTGAAGTGAAGCAAGTTCTTTGAGAAACAGAACATGGCTTAATTCATTCAGTACTCCCAGACCACAATTTTATACAGTTGGGAATTAAGGGAGGTGCAGTAGAGGGTGGCTTTGCTAGAAGCAGCAGCAGCAGCACTCACAGAAGGTTTTACACACTTTAAAACTCTCTTAAAGGCACAGTAGCTTTTCTTAGAAAAGGTTAGAGAAGATGAACTGCCAATTCTTGGCTCATGCAGGCAGATCTGCAAGGTTTGTTCATCTATGAAGTCAACAACGTATGTGTCTGTGCATGCATACATGAGAAAAAAGATGGCTGAGAACTATTATTTGGAATTCTGGCCCAGTTACCTTTGTATAGTTTTTAACAGAACCACCATTTTTTAAAAATGTTGGTTTTCTAAGATGATGTAACACAGTGCTTTCTAAAGTGCCGCCGTTGGCGACACAACAACGGCGGCAGTGCGGCGCGCAGGGGTGGGGGTGCGCACGGCAGTGGCAGCAGCGGTGGCCTCCGCTAAAACACAGAAGCGCTGATGGTGCGCCGCTGCCGCCACCGCCATGCACGCCCCCGCTGCCGCTTCTGGGTTGCGTGGCGACACACCAGACTGTGTCTTGCGACACACTAAAGTGTCGCGACACACAGTTTGGAAAGCTGTAATGTAACATCACAAATACATACATTTTAGGTATTTCAGAAATACATTTTATCATGAAAATGGATGCATACATCAAAACAGATGGGGTTCTGCCAAGAGAAGTGGTTAGCAGATTTTCACCCTGGCTGGAATAAAGATGACAACATGAATCTTTCTTTTCCTTGCAGTCCTCTGTGGCTTCCAAAAAATTCCTTTGGAAGTCCTGCTCTAGCAAGATGAATCGGACTTGGCAAAGGTTACCTCTCCCCCAAAAGGATTCTACCATATTCAGAATGGCCATTCTGAATTCTCTCATTTCATTTAGGCTGGGGTCACACAGCAAATGGAATAATAAACTAGTCAACCTCATTTTAGCTTAATCTGGTGTGTGACCTCAGCATCTACAGATTGTTCGTACTCAGTGCTGTATGAATCTAGAAAATGAGGTTAACTGAATATACAGTATACAGTTCAGATACAGTTCAGTATCATGACAACAGTTTTTGCTTTTCTATGGAACCTCACTTATACACACATATACATGCCCAAAGTGACAGGTTGTCCCATATGGATTGTTAGAGCACCACTGACATTTTTTAGTCTATTGTTCCACATCCCCTTCTTTTAAAGCAACTATTTAGCTGATCCCAGACTGCAAAATTCCTGAACTGCCCCAGCATGGCCATGCTACTAGAGCACAGCTTTCCAAACTGTGTGTCGTGACACTTTAGTGTGTCGCAACACACAGTCTGGTGTGTCGCCACACAACCCAGAAGCGGCAGCGGGGGCATGCACGGCGGCGGCGGCGCACCATCACCGCTTCCGCGTTTTAGCGGAGGCTGCTGCCACTGCCGCCACCACCATGCACACCCCCGCGCGCGCCCCCGCACCGCCGCCATGCATGCCCCTGCTGCCACGCGCGCTGCTGCTGCCACCATTGATGTGTTGCCAATGGCGGCACTTTAGAAAGCACTGTACTAGAGAGTTGAGGGGAAAATTGAAGATGGACAAATCTATCATATCCAAATGTTTTCTAGATTATTCTGGGAAGAGTAGTACTGAAGTGTTTTGCTATTTTTCCCTTATTCTGGGATATTTTCTTTCAGTATTCCAAGTTCCACAGGTTGCTATAAGAATGAATTAATTTACAGGAACTAAAGGCAGCAAATTGTTGCTAGTAATTAGGAAACATGGAAAGAGAAAGGGAGAGCACTTACTGCTATTCATCCCAGCTTTCTACCCAATACACTGGAGGAATCGTCTACTCTTTGTCTCTACCAATCCCTGAACTCAGAGGCAAGTTCTTGGAGGCAAGAGCTGTAGAGATTTCCATAGGCTAGCCAAGAGAGTTTTCAAAGTCAGATCTTCCCCAGCAAGGATGGAGCTCTTTCTCCAGGCTCTGCAAAGAATGACATTAAAATATGTCTATGAAGGTTCTCAGTCATCCAGGTGGAACAGTCTGTGGCTTGAATCATGTCAACTGGATTTCTATTTTCTTAGTGGAAACGTTTCACTCCTTATCCAAGGAGCTTCTTCAGTCTGAGTAAAGTTAGTAAGGGAATCCTTAAATATGTTTCTAGGCTGGCTGTGTGACCTTGCACCTGGGGCTAGGTCATGGTTATTTTTGAGATGTTTGTTTCTAAGTCCCTTTATCATCTAAAGGAGGATCGTTAAGATTACCCTGCTGCTGTTGAGCTTGTGAAATGGTCTTAATCTTCCTAGGCACAGAAGACAAAGCAGGAAGGAAGATAGGGGAAAGGTTATGCCTGAGGCCCCCACCTCTATTCAAGGAAGGATTTTCCAAGTTGGCATGAATGGATTCCTTGACCCCTCTCTCAAACCTTCTCTTCTAGAGAAGATAGGTGGTTTGAGAGAGGGGTCAAGGAATCCATTCATGCCAACTTGGAAAATCCTTCCTTGAATAGAGGTGGGGGCCTCAGGCATAACCTTTCCCCTATCTTCCTTCCTGCTTTGTCTTCTGTGCCTAGGAAGATTAAGACCATTTCACAAGCTCAACAGCAGCAGGGTAATCTTAACGATCCTCCTTTAGATGATAAAGGGACTTAGAAACAAACATCTCAAAAATAACCATGACCTAGCCCCAGGTGCAAGGTCACACAGCCAGCCTAGAAACATATTTAAGGATTCCCTTACTAACTTTACTCAGACTGAAGAAGCTCCTTGGATAAGGAGTGAAACGTTTCCACTAAGAAAATAGAAATCCAGTTGACATGATTCAAGCCACAGACATTAAAATATATTCTGCCCTTCAGATCACATCCTATGGACCCTAATATTATAGCCTTAATTAGCCAGTTCCTGTTTTATGGGGAAAGTGGGAGGACACTTCATTCACTCGTCCATCTTTGTAGATAAAGCCATTGCTTTTATATATATATATATATATATATATATATATATATATATATATACACACACACACACACACACACACACACTGGGGCAAAAAAGTATTTAGTCAGCCACCAATTGTGCAAGTTGTCCCACTTAAAAAGATGAGAGAGGCCTGTAATTGACATCATAGGTAGACCTCAACTATGAGAGACAAAATGAGAAAACAAATCCAGACAATCACATTGTCTGATTCGGAAAGAATTTATTTGCAAATTATGGTGGAAAATAAGTATTTGGTCAATATCAAAAGTTCATCTCAATACTTTGTTATATATCCTTTGTTGGCAATGACAGAGGGCAAACGTTTTCTGTAAGTCTTCACAAGGTTGGCACACACTGTTGCTGGTATGTTGGCCCATTCCTCCATGCAGATCTCCTCTAGAGCAGTGATGTTTTGGGGCTGTCGCTGGGCAACACGGACTTTCAACTCCCTCCAAAGGTTTTCTATGGGGTTGAGATCTGGAGACTGGCTAGGCCACTCCAGGACCTTGAAATGCTTCTTACGAAGCCACTCCTTCGTTGCCCGGGCGGTGTGTTTGGGATCATTGTCATGCTGAAAGACCCAGCCACGTTTCATCTTCAATGCCCTTGCTGATGGAAGGAGGTTTGCACTCAAAATCTCACAATACATGGCCCCATTCATTCTTTCCTGTACACGGAACAGTCGTCCTGGTCCCTTTGCAGAGAAACAGCCCCAAAGCACGTTGTTGCCACCCCCATGCTTCACAGTAGGTATGGTGTTCTTTGGATGCAACTCAGCATTCTCACTCCTCCAAACACGAGTTGTGTTTCTACCAAACAGTTCTACTTTGGTTTCATCTGACCATATGACATTCTCCCAATCCTCTTCTGGATCATCCAAATGCTCTCTAGCAAACTTCAGACGGGCCCGGACATGTACTGGCTTAAGCAGGGGGACATGTCTGGCACTGCAGGATCTGAGTCCCTGGTGGCATAGTGTGTTACTGATGGTAGCCTTTGTTACATTGGTCCCAGCTCTCTGCGGGTCATTCACTAGGTCCCCCCGTGTGGTTCTGGGATTTTTGCTCACCGTTCTTGTGATCATTTTGACCCCACGGGGTGAGATCTTGCATGGAGCCCCAGATCGAGGGAGATTATCAGTGGTCTTGTATGTCTTCCATTTTCTATTTATTGCTCCCACAGTTGATTTCTTCACACCAAGCTGCTTGCCTATTGCAGATTCAGTCTTCCCAGCCTGGTGCAGGTCTACAATTTTGTTTCTGGTGTCCTTCAACAGCTCTTTGGTCTTCACCATAGTGGAGTTTGGAGTGTGACTGTTTGAGGTTGTGGACAGGTGTCTTTTATACTGATAACAAGTTCAAACAGGTGCCATTACTACAGGTAATGAGTGGAGGACAGAGGAGCCTCTTAAAGAAGAAGTTACAGGTCTGTGAGAGCCAGAAATCTTGCTTGTTTGTAGGTGACCAAATACTTATTTTCCACCATAATTTGCAAATAAATTCTTTCCGAATCAGACAATGTGATTGTCTGGATTTGTTTTCTCATTTTGTCTCTCATAGTTGAGGTCTACCTATGATGTCAATTACAGGCCTCTCTCATCTTTTTAAGTGGGACAACTTGCACAATTGGTGGCTGACTAAATACTTTTTTGCCCCACTGTATATACATACACATACATACACACATACACACATACACACATACATACATACATACATACACACATACACAGTATATATATAAAGTTCTTCTGAGACCACCTGATCTGAGGCTCTAGAAATAACTCACCTGACACCGGGTTTCAATCTGTTTAAATTCATTTCTAGTGCCAGAGCATGATTTGGGGAAGAGAACACTCCCCTTGTATCATTCAAAACAAAACAAAGCATTATTTTCTTTCCTCTATTTTTTAACTAAGAAAGTGATCAGGCCCAGTTGCTCTGGTGGAGACATTGTCCCATTTTATCTTTCCCCTCTCTAACAGACAACTTCAAGCGTTTCTTTACAGGACTGTTGTATAGACAAGCTGAAGCCTGAGACTCTGGAACTGGCCTTCAGTACATGATAGTGCAGGATCTGCTCCATGTCTCTAGAGCAGTGTTTCTCATCCTCAACAACTTTTAAGATGTCTGGACTCCAAGAATTCCCCAACTGGGAGTTGAAGTCCACACATCCTAATGTTGCTGAGGTTGAGAAACACGGCACTAGGTGGAAATGAATGGTGTTGGCTGTTTGCATAAGGAGGGAGCAGTGCCATTCCTTTGCAAAGACCCATTCTGATGTTTCCCCAGCCATTTTTTCTATGACACCAGCTTTGGAGTCTCCTAAATTAGACGGCAACCCTTAGTTTAGCCTGGCACAGCCCACCCGAGATCTCTTGTATAATATGGCATTCTTGTAATCTCTCAACATTAACAACCATTTGCCCAGATCACTTCTGTCACATTCCCAAAATTCCCATTTATTATTATAAGCAATAGGGAGAAAGTGATTCGCTTATCTATCTATATGGCCACACAAAGCACTCTCCCCACCTGATAATGCTGGACCAACCCTGTCACCTACAGGCAGCAAGTCCAATGAAAAGTATTGAATCGAGGAAACTCTTTTAAGCTATGCAGAACAAAGAAGCATACATTTAAATGTATGGATCCATAAAATATGGAGAATAAACTATTTTCTGTTGATTGCAGAAAAAATGTCAGCTATGGAACTCCCAAAGCAGTCCCTTAGTCAAATGCCTGTACTTCTATCCCTTTTAAAACCTCAGGTTTGTTCCTCTTTGAGAAAATAAGTAGTCTTACACTTACCAAATATTTTATATTTTTTGCATCCAACAGCTGCATTACAGGTTCAAACTGATCTTAAAATGCATAATGAGAGTTAATTATTCCTACATTGCAGCTCTACAGTTGTTGATCAGTGGGATGCACATTGGCCTGGCTTTTGTAGTAGCTACAACAGAGTGGGTTATGATGGCAGAGTGAAATCTTAGATAGATAGATAGATAGATAGATGATAGATAGATAGATAGATAGATAGATAGATAGATAGATAGATAGATAGATGATAGATAATTTTTATTAAAGAACTTTTTTAAAGATAAAAACAATACAGATTTTGAAAGAGAAAAGTAAGGAAAGGAATAAATAAGTGAAAAAAAGTACAGAGAAAGAAAAGAAAAAGTTATAGAGAAGTGGCTTCCGATCTTCTTAACAGTAGTTACAGGTACATTTATATTTTACCCTCCCTAAGATTACAACATAATTTCCTTCTTTCCATAATCCACCCTTTCTAATCATCAAACCCAAAAATCACAAGTTCACTTTTTTCTTGTTTCAGCAAAAAGTCCATAAGGGGTTTCCAGTCACTAATAAATGTAGTTATTGTCCTTTCTCAAATCTTAAAGTAAATTCTTAATGTCCTGCACACACACGCCTTATGCTGAATTTGTTCTCTGTGGTCGGGGCAATCTAGACAGAATTCTGGTCGTACAATCTCTTATGCCTCGTGAACTTTGGATTTAATTATGGGTCTAAGCCAAGGATCTGATGCTGAGATCACCTTACCCTGTGGAACACTCACATATTACCCCTTACTGAAATTCGGGCTATTAGGAAGGCTGTTTTTCCTGAGATAGTAATGGAAATCTGTCTAATGGGTTGAAAGAGGTCATAGGGAATACCCTGAGAACCAAGGCCTAGTTCCCAGAAGGTAAAGAGTGAGGTGAGATGAGGCCAACACCTCTGAGGAGGCAACATCCATCCAATCAGAGGGTGTAGGATTAGATCCTAATTCAGGATATTTGTCCCTATTGGTATTATCACAGAGGGTGCCTTTTCATCTCCACTAGGGATGAGAAACCCAGGCTTCCCCGGTTCAGAAGGGATCATCCAGGATTACTCGTTCTTTGAGCAATTTCACTTTGCAAGCTTTTGGGACAGTGTGGGTCCTTGTGGAAAAGCAGAGAGTAGGCCTCTTGGCCACAAGGGCACCTGGGCATCGCTTCCCCCTATTCTGTTTTCTTGAAATCCAAAGGAGTAAAACATCTCGTCTCCTTTCCACCATCACAAACAGGTTGATGGAGTTGGGTAGGGTGAAATCTCCTGAAATCTCTCTGGGTATGGGGCCTGTTCTTCCTGTGACGCGCTGGTGACTCTGCCAGTCTGTTGCATTCAGCAGCCCTTTAGTGTATCCCATGGATAGAGGGGCTAAGTGCCACTCTCCTTTATCAGGCATGCAACCTCCTTTTGGAGGCCCGTCGATCTGTCGCTGTTTTTACTATTTTTTTTCTTGGTCATTTCAGTTGAGCCTAGAGGAAAACCCTTCTTCCGTACGTTGCAAAACTAAGGGTCTAAGCCCTGCTTTCTGACTATAAAAGGGGGAGATAATGCTTCCTTTCCTGTGTGCCCCCTCTTGGGTGACTGAAGAGAGTCAGATTCAATTGACAGAAGTGAGGGTGACCGGTTCTCTTCCTGATTGATCTGGAGCAGCTCCTGTCCCTCACTGCAGCCTCTCTAGGTAGACCAGAAAATCAACTCCACAGGAAGAACAGAACTATACTTTATTGAAAGAGACCATAACAACAGAATCTTGCAAGTCTGATCCCCCCACCCTCTCTTATACCCCCGTCATTTGCCTGAGCCATTTTGGAATATTACCTTGTTTCTCAGGACTTAAAAAATTTTTCAGCCCCCTTTGCCTAGGTAACGGTTCTTGCATATTTCTGTCACAGTCACCTTCCTTACTCTTTACACCCATGAACAGGTTTAGTCTTGCCCATAACTTAATTTTAGACACTCTCCCCCTTGTGGTGGGTGAACAGGTTGGCTGAAGCCCATGTTTTTTGTTGCCATCAGGTGCCACAGGGGCCTCTCCCTCTTCTGGATCTTGATTACAGTAGTTTTCATAACAATAATCATACATATCAAACTTTTAGCAGGAAAAGTGATATTAAATAACTGAATTTGGAAAATGGATTAAATAATTGAATTTATATTATCCCAAATTTTGCCAGTTACTTTAATCTTCTCCATCAGTGATCATTCCCCCCCAAATGTTGAAAAAAATATGGCTTCTTTGCTATTCATAGAATGAAACAACAGGAGGACACTATAGAAGAAAATAACTAGGAAGACTGAATGGAAGGCATAGGAACAAAAAGCAAATTTAGCTGTTATCAATATAAAGGTAGCAATGCAAATGAAACAGTGGGGATCCTCCAGAAAGTATCTTCAGAGAGAAGTATGCAGGATCATGAGGAACAGCAAATTACCAAAAGTTCACAGAGAAAGGAGGACCAGGAAAAGTTTATAAAGTGGAAACCAATTTAAGAGGAAGGAAAGATGTCTTAAAAGCAGCTTTTTGAATCAATGTCAGAGGAAAAATATTGCTCAATTTCAGTTGAAAGGAATGAGTGAAACTAAGGTCAGCAAAGGATTTTGAAAAAAAGAACCACCAATTCCTTTGGCTGCTTAAAAAAGAAGGAAGTAGGGGTTGGAATGGCAGCTTGAAGGAAAAAAGCAAATAAAAAGAAGTTTCTTTTAAGCTTGGGAAAAGTTTTGGAATGAATAGAACTGAAGACAGATGGATAAAGATATGGGGATACAATGCAGCCATGGGAAAACTGGTCAGTCTCTCCAGTAGTTCAGAGCTACACACTGATTTCCAAGTATCACACCAAAGCATTATCGCAAAAGAAGTATACTACTCATGACATTTACACAAGAAAAACGATTCATTATATAGAAATCTTTTTCTGTGACTCAAACCATCATTTTGTGCTCCAGCATTACCATGGTGGTTTATAGATCATGTAATACAATTTGTCCAACTGCTTTAGAAAAAGGTACATTATCACTTGAAGAGGATGAAATGATTTTCAGTATTGTGTGAAGACATTTTTATTTTGTTCCCTGATATTATTTTGCTGCCTTGCTTTGTGTGACTGACCTTATTTTTATTGTACTTTAATACACTGTTCAATGCTTTGGCAACCTTTTGTATCATGGAATGACATAGGAACCATACAAAACACATTATTTCAAATGCACATACGTACATACATATATACACATACCCCTTCACACCTCCATATGAGTATGCTACCTTGCCAACAAACATTTGAAGTTATTTTAGGTCTTGAATCTGGAAATTTAAATGTACAGTATGAGGCATGCTTTCATGGTGCACCAATGCTTGTTCTTTGTAATCTTTTTTCATGCCAGTAGTCCTGCATCGATGTTCATGCTTACTCAGAAAGCAAACAATATTCATCCCTCTGCACATAGTAATGTATAAGAAAGTTTGGGAAGGTCCTAGCCAATGGGATAATAAGGAATAATGGAGGAAAGAGAGATGCCAGGGAGTCCCAACACTATTGCTGAAGGCCTAGATGAAAACTCAGGCCAAAAGTAGGTTTCAGAGATAGAAAAGAAATGCTGCATTTCTGTCATTGTTAAAAAGTGGACAGGCTGGACATACAACCTATGAACCTCCTTGCTGTTAACGTTGCAGCAGAAATCACTACTATTTTGGTTGCGGTTGCATGAGCTAAGAGCATTCTTTTTTGTCTATATATTCAAAGTTTGCAAATCTTAAGTTGTCTTAAATGAATGAGCAGTTCCTTTGCTTCAGTAATGTACTAAGAGCTACATATTTGCAGTCAAAAATAGTTTTTTACTGGAATGCTTTTAGAGAACAATCATAAGCAATAATACCAAGAACACAGAACTTCAGGATCCCTTAAATACAGAATGTTGGCTTGCAAACCCATATTTTGGGGATGTTTTCCCCCATAAGAAAGTCATCTTTGCAGTTATTCAGTTGAAGAATTAATGCTTTTTTTAAAAACAGTGATATAGACTATACACTTCCTTCTTCCCTCCGTTATTCTTTCCTCCACTACTTTACCAATAGCCGTAGGAAATTATTTAAATTATAAATAACATTATCAGTTTGCAATATATACATAAATATATATACACAGGTATATATGTTCTTTGAAAAAACAAATGAAATACTGACAAGTATCTGGTTCCATATAGGTTTCCTTCAAAAGAGCAACAATGAGGTTTTGGATCCAAGATTGAGAGTAGAGTTAATTCTTGACTGCAAGCCATCTGTTCGCCAGGTCCTCTGGATGCTCTTGGTAGAACTGGGCACGAGCCTCCCTTGGGAGTGGGGGTGGGATGCACTTCAAAGCTATATACATAATACATTCCACTGAAATCACACATCTGCTTGCTTTGCTGTTATCCTGAACTGGTGGATCCACGAGGATGTTCATCAGCAAGTCAAGTGTGTTTGAGGATGATGGGAACTGCACAAGACAGAAAAGCACCATCTTTAAATGACTCATAAAAGTAATAGTCAACTAATAGCCTCAACCCTAAAAAAGCGGTCTCTTCTAGTCACTGGAAGTCATCCTTGCGGTTATTGGATTTGCACATTGTGGTAAGCCATGGCTTGCTTAACTATAGTTTGTTTAATGACATAACTAAATTGGTTAATATAACATATACAAGAAATTATGGTTTATAAAGTATTACAGCTAAATTTGCCTAATATATTAAACCCCAGACAAGCAAACTACATAAACCCAGTTAGTTAATCTTAGAAAGTGTTTAATTCTGGCTGAACGGTTTCCATTTATTGTTAAAGCAGACCTGTTCTGCCGCCTTGCTTGGGATGGGAAAGGCAATAGCTCCTCCTGGGGTGGCTAGTACCATAATGTCCTCCCCATTATTTAAGATCAATTAGCCAGATTGGATTTTACACTTATTATATTTATATTGATCATTGTAACTTTATATTTGTATTTTAATTGTGGATTTTCCTGTAAGCCGCCCAGAGTCCCCCGGTTGGGGGAGATGGGCGGTCATATAAATTTAAATAATAAATAAATAAATTCACATCTAAAAGTTACTGAATTGAGTATCTCAAATATTCTAGCATTAAGAGTATATCCCCATTAAAGGGAATGATCTGGGGCAAACTCAATGGCTAAACAACAGAATGAGCCAGGCATCAAAGTAGAAAGACTGAAGGAATGGGGAGGTTTTCTTTTTACCAATCAAGAGTGTCACCATGCTATTTCAAAGGACCATCACCAATGCAGAACATTTTACTTATTTTATTGGATTTAGAAGAGTATCAGAAAGGAATACGCACCAATAATGACTAGCAAGACAACAGCAGCAACCAAAGCCACAATTGCCTTCATCTGCAAATTAAAACAAAAAGGAAAATATGTAATTAATCCCCAACTGTAGACACAAATTATCAGCTTAATCCAGCATGCCAATAATAACGAGTGCATTCAGAAGATTTAAAGTGGCTACACATTTTCAAAATAAGCTAACTTAAGCTAACCTAATCTCAGGGATCACAATCTTTATTATTTATTTATTTATGGATTACAATCTTTATTTATTTATTTATTTATTTATTTATTTATTTGATTTATCACCGCCCATCATGCTAACCCAGAATGTGGTAGTCCCCATTCAGCGACCGTTCAAAGTTATCACGGTGCTGAATGACAGGATTTACAACCGTTCCTTGTAGTTGTGGCTGTCGCAGCATCCCTGCGGTCATGTGATTGCGATTCGGGTGCTTGGCAACCGGATCGCAATTACAACGGCTGCAGTGTCCCACAGTCACATGATCGCCATTTGAGACCTTCACTGCTAGCTTCCAACAAGCAAAGTCAATGGGGAAGCTGGCAGGAGGTCACAAATGGTGATCACATGACCGTGGGATGCTACAACCACGTGGGATTCACCTAACGACGGCAACTGGGACTGCCACAACTGCTGTTGTAAGTCGGTGCAGTCATGTGACATCGCGCTTTATGACCGCATCGCTTAGTGACAAAGTTGCCATTCCCAATTACCATTGTTAAGCAAGGACTACCTGTATATTTATTAAGGCTATTCAGCAATCTAGATTTGAAGGGGAAAAGTTGATTCACAGCACATGGAGGTGCTTATATCATATCTGGCAGCAATTCTTTCAAAAAGCTGTCTTTTCCTGTGCTCACTTGGCTTGCTTGCACTCTTAAGCACCCTTCAAATTCAGATCATGCCACAGGCACAATACACTTTTAGTTACTATAAAGTGTGAATCATGGTTGCTTTTAAGCAGTAAACCACAGCTTGAAATGGAAGTTTGTTTTGTACTACTGATTACTTCAACATAATGTGAATATGGACATTTTTTTTCTGGTTTCTTGACATAACTCTTATTTGTTTTTGTATTTTGCTGAATCTTCACAGAATTGCAAGGCATAGAAAAGTACAGGAAATAAACCAGAACTGGTCAAATAAGCCACAATTACAGTATTTAGGAAACAAGAAAACAAGCCTTACCTTACAGCCCCGCCACCACATTTGTCTTCTGAGCTGTTTGGATCGATTACTAAAAGCTGTTGCGTTATCTGACAAGCTTTCTGCACCAGATAAAAAGAAACAGAAACTGAACTGAACAGTCCACAATACTGGTAAAATAAAGCTTTTGTCTTTATCCAGATTTTTTGTTTAAAAAAGACCCAATCAAGGATCTTGCACAGTGAATTCTGCATGATTTCTTGCCTTATGGGGAACCTAAGCAAAACAGTCAAACCTTATACAGGCAGTCCTCGCTTAACATCCACTTGTTCAGCTACTGTACAAAGTTACGATGGTGCTAAACAAGGGGGACTTACGACGGGTCCTCATAGTTGCAGCCGACGGTGTCCTCATGGCCACATGATCACAATTCCGGCCTTTGGTGACCGACTTGCAATTATGACGTCACAGTGTCCCGTGGTCACATGATCACCATTTGCAACCTTCACTGCCGGCTTCCAACAAGCAAAGTCAACAGGGAAGCCAGCAGCAGGTTGCAAATGGCGATCATGTGACTGCAGGACGCTGCGACTGCACGGGATTCACCTAACGACAGCAACTGGGACTGCTGGAACTGCCTCTGTAAGTCATGTGATGTTGCTTCTTACGACTGCATTGCTTAGTGATGGCATTCCCAGTCCCAATTAACATCAATAAGTGAGAACTACCTGTAGTCCATGTTACTAACGATGCTCCCTTCTAGATCATTAGTTCTGTAAGTATGTTTGGAAATGGAGGCAAAGTTATTTAGGAGAACTTTTGAGTTAAGAAACGTTGCTATTTACTGGTTGTCACCTCTTGGTAGTTACTGTGGATGATTTTAATGTATTCCAGTTTTATTTTTCAATTTCAATTTTTACTATTATTGTACCATGAATGTTTTAGTGTATTTGATGATACTACAAGCCACCAAGAGCCTTTTGATTGCTGTGGATGGGAATGTAATAAATAAAAGGGATCGTCTGTTGCATCCCAATAGTAAAAGGCATAATCAAGGGAGTAAGTATCATGATGCCCTCTAGCATGCTGTAATCTGCAACTATAAGGGAGAGCTGACAAACAAAAGAAATGATCTGTCTGTAGCACAGCAAGGATGGGAGGTCTATTCCATCAATTAGGCCATCTGACTAACTATTTTTGGCTCTCCATATCACATGGCAGCAGCTGTTCCATCAGGCTACCTGAAGCCCCTCCATACCACTATTTTTTATAAATTTTGTAAAAGATTGCATTGCATATTTTATATAGTATGAGGCAAAGACTACCCTTTTATAGATCTGTGAGATACTCAAAGAGCCCTTTTGCTTGGAGAGTGTGGTAAAAATATTAAGGGAGAAAATACTCTGAGCAATAAAATCAAGAAAAGGTACACATGTTCACCTCTTCCATGAACAGGCTAGGAACTCTAAAACAGACACAACAGTATCACTGGACCGCATGCATGCAATAGGGAACCTAAGAAGTAAGAACAGGTAATGAAGTCCAAGTATGCTGAGAACAGATAATATGAGAGATACGGTGTTCCTGGAACTCTGTTTCACCTCCTGAAAGGGAAGAGGAAAAGTACCTACCTGACTTATCCTGCAAGTCATCCAGCCGCTCTCCTCTCTCTATCACCTTGGTGATATTTTCTTGCATGACATCAATAACTTCATCAACCTGGTTTTGAACCCTGGTTAAAAAAATACAGATAAGGATGCATCACATGATCAAGGAATTTATCAGCAAAGGCTACTGACGGATACCCTGCATACTGTATGTAGTCTAGATGCTGAGTGGGAATGATGGGAGTTGTAGCCCAACTTATTCAAACAGCTCTGGGTCTGTACTTAGTGCAGTGTAGTTAACATCAAATATTTTTAGTGAGCAAAGACTTTAAATTCTTTATAAAACTGTTAAAGAATGTACTGTAAATAACAAAATCTCATTTTTTCCCCCAAAAAGGCACCTGAATTGATAATTATCTGCCCAAGCCCCATAGTGAATCATGGTTAAGGCAGAACTTGAATTGAAGTCAGGTTATTGAATAAACTGGAAAACTTGCAAGTAAGCATGTAAAGAGTACCGTATTTTCCGGCTTATAAGAAGACTGGGCGTATAAGACGACCCCCAACTTTTCCATTTAAAATATAGAGTTTGGGATATACGCCGGAAAATACGGTACTTGCCGTTTGGCTCCACGACGGGCTCCAAAGTCGCCCACAACGTGTTTCCTACCAGGCTTCCCGAAACGCGGCCAATTCTGGGCCCCCGCTCCATTTAAAGCGCGGCTGGGAGGGGAAGGGAAGGCGAGGCGAAGCGAGGCGCCCGTTGAGCGTTGTGGGCGACTTTGGAGCCCGTCGTGGAGCCACTGCGTTTTGCCCCCTCCCTTCCCAAGGCTGCTCCGAGGGAACGGAGCTCGCTCCCCCCTCCCCGCGTTTCTCCCGCGCTCGTCCTCCTGCTCTTCCCTGGGGGCTGCGTTCCGGCGAGCGGCTGCACTTGGCCAGGAGAGGTCTTAAACGGCGAATACCGTATTTTCCGGCGTATAAGACGACCCCCGGCGTATAAGACGACCCCCGACTTTTGAGAAGATTTTCCTGGGTTAAAAAGTCGTCTTATACGCCGGAAAATACGGTATATATCAAAGAATATACTTGTAAGATCCCCACTAATCACACTGGTCATCCTTTCTTGAATTCTCAAGTGCATATTTATACCCACAATAGTTTCACAAGTAATATTTCAGATATTATGGCATCTTTGTAGATAAGAATCTTGAATTGCGTCTAGAAACAAATGAGCAATAGAACAGTTGCTGCAAAGCTAATATACATTGACCAACAAAGAACATCAATAACTAAACTAGCTGCTATATTTTGTATTAGCTATAGGTCAAACATTTTTTAAAAGCAGCCCAACACACAGCATATTGCAACAATCTAAATAGAGTTTACTGTGGCCAAATTTGCGTTCTCTAGGAAGATACAAAAAAATCATGATGTGCTCTTTAAAAACAGAGGGGGTAGATGATTGTGACATATGGGAACCTGCAGAGTCTTTACAATATCTTCCTTCCCTCATCTCTGGCTGCTAAAAAACACTACCAGACACTTGCTGCCTCATCTAAGAATGTTAGCAGATAGAAAAGTCTAAGAAAGGAGAAAGAAAGAAAAAAAAACACTTGGAAGCTTTTTGATGGGAGGCAGAGCCAAGACTGGGCTAAGAGATGTTTTTCCTTTAAGAAAGGTAAAAGGTTCACAAAATACAGTAAAGACTTAACTTGTTCTTCCATGACTGACCAAGAACAACTGGCAAAGAATCAGTCAAAGCTGGATAAAGTGCTTCTGGCAACCACATCCCTGTGCCTACCCAGACACAACGCCAGATCCGGAAGCACCCCAACCTCTTAATTACTCCTTAAGAGGATATGCAACTCCATCCAAAACAAGCAATAGCTCCAGATCAAAGAAACTCATTTAATGACTATGCTGCCCTGATTTGGTCTTCTCCAGATGAAGACTCAGTTCAATAATTCACACTTACTCCATCAATGCATCCACTATTCAGGATGTCTAGAGCATACAGTACATGGCACCATTTCAAAGAAATACTGGGCTGGGGATTATCAACATAGTGATGAAATCCAATTCTTCATATATGACTTCTACCAGCCAAGTTAGAACTAGGCCAAAATGTGACATTTCAAACTAGTATTCCTAGTGACTAGTAAGCCAGATTCCAGATTGAGTTTCCTGCATACCAATGTCTCTCTTCAAATACAGCAGTGATTATAACAGGCAAAGGAAATGGCTGCCCAGACTATTAATTAGTAACATAAGTGGACATTACTTCATTTCCTGTGTTCCTCATTGCATGAAGCTGTGGTAACAATCAGAGCATCACATCTTCTATTGGCACTATAAGGGAGACTCTTGGCAAGTTGGGGAAAAGAATAAAACTAAAGCAGAACAGAAGATGAGAATACACTTGACAGGGTGGAGCTCCTTGCCCTCTAATGCAGTGCTTTCCAAACTGCCGCCGTTGGCGACACACCAACAGCAGGGGCGGGGGCGTGCACAGCGGCCTTGTGTTCTCCGCTAAAACGCGGAAGTGCTGATGGCGCGCCGCTGCCGCCGCCATTCACACCACTGCCGCGCGCACCCCCGCGCCGCCGCCGTGCACGTCCACTTCCGGGTTGTGTCGTGACACACAGTTTGGAAAGCTATGCTCTAATGGCTGTGATATGGGAATACATGATAGTATCCCACTTCCTTTGCCTTTTCTGTACACCACTGCAAGTGAAGGGATGAATTAATATGCAACACGTTACTATGCACTTGGACAGTCCAAGAATTACAGGCAGGTCCCAGCTTTCTACCCTTCTAAAGCACTCTATGCACGGTTCCTGAACTACCTCTCAGGCTGCTTGTGAGGCCCAATCTTAGCTTTAGCAGTAACCCTGTATCAGGCAATTGGGCCTTCAAGAGCACTGCAACAGAAGGAAAGGGATGAATCAGCAAGAAATGCATTCCTGATGGAACATATATGGGCCTCACAATCTGGGGAGAACACTGAGCCCGAGGACTGATTTCTACCCATTCTCCAGATCAAATTCCAAATAAAGTAGCAGCAGTAATAAGCTACACTGAGAAAGTGGATAGAATACAGACCACTGCTCCCCTCGTTTTAGCAATTCCATCATCTTTCAAAAATATACAGTATATCTCCATGCCACATCATCTGCATCTCTTAAAAGTGGTAGTTGTCTCTTACTTTAATCATTATTAGATTTGATTTCTTAGATTTATATCCAACTTTCCTCCAGGAGCTTTAAGTAACATCCGCCTCCTTATTTTTCCCAACAACCCTGTAGGGTATGTTGGACTAGGCTGAGAACTGGTGATAGGCTTGTGGTCACTAAACGAGGACTACCTGTATTTCTATAAGGCTGCTGATTCTGTCCTGGGTTACAGTGGATATATATAATGCTGGCTTCAAGCAAATAAACTGAACTGTTGTGTAATGAAGGAGAAGGCTGGTTTTTCTAATCCCCAACAAAAGGAACTATTGACTAGGACTTCTCCAAAGCATACAGCATAAATTTCTCCAAGCAATTGTGACTCCTTTACCATTGGTAAAGTTGATTATTTTCCTACTTTTAATTTATTCCTTTTTCCCTACCGCTTTGAATTTATTTATTTGTATTTTCCTGTGAAATTACATGGTGACAATAATGTATGCACAATGATAGAAGAGGGACATTTGTCTAAAAAGAAACAAAATGTTAAAAAACTGCAAGAAATATTACTTTTCTAACGTACAATGTTCATTAATTTATGAATAGGCTTAGCTCTAGTCTTGGAAACAGTAATTCAATTCACTTGCTATAAAAAAGTGAGACCATAGGATGGTTATATCAGCCAGACACGCAAATTAAGCAAAAATGGATTTCAAATGCCATAAAGTACTTACTGTCTGATCTTGTCATTCTTGGGCCCAAACCTTGGACCTGATGGCCCTCTCCTAAAAAATGATTAAAGAAGTTAAGTTGCTACCTTTATCTCCTGGGATCAGTGGCAATCATATGGCTGACTGACAGATGTTTGGAATCTGAAAACATTACATGTTCAGAAGAAATAGCCCACTCTTGGAAGCTGTATAAAGATGTCTGGCAGGGTTTTCAACCTTAGACTGAAGAGTTCATAGTAGCTGTTACTCACAAAGAACCCCAATGAATTGTGCAATGCTTTGCCTAGTCTTTAAAAGGAACCCTTGAGATCAAAGCATACAGAGTAGGCAGGAACAATGGTCCATGAAATCTAGGATTTCATACAGTTATCTCTGCTCTGGTCTTGGAGAGACTTACAAGAAAAAGTCCTCTTCTTCATCTGAATCTTCCTCTAGGAGGTTTCTCTGCAAACACAGAAGATTGATACATCTTTGAAATAAAGGTTTACTACTAATGGGTATTTTCATTCAAAAAGGAGTTTCAAAAGAAGGGTATCATAGACTTGCAGAAGACCTTAACTACAGCCATTTCACTGGCAGGTCAGCACATTTAAATCATACCAAGATAACTATCCCTCTATGCACTCACCCTCTCACTTTTGACTGACCCAGTAACATCATCATCGTTGAGGTGGCGCTTGAATTTTGGAGGCATGTTTTCATACAAGTGTTATCTTTTTGTCCTAGTAAAAAAAAGGACATTCTAGTCATTCTGTCAGGTTTCAGTTCTCAGTCAAATTGCAAGGACTTAATGACTGGTCACAGTGATGACTGCATAACACTCCAAATACAAATTGTTACATTGAAAATAATGTGAGGTCAGGGAATCTCCAGCATAGTTTAAAGTACCATTTTATCATTCACATGTAGATTATTTTATATTTAAACCACTGCAGAAATACTGTATTCAAATCAAGGAACATTTTAAGTTTAGATTGTGAAATATATCCCTCTTCTAGCCAGATAATGAGTATTAATTAAATCCCCATCAGTTCCTAAAGCCTTCTATGTATGCACAAGAGGTTTTTGATAAAAGATTTTAAAATGTCACTGTTAGTAGTTCCGATCATATGACTGGAAGAGATGTAAATGTAGTTTTAAAATAATTTCTTCTACCCTACTAATAAGATAATGTGCAGCAATTCTTCTATCAGCAACACTTTTGAAGGGCTGGTTAGGAAAAAAAGTTGGTTTTCCATATACTGTTTAAAACCTGAAACTGAAAGCCTTTTCAGTCCAACGCTAGTTCCAGCTACACTTTTGTACATCCCCAAATTAAACACTTGAGCTAGGACTGTATTTTTGGATCAGATCAATTATTCAATAGATTTCATTTTCAAGAATAGTTCAAGATGCTTTAAGGAAATCCACAAAGCCTGAAAGTAACACTCTCCCCACCGATACTCCCTCAGCAGCTCATGTTCAGAAGAATGTGCCTTCGAATGCAGCAACGCCACTATTTCAAGTGACACCCAAAAAACTGATCATACATACAACTCACAAAAGATAAAATATCATGAACCATTATATTACTCCCATCTATAGTGTCTTGGATACTTAAAGAATAGATTCAGTGAAAAGACAGCACTGCAATTTGCTCAATTACAGGTATCTCATAGTTGAAAAGAATGTTCAAATATACTGCATGCATTCGTGACTTACACTGGCCAGACCCAGGGTTACTTGAGGACAAATCCATTTGTCAATCTGAAGTTTAAGTAGCTTCAGGAATTCCATCTTCCTTAATTTGCATTACCAACATGGAACGTAGCCTCACTGCTTAATCTGCACTTCACCGTGATTACACATAGTTTTATCATTCTTCTATACAAAAGTGTACACCAGCTGGCCATTCCTATGTCTTTTATATACATTTTATATACTCTTTAACATTTCCTTTTACAGCTTCCTTCCCCCTCCCCACAAGCTTACAATGTCCCATCTAGAGGACTTTTAAATAATTAAGTAATTGCTCCTCTATCTCCCCTTTTCTTCATCTCTCCCTACTCCTCCAGGGGACCTCCTACAAACTTTTCCCACCTCCTTTTCCAAATACAGATTCCATTGAACATATCTTACGCCATCTCGCTTTGCCCCCGAGCCTTCTGCATTCTTTATTATTTTCTTTCATCCCAACTCAAGTCCTCCCGCTTCCTCAAAAGCATCCTTCCCCTTCCTAAATTGAAGACCTCCAACATCCTTAATTATCGATTTCCTTTCCCAAAGAGGCTGCCTACGGAATAACCTCCCACTTTCCTAACTAACTTTCGACAAAAACACTGTTTTGCTATTTTGCACAACATACCAGATGATTCCGGACCTTTTGTAGGTAACTCCAGCAGAAGCTAGAAGGGAAGCAGTCCTTAAACCGATCCTCCCATGTTCCTCTCCTCCATATTCCAACCCCTCTCACGCATGCATCCATTCATACGGTCCTCCTCTTCGGAGGTCTTAATTCTCCGGCTGTCCACCCCGCTCTTCCATAAGCCCACATACGAGACACTCTTCCTCTCCGGACTGCGCAGCCTACCTGTTCCTTTCCCTATTGGCCATTTCGCCTCCCCTGACTCGCCCCCGGAATACTTGCTTTCTCCCCTCCCAAAGGGACCCTCAGCATCCTCCTAGATCCACTTTCCCACGACCCAGCACCCCCCAAAGTCGAAGGCCTCCTCTTATTATCCGCCCCCTCTCCCCGCGCGCCTTTATTTCTTCCCTCACCTGTTTCCCTTTCAGGCCGGTGCGGAAATGGCCGGTCCGAGGAAGAGGAGGAGTTGTCGTCAGCTGTTGCTCCATCGATCACTCGGCGCGCCTAGTAAGGGGTGGAGCCGAGTGCCCAGGATATCGATGAAGACGACTAGCGCGCTACTGACGTGGACCCTGCCAGCTACCGTAGTAGCGAATCTCGCCTGCTAGGTGGCGGAAATCGCGCAGAGCCGAAGCGGCCATTTCTTTAGAGGGAAGTGGAGTGGCCTGTCAGTGAAAGTGAGGTTGGGAATATGAAGTGACACTTCTTTAGCCTGCAATCCTTCTTCTGACCAATTGAAAAGGCCGCGTCTGTGCATAGTACAGATGTTTTTATTGGGGGTGAATGGGTTTACTCGTCACATTAAGCCTGGTTTGCTGAACCAGCCATAACTGGCTTGGTTCTCTTGAGGTGCTAAATTGTATTTCTACAGTGGCTGGATTCAGGGAATTTGGTAAACCAAAACTACACGAAATACATTTTGATATAGTGCAGTATACGAACCCAGGTGTATGGTTTCACTTCTATAGTGGCCAATATTTACTGGGTTGAGCCCAGTGTATCTGGAAGTCATCTGTTTGGGAATGGTAGATAAGATTATCTGTTCTCCTGAAGATATTCTGGAATTCAGTGGGTTAGACTCCACCAGCTAAGCACTGATGCCTGGAGATCACCTCAGTTTGTCCACTGATTTCACAGACATTAACTCAGTTTTCCTTTTATTCAGATTTTCTTTGTCACAAAATTTGCCTCTTCATTGCACTGCCTATTCTGTTTGCAGAATTATAATAGCTGAAAACAATGTTCCTGCTTTGGAACAGATGGAATATTATCAAAGTGTAAAAAAAAGTCACATTACAGCCTTCCATTTGCTGTTTGGACAGTTCTTACATGTTCTTTGTTAACCTCATGAGCAGACATTAAATCAGAACAATGTATGCATAGTGATTTTTTTTTAAATCGCTGTCTTTAAAATAAGCAATAGGCTGTTTTGAACTTGAGGAAGTTGAGCAATAGGGAAGTGGTTAGTAACCATGAAAGAACACAAGGGACTAAAGTTTTTATGCATCCAACTCCCAGGCTTAAACCAGTGGTGCTTACACCTGGAAACCAACCTTATCTTGTGATAGAATACACATTCTGCAAACACTAAATCTTAGAACTGGCATCTGGTATTTGCAGTGTTGTTTTCCTAATCCTTGAACAACTCACTATATATTTATTCTTGTGTTCTAGTGTATCTGGAATTCCTCTGTTACCGTGAGTGAAAATCTTGGTATTTCACCACAAATCTCAGGAACAGTAAGGCAAGACACACTTATCTTAAAGAAAGTAGGTTTACTGAACATGATTTGTACAGACAGGAAACACTCCTATGCTTTAATTAGTTTTATATACAAAAAAATAAAACATTTAATAGACTCAGGCAGGCTAACTAGGACAAGATAGGGCCTCTGCTGGGTTGTGCTGTTGAACAAAATAGGTAGACAGCTCTTTCAGGGCTTTGTAACGATGAGAGATAGAGTTCTTCACAGACTTGGGCATTTCAGCATATCTAGGAAAGACATAACTTGTAACTTCAACATGAGAAGCTGGACAGACTAATCTAGAGCAGCTAGTTGTTATAAATGCATTAATTAAATTTACTCTACCTCTTGGCTTAAATATTAAATCAAATATTTGATCAAATACCCTTCTCATATGAGATATGGGAATTGCCAATGGAATATCTGTACTAAAATCATTCATTATTAAAATGTTAGATTCATCCAAATGCCTGCTGACAAACACATTCATAAATACTTATGGCAAAATTGGCATTTTGTGGAACAGAATTTGCACTTTTCTTAATACTTTAATGTACAACAGAGACTGGGTAATTTTACTGACCCACTATAACTATTTAAATAATGAGAAAACACTCCCTTACGTCTGAGTGTAGCCTTCTGGCTGGAAGCATGGGTCCCATCCAAAATCTCGAGGTCCTCTCGGATCAACTATATGTCCCTATAGGGAAAAGAGATGTTTAATGTTGAATTTTCATTCAGTTGGGCCTTACATAAAAACTAGTTCAGTGTGAACCAGGCATTGACTCTGGGGAATTTGTTAACAACTTCAGAGAAGGCTGGAGGGAACTGCAAAGGATTGGTTGCCTTTTCTCATTCACACATTAGTTACTTAATCTTTTCTTAAAAAGGTAAAGGTAAAGGTTCCCCCCGCACATTTGTGCAGTCGTGTCCGACTCTAGGGGCCGGTGCTCATCTCCGTTTGTTAGCCGAAGAGCCAGCGTTGTCCGAAGACGCTTCCACGGTCATGTGGCCGGCATGACACCCGCGGAACGCTGTTACCTACCCACCGAAGTGGTACCTATTAATCTACTTGCATTTGCATGCTTTCGAATTGCTAGGTTGGCAAGAGCTGGGGCTAGTGCAGGAGCTCACTCTGTCACGTGGGACTAGGGATTCGAACCTCCGAACTTGTGACCTTCCGATCGACAAGCCTGGCATCTTACCCGCTGAGCCACCACGCCCAAATCTTTTCTTAGTAGTTCATAATTGCTGTGTATCTTAACGCTAAGAAATATTGTTAGACAAGATGACAAAATCAACCAGTGGGCTCTATCTTCTACTATCCTGTCTGGCTTTCGCTGTTTCTTTTTCTTGTTCTGGAAGAGTTTTAATTCTCAACATTCAGGTTTGCTTATATTTGATTATGTTTGGTGTAAAGAATGTCCAAGTTCTCAAAGTATTGGCTGTTAAATATTGGCCTACAAGAACCCAAAAAGTCTTTGTTTTCCTATGGATCAAGCTACAAAATTCAAATCAGCAAAAGAACAGAGCTGACAAAGAAGGCAAGAAATCAGCAAAATAAACAGCTTAATATTTCTGAAGCAAATAATTGACATACAGCAGTATGTGAACACTAGTCCACAGGAACAGAGCTGGTCAGTTCATAGTCCATACCCTCCATGTGGCCCTCCACACCCCATTTATGACTTCTCAGAATTCTAAGATGCATGACTAAAATTCAGCAGCACAAGCAACCATTTTTTGGCAGGGAGAATTTTGTTGTTCCTTTTCAACCATTAACCTGCCGCTGCAAAACTTGCAACAAATTGACAATTTTGGGAGGTGCATTTTCCATTTAAACTCTTCTAGCGACATTAGCCCGTGCAGCAGTTCAGGAGTCTGACCCAGTAGAAGTTGCCGGTCCCCACCCTAAAGTGAGAAACACTGCAACCCACAAAGAGTAATAAAGATGAATCAGAGAGGATCACGCCAGATGATACCATCACTCTTCATTCCCAACTCAACACAGAAATGTTGAAGAAGTGTGGCTACAGTTATCAAGCAGTGATGCCCAATTCTGTTCACCCATCCTGGCAAAGGTGCACTCACAGCTAAGCAGGCAGCTGCATGGAGTCATTAAACAACTGAATTGGAAACAGGGAACCTCCACAGCAGGCACTGTTGAGATATTAAAGCTGTAAATGTACCTGGAAATATGTCCATTCAATGCTATCAGTCACGTCAATCCTACAGAGTAAACCAGCCAACTTACTTACCTTCCTTCCTTCATTCCTTCCCACCTACCTACCTGTACCGTTTTTATATTTGCTATAAAATAAGTTTAGTTACATCTCTCTATGTGATAACACCAGCCTACTTTGGCACTACTCAAAAAATAAATGAGATTAACATTGGTGAAGCACTTGAACCCTGTTTAAGATGTTATAGATGAATGCTGAAAATGGCTATTATTATGCTGAGAAAAGGAAATACACAATCCAATTCATTGAACTAATAGTTCAATTCTTCTGGTCCTTCTCATTTACTAATTCAGATAACCCAACATTCTCATACACACATGAGTCTGGCCTTTGAATAACTTTACAGGATCTTCTGGACTTCCAGAGCTGAAGGCAAAGGTGCAGAGAGCATAAGCAGATTTATCTTCAAATCCTGCTAACAGTTTGTAGAGACCTAAGCAATAAGGAAAAAAAAAGGCATATGATATCTTCTGGAGTAAATTTTGCTTGACAGAAGGAAAGCTGTGCAGGACACAAAATGGCAGTTTATAGGTTTTGGAATTTGAGCAGGTATCCTTATGTCTAAGCCATATATATCAAACAAGAACCAATAGGACCACTAATGAGATGGGCAGTGACTAAATTTGATAGATAGATAGATAGATATTTAAATAGATGATGTCAACATAATTTAGGTTTATGGGAAAATGGCTAAATAAGATATAAGATACGGAACATTAGGACCAGTTCTGCCAAATGGAAGCCTTAGTATTAAATCAGATAAACACAAAGTCTTTCTAGTATTTTATTTATTTATTTATTTATTTATTATTTAAATTTGTAGCACCGCCCATCTCCTCTACACCAGGGAACTCTGGGCGGTTTTACAAGTTATCCTAGCTTTCTACTGGAAAGTACCATTCAAAGCAGAATTGAATAGCACAGAATGTACCTGCAAATGCAAACCAAAAGAGAGGATGGAAGGGTAGCATGCAGAATATTGGAAAATAAAATAATCAGGAATAAAAGCATGCCACTTTAAAAATGGAAATAAGAGAAATGCAGAGTGGAGTGTATAACCAGGTGTGGGTTATGGCAAGGCCAGCAAAACTGCAATGTTGGCAAGAGAGCGCATCATTCGACACTTGAGTAACAGCAGATTACTTCATGAAGGGAGCAACCCAATCCCAGAAGCAACTTTATGTGAAAGCAATGAATGAGAGCCAGTTTGGTCTAGTGGTTAAGGTGCTGGGCTAGAAACCAGGAGACAGAGAGTTCTAGTCCCGCCTCAGGCATGAAAGCTGGCTGGGTGACCTTGGGCCAGTCCCTCTCTCTCAGCCCAACTCACCTCACAGGGTTGCTGTTGTGGGGAAAATAGGAGGAGGAAGGAGTATTAGGTATGTTCGCCGCCTTGAGTTATTTATAAAAATAATAAAGGCAGGATAGAAAATACAAAAATTAAAAAAAAATTAATTACCTTCTGGCTTTAGCTTTTCTAGGAACCATTTTCTGAAACACAAATTCAGGCAAAAATCATATTCTTCATTATCACAAGCATAATAAAAACACCTGAACATTATTCAACAAGCTAGGCAAAACCAAAATTATCTGTTAAATAATTAACAGTTACCAAGTATTTAATTCAAATAACAGCTCTATTTTTGTACAAGAGTTCCAAGAAAGTGTACAGTTTAAAGTAGAAGTATTAAAATCTCATAGAAAACTAAAGAACAGAAATATCAATAAGTAAAATCCAGCAGAGATATAAAAGTAACAGTGAAAAAACTGGTGCTGAGCCTGACAAATTCTTGTCCAGCAAAACTAATGCAGTAATGGCATGTTTGCACTCTTTTACTGTCTGCCTTACCAGAAATACAAGAAATCAAACATAAGTTAAAATAAAGGTTTGCTTAACAAGAGTTTATAGTGGATTCCTCTTCTCTTCTTGCACTGCAATGGGAACTAAAAATAAACAAAATGCAAGCACTTGGGCACAGCATTTTTGTTTAATAGCCCAGCTGGATTAGGCCAACCGTCACCCAGTTCAAGATTCTGCCAATGGGATGCATTTTGGATGCTCATGAGCCTGGGTGGTGGATAATAGCCCACTTCCACCATCACTTCTCAGTAAGCAGTATTTAGCCCATGTTGCCCATGATTCAGTAGGTGTAAATGGTCATCCGTATTAGTAAGGACTAGACAACCCATGACCCATTGGGTCATCGTTTCAGAGATATTTCCTTACCAGGTTCCTCAATACCTTCAACAATGGCAGAGCTTATAATGTACTGGAAAAGTTCTTAAAAATTCAGGGAGAGATGTACCTGCCTTGAAAGTAGCCAATGTTGAGCTGTATAGCACAGTCAAACATCGAAGTTGAGCACAGGAAATGTTTTATGACATTTTGTATTATGTCATAAAATGTTCTATGATAATTTTTATATCATAAAATGTTTTATAAAATTTGCCAAATTTCTATTCCACAAGAGTCATAGGTCCCAGATTTTGGATGCATTCTTTAAGTTAGCCCATTTGAGGTACCTTAGTTCAAAAACTATTTGCCTATGACACACAGTTTTGCCCAGTTAAAGGTTACAAAGTACAAACAGACACGAAAGTTTTAGTGGTACATAGATAGATTGATACACTTATCTTCCATGAAACTGCCCACTCCCCTTTTAAAATTATCCAACTTGGCTGCCAAAACACAACAGTTGGCAACAACCATCAGTTTAACTATATATTTTGTACAAAGGCATTTTCTTCTATCAGTCTTGAATCTTCCTACATTTAGTTTCAGTGGATGACCTCAAGTTCTAACAGGGTGAGGAGAAAAACATCTATCCACATCATCTATATTATGCATTGTTTTATATACTCTATCGTGTTTCTCTTAATTCTCCTTCATTCCAATTTAGAGCCATAATCAGTACAGTCTTTCCTCATAGGGAAATAATTGTGATTTCCTTTTTTTCATACCTTGCCTAGTTTGTCATTCATTCATTGTTGTCCCTTCGAGTCAGTCTTGATTCTTGACGATTGCCTGGACAAGTCCCTGCTATTTCCTGGCAAGGTTTTTTGGAAGCTATTTGCCATTGCATTCTTCCTAGGGCTTAGAAAGAATGATTGGCCTAAGGCCACCCAGCTAGTTTTGTGCCTAAGGCAGGACTAGAACTCAAGCTGTTCCGGTTTCTAGCCTGGTGCCTTAACCACTACACCAAACTGACACTCTAGTTTTGTAATATCCCTTTTATAGTGTAGTGTCCAGAAATGTTCACAATACTGAACTGAACAGGGGGGGAGGGGGGCTTTCTAATAATTCCAAGCATCAAAGCATTCAGGAAATTACCGGCTATGCTTGGCAATCATAGGACTAAGTCCAAGTGCACTGACCTCAAAACTCCGTTCCATCAACCTATAGTAAAGGAGGGAAAGGAAACAATGGTATTCTACTGGAGCTGGGAGACCAGTAAAAATATTTTGTGAGCTTTGGAGTCGTAACTTTGTGTAAACTTGTGCCACTAGTCTAGGCTGCTAGGCTTAAGTCTGTAAGTCCTTTTTTACTGTAAGTAAAAAAGTCTTAAGTCTGTAAGTCCTTTTTTACTGTAAAAAGGTAAAGGTTCCCCCCACACATTTGTGCAGTTGTGTCCGACTCTAGGGGCCGGTGCTCATCTCCGTTTGTTAGCTGAAGAGCCAGCGTTGTCCGAAGACACTTCTATGGTCATGTGGCCGGCATGACACGCGTGGAACGCTGTTACCATCCCATGGAAGTGGTACCTATTTATCTACTTGCATTTGCATGCTTTCGAATTGCTAGGTTGGCAAGAGCTGGGGCGAGTGCGGGAGCTCACTCCGTCACGCAGGACTAGGGATTCAAACCTCCAAACTTGCGATCTTCCAATCGACAAGCCTGGCGTCTTACCCACTGAGCCACCACGCCCCTACCAATATACTGTAGAAGGAAGATTAACATAAAGTAACTGTGATTCCATTAATAGATTCCATTGCACAGTTGCCAAGGAATAGTTGAGGGTTTTATTCTGCAATATCTCAAGAGACAAGTATTTAGAATTGCTAGGCAGTTTTGTAGTCCCAATCTAGTAGATTCAATAAAGTTTGCAGTATACTCAGAAGTCACACTGTTCTCAATGGAAGTTCTCTCTCCTGAATAAATGTCATTAAGTTTATAGCCCTACTCATAGGGCTACAGTCCTATATAGTCACACTAAACTCAGGACTTATTTCCCAATTGCAGTCGCTAAACGAGGACTACCTATATGGTTTTCCCCCTCTCATTTGAAGGGGAAAAAAGTGCTTTGAGACACATGTAGTTGCTCATGTAGCACCTGTTGGCTTTTCCTTAAAATAGCTACATCTTTTCCCAAGACTGCCCACTGCAGCATAATCCCAGGGAAAAATGTCTCTGCTTTAAGAAGTTGCCAACAGGTCTTATGTGCATGCCCACATGCACTCCAAGGCATATATATTTTCTCCCAAATCTGAAGCATTGTACAACCTTACAATTGTTTTTGTACACAGACATCCAGTTATGTGTGAAGTAGAACAGCCCAAGCACATATTTAGACCTCTGCCTTCTCCACTTTCCCTTTTAAAAAGGCATATTCTAGGGATGCAAAAAAGGCAATAGAACTTTCAGTCTAGATAATTATCTTTTGTATATGAGGTCAACATAATCTCCTTTGTGCCTAATACTCCTTCTCTCCTCGTCTGTTTACCTCCAACCTGCAGTATTTTCCTTCTTCCAATTATCAGCTACCCTCTCAGCAAATGCTTGAGTCCTACTTACATATATGGTCCTGGGAGACCTCCAAGAGCAGTGAAACACAAACAGGTGTCTTCTACTATGACTGGTCCCTGGATCTGTTAAGAAAAACATAATAAAAGCTATTAAGAAACAAAACAGCAATGAAAATCTACTGAATTAATTTTTGGAAGTAGCCCTACTTATTGTAAATAGGCTTTGTAAAAAATTTAGGCAACCTCCTCATCCCAAGTTAATCTCTGCAAAACTAGCTGTGACAGCAATAATATAATTTGCAAATTTGCTGCAAGAACCCCAGTTAGGAATGTGTATACTGTACATGCCAAATGGAAATAAACAGAATGTCCTCATAGTTGGGCTCAGCACTTTTAAAGATTACTGTGATATAAATGTAATCAGAGCTAACATAATGTCATAGCAGCAAGAGAAATGTTACATTAACCTGCTACATGGGTACCATATTCATTACATATAACTGTATTTGTATTATTTTTTTTCCAGTGTTACAATTGCATTTAACTGAAATGGGCAATTGAGTCCTTTGAGTTGTAAAGAGTTACTAAATATAATTCTAGTCATGCCTCATCATTATAAATATAAAATGTGTGATAGTCTGCTGATGATTTCTTGTTCATAACCATGTAGAGGATTTTTGGAAAAAATATGGAATCTATCACAGAAATGATAAAAAAAAGGAGAGGGAGACAATAGCAGAATACACACATGTCAAATACAGTATGATACAGAGATCAGATTGTATCTTTTAACCATACAGCCAAACATTAAAAATGTATTCTTTCCAAAGTCAAAACTCCTCTCTATGGAATATACAGCCAAGTTTATCTGAGCATAAAGTGTGAAATCCCCCCTGGCTTTCTGAGTTTTTTATGACCTTAGGCCAGCGGTCCCCAACCTTTTTGGCACCAGGGACCGGTCGTGGAAGAAAATTTTTCCATGGACCGGGGCGGGGTGCGGTGTTTGCAGGCGGGAGCCAATTGTGCACACCGGGAGGCGGGGTTTGCAGGGGGAGCCAATTGCACGCACCAGGGGCGGGGTAAGCGCGCACACTGGGTGGCGGGGTTTGCAGGCAGGAGCCCCGCGGCCCACTTCCTAACAGGCCGCGGCCCACAGGTTGGGGACCCCTGCCTTAGGCTATGACCTAAATTTTTATCTCACAAGTCATGATTAGAACCTGCTTAGCTGCTTCCTGGCATTTCTGGATAGAAATATCATCAGGCTCCCCTTGGTACTCAGGTACTAAAAAAAAAAAAGAGTGAGATTAGTGTTGAACTGTAGTTTGCTAAGACACAAGACCAATGGAAATGCAAACTCACAGTCTATTTTCTTTGCAACCAGTTTGTATGGAAAGGAGTCACCTAGAATCTGAATCACCTGCAAGATAAAGAGGAGCAGTTAGTTTTGCTACTAGTAAGCTTTCACAACAGTTCCATCTCTTAACCATACCTTGGACAATGTGGCAGTGCCTTTATTATGGACTATGCTTCTCTGAGAAGCCCAAATGGCACGTTCTCTTCTCATATTTCAGAAAATGGTTAACACCTTCCTGCTTCATCAAGTATTCATCTCCACTGGCCCTGGGCATCCATCTGTGCATCTATATATCTGTTCAATTTATTTTTATGTGGTGGTAACTTTTTCTGCTTTGCTTTTACTTTCTTCTACACTGGCAAGAGTCATTTGAGCTGTTAACAAATATAGGATAAAGAAAATTTCTTCTGGGGATGGTATTTCTGGACTAACAGTTCCTAGTGATGTCAATCAAAAAAGTTTCCCCATCAGATTATTTCTGGATTTAAAATATGAAGAAAAAGGTGAGGAAACACAGCAGTGCTACGAATAGAAGATGCCAATGGTTGGATCCATATAATGGATGGTTTTGGATTAAACCTTCATTACTTTTCACCAGCGTTTGCTAGTTGCAAAAATCCAGGCAACCCCTAATTGGCAGCAAAGAGATACAGAAGACTTGGTTGTCTGGACTATTGCAGCTCAGAATTGATAGCCCAAGCATTGTAGAATTTTGCTCTAGCGCTGAAGCAATCCACACCCTACTTTTCATAACCAACGAACTCATGTTCTGCCTATTTGTGAGTCTTAGTGGGACATATGTAGAAATCCCGGCCCTTCCTAGGGCTGGCCCCGTTTCATTCGTCAGCCTAAAACAGTGTTTCTCCACCTCAGCAACTTAAGATGTGTGGACTCCAACTTCCAGAGTTCCCCAGAATGCTGGTTGGGGAATTCTGAGAGTTGAAGTCCACACATCTTAAAGTTGCTGAGATTGAGAAACACCGGCCTAAAATGTCTGTGAAGGTTCTCAGTCATCCAGGTGGAATTGTCTGTAGCTTGAATCATGTCAACTGGATTTCTATTTTCTCAGTGGAAACATTTCGCTCCTTATCCAAGGAGCTTCTTCAGTCTGAGCAAAGTTGGTAAGGGAATCCTAAATATGTTTCTAGGTAGCTGTGTGACCTTACACCTGGGGCTAGGTCATGGTTATATTGAGATGTTATTTTAGGTCCTTTTATCATCTAAAGGAGGATCGTTAAGATCACCATGCTGCTGTTGAGCTTGTGAAATGGTCTTAATCTTCCTAGGCACAGAAGAGATATTTCTTTCTCCCGGCTCTGTCTTCTGTGCCTAGGAAGATTAAGACCATTTCAAAAGCTCAACAGCAGCATGGTGATCTTAACGATCCTCCTTTAGATGATAAAAAGGACTTAAAATAACATCTCAATATAACCATGACCTAGCCCCAGGTGTAAGGTCACACAGCTACCTAGAAACATATTTAAGGATTCCCTTACCAACTTTGCTCAGACTGAAGAAGCTCCTTGGATAAGGAGCGAAACGTTTCCACTGAGAAAATAGAAATCCAGTTGACATGATTCAAGCTGCAGACCGGCCTAAAAGTACCAAGTTCACCATTCGCAGCAACAGAAAAACAACTAAGCACTAGCAAGTGCCATCACCCATCAGCTTTGTTAACGACGGCAGGAAGCCACGGAAGGCCGCTGCCCACCTCCTCCAGTTTCTTAACGTTGCCGGTGACAAACACCACGCTTCGCCCAGCCGCCGGTGTCATCGCCATGGTGCTCTGGCGCCTGCGCAGTTACTCAACCAACCACATCTGTAATCCTCGGCGTTCCCCGGAGCAGCCTTTCACTCCAAAGACGAGCGAGCTTTGACCGCATACGACGAATCACGCTGCTGAGCCCATTGCAGAGCAAATTCTGAAATCCATTGGACGTAAGAGGCAAAGATGGAAGGCCTGACCAACCAATGAGCTTTGAGCGTAGAGGAAGCTCTCGGGGAGGAAAAAAATTGTGGGAGGATGGAGACCCTGAAGATACTTCCGGCGTGTTTTTCGCTCGTGCGGTCGCGTCCTCGTGTCCTTTCCTATGGAACCCCTGCAGTTGCTTCCGAGACATGCTCGAGATTTTGCTTCGTCGGAGTATTGGGAGCGGTTCTTTCGGGAGCGAGGCGAGCGCGCATTTGAGTGGTATGGAGAGTGGCCAGGACTCCGATCGACTTTGGGGCGGTACCTGCGCCTGCGGGACTCGGTGAGACATGACGGACTGAACGGGGAAGAACAAAGTTAAGGGAAAGGAGGGGACTTGCAGGTTCGCGTTCAGCTGGGCAGGGCATAAACTTTATTCAATTAAGGCATTACTTGGCTCCCGGAGGAGTTTTCAGTGGTCAGCCAAAGGTTGTGTTCGCACGATACGTTTAACGGGTTATGGTTAATTGAACTGTAGTTTCCTCAAACCAACTTTCGGGGCTTCGTTCGAGCTACTTAACCATAAATTAGCCACACTGGTTGGATGTACATCACAACACACTGATCCACTAACTAACCGCCACCTTTTCGGTTACCTTGTAGTGTCAACAGAGTCCCTGCATTCAGGTTTGCTATCTGACATCTAGGAAGGGAGAAAGAAGAACAAGCTCAAGAATTAGTTCTAGTTTTTAAAGTCACAGTTCTTGCCCTGATCAGCTTGGATGAAAGCAATTCAGACAGCCTGATCTCTTACTAGAGGCCATGATTCTGGTAACTCCTGATTCTGTTCTCCTTAGGCATTGGATGGAGAGAAGAATTGTTAATTTTAATTTGATTTGATAACCACCTAATAGAAAGTTCCATTTAAAAAATCTCTTTATGGTCATGGGATTTATACCAAAATAAGTGTTCTGCAGTGTGCATTTTATTTATTTAAATACATTTATTATGTATTTAAAGCCTTTATACTTCACTCTTCTGCTGGAAAGGCTCCCACAGTAACTGACAGACTAATACTAGCAAGACAGTCTCTGTCCTCAGTTTTACAATATAAAAGATGCAGAATGAAAGGGCTGAGAAGAAAACAAGAAATCCCAAGCACATCTTTGTGTATTACAAAATTCTTACAACTACTGGCAACAGAGCCATGCAGGTGAAAACAATTTTAAAAATTGCTGGACTCTTGGCTGAGCTGATGGAATGGCTCTGCTTTTTGTCTCTGGCTGATATAATGTAATATCTTGGATAACAGCAATCTTCATGGGAAGGATTGATGGTATTCCTTCTCCATCCCTCTAGTTATTTCACCTATGTAGACTAAAGTGATAAAGAATGAATATATTAGGAGTACATCATTCTAAAAGTAATCTTAAGCTTTTGCCTTATATCTTTAAGTTATAAGCCAAGGGATGGGGTGAATTTTTTATTGATCATGTAGGAAGTCTGTGGGAGTCTTTTTAGTTGAAATACAAAATTGCTTTAAATGTCTTACTTTATCTATGTGGTCCATACCGACAGTCTGATTTAGTCTTAATATAGTCTGATAAATATCACTTTATTCCTATTCCATTTTCTGCTTATGCAGATAAGTAGTGAGAGGAAGCCAACCTCTTTCTCACTCCTCCTTTATAAGCTGAAGTCTAAAAATACGGGTTTTTTGCATGGACCCTGAAGAGGGCTGACTTGAGACATTTTGATACCTCAGGTGTAAACTTACAACTTTCCCCAAGTTGACCTTACTAAGTTTATATTTCTCTTCATTAATTTCACTGGCCTTTATTTTAAAATACCCAGTGAACTGTATACAAGTTATCTGGGATCTACTTTCATTTTAGTTTCAATACATTTTATTTACTTTTGGAGAGCCAGATGCTGGAACACTTTTTATGAAAAAAACCCTGAAAATCTCTGTAATTTTGGTTTGCCTAAAAGAAACATGACATTTCTTCCATAATTTTCCACTAGATTCTTGTTGTTGGCTGTGGCAATTCAGAACTAAGCGAGCAGCTCTATGATGAAGGGTATCACGATATCATCAGTGTGGACATTAATGAGCTGGTTGTCAAGCAGATGCAGGAACGTAGCACGCATCTGAGACCCAAAATGGCTTACATGGTCATGGATGTACTGCAAATGGATTTCCCTGACGGGCACTTCCAGGTGGTGTTTGACAAAGGCACTCTTGATGCCCTCCTGACTGATGGAGAAGAAACCACTCTGAAAAGAGCTGAAAGAATGTTTGCTGAAATTGGCCGGGTCCTGCAGTTTGGAGGGCGTTACCTGTGTGTCTCCTTGGCTCAGGCACAGGTATTAAAGGCAGCTGTGGAATATTTCTCTCAGGAAGGTTGGATGGTTCGAATACACCAAGTCTCTGGCCAGGAAGCAGGCACTTCAGAGCAAGAATTTGCTTTGCCTGTCTTTGTTTATGTTATGACAAAGATCAGGCCGGTCCCAGGCTCGGCTTTATGCATTTTGGAGCTGTGTACTGAAGCGCAAGAGAAACCTGCCCGGTTCAAGAACAGTGAGCATCTGATTGACGCGGTGAAGGAGAGACAGCACTACTCTCTGCTGCGGAGCCAACTCAATAAGAACTCCAGTGTAGGGACCATCTCTCTGGATCTCTGCAGCAAAGACACTGGCCAAGCCCGGTATACTTTACACGTAGTGCATAGCCCAAAGATGAAAGGGTCACGTGACAAACAATTTGCCATCTTTATCAGTGAGTTAATGTGTTCCTTATTCAGTCCACTTTCTGGAGATCAGATAAAATTCAAACAACCCAAGATCCTTTCTGTCTTTAGATTCTCTCCCTCAGACACTGCTAATGTTGTTTCAAGAACAGACTGTTGAGCAAAATTTGCAGTATTTTCAGGTATACTGAAAAGCAGTATTTGGAAGGGCAGCAAAATCTATTCAAATATTATTTATGGTTTTGGTGAATTTGCCAATGCTAGCTAGCAAATGACCTTTGGGATTTTTTTCTCTGTGCATTTTCCTTCTTTCATCCCCAATGAAAGCACCTGCAACTTTGAGTAGGCTCATATCAGACAGGAAAAAAAGGGTTGAAAATGATTAAACATGCTGTATCATAAAATTGCTTTCAGGTATCAATTCATATTCTGATATCTGATTGATCTTCTGACTCACAAATAGAGAGGAGTTATCAAAATAATAATTACTGCAGTTTTTACAGAAGATGATTTTAGATATTTTTTGCTTGTCCTCATTTTGGTGGATAAAAGGTCTTAATATTCCCAGCACTTGCTTCTAAAACATTTGAGTTGAGGCCCAGACCTAAATTAATGTGACCATTTGTGGGACATATGGAGCTTGTTTCCATTTTTAGGTGGCCTACAGAGCCATTCACACCTTTCCAGTATATCATTAATTAATTTTGAATAGTTGAATATAATATATATTGCTCTAAGAAACTAGAAATCGAAGCTCTAAGCAAGGATAAATATCAAGAACCATGGTCAACACAGTATGAATCACCAAAATCTGTTCTGATTTAAATATCCCATGAAATTGAAATATAGAATCTGCATTGAAAGGCCCAAATTTTTGATGAGGCACAAATCCCTTCTATTGCCTATTCCAGTACCACAGGGCAGAGAAACTGAGTGGCTCTTTGGTACGGAGGAGGGACGGAAGCAGTTGGCTGTGAGTGCAGGATTCTGGCGTCTGGTAACTGTGGCCTTGCACAGAAATCAACACTATGACAATATGGGAGCCATCCAGGCAGAACTGTCAGAAAAGGTGATGGAGCTGGCCCCCCCTGGTCTTCCAGCCCAGCAGCAGGTATGTCTTCTCTCTGGCTAATGACCAGTAAAAGGTCTGTTTCGTCCAGCATTCTTCTCCAACAGTGGCCCACCAGATGGCTAGGAGAAGCCAACAGGCAAGATGCAATCACAGTAGCACTTTCCTGATGGTACTTTTTAGCAACTAGTATTCAGAAGCCTACTGCTTTTGACAACAGTTAATATGTAGCAGTTGTGACTAGAAGCTCTAGGTAGTTTTTTTTCCCTCCATGAATTTGTCAGTGATGATGTGAGGGCTTCTTTGAGCAATGCTGTGTGAATTTGCCAGACATATTTGTATAGCAGAAGCCGAAATTAATTTGTTCCATGACCTCTTTCCTGCAGAAAGGAGGGCCACTCAGAACCTCCCTGGCCACTGCTACTGCTAGATCAGGGAGAAACAGCAACCAGGTGACCACATGTCTTGGCCCAATGCCTAAGTTTCCATTTGTACGTGGTAACTGATGGCAAAATATGGGTCTATTCAAGCCAGGTACACTAAACGTCTTTAGGAAGGTTAGGTGGATCAAGAATACTTAGAATAAAATTGGCATTGCCTCTTGCCTATAAGAATACCAAAAACACAGTGTAGAAATCTTGTTCTGCCATCTCAGTATTGGTGCTGGGAAAGACTACCACCAAATCTAAGGTCCTAGAAAGCTGTGATCCTAGGTCAGATGGGCAGAGTAGATGGCGTTTATAATGTGCTTTGTATTCTATTTCCCTGCTCCTTGACAAAGCTTTCTGTGGGGTGGTGGCCTCATTAGATTGCCTTCTCTTGCAGGTGCCCTTTCTGTCCGTGGATGGAGACATTGGGATCCGTACCATCCAGTATCGTAATACTAGTCCTTTCAGCGGGGAGTATGTTATTGAGGATGTGAAAGGAGATGATGCCTGCTATTTCCGCCGCCTCATCTTCCTCAGCAACAGGAACGTAGTGCAGTCAGAAGCAAGGCTTTCATCCAGGGTATCCCACAAAGGTGAAATGAAAGCTGTGGCTACCAACTACCAACTGTCTTTTAGAATGGGGCTGTGAGGAGGAGTATTATGGGGAATGGATGTAAGTGGGAGGCTTGTACTGCAAGGCTCTGCTTCTCTCTCCAGCTTTCTGTTGTTGATCAATTTAAGGAAATGGTAGAAAGAAGCATAGAGACGGGCTAGTAAGACAAGGTGATGTTTTTAAGTTACCGAGTACAATATGCATTGCTGTCCCTCCTATCTAGCATCTCGTGTATTAAGAAGTGCAAATCCATACCAGTCTTTTCTACCAGGTGAATTTATGGCCCTTCAAATGTTGTTAGACTGCAACTCTCAGCATCCCTGACTACTAATCATACTGACTGGGCTGCCAAGAGTTGTAAGTCAGCAACATCTGGAGGGATATTAGTTTTGCACAGCCATCTAGTGAACAAAAATGAATTCCACCTGTTTCAAAATTACTCAGTAAGTTGTTGAAAACAAAACTATCAGAATTAGCTGTTGTGGGAAAAAGGGATAGAATTCCAAACTTGAACCCATCGGGGGGAGCGTTCGGGGGGGGGCTGGGGTATTTTGAGCAGTTGTCTCCTATCCCAGATAATTTCAATAATCAAATCCCCCCCCCTCTTTTATAGTTATGGCAGTATGCTTGCCCATCTAAGCTTGCTTTGTTTTCCCTTGGCCAGGTAATAAGCAGAAACAGAAGCAGAAGAAGAAAGCGGCCTCTAGGGACCATTTCAAACCTGGTGCTGAAGCAGCCGGTCAGGCCATTGACAAAAGCTACTTGTGTTGTGCTCACCACAGAGCTATGGTTGCAGGGCTATGTCTGCTGCAGAACCCTAAACACCTTCCAAGTGAGTAGGAAGCCACAGAACTGATTTTTCGAGTTTGGCCCCTGAATATTAAATGACGTTTGCATCAGGTCTCTGTCTACCATAGTTAAAATGGTAGGATCCTGGTGTCTCTCTGTGTGAGGCATTTGTAAATAAGGTTATGCCTCTAGTCCAGGGCTTTCCAAACTTTTCATGTTGGTGACACGCCTTTTAGCCATGCATAATTTCGTGACACACTAATGAGGAGTCCCCGCCCCCCGGCCCACGTGATTAGCTGCCGGCTCCAAACCCCGCCCCCGCCCCACGTGATTGGCTGCCGGCTCCAAACCCCGCCCCCCGGCCCACGTGATTGGCTGCCGGCTCCAAATCCCGCCCCCCGGCCCCCCAGTCTTGTATTGTATGTAATTGTAGATCAGAGCTTTCCAAACTGTGTGTCGCGACACATTTCTGTGTCGCGGCAAGGGCCCAGGTGTGTCGCAGGGGAACCCGGAAGAGGAGGCCATGCACCACGTGCAGCCCCGCCCATCCCTTGCCGCGCCGACAGGTCCCTGTTCTGAAGCCAGCTCTTCAGCTCTTGCCGCAGAAGCCAGGTGAGTTAGCAGCCCGGTAGGGCTGCAACTGGGGGGGAGGGTGCAGGGACGCGACTAGGCTGCCACGCTGGGGGGGTGGAGGTGCAGGGACCGCTAAGTGCGGCGGCCAGAGACATATCTTTTCCTTCCCGAGAAGTGCCATCGGCCTGAAAGCCGAGAAAGGGACGGGGAGGCGGCTCCGCTGCCCGCCTCGCATGGCCCTCGCCGGCGCCTGCCCGGTTTCCACCGCACTTCGTCGGAGAAGGTAAGACGCCGCGCTGGCAGGCGGGCGGCTGAGAGGCAGGCGGGTGGGCAGGCAGGGGGTCGCCTGCAGCGGGCTCATCTAACCATCCTTCCTGGAGCTGCTGGGGCCGGATGGAGCCATGTGGGACCGGCATCGCTCCTTCCAGCGGGCGCTCCAAGCCCAGCTGTTCAGCCATCGATCAAGGATCGATCAGGCCCGGGGGCAGGGCTGGCCAGGGGGCTGGGGGGAAGAGGGAAGACGGGTCCCTGTTGCCTGAGGCATCCTCATGCATCCTCCCCCCTCCCCCCACAATATGGCAGCAATAACAACCACAGCGACCACCACCTGCCGCGAAGGCTCTGGCAGAAATGGATCCAAGTGCGGAACGCTCTTCTGGAGAGTGGAAAGTGCAGGATCCCCGCTCTTTCTTGGGGCTTTCCTTCTCTTTCGGGCCCTGCCTGTTATTGCTGCCATATTGTGGGGGGAGGGGGGAGGATGCGTGAGGATATCTCAGGCAACAGGGACCCGTCTTCCCCCCCAGCCCCTCGGCCAGCCCTGCCCCCGGGCCTGATCGATCCTTGATCTATGCCTGAACAGCTGGGCTTGGAGTGCCCGCTGGGAGGAGCGATGCCGAGTCCCCCACCGCTCCATCCGGCCCCAGCAGTTCCGGGAAGGATGGTCAGATGAGCCCGCTGCAGGCGACCCCCTGCCTGCCCGCCCGCCCGCCTGCCTCTCAGCTGTCCGCCCGCCTCTCAGCTGCCCGCCCGCGGCGTCTTATCTTCTTCGATGAAGCGCGCTGGAAGCCGGGCAGGCGCCGGTGAGGCGCTCCTCTTGCCGCCCTCCCGCTGCGCTCCCGCCGGCGGCTCCTCTCCTTCCGCCCCGTCCCTGCACCGGGAGCCCTCTAGTTGCGCCGGAGCCGCCGGCAAGCTCCCTCGGCTCGGCCCCAGCTCAGCTCTCGCGGGCCGCAGGCCGCGCATCAGACCGCCGCCATCTTCTTCTCGTAGGCGATGGGTGGAAGCGGCAAGAACGCCGCCTGTCCGCTCGCCCAGTCCTGCCTCTGCCTGGATGGGGCCGCCGCCAAGGGGGAAGGGGAACCGCAGACGTGGGTGGCGCAGGGGCCATGCGAGGCGGGCGGCGGAGCCGCCTCCCCGTCCCTTTCTTGGCTGCCAGGCCGCTGGCACTTAAAGATATGTCTCCGGCCGCCGCGCTTCGCGGTGCCTGCACCCCCCACCCCCACGCGCGGCAGCCTACTTGCGTCTCTGCACTCTCCCCTCCAGTTACAGCCGTACCGGGCTGCTAACTTACCTGGCTTCTGCGGCGAGAGCTGAAGAGCTGGCTTCAGAGCAGGGACCTGTCGGCGCGGCAAGGGATGGGCGGGGCTCCACGTGGTGCATGGCCTCCTCTTCCGGGTTCCCCCGCGACACACCTGGGCCCTTGCAGCGACACAGAAATGTGTCGCGACACACAGTTTGGAAAGCTCTGCTCTAGTCTCTTCCATCCTCAAATTCATTAGCAGTAAGAATGGAGTTGGAAGTAGGATCATAAGGGTGCTAAAATGTATAATGCATATGCATTGACTAGAATTCATTTGGCCAGATTAAATTGGATTAAATGAGGAGATGCCTCTGAGCGAATGGTAAAAAGAAAGAAAAAAAGTGAAAAGCAAACAGACCCAAAGTGCAAGCTGCAGTAATTTGTTCAGCCCCCAGAGCTCTCCAAGGTGGTTCTGCCAAAATGTGCAGCAAATTATTTTAATCTTTTCCTATCCACCTGTGATTAGGGTTGCTCTACATGTAACCAAAACTTAGGGCTATCAGACCTGAACTCTGAAAATCCACATGGTCATTGGATGGCAGCAAAGACTTAAAAGAGTTTTCTGTATATCTTTCCTGCCATGTAATTCGTTGTCTGGATTTTTCAGTCCAGATCTGGTAAACTTACAGCTGGGCTGCAGCTTGCCTTATACAGAGGTGATCTTGCTGCATTGTGGTATGTGTGTTGATATATACTCCTCCAAGGAGGCATTCTCAAAAAACGGAGGTGTCTTTGTCAGCAGCTGTATCCGGCACTACTGGGTTCTTTGGGGCTCCAGGGAATGGACTGAAATGCAGCCTCAGAAAATCAGAATATGGAGCAGTGGACTTCGCTTCTTTTCTGCTCTTAAATCAATCGCCCACTGAGTTGGCGGTTATAATAGAGCTATAAGAAGTTTGGGCTTTGCCTGCATAACATTGGCATTGAGAGTTATAATATGGAAGTATCACATGCCACACTCTTTGATCAGAGCAGGATACCCTGCTAGATATGCATTTAATGTGTAACTACTCTGTGTGTTGTTTTCAGAGGCCCAGATCCATGTGCTAGTGATTGGCCTGGGTGGTGGCAGCCTTCCCCTCTTCCTCCATGACCACTTCTTGCAGTGCTATATTGATGTAGTGGAGATTGACTTTGCCATGCTGGAAGTGGCTACACGCTGGTTTGGTTTCTCGCCAGGAGACAGACTCAAAGTTCACATTGCAGATGGCTTAATTTATGTTGCCGGTCTTACAGCAGAAGGTAATGACTTTTCAGATCAATCCACACCAAAGCCATGATTTATGGATGTGCACCTCTTGGTGTTGTTTGTGTCCTTTGACTTTCTGAAAGCAAGTATTTCAGAAGCCTTGCAAAAGTCTGTGTGGCGCTTACTCTTTTGTATAGTTAAGAATGAGTTATTTTGAGCATGAAATGGTCCAAGAAGAAAAAGTTAATAAGCTCCCTTCTATTCCTGTAGCTTTAGTAGTAACACTTCTGTATATCAGAATTTGGAAAAAGAATTCCTACAGTACATGTTACTTATAGTTGTGTCCTGTGATGCTGTAAATCTGGTACTGATACAAAAACTTATTGTTCCACAAGGAACACAGAACCATCTAGCTCTTGTGGTGTCAAAATTCTTTATTTAAATGTTGCGCCTTGAGAACCACAATGCTAGGTAGGTTATGTAACTCTAAAACTTGCATTTACAGCTGGGCTGTGTTCCCAACTGACACATGTGCATATGTATGTGTGCTGTAGAACACTTCCTGTTTTCGAATAACGGGTCTATGCTATCAGTGACAGAAGTAAAATGCTATGTGTGGGCCATTACTTACCTTCTTGCTTATGAGTTGAATGCTGATAAAATAGACCTGTACTCTGATCCAGCAAGACAATTCTGGTGTTCTTAAGGTAAAATTATGAATATTGTTATAGATTGTTTTAAAACACAAATTGATGTCATACAGAATGAGCTTGGGAGGAAGTTCAAGTGGAGAAGCAGCAGTGAGAGCTAAACTTCTTTTGATGTTTACATTTTCCCCATTTTATAAAGGAATAAAACAGGTATCAACTGCAACTGTATCTGTATGTATCATAGCTAGGATGGTAACGGGGGGATGTATAGCGTAGGTCAGAACATATGCTACTTCCAGTGAATCATGACCTGGAAATCATAAGTACTGTATACTTTTTTCTTTTTTCAAAAATCACATAACGGTAGTCAGCTAAAATAAGTCTGATTATTGTGCTCAGTTTGATATGGCAAGTTTTTTTTGATGCAAGCAATATGCATCTGCTTCCTAGATTAATTTATAATGAATTCCTTGGGGAAATGGGTCATTTATCTTAGAGGGAGATGTTTTATGGGAAGTTCTGGTCAGTAGATAATCATATAAATCTAAAAAAAAAAGGGTATGTGATTAAATGCACTTGTATAAAATGTTTCTCAACTGCCTTTGGTTCTATTTAGCAAAGTCTACACCAATGATTAGATAATGTGATAGATAATATCTAAAGCATAGCTTTCCAAACTGTGTGTCACGACACTTTAGTGTGTCGCAACACACAGTTTAGTGTGTCGCGAAACAACCCGGAAGCGACGGCGGGGGCGCGCACGGCAGCGGCAGTGTGCACAGCAGCAACGACGGCAGCAGCGCACCATCAGCGCTTCCACGTTTTAGCGGAAAACACGCTCCCGCCGTGAGCGCCCCCGCCACTGTGCACGCCGCTGCCGCTGTTGGTGTGTCACCAACGGCGGCAGTTTGGAAAGCACTGATCTAAAGAGAGAAATCTTGAGATGGATATGTTTCAATAACTGATGTAATGGGAAGCAGATTCTGAGGCGCATAGGTTCCTTATAAGGGTATCCTTGGGTAGGGCCAGTCTTACTCAGTAAAATGGTTTTTAGATGCTCCTGGGCATGGATAGTGATTCTTTTCAGATATCTGGTCTAGTTTGCTGTCTGTATATTAGAATACAGAGCAGATAAGTTTGAAAAACAAAATACATTGTTTCCACAAATGTTATTGGCATCACAGTAAGCTCTATTTATCCTCATTGATGTTTTCTGAGAAATATGCTCCCATTTTTTCCCTTTCCTTCCCAGCTTCATCATCTTATGATGTAATAATGTTTGATGTGGACAGCAAGGATTCAACTTTGGGAATAAGCTGTCCACCACCAGCCTTTGTGGAGAAAACTTTTCTTCAGAAAGTGAGGACCCTTTTGAAAACAGAAGGTGAGGACCACTAAGTATTAAATGCCTGAGCAAAGTAGAATGATGAACTGCCTCTGTGGGAGCTATCCTGTCTTTTTATTTGGATCTACCTGGTATGAATTGTTCTAGAATCAGTGCTGAGAGAAAGTTTGTGAATTTTTAAAAATTGTTTGCAATCCTGCAGCACCGTAACCCATAGTGTGATCAGAATGACATCTATTAATAGATAAAGAGATTCTTGTTAAACAAACAACACAGAAAACACTGTACTGTGCCATGTCTTTACGGAATACATTGAGTCAGCATTTATTGTCTTTATTGGAAAAGTAAAGCCTAGGATAATGTACCGTATTTTCCGGCGTATAAGACGACTGGGCGTATAAGACGACTGGGCGTATAAGACGACCCCCAACTTTTCCAGTTAAAATATAGAGTTTGGGATATACGCCGGAAAATACGGTACTCGCCGTATAAGACCTCTCCTGGCCAAGTGCAGCCGCTCGCTCCCAGGAAGAGCAGGAGGACGAGCGCGGGGCGGCATACTGCATTGGGTCCCGTCGCTCGAAGGAGAAACGCGGGGAGGGGGGAGCGAGCTCCGTTCCCTCGGAGCAGCCTTGGGAAGGGAGGGGGCAAAACGCAGTGGCTCCACGACGGGCTCCAAACTCGTCCTCCTGCTCTTCCCTGGGGGCTGCGTTCCGGCGAGCGGCTGCACTTGGCCAGGAGAGGTCTTATACGGCAAGTACGTATTTTCCGGCGTATAAGACGACACCCGGCTTATAAGACGACCCCCGACTTTTGAGAAGATTTTCCTGGGTTAAAAAGTCGTTTTATACGCCGGAAAATACGGTACTCTTTTCAGGGGGTGAGTTGAATTAGATGTTCTAGTCAGTGAGATGACAACTGAGTGTGAGTTTGAGGGGGCCTCCCACATAAAACTATACATTGGTTGCCACATCAAGTCTGCTGTTCATTACACAGGTTTGCAAAAATGAATCATGCCCCTATCAAAAGAGATGTCTGGAGACCTCAGGAAAGGGTTGTTGATGTTCATAAGGTTGGAAAGGTCTACAAAACTATTGCCAGAGATGTTGGCCTCCATCTGTCAATGGTCAGGCAGGTAATGTACAAATGAAGAAAATGTAACATCTGGCAGAGAACAAAAGTAACGAAATAAAGTCTTTTATAAACAATAGAGTCTTTATATCAGCAAAAGCAGAGAGTAGCATTGGATATGTCGATAGTTTGAATGAGTTAAACTCTACAGTATTATCTAGTGATTAGAAAAGATGAGGTGGATTCTTGTACATTAAAAAAAATGAGCGCAGAAGGTAAAAGGGGGATTCCACTGGAAGGAAATATCCTGTTATGTAGTCTCGTTGATAATAATAATAAGCCAAACTCTTCTATTTTTCCCATCTGCAGGCATTTTTATTCTCAATCTGGTATGTCGAGACTCCTTACTTCAAGAGTCTGTTTTAGCTGCCCTCAAAGAGACTTTCCCTTTACTTTATACCCGGAAGATTGAAGGGGAGGTAAATGAGATCATCTTTTGCCAACAGCAGGACAAACTCAAATTATCTCCCAGAGACCTTCAAGAGAAAGCTCAGATTTTGGAGAAGGCACTGCGGCAACCTGGGCAAGAATGGGATAGCACTTATGTCCTGGCAGATATGCTAGAAACAATAAGACTGGTTTGAGGAACCATGTATGCGATGTTACAGCTAGAGTTGGAGAGAAGAAATACAGTCCGCTACATTCTCAGGGTAATGTGTTATACCAGTTGCAGATCCATATTTGCATACTGGACAGTGATTGGCCATCGGTTGAAAAGTTGGAGGAATAGGAAATGCCCGTTCTTTTATGGCTGAATTGGAAATCTACCATAGAGAGATTTTGATTTTGACATGAGGAGATGCCATAAAATGCTTCTCTGGAGCAACTCCTTGCTTTAGATTTGCCTGTTTTGCGTAGTCATTGAATGTTGAACATCGGCTGCAGACGAATACCCCTTTGTTCAAATAGCTTCTGTTTTATATTTTGTTACAAATATAAGGTATTGAAAAAGAAAGTGAAATTTCTGAATACAAGATGGATCATAGTATTTATAAAAAGGAAAGAACAAACTAGGAAGTAGATCATTATTTCAGTTTTATAGGAAAGTGCAATACTTGAGAGAATTCCTTTGAAAGTCTGTCTTGTATACAAAGATGTTTGAGTTTGTTCCAGTGACACAGTCTCTTGCACCATACTTGTGCATCCCTTTTTGACACTTCTATGGGATAAGGACAAGGCCCTTAGAAAGTAGAATCCTCTAGTTCCAATTTGGATCATCATCTGAGAAGCCACTGTCTAGATAGAAGCTTCCCTGCATTGTTTCTGGGCCCCTGTGACGGGATCTGTGGTGTAATTCCTAAAGCAAGAATTGATGACTTGGGAAATAACACGGAGGGGCAAAAACATTCTTCTGAAAGCTGCCCAAATTGTAACAAAGGGAAATATAGTATAGCCAGGCTTTACATTGAAGAATAAAAGATAGAAAAAAGTTTATCGAGATAAAATTTATTTTATTTGTGTGCTTCCCACTTCAAAGTGGCTGTGGCTGGCTAATAAAAATGTAGAATTTAAATTAAGACACTCACAATTCTGAACTGTCTTAATTAGGTAGCAAGCAAGGTCCCTGTGGCATAGTGCGTACTTTTACTTAAGGTAGAGTCAAAGAGTGTGGGTGTAAAGAAAAAGTGTTATCTGGCTTGCCAGAGCAGCTCTTCTTAGTTAGTAAGATCGTGTCAGATCTTGTCCAACTTGTCAGAAAAATAAATGCCTGGTTTTTATTCTTCATAGTTTCCTTAATTTCATGACCCGTGTAACAAGAAGGTTCCTTCTAATAAAAAAACACAGCTTCTGCAGGTTATACACATTCTCACTGAACATTGTGGATAGCAGAGTACTTCTAAAGTGCTAGCCATGCAGCAAGATACTGTAGCTTCCTTTCTACTCTTCCCCCACCCCTGTCCCTTGGCAGGGACAAAACCAGTTTCTTGGAAAAACTTCCTTTCCCTCTTCTATCCTGTCTAAGGGAGTACCTGACTGAAAAAGCAGCCAGCTGACCATGGTTCCATAAGGCTTCAGCAGCCACAGTATGGTATCTAGAAAGAACTGTCCTCTTCCCAAGATTCTGGAGTTGTGCGTTAGAACTGCCATTTGGCCTTTGCCATTCATTTTACCATGAACAATCAGCAGTGACCACACATGAACATATACTGGCCAATCTCAGTAGCCTTGTTTTGGACTACTTGAAACTTCTAAGCCATCTTCTAAAGTAATCCCCTTGGCAGGCTATGAAAGCATAATAGCTGCCAAGCAGTCCTTGCTCAGAAGGGAAGTTGCCTGAATGGCAGATTCAGACTGTCGTTAGAAAGTCCATCATGAAGCTGCATTTGTGTCAAGCTTCCAGGATAATTTCTATCTAACAGAGCTAGGTGCAAGATTCTTACTTGACCAGACCTTGAAGAAATCAAATAACTAAACTGATAGGGTAATATCTATATTATTCCATATTGTTAGGGCAATATAGGATAATCCCAAGTGTATTTGCCAGAGGTTCTGCAAGACAACATAAACAGGTTAAATAATATTTTCCCCAAAATAATACTTTTTGGTCTTTGGGGTGGATATTGCTGAGACTGCTAGCTATGGAAACAGCTGCTACTTAGAGCATTTTGAAACACTCTGAAGTTTAAAACACTTTGCAAGGAGATGCTGTGAGTGCAGCCCTTAAATCCATAGCTGCCTTCTGGTGAGCATAGCTCTGTATACTACCGTGCTTTAGCCAAATTCTAATCCTTCAGGAGCAAAAGAAAGAAAATGTTAAAATATGTTTTTGAGTAAAAGCAATGTTGAGCAATGTGGGCTTTGTTTCCTTGCCATGATGACCCAGAGTTAATTTAACTCAATTTTTTGCAGTTGTGCCGCACACTGAACCATAAAGTTAGCTAACTACATGGGGACTGTAGTAAAATAGGAATATTGCAGACAACTATTGTCACTTGAGGAGGGACAGGATGGAGGTGTTGTCAAAAAAGCTGTATAGTCTATATGTTGTACAGCTTCAAGAGAAATGCAAGAAGCAAAACCGCCCTCTGTACATGGCGTTTATTGATCTGACTAAAGCTTTTGATACTGTAAATCGTACTGCTCTCTGGACCATCCTTCTGAAAATCGGATGCCCTGATAAATTTGTGAACATCTTGCGGCTACTCCATGACGACATGATGGCAACAATCCTGAATAACAATGGCTCTCAAAGCGATCCACTTAAAGTGGAATCCGGCGTTAAACAGGGATGTGTTATTGCTCCAACCTTATTTGCTATCTTCATCACTATGATTATACACCTTGTTGAAGAGAAACTTCCTACTGGTGTAGAAATTATATATCGAACAGATGGAAAGCTTTTTAATCTTAGTAGGCTGAAAGCAAAAAATAAGGTAACTACAACTTCTGTTATAGAACTTCAATATGCTGATGATAACGTAGTCTGTGCACACTCCGAAGATCTTCAAACTATCCTAAACATCTTTGCAGAAGCATATGAAAAGCTTGGCCTCTCGATTAACATTAAAAAAACCAAAGTGCTTTACCAGCAAGTTCGAACCAATCCCTCCGCAGCACCATCAATCCAGCTTAAAGGTGTGTCACTAGAAAATGTCGACCACTTTTCTTATCTCGGCAGCCATCTATCTACAAAAGCCAACATCGACGCTGAAATTCAGCATCGCTTGAGCTCTGCGAGTGTAGCTTTCTCCCGAATGAAGCGTAGAGTGTTTGAGGATCGGGACATTCGCAGGGAGACCAAAATGCTTGTTTACAAAGCCATTGTACTACCAACCCTTCTGTACGCCTGTGAAACATGGACCCTCTACAAACGCCACCTCCAATTTCTTGAAAGATTCCATCAACGCTGCCTCCGAAAAATTCTGCAAATTACTTGGGAAGATAGGCGGACTAATGTTAGCGTATTAGAAGAAGCGAAAACCACCAGCATTGAAACAATGATCATCCAACATCAACTTCGCTGGACCGGTCATGTTGTTCGAATGCCTGACCATCGTCTTCCAAAGCAGCTACTTTACTCCCAACTTAAGAATGGAAAACGGAATATTGGTGGACAGCAAAAGAGATTCAAAGATACTCTCAAAGCTAATTTAAAAAAATGTAATATCAGCATTGAGAACTGGGAAGCCCTAACTCATGAGCGTTTCAATTGGAGGTCATCCTTTATTAATGGCGCTATGGACTTTGAAGAAGCACGAGTACAGGGCGAAAGGGAGAAAAGAGCTAAAAGGAAGGCACGTCAGGCAAACCCTCCTCATGACCGTCTCCCACCCGGAAACCTATGCCCTCACTGTGGGAGGTTATGCGGATCCAGAATTGGCCTTTATAGCCACTTACGGATCCACTGTTAAAATTTTACCTTTGGAAGACAATCTTACTCGGCTATGAGTGATCGCCAATGATAGTCTATATGTATTTTGTGTACTTGCTTGCTTTTCATCTATTGGAAAAACCCAGTATTGCTACGAGCTCCAGCCTGTGTCTGTTCTTTCCTGCACGTGATGTAAACACTTTCCTAATGATCTAAGCTGGTAGTAAAAGCCTCCCAAAGGTAATGGTGAGTACAGTATCCAGGGTCCTGAGAAAGTTTGTATTAAAATGAAGCAGCTGGATTTTTCTTTGAACTTTATTGTGGGGCAAGGTCTAGATGTTTGCCATGGGAAAATGCCAATGGTCCATCCATTGTTATTCAGCATTGCCAGCCTTTGAAGGAGCATCAGGTTACCCTTTCTCTGTTTCTGGTTCCATGCTTAGTCAACATCTCAGTGCTTCTGCTTCATATACTGTAGGCAGCACTTTTAAAAATAAATCAGCTGCATCTTGTCCTCACCCTGTTCATAGCCTGACAGAATAGTGGGGACTATTTCATTGTGGCTGGTTCATGGTAGACTCAAATGTGGTTCACTAGTTTATGTTGTGTGTTGTGCAAACCCAGCCTATCAAACGAGTAGCTACAGAAAGCCCCACCTAAGAAGTATATCTTGCAGTTGCTGCATCAAACCGCAGGGTGTTACAATTGTAAGAATGACATTTGTGTCAAGATTAGCCGATTCTGTTAGTGACTCAATGGCCACTAGACTCCATGGCACAGTGTCAAATAAGAATTCAGTAATTAAATAAGTGGGACCCTGAAGAATTGTGATATTCTATAAATTTATTTTTGATGACAAGCCACTGAAAAATAAAAATTAAAGAATTTTCTGACCTCCAATCACAAGAAGAGCAGAGGTAGGGATTTTTTAGTAAGTTTTATAACCTTTTAATTACATGTTTTCGTACAGTTTATTACACAATTTAGCATTAAAGAAGTGACTCAGGCAAAATTCTTTATAAATCTCATGGGGTAGGGTGGAGAGAGTTTAGCAATATTTTGCCTATTTCATTTAAAATCTAGCAACAGACTAGAGATTTTGGACTTGAGACAACTTTTTTATTTATAATATCAGGGCAACCAATAGCCATGAATTCTGTATACAGTTTTCAGAAGCTCTTTCTTACTTCCCAAGTAGACACAACAGGAAATCTCTTATGTTAGATATCATCCTTTCCAAATAAAGAATCCATCTTCAAAAATTAGTTAAGAAAGCACTGATTAATATTTTGTCTTTTGAATCATAAGAACTTGCTGATCCCATTGATGTGAACCTTTAATCTTGCTCTCAGGGCCAAACTAAATGTTAAATAAAATGAAAGATTTAAGTATTGTTTGTTTTTCATTTTGTTTTGTGGGAATTTTGCCAATTCCCAAAAGATTGGGAAATGAGGAAAAAAGAATGATTTGGCTGACTTAACTTTAATTTGCTTGGTGAATCAGTATACAGTAATAAGATAATATATTTTCTCATGATGGAGATTGTTTGAAAAGGTGGTTAAATATATCCCCACTTTGACTTGCCAGTGTCTTATTGGAGAAAACCAGAAGCTAAGAAAATAATTAGAACCAATATGTATAAATCCTCATAAAATCTATTATTCCTTTCTTGCATATTGCTTTGTTTCATAGTTAGCTGACCATAATGGAAAGATTAGAATACTGTACCTAGAGAATCAGTGGAAATACAAATATTAATGCACAAAAATGAGATATTTCTTGTTTTGCTTTCCAAAAAGCGGAGACATCACCTTGCCGACAAAGGTCCGTATAGTTAAAGCTATGGTTTTTCCAGTAGTAATGTATGGCTGTGAGAGTTGGACCACAAGGAAGGCTGAGCTCCGAAGAATTGATGCTTTCGAACTGTGGTGCTGGAGAAGACTCTTAAGAGTCCCTTGGACTGCAAGGAGGTCAAACCAGTCAATCCTAAAGGAAATCAACCCTGACTGCGCATTGGAAGGACAGATGCTGAAGCTGAAGCTCAAATACTTTGGCCACCTAATGCGAAGAGAGGACTCACTGGAAAAGTCCCTGATGCTGGGAAAGACTGAAGGCAAAAGGAGAAGGGGACGGCAGAGGATGAGATGGTTAGATAGCATCACCGATGTAATGAACATGAATTTGAGTAAACTCCGGGTGACAGTGGAGGACAGGAAGGCCTGGCGTGCTATGGTCCATGAGGTCACGAAGAGTCAGGCACGACTAAACGACTGAACAACAACTACTTCATTATGGGTAAAATTCATCCAACTTCTCTCCAAGGAATGGGTTTTCTGCAGCCACACCCAAGGCTGGTGAGATAGTTGCTTTAGATCACTATGAATATTACCCATATATTTTTAAAGGGCAGTGCTATTCTGTGTCTGTCTAACTAGCTGTTTAGCTATCAATCATTTGCTTAATGTAATGATGGGTAGCTTAAAGTTCAAAAATAAACTGAAGTGTTGGAAATGCTCCCTGATGTAAGGAAAACTATAGACAGTTAATTTTCCATATACAGAATCAGCTTCTGACTTAGCAAACATTGTATAATCAATATTACAACTTTTTTATTTAAACTCTTGGTGGTTGTTCATAACCATGTAATTAATGACTACAGAGTGTTCCAACCTCAGATCTTCAGCTCTCAGTGCTCCTTAACATGTCTATCTGTGTTCTCATCACGTCTCTCACCTTGTGTAACCATCTCCTATGCAGCAGGAACACATCTGATCAGATCACCAAACAATTCCTGCGGCTTATGTGTCAGACATTGGGATGCAAATATCTAACAATGACATTTGTTGTCGACTTGGCCTTATGAGATGGTTAGGAAGTTGGGAATGGAGATATTGATATAGTAGCTGCAAGGGGAAATTTGGTGGGAGGTGGCTTAAATTTTAACATTTTATTTTATTGTACTGAACTAATTAGGATATACTATTGGGGTACAAAACTCTGAGCAGCCACTAGATAGCAGCAGAGTGATGCACAGAACCTCAATTCTGCTGTCATCTAATAATGTAGATTTTTGCAGTCTTCATATGGCATGCCTAGAATTAATCAACAAAAGAAAAATATACATGCATACCAGAGTTATAAGAAAAAAAGGATGTCAAATCATGTTAATAAGCAGCACAAATGTTTAAAAATTGACCATGTTACTCAAAAAGTCTATTTCTTTTGTCAAAAAAAAATCATATGTTGATAAACAACACATATATGTATGTATGTAAATTTCCATTCAATCGTGTCCGATTCTCGGAGACTGCCTGGACAAGTCCCTGCAGTTTTCTTGGCAAGATTTTCAGAAGTGGTTTGCCATTGCCTCCTTCCTAGGGCTGAGAGAGAGTGACTGGCCCAAGGTCACCCAGCTGGCTTCATGCCTAAGGCGGGACTAGAACTCACGGACTCCCGGTTCCTAGCCCGGTGCCTTAACCACTACACCAAACTGGCTCTCATATCACTCGCTATTTTATTATAATTCTTTCAGCCAAACCTTGCCCTGAAAAATCTACAGTTCTTGATAGATTCCAATACCTACAGTAGCTAGGATACCTAGGGACATAGCTAGGGTGGAATGGGCCCCTCGTACTATGCAGACTGGCATTGAACGTGCACAGAATGTAATAACATCAAGCTCAGCGCACAGCCGAACCAAAGCAGTTGTTTTTTGCCTTTTTAAAGACCAAGAGCATGCACAGAGTGCAATGATGGGAACACATCAAATCAACAAGCCAAACCAAATACCTGAAAATTAAAATGGCAGCAGCAGTACTTTATCTTCCACGCAGGTAACCAGACAATGGCATGAAGAAGTCAGTTGAACCTCCTTCCTTCCTTTTCTTCCGCGTGGGCTTCCTTTCGTCTGCTGGCCAAACCGTCTGTGTGCCCTGTGGAGCATGAGAGACTGCGCACCTGCTCAAGACAGTGGGGTTAGTGGCTGGGCTCAGCAACAGCCTCCTTAGCCATGTACAGGTAGAGGCCTCAGGAGTGGGGCTGTAAAGAGTCATTCAAAGGTTTCTCTTTTGTGCCTCTTCATCTGCAAATATACTTACTACCTTTGGAATATCCAGTTTTCTGGCATGCTCATTCTCAACTCAATGCGCTGACCAGTCACTTAAACACTCTTGTGTCATGTTTCTTTCTTTCTAAGCAGGTTTTTTTATACACTTAAATTTCGAGGATGACTTCTACAGTTCCTTCTGTACAAAGCAAGCAGTGCAGATTTCCATTAAATCTGGTGCCAAACCATGATGTTCTGTATTGTTATTTGTTCAGCAGTATCAGAAGTATGTCTACAAGAATAAATTCTCCACCTGCATATAAAGCCGCCTCAGTTGCTACCATCAGGATTGCCAGTCAGAAAATGTAGAACTACTTTATTAAGCCCTGCAAATCAATTTTATCTGACAGATTGCTATGTCCGCTGTTATTAAAAAAACATGTTTGCACTGAAATGGTGCTCTGCAAATGTTGGTCAAATGGTGCTCTGCAAAGGTCATCATGAAGCTTCTTCATGTGGGTCTTTAAATTCCTGAAATATATGCGAAAATCTGGCCATTGCCACAGCACTGTCATGCAGGATGTTGTACTGACTTCTGGAGGTTTACCATCTTAAACGGTAAAACCCTGGGCTTGTTTATTAAAAAAAAAAAAAAGCCCAGGGGAAAACTATGTACTCAAGGAAAAAAAACCCATAATTAGAAAACCACATGTTTCTGCCAGAGTTCAAAGTGGCAGTCTTCACTATGCTAAGCAAAGAGCTTAACCGCTTTGCTATTTCAGCAGTGTTAGGAAGTAGAGGCACAGAACCTATTACTGTACTGTAAAGTGCATTGACGAAATGCACTTAAAAGCTGCTTGTTGTGCCTGCATGCACCAACATTTGTTGCTTTAACCGTGTACTGTATATATAAATTTAACTTAATTTTGTATAAAGAAGAAAAGTGATTGGAAAACACAGGTGGGAGGGCACAGCAGCAGGGGCATTGTCCAAAGGGCAGAAGTAGTAGCCTGCAGTCTGGACTTATATATTACAAGTTGTTGCCAAAGCGTCTCAGTAGGAACAAGATTTTTTACAGCCAGCTTAGAATCAAACTGGCATGAGCACAGGACAGGAGCAGCCCATCTGAGTTCCTACGGGACACAGAAACAGCCCAAGTAGTTAATACTATTGCATTTTAAATGTTTTAATTTAACTGACATAACCTTGTAAACTTTTTTTTACTAATGTCCCCCCCCTCTCGTAAGTGCTTATATAAGCAGAAAGATGAGGTATAAATTTAATTTCAAATAAATGTCAGTCCTCTTTAGTTTAATGGGCTTGACAGAAGACAAATTCCATATTTATTTTGAGCTTATTTTTGAAAGCACATCGTGAAAACTCAGATGTAGCAATTACATTTTTATCCAGAAAGTGTGATTGTAGAAAGCTTGGAGCCACTTGGGACTGCTGAAAAAAGACAAGAATTGAAGTCAATTACTCCTCCCTCAAATTAGTTGCCAATTGTACTGTCATATGTTAAAGATGAAGTTTTGGAAGTCCTGATATATTTTATTTTATTTATTTATTATTGTATTTATACCCCGCCTATCCCCTCCCTAACGGAGGACTCTAGGCGGCTTACATACATCGTTATACATATACATTGTTATACAATTTCTTTAAACCGCGCGTCAAGGAAGGGGGTAAGGGAACCAACTCTTCTCTGGCTTCTGGACTACATGTCCCACGATGCCTTGCGTCGGAGCCGGCTGCTGACGTCCTGTAGATGTTATTACTTCGGGAACCATCGTGACCGCCGCCATTCAAAGGATCTTCAGTTTCAGTGGAAGCCGACTCCCCGACAGGACGTCAGCAAAATTTCCCACTTAAGGTGGTACCCAATTTATCTACTTGCAAGATTTGGACTGTTGGGTCGACAGGAGCTGGGACTAGCAAAGAGAGCTCACCTCGTTGTGCGGGGATTCGAACTGCCGACCTTCCGACCGGCAGTCTACAGCTTCAGCGGTTTAACCCGCTGAGCCACCGCGTCCCGTTAATATGTAATACACCGCGTTAATATGTAATACTAAAAAAACTGTCCAGATCACAGAACACCAGACAAGATTCAAGAATAATGGGAAAGAAAGAGGTTGTGGTTGTTAAATCAGTAACAGGGCTAATTATGGATGGGATAAAAAGGAAAGGTGAAGATAATGCTTCAGAAACATTGCAGTTTATGATGGATAATGCTGGGGGATTGATGTGAATAGCTAGAGAATGTGTAGTTCTGTGGATTTTTGTTAGAAAAAGTAGTCTAACAACTAGAAATCTGACAAATTAACATGGGCATTACAAAATAGTGGCCATGAGAACATGTCTAGTCATAAAGGATAAATAACAGCTCCCAGAAACACTCCAAGCTGGTGGCTAAGCCACAAAGAGCAGCAAAATACCAGCTTCATGGAAGATGAATAAGATACCTATCTAAAAAAATAGATAATCAAAACTGACTGAGTACACTTCCAAGCAAAATTACTCCAACACAAGAAAAAATTATTTCCCAAAACAAACAAAGAGACAGCAGAGAGGAAAAACTATTCCATTAGCCATGGAGGCAAAGCCGCCTTTTCACAGATGTGCAGATAAAAAACAGTTCTCTGAACATGCAGTACAAACACACATCCATCAAAAAAGAGGGTGGGATTGTGCTTTGTGGTTATTCTGCTGCATCTTTTAGTCATTTCCTGTTTGGGGCAGACAAGGAATATTGACTTTATTAATATGTTGAATGAAAATGTGTTGCGATTAGGTTGAGAGTCTCAGCATTATTACGATTATTTACCAAGTTTTTCTTCTGCTCTGAATGCTGATGGCATATAAGAAATTATGCTCTGAATTTTGATTTATTTTGAATGGACTGCAAATGTTACTTGATATATGCATTTAAACTGCCTATTGTGTAAACTGCTCTGGGCATACTGTAATCTGTTTGTGGAAAACGTGATGTAAAAAAGAAGAACTAAAACCTGATGGGAAATCCAATAGGCCATCACAATTGCAACAGCAGAAAAAAAATATCCCTTTTCCTCATGTTCTCCAAGGTTTCCCGGAAGTGGTAGGATCTTTTTTTCTGTCTATTTGTTAAGCTTCTGTCTATTTGTTAAGCTTCAGGTAGAGATGCTGCCAAGGACATTAGAAGCCCCTAGCTACCTCACCTGGATCCTTTTCTCTTAGGACCAAGAAGAATTCTCAGGGCCTCACATGAAGCCCACAGAAAACTGGATAGAGGATAGGCAATAGGTGGGGTGGCTGCAGACCAGAGATATGCTTTCTTTAAACAGTCTTAAAATATTTGTTGAAAACTAAGAAAAGCAGCAAGCTTGGTAGGAAAGTAAGAAGAGTATTCTGGGCTTAAGCCAGCTGTTTATAGCAGTTACCAAGGAGATAGAAAAAGTACCACATATCATGAGTAAGCACCACATATCATGAGTAAGCATCAATAACATTTCACTTAGTTCTGAGCTGAACCCAGTCATTCATACCGTAGTGGAAAGTCTCAAGCATCTGCATTCAACTACTTCCTTCAGGAAGGTTACAGCATCTGATGGCACAATTCTATAATTATGTAAATGAAAAGAACCTCAATCCAAGTAATGGAAATGAATATTCTAGTTTAGCAGCCAGCTCAAAGACTGTTTTGTGGTATCCATAACAAAAAAGAGAAACCCCAGTGAAATTTAGGAAATTCAGATTTTACTCCCTCCGAACTGACTCACTAACCACCAATTTATGCTCCAGATCCTTGTTACAAAACTTACAAAGCAGAGGCTCTCAAACATATGCTTGAAGGTAGGGAGGAATTGCCAATATTCCTTTTTTTCTAGGATAATTTGGTGACTTGATTGATTATGTGCCATCAAGTCATTTTTGACTCCTAGCGCTCACATAGGTTTTCTCCATGATGATCTATTCCTAACCTGGTCTTTCAGGTAATTTGTTGACTTAGGTAGGTAAAGGTCCCCCCACACACACACACATTTGTGCAGTCGTGTCCGACTCAATTTGTTGACTTAGCTTTTCATAAAGATTGAGTCTGTGGTTGGTTGAAATGAGACCTCTTTCTAATGAGACCTCTTACGTCACCTGAATCTGGGAGTAAGAACAAAGCAGATTCTGACACGTTATCAGTGCTGCAACCGAGACTGAGAAGGAGAAAGGAAGAGGTGGCTTTGTCCTGCAGGAAATCCTATAGTGCTAATGCAGGGGTCATCAACATTTTAGAATCACTGGACACATTTTGAGAGCATGTCATGCACCCTAAAAAAAGGGGGGCTGCCAGGGGGTGTTGTCCATTCATTAAATAGCTGCCACTTGAGGTGTAAGCTAGTCAAAAAAAGGCAAACTCTGAGGTTTTTTTTACCTGCTATACTCTATAAGCCTCCAGAATATTCAATTATAAACCTACAAGTTACTTTTTTGTTTGTGTGTGTGGGTTTTTTTTTTTCTGGATTGGTGGACACATTTACAACCAACTACTGGGCTGCAACAGTTCACCATTTGTTTTTGAAGAGCTCTTCTTCGCAGCCATGTTAATGTACATTCTCTAGTCTCTGAGCCAGGAGAAAAACATGCTGACATAACTTGCGCTTCCCTGACAACCAAGCTCTAATCTGCCACAGTAATGAGACTGGCAAGTGGTCTTGTCCTTACAGCTTTATTGCAGGACAATTTTGTTGGAATTACCAGGGGTCAACTCAGCATTGTCTCATAAGCATAAGGGGGGTCCTTTCTAGTAAACGCATCTCTATTGTGCTTGTGGGATGTCACATGGGTCACCTGATTTCCACTTCCTTCTCCTTGAGTTTGGGGGATTAACAATCTCCATTACTCTTTGGGCACACCTGCAAGCAGGAGGTGCTGCAGAATGCAGCTTTCGTCCTTTTCATCTTGCTTGCACACAGATCTGCTATGAATCTACTTGTATCCAGATCTACTGAATAAATGTAAGCTATCTCTATTTTTTCTTCATCTAACTACTGTGTGAAGACTGGATTTGTTTCTGTACGTAATTAAGTGTAATATGCAAGTCCCTTTTGGTTCACACTTCTACTTTGCAAGATTGTTGTTAGCTGCTTGGAGTTCTTTTATTAACCTTCAAAACTCCATCAAATTTAAGGGCAGTACTTGGTAGATTTTCCTGGCTTTGTTTCCCCTCCCACCCAACATCAACAGCCAGTGTCAAAAAGCACTACTTTCCTTGAAGGGTGGTGGGACAAGCTTGGATGAGTATGGGCACATGCCTGGAATGCAAGTTTTAGCCACCTTTCAAATTGGCTAATTGAGAGGTCCCCAGTAAATTATCACTAAGGTTAATCCTGAACACAGTTCTGTTCTTCTGGAAGCCTAATGAACCCATATTGAAAAATAGCCTTGATGTAGGAGGGATACAAGGTGAAGCAGGAGGAGCTTGCATGATGCATTGAGAGCATTTATTCCCACTTTGTCCCCAACCCCCCAATCTTTTACTTAGAGATTTTTTAGTCTTCCAGAAGATTGGTACAATGGTCACCAAGTGCATTGGTCTTGCTGTCACTTGGGCTAGAAGGAAAAATTGGCAGAACTTTATCTGTTTCACCCCAGCTCCCAGATATCCCAAATTGATTGAGTGCTACAGAAAACCTTTAAAGGACTCGTATGGGATAGACTATAGTCCCTTGCCCTTGAAGGGAAGATCAAGAACAGCAAGTTCAAATCTCACTAGGACAGAGCTTTCCAAACTTTTCATGTTGGTGACATACTTTTTAGACATGCATCATTTCGTGACACACTCTTACAGCAGGGCATCATTTCGCGACACACTTACAGCAGGGCACAAGGCAGGCACTAGGACCTGCGCGGAATCCTGGCAGGGCTCGGAGGCAGCAGCAGCCGTGACACACCCAGACACTGCAGCTGACACACTAACGTGTCCCGACACACAGTTTGGAAAGCTCTGCACTAGGAACTGAGCCATCCACAACAATGGAATGACTTGCACCTCACCAACCATGGATTCATCAAGCCTACTGAAAGCATATGGTGAAAAATGTGTGGGGCCTATAATTTTGAGGCAACCCCCCCCCCCCCATGGTTGGCATGATAGACAAGAAGTCCTGAGCAGATTTGAGTAAACATCCTCAACATGAGCACTGAAGTTTCCCAACATACTGTAGCTCTCCTTGGATTCTCCAAAACCCACTCTAGAATTTGTCTTGGCCAGCTCAGGCCTGAGATTTGTTGGACAAGACTCCCTGCCACCCCTCCAATCACTCTTGGTGCTGCATCTAATATCTGGCTGGCGGAGCAGGAGCAGGTCTGCTTCCCCAGCCAGGCCTCATCCCTTTCCTCCATGATGGTTTCATGGATGTGTCCTGTTTTATTCTGGACTGAACTGGGACTGAATTTTTCTGAATCATCCTATTCAACACCAGAGATAGTATGACTTCAGAGCTCCAATCATTTTTGTAAGGGTCTTTTTTTGTAAGTTTTGTAGGGAAGAAATGTACTTTAAAAACAAACTAATTAAATCTGCTATTAATATATAACATATTTTTATAAATAAATATCCTGTGTATACATTTTCAGGCAAATGTAGATAATACACATATACAAATAATATAGTCTCTATGCATCTCTGTCACTAAATAATGTGCTTGACATTCAAATTGCTTAAGTAAAAAAGAAACACCCATTGCTGCAATGTGTGGATTTATCCATTACACTAAGCTTATTGTATAATCCACAATTTGCTAGAGTTCACATCACACTCTAAGCTATTACCCATAATACAAACAAAAATAATTAGCTTAATTAGGCTGACCATATTTCCTTGAGACAAAAATGGGACATTGGGATAGCAAAAATGGGACGGGGTTAAACTTATGTAATATTCCATATTCATGAAAAAGTAAGATGATAAAAAAAAGTTTTAAAGAGTTTTTAAGATCCATTTGCTGGTCCTTAAACAGATTAGTGTATATATAAAAATATTTTTGTTTTCATTAAAATGAAAAAGTTTTATTACATGAACATATTGAGCTAACAATTATTCTTCAGTGAGAGAACTCATACAAAAATTTAGGTAGACGTAGAGTGGGACTGTATTTGACAGGAGGCGAATGGGGAAAGCACAGCTCACGGGCTTTGTAACATCACGGATCGTGGGAAGGACGGGAGGGGGGAGAGAAGAGAGGCAGGGAAGGGAGGATTCAAAAACTCCACACCCAGCGAGGCTTCTCTTCCTTCTGCCTTCCCTCCTCCTCCTCCTGCTTTTTTTTCTCTCTCTCTTTCTCTCTCTCCCACAATCCCAAACAAAATACTCTCTCTTGCTGAGCTGGAGAAATAATCAATTTCACTCTTGAAAAAAGGGGGCAGGATCACATCCCAAATGCATTTTAATAAAAATAGCAGAGAGCAGAGAGCAACCAACTAAGAGCAGAGCAGAGAAAGTGGCAAAGATCTCTCTCCCCGTCTCTCTCTCTGACTCCCTCTCTCTCTCTTTCTGCCTTCCTTGCCCCTCTCTAGTCTCACCCAACATCAGGCATCTCAATCAAGCACTTTTTAAATGATAATTGCATCTTGGCTGAATCAATCTTGCCATGCCTGACATTTTGCTATTTTTTTAAAAAAAATGGGACAAAATTGACATTTATATTAAAACAACGGGACAGTCGGGAAATGTGAGAAAAACAGTACTGTCCCATTTAAAACGGTACGTATGGTCAGCCTAAGCTTAATATAGACGCTAACCTAAAAACAAATTAATCACATAATGAGTCACTATGTTGTGAGAATCCAGTTACTGAGTTAGCAATGAATTACCAGTGGAAAAATACAAGCCTCCTTGCCAGCAATCATCACCCAGAAATGCAAAGATTAACACCAGGATTAGCACCAGAGGAACAATCAAACAGCACAATATATCCTAATCAAGGAACTAACTCAGTCAATCAACCAAGCAGCAAACAACAGCCAAATCAAGGAACTACTAAGGAGAGAACAACACCTCCACCAACACAAGCAGGACAAGGCATGGTATATAAACAGAGAGCAAGTCCCACTCCCTTTTCACACTGAAGATGTTGCCTAGCCTGGCAATGAAACGTCTGCAAGAAAACAACAAGGCTCACAGAGCACCAAGGACTCCACAAATACAAGCCTATTGTATTCTCCTATATTCTAATCCTATAAATTCTCCCTCCTACTTTTTCATTCCTAAAGAACCATGTCTCAGAAGAATCAAACTCCACAAAATATAGTTTCAGCCAAGGAATTTCAAAGCCCAATAGCATATATTTTGGAGACAGAACTTTAAGGGGATGCAAATATTGAATGTTTCTGTTCCTTAATTGCAGCCTTCAGAGTGTCTGTATCGTGTTGAAAATAAAAACTGCTTCTCCATCAACTTTTTAAAGAAATGCCCATTGAAATTTACTACTGAGCCAACATTGATCCTCAGAGAGGTGATCTAATCCCATCAGCCATGCCAGATAATCTGTCATTTTAATGAACACAATTCCTGTTTCCTGATCATTGAAATTAAGCACATTTTTGACATCTTTTATGTCCCAGATGAATTACAGCAAAAGTAGTGAAGAATCTTGTACTTAAAGCCAATGTTTTGTAAACTACATACCATCATGCATTTGATAAAGCAGGTTTTAAATTGGATTTATTCCAGAATAAAGTGATTATTCTTTAATGTGACACACACACTGTTTTCATGTGTACTTTCTACAGATCCTCAAAGTGCACCATAGCTTAGAACAGTGCTTTCCAAAGTCCTGCCGTTGGCGACACACCAACGGCGGTGCTGGCGGCGGCGTGGTGGCACATGCGCGGTGGTGTGTATGGCGGCGGCAGCAACAGCGGCAGCCTCATGAGTTGCGCTAAAACCCGGAAGCGCTGATGGCGCGCTGCAGCCGCACGCCCATGCCGCTGCAGGGGCGGCAACGACGTGCCATCAGCACTTCCGGGTTTTGTTGCAACACACTAATGTGTCGCGACACACACTTTGGAAAGCTATGGCTTAGAACCTCATAGTATCGGTTCCTGCATTTTGAACAAAAGTATTATCTGATAGTATGTCTATGAAGGTTCTCAGTCATCCAGGTGGAACAGTCTGTGGCTTGAATCATGTCAACTGGATTTCTATTTTCTTAGTGGAAACGTTTCACTCCTTATCCAAGGAGCTTCTTCAGTCTGAGTAAAGTTAGTAAGGGAATCCTTAAATATGTTTCTAGGCTGGCTGTGTGACCTTGCACCTGGGGCTAGGTCATGGTTATTTTTGAGATGTTTGTTTCTAAGTCCCTTTAACATCTAAAGGAGGATCGTTAAGATTACCCTGCTGCTGTTGAGCTTGTGAAATGGTCTTAATCTTCCTAGGCACAGAAGACAAAGCAGGAAGGAAGATAGGGGAAAGGTTATGCCTGAGGCCCCCACCTCTATTCAAGGAAGGATTTTCCAAGTTGGCATGAATGGATTCCTTGACCCCTCTCTCAAACCACCTATCTTCTCTGTCTAAAATGTGAACATTAATGTCCTCAAATGAGTGTCCTTTTTCCTTTAGATGAAGATAAACTGCTGACTCTGGTCCTGTGGTGTTACTTCTCCTGTGTTGGGCCATCCTCCTGTACAAAGGTTGTTTGGTTTCTCCAATGTAGAGTTCAGAGCACTCCTCACTGCACTGGATTGCATACACTACATTGCTTTCCTTGTGTTTTGGAGTTTGATCTTTGGGGTGTACAAGCCTCTGTCTCAGTGTGTTGGTGGGTTTGAAATATACAGGTATGTGGTGTTTGCCAAATATCCGTTTGATCTTTTCAGACACGCCAGCCATGTAAGGAATGACCAGGTTCTTCCGTTTACTCTGAGTCTCAGCCCTATCTGTCGCTGTTTTAGGTCTGGTAGACTTAGATTTGGTGAAGGCCCAATTTGGATATCCACAGGCCTGCAGAGCTGTTCTCAGATGCTGCTTTTCATTCTTTTTGGAATCCATGGAGGTGGGGATGGTTTCTGCTCTGTGTGACAATCCTGGATAGAGTTATTCAGCTTGGCAATAAAGTACAGCTGGCCCAGCATCACAAGACAAAGGAGAGGCAAACTAAGAAATTTGACATTCTTCTTTCTCGCAGCAAGCAGAAACAAGGAACTGGAGAAACCGCTGGGAGGAACAACAACAACAGGACCACAGAGGACAAAAAGAACATGTGGGTGAAAAATCTCTCAGACAGAGAACTTACCCAACCAGAGAGAGATGTCCTAGCCAAAGGTCTTAATTTTGCCATCACTCCCAAGCAAGTTCCGGTTGTGGAGCTCATTACAGCCACAGAATCTGCCATCCACAACAACCACCTACCTTTTGAAGAAGCAGAACAACTCCGGCTTAAAATATCTGCAGCTCTGTCCAGTGCTCAACCTCCTCCCCCCAACCTTACCGTCCAAGAGAGGAGAGCCCTGACAGCCCTCAGCAAAGATGAAACCATCACCATTTTACCTGCTGACAAAGGAAGATGTACAGTGGTTCTAAACACTGCAGACTACCACAATAAAATTACCTCACTTTTGGAGGATCACCATACATATGAAAAACTGAAAAGAGACCCCACCAACAATTACAAGAAAAAGGCAATAGACAGTTTGAAACAATTGGAACATGATGGCTCCATCGATAGGATTACCTACCACCGTCTGTATCCTGGAGAAGCCATCCCCTGCATCTACGGACTTCCTAAGATCCACAAGGAAGGAACACCCCTCCGACCCATAGTCAGCAGCATCAATTCGGTAACATACAACATTGCCAAACACCTCTCTACCATACTAGCACCTCTAGTTGGACACTCTGAACACCACATCCATAATTCGGAAGAATTTGTTTCCAAAGCAAAGATCCTGAAACTGGATACAGATGAAACTATGGTCTCCTTTGATGTGTCCTCCCTTTTCACCAGCATCCCCACCACTCATGCTCTATCCGCTGTCAGGAAGAGACTAGAAGAGGACAGCACCCTGGAAAGGAGAAGCCATCTCAACCCAAACCAGATCTGCCATCTTCTGGACCTGTGTCTTAACACCACTTATTTCACATACAGAGGTGACTTTTACAGACAAAAACACGGCTGTGCCATGGGTTCTCCTGTGTCACCCATTGTGGCCAATTTATACATGGAAGAAGTGGAGAAGAAAGCACTCAACACATTCCAGGGAACGGTGCCCACCCACTGGTTTAGGTATGTGGATGACACCTGGGTCAAAATCAAGGCCCAGGAAGTACAGGCCTTCACGGACCATATAAACACTATAGATGCCAACATTAGCTTCACCAGAGAAGACACCAAGGACAACAGACTGGCATTCCTAGACTGTGAAGTCCTCATTGGGACCGGTGGCAAGCTAGAAATAGGGATCTACAGGAAACCCACACACACAGATCAATACCTGATGTTTGACTCCCACCATCCACTGCAGCACAAACTAGGAGTCATCAGGACATTGTCACACAGAGCAGAAACCATCCCCACCTCCATGGATTCCAAAAAGAATGAAAAGCAGCATCTGAGAACAGCTCTGCAAGCCTGTGGATATCCAAATTGGGCCTTCACCAAATCTAAGTCTACCAGACCTAAAACAGCGACAGATAGGGCTGAGACTCAGAGTAAACGGAAGAACCTGGTCATTCCTTACATGGCTGGCGTGTCTGAAAAGATCAAACGGATATTTGGCAAACACCACATACCTGTATATTTCAAACCCACCAACACACTGAGACAGAGGCTTGTACACCCCAAAGATCAAACTCCAAAACACAAGGAAAGCAATGTAGTGTATGCAATCCAGTGCAGTGAGGAGTGCTCTGAACTCTACATTGGAGAAACCAAACAACCTTTGTACAGGAGGATGGCCCAACACAGGAGAAGTAACACCACAGGACCAGAGTCAGCAGTTTATCTTCATCTAAAGGAAAAAGGACACTCATTTGAGGACATTAATGTTCACATTTTAGACAGAGAAGATAGGTGGTTTGAGAGAGGGGTCAAGGAATCCATTCATGCCAACTTGGAAAATCCTTCCTTGAATAGAGGTGGGGGCCTCAGGCATAACCTTTCCCCTATCTTCCTTCCTGCTTTGTCTTCTGTGCCTAGGAAGATTAAGACCATTTCACAAGCTCAACAGCAGCAGGGTAATCTTAACGATCCTCCTTTAGATGTTAAAGGGACTTAGAAACAAACATCTCAAAAATAACCATGACCTAGCCCCAGGTGCAAGGTCACACAGCCAGCCTAGAAACATATTTAAGGATTCCCTTACTAACTTTACTCAGACTGAAGAAGCTCCTTGGATAAGGAGTGAAACGTTTCCACTAAGAAAATAGAAATCCAGTTGACATGATTCAAGCCACAGAATATTATCTGATAGTTTAAATTGGGTCTAGAAGTGTGCCGGCCAGACTTGCTGCCAAGCTTGGTTGACATGTTTTAGTTTATAACTAAACATTATTTAGTTTATATTCTTTTCCAGGGGAAAGTTAATGTGTTCGAGAGAACAGCTCTCCAAAACTACAGTAGCATACCTGTTTCTTTATGCAGGCATTTTTTTTCGACATTCAAGGCTTTTATGTGAAAAACAGAAAACAGTATATACGCTATTAAGTTCTCCAGGATTCTGTGAAGTTAAAATGGTAAACAAGAGAAAACACTGGCTGGAGTTTAGTACCAGCCCCCCCTTCTCATGAAAAATAAACTAGAAAGCTGTTTTTCAACAGCTTATTGCACCAAACCAATACATTATTTCTTATACTGTGTAGAATTTGGATTTCGGTCATGCAGTTCTCCGAACTGAGGCTATCCTAACCCTAGCGCAGAATTACCGCGAACCATATAGCCCTGTTTTAGTTTAGCTTGTGGGCTCGCTTATGTTACAATGTGTCGTGTGAACTCAGAAACTGGGTTAAGTAAACCTTGGTTCAGCTAACTATGGGCAACAGCATTATGCGAACACAGCCAATGGGTAAAAGGGACACGGAATAAAGGGCAGAGAAAGAACCACAGAGCTCGCGCGCGCCTAAGGAAGTGGAACGCAGTAAGGACCATTGCCGGGGCCAATGTCAATCACATGACGGAAGCGGAGGCGTGAGACTCGCCCCCCCCCCCGGTGACAACGACGTCATTGAAAGCTCTTGCCACGACAATAGCGCCCATCTCCAGCTTCAAGTCCACCTCCACCCCCGCCCTGCCTTACTAAGGCGGTGACTTTTCTCCTTCATCCCCGCCCCCTGGCTTCGAGCCAATAGCGTTCCGTGTCCTTTCCGCTGAAGCATGACGTGGCGGCATTCCAGAGTCGTCACCCCACCCAGTTAATGGGAGAGAACGGTGCTGGAGCCCCGGGTTCCGCCTCCTGCCTGGTTATTGGTTAACCTGAGCTGAGGGGGCGGAGTTCTGAAGGAGCCCTTGATGGGTTGGTGTGAGAAGAAGGAAAAAGACGAGCGGACCTGATTTAGTGAGGTTGTAGAAGGGCTGCGTGACGCAACTGAGTGGCCGGCGAAGCAGGCGAGGTTTGCTCTTTACTTATAGCCAGCGCGGGGGCGAGCTATGAAAAAGGGAGGGGGGCTTTCATTTTTTTAAATTGAAACGTTTACATTGTGGAGGAAAGACAGTCAAATCGCCTGGAATTATTGTTCGTTTGGGTTGAGCCTGGTGAATTACAATTGTGCTACGTTTCTAATTCTATGTATGCTATTTAAAAGTTGCTGTTTAAAACAACAAGCTCCTGTGGTTATGCCGGTTAATTTTACTTAAGTTACTGCATGGCATCTTGCAATGTAACCTAAGCAAAAGGTGAGCTATCCTGAGGAATGTGTATTTCTCAAACATTGCTATAGAGGTCATCTTTATAAATAAGGTATAGATGTGTGAAAATGTGAAAGAGAATGATGTGCTTGGCAACATAGTATAACCAATGTATAACCTATGCAGAGCTACTGGGGGGCATTGGGGAAGAGGGAGGAGTAAATGTTGGGCTGTCAGAGAATCTTGCCATATGTATGTAAAATTGTCTTCAGTTTGCTTTGTAGAACAAAAGAATGAACATGTTCATGCTAGTGACAAAGGGAAAGCACTAAATTGCCAGTGTTTATATCTTGGACTCATGGATACTCTGGATGGCTGTGTCTTTTTCATGCTTTTGCTTATGGGTTTTGTTTTCATTTTTGTTTGTACTGAATTGGGATAAAATAAAATTCTGCATACAAATCTAAGCCTTTGAAAAACCCATTATTGCTTTGGCTGAGATGGGAGAAATCCTATAGAATCCTATATGCCCCATTAACTTAATGGTCACTGGTACCATTTTGGACAGTGCTCACCATCTCTTGGAGAGAAAGGAATCCTTCTCCACTAAATGCTTGGCACTGACAGAACTGAAGCAAACAAATAAGAGAGGAATTTGTAAGTTAAATTCATACATTCATAATATTTATTCATTAGATTTATATTCTGTCTTTATCTTGTACAACTCAAGGAAAATACAGTATATAAGTTCATAATTTCTGTTCTTGTTCGATCATTTTTGGACTCAGATAACTGTTATAGTTACCTCTCCAGAAGACCATATCTTACCATTTTAGTGCATCTCATTTGAAGTACTGACTGAGATCAAGAAAATATGTACTGTGTGCTTGCAGAAGATCTCAGCTTGTGTTGTAGTTCTATGTCAGAACCACATTTCATGTTAAATCAGAGGCACAGAAAGTGAATAGGCAGTTCTAGGAAAAAGGTATTCACAGACATGTAGTAACCACATTGGAAGAACAAATTCTCCACGAGGACTTTTTCCCCTTTAGACTGGTCTGCTTGGATTGTACAGAAATTAGTACTCTTGTTGTGACTTAATGGGAGTGGAGGAGAGCTGGGCGTGTATTGCAGAGTTCATGCTGCCATCCAGCATACCTAATTTTTTCTCAAAAGCTCCATGAAGGTATGTTATAGTTAACCCCAGAAATAAATGCTGGAGAGCATTACCAGGCACAGTGAGCTTCATAAATAGCATTTAAATTTCTCCTTTATGCAGGGTCATGGACAGCGACATCAATATCCACGTGCTGCGGCAGTGCTTGGATGAAGCAGGACAAAGCCACCTTCTTCAATTCTGGGAGGAGCTAAATGAACTAGAACAACAAGAGCTGTACAAAGAATTGAAGGCCATGGATCTCAAGGAGCTGGATCAGGCTTTCAAGAAAGCCATGTTAGATAGCAGCCATTTACCAGGGCAAGAGAGCATGGATACAAAGATGGAACCTGTGCCACGTGAGGTCCTCGGGAGTGCCACACGGGACCAAGTTCAACTGCCAGTCTGGGAGGAAGAAGGTAGGTATAAGGACCCAACTGGATGCCTAGGATAGTTGTAAGGAAGTAAACCTGCTGCATGACATAACATTGTCTAGAGCAGACTTCCCTAATCAGCTGCTCTCCAAATGTTTTAGCCTATCACATATGAAGAGCACCAGTTTGCAGAAGACTGACCTAGATAAACTGACAAAGCATTGGCTCCTATTAGAGCTTTCTGAAGCATAGATCTCCCTACACAAAAGCTAAACTAGGACCCCCTTCTAGCCCAGTTTTTGCATGAAATTTGGTAAATGTTCATAAAATAAAGTGGTTTCACCAATTAGTGCAAATGGAGCCCTTGTCAGCAATGTTAGTATTTATAAACACAAGAATATAAAATATTGCATTAATGTGAAAATGTATCATCTCAGTGGTACACAAATCTATGTGCCTAAGATTTTTGTTAAAAAAAACCCCAGATGTGTGTAACTTACGGTATTATGAAATCTGTTAAATGTCACACTTTCATCCTAAATCATAGCTTTTTGAACAAGCTGAAGTTGGCTGAATTACATACCATGCTACATCAAAACTAAGCTGCATTATAATGTTGTCTGTTGTGTCAGCTTTGTAATAAAGCTGTACTTTCAGTCTTCTAGATATCAATTTCATTTGATTATCAGATGATTGCTTTCCACACTGTTTTTGAAGTTAGGTTCTGTAGGGAAGCTGGGGATTGATAAGCTGGAAAAATGGGTAGAACCCAGCAAGATGAATTGCAGCAGAGCCAATGCAAAGCCCTACATTTGGATAGGAAAAATCAAAGGCATGAATATAAGATAGTGGGGGGGAATCCTAATGGACATCAGTATATATAAAAAGGATCTGGATGTCTCGATAAATCACAAGCTGAACATGAGCCAATGATGTGTTGCAGCTGCAAAACAAGCAAATGCAATCTAGACTACACCAACAGAAATACAGAGTCAAGATCAGAAGTAATTTTCCCTCTCTATTCTGATTGGTTAAGCTATACCTAGAATAGTATATAGTTTTCTGGACATCACATTTTAAGAAGGACATGGACAAACTAGAGCATGTCCAAAAGAGGGCAAACAAGATAAAATGTCTTCAAGTATTTGAGAGCCTATTACATAGAAGGTAGGACAGAATTGTTCAGAGTTGTTCCAGAAGGCAAGACAAGAAACAATATGTTTAAATTACTAGGAAGCAGAGTTTAGTTGAAAATCAACCTAATGATAAAAGCTGTTCAACAGTGGAACAGATTGCCCTGGTTAGGCTGACCATACATCCCGTTTTGAACGGGACAGTTCCGTTTTTTAAGCATTTTTCAACCGTCCCGTTGTTTTCATAAAAATCTCAATTTTGTCCTGTTTTTCAAACCCGGCGGGAATGGTGTGGAAGGAGGATCTGAGCCGGAGCGCAGACTGGGGGCAGGGTGCAGGTGGGAGCCAATCGTGTGGACCAGGGGGCGGGGTTTGCAGGCAGGAGCCAATCGCGCAGACCAGGGGTGGGGTTTGCAGGTGGGAGCCAATCACATGGACCGGGGGTGGGGTTTGCAGGTGGGAGCCAATCACATGGACCGGGGGTGGGGTTTGCAGGCAGGAGCCAATCGCGTGGGGTGGGGTTTGCAGGCGGGAGCCAATCGTGCGGACTGGGCGGCGGGGACCCCTGTCTTTTTCATGAATACGGAATATTACATAAGACCCTGTCCTGTTTTGCCATCCTGAAATATGGTCAGCCTAGCCCTGGGAAATGGTGGGCTGCCTTTGGCTGGAGACGTAAACAGAGGCTGGATGGCCGTCCCCTGAGGATGTTGTGGTTGTGGATTCCTGCACTGGTCAGGGCATTGGACTAGATGATCTCTAAGTTCCCTTCCAATTTTATATTCTATGATTTATGATGATTATCTAGTGAATTCAGTGTGTTTCAAAGGGAGATTAGCAATAACGCTGAAGATAAAATCTGAAGAAAAACTATCAACGAAACCTTTACATTCATCCCCACCACCCCCGGGCCGTCAGAGTCCTGCATTGTTTGCAGGATAAGAACAGATCAAACAAGATGATTGTTTGAACTAAGACATATTTAAAATGCCAGAAAGTGAGTTTTTAGTAATACAGCATTCAGGCCAATGAACGCTTGCAATATATGTAGGCATTACTGCAGAAATTAAGTTTAAAAGTTAACTTTGTGCTGTCTCATTGTACCGGTTGCTCATCTGTTTACATCTATCTATAGAGTCACTTGTACTGAAATGCTTAAATAGTTTCAGGCATACGTAGGTGCAAGCAGGAAGTTTCACAGAATGCGAAAATAGGAATCTGTCCAAGTAACACTTATGTAAATATAAGACAGTCTGTAACCTCCCTAGGGTAAATGCTTCCTAGATGTTACAGACTGTCTTATATTTACCTAAGTGTTACTTGGACAGATTCCTATTTTCGCATTCTGTGAGTAGAAAGGATAAGGTTTGGGCTTTAGAATACGTGTTCTCCATCCTCTGTTGACTTAGGCTTCTGCGTAAAAATGATCTTTTAGTGAGTTTTTTTAGATGACTAGTGTATTGCATACAAATTCTGATGCAGGATGGAGCAGGTACAGCCCTCCGTTCTGCTTCTGAAATATTAGCTGACATGATATTAGTGGAGGTTTTTAGCATCACAAATCTTGCAGTGTTTAATCAAAAAAAATTTCAATAGTGTATTTTTAAGGAAATGAATCTCAAAATGTACAACTTTGATAACAATTCTTATGCTGGTCTATGACCATAATAAAGATTTGATCTGATAACAATTCAAGGTTGTTCTCCATTTAATAAGTGCCATAATTTTACAAAATCCTTATTTTCAGTACTGGCTGCTTAATAGCTGAGGACACTTTGTCTAAAGAGACGCGCATGGCAAGAATGGTAATACAGTACAGTTTTTCTAGAAAATGTGTACATTCCACTGAATCTACTGTGTTAATTTTTTCTTGCATGCAAAATGGAAAAATGGATATTATGTAAATGCTCATTACGTAAATTTTAAAGATATATGTATACAACATTAAAGTAAAAAAAAACTATTTAACAATGCATTCACAGCTCCACAACTGTTAAATGTCCCCATATCTTTAAATGAAGGATTGATTTTCATTAATCCAAAATGTGTTTAGGCATAAAACTGCATTTGTGTAAGAGGATGTAGTGATTTTTTTTACTATTCTTAGTTTAATATAGAGCATCAAATATCTCTAGAAACAATGAAGGCAATATCCTCCAGAGGTGCAGAAATTTTCCCTTTCCTGTGCTTACTGTACAATTTCTTATGACTATGTTATTCAAAAGTTTGCCACTTTACCAGTGGAATAAAATGTCTATTACCATGAAGTGGCACTTGAGGAGAACTGATTATTCCTTTTCATTTTTGGTCTAGGTCTCCGACAGATTTCTCAGAGCAAAGTTGCTGTTCTTCTCTTAGCTGGTGGACAAGGGACAAGGCTTGGTGTCTCGTATCCCAAAGGAATGTATGATGTAGGGTTACTGTCCCATAAAACTCTGTTCCAGATCCAAGCAGAGCGTATTTTAAAGCTGCAGCAGCTAGCTGAAAAGCAACATGGTCTCAAATGTGTTATTCCGTGGTAAGGATCTCTGTCATTTAATAACGGAATGCCACGTGCTGCATGTCCTATAATGTGTTTGTATCTGGCTATAATGATTTATGACTCTCCTGTTGTTCTGGGCAGGTATATAATGACCAGTGGCAGGACAATAGAATTGACTAAAGAATTTTTTCTAAAGCACAAATATTTTGGTTTGAAGAAGGAGAATGTGATCTTCTTCAAACAAGGGATGCTGCCTGCTATGGACTTCAGTGGGAAAATTCTCCTGGAAGAAAAGGGCAAAGTTTCTATGGCCCCAGGTATGATGTAGATCTCTTTGGTTTATAAGAATGAATCAGTACCTCAGGGTTGAAGTAGACTTTAAAATCTTGTTTGGGTTAATTATCCAAATTCTAAAAGTGTGGAGATATAAGCAGCTAATGAAATCACTCTGAAAAGGTTGATTATCTTTGCTTATTGGGGTTAGTAGGGATCCCTACAATAAATTCAGCAGCATACAAAGTTAAGTATTTATGTGAGTAATAAAAAATGTCATTTCCACAGCACAGCCAGTTCAGCCAACTTTTATATTTTAAAAAACCGTAAGCTGTACAAAACAGTATTAAAATTACTGTATAAAAACAAATAGGAAATAATATAGATTTGAAAACTTTATACAACAGTAAACAAGTACAGGTAGTCCTCATTTAGCGACTGCAATGCATTCCAGAGAAATGACATGGTCACTAAACAAACCACATGACAGAGAGAGAAAGAGAGATGGTGCAAAGATTGCTGGTTGCTGCCATCTCATTCAGATAGTTTGTTTGTGCAACAACACCAGCATTACTCTCACTCTGGTGCGTGTTGTTATCAAGCGAAGAAATTTGAGCATGTGTGTGTGTATTGGTCAGAAAATGATTTTTTTTACTACTGTTTACTATGTTTATTACCGTCATATTTGCGAACAGTTGCTATCCAAGGCAGTTGCTAAATGAGGCCTACCTGTAGAACCTGAAACAAAATGTTCCCATTCTATATTGCAACCATAATCCTTCACATCTATACATCAAATGAAGCTAGAAAAAAAGTGAGAAACATAAAAGTAAATAAAAAGTACCTGACACACACTTTTTTTTCTCTTCTTTCTAAAGATGGCAATGGGGGTCTGTACCGAGCTTTGGGAGCTCATCATATTATAGAGGACATGGAACAACGAGAAATTGGCAGCATACATGTCTACTGTGTTGACAATATTTTGGTAAAAGTGGCTGACCCTCGGTTCATTGGTTTTTGTATACAGAAAGGAGCAGACTGTGGAGCAAAGGTAACCAACCTTTACAGTGACTGAAGAGAATGAGCTGTCCCCTCCCTTTCTTAGTCATTATATTTGGGAAAATGACTTTGACTTGCCTGTTTTGAGCAATTTTTATGGATGTCACTCAAGAGTTACCATTGCCCATGATGACATATTTAACATAGGAACTTCCACATTCTTAAAAATTATTGCTTGGATATACAGTATGTGGCCTTCCAGATCGTGATGAACTACAAACCTTGGCAGCCCCATATTAGCTGAATTAGTCTTTTGTCTAGCAACACTGCTGAGTTTCTTTATAGAATGTGTATCCTATGCTTTCATTATTAGATTAATTCCAAAATGGGATGTATAAGAAACAGCTGGAACAATTAAAAAACACTATAAACTTGATGCTAATTCAAATCATAATCTTTTTAATTAGATCAAGTTGACAAGAATATGGAGGCTTTTGAAATATGTACAATTCTATTGATTGGTTGATTATATGCTATTAAATCAGTGTCAACTGTTAGCAATCTACATAGACATACCTTCTCCAGGCTGATCTGTCTCCAACTTGGCCCTTCAAGTCTTTCAACAATGCAGCTACTGCTGTTGTAATCAAGTTTATCCACCTTGCTCTTCTTCTCTTTTCTTCCACCTCTCCCAACATTATGGATTTCTCAAGGGAGCTGGGTCTTCACATAATGTGTCCAAAATATGATAATTTGAGCCTGGTCATTTGTGGCTCAAGTAAGAACTCTGGATTGGTTTGTTCTGTGATCCAACTGTTTTCTTAGCTATCTGTTTCTTCCAAGAGCAAAGCTGAAAAGCATCAAAACTGTTTCTATCCTGCTTCTTCAAATCCAACCTTCGCTTCCATAGTGTCACAGGAAAAACCACTGCCTGCACAGTTCTGATTTTGATAGGTATAGACATGTCAACAACATCTGAATAACCAAGACCTTCATTGCTACCATACCAAGTATTTGTCTACAGCAGGGATTTCCAAAGTGCTGCCGCTGGCGACACATGAGTGGCGGCGGCAGCGCGGTGGTGGCGCGCGCGTGCACGGCGGTGGCGCGGGGGGGCGCACGTGCACAGCGGCGACGCGGGGGGCGTGCAGCGGCACGCGTGTGCACGGTGGCGGTGGCTGCCGCTGCCGCCGTGCACATGCGCGCCGCCGCTTCCAGGTGGTGTGGCGACACACCACGCTGTGTGTGGCGACACACTTTTGTGTCGCGACACACAGTTTGGAAAGCTCTGGTCTACAGCATATTTCTTGACTGCTGGTTCCTTTACTACTGATAGTCAACCCTAAAAGGCAGAAGCTAACTACCACTTCAGTATTTTCATTGTCAGTTCTAATGTTGGTTGATGTACCTATTGTCATTAGTTTGGTCTTTGTATTTACTTAGTTCTGCTTTTTTTCCACTGTGCTCCTCGACTTTCATTATTAGAGCCTGCATTTTCAGCTATCAGAGAAGTATCATCAACATTATCATAGGCTATTGATGTTTCTTCCTCCAATTTTAAAACCTCATTCATATTCTCAAAATCCAGCCTCCCTCAGTATATATTCATCAAACAGACTGAATAAATAAAGGGAGAGTATACAGCATTGTCTCACTCTTTGCTGACCTGGAACCAATCTGTCACCGTGTTCCATCCAGATTGTGTATACAGTATAGGTTTCACATAAGGATGATGAGATATTCCGGGATTCCCATTTTCCTAAGGACATTCCACAGCTTGACATGGTCGACATAATCAAACAAAAGTCTGCTTTCTTTGGTAATGGTATGTAAACGGACCTCTTCCAATCTGTTGGCCACTGTGTCATTTTCCAGATTTGCTGGATCGTTTGGTTAGAACCTTTACTGATTGTTATTCTGATATTGCCATATTTCTGTAGATATTCCATCAATTTGTGTAGCACTCTGACTTGGTAATGGTCATCATCTAATCTTAGAGGTTCTGGTTAATAGGGAATATCTTCTAAGGTATCTTGGATGTTAACATCTCTCCTTTCATCTTCGTTTGATCTTTCTTAAATCAGTTAATGCTTTCCCTAGCATAACAATTCAAGGTTGGAACCTCTTTCTGAGTTCAGAATTCTGTAGAACAGAACAAAATTATAGTGAATTCATAACCTTTTTAAAGAATTGATCCAGAGATGTTTACTGTTTGTTCTGAGATAAGAGTAGGGATGAATGTGTGTTTTAATTATGTCTGTCTGGTTAGTTTGATTCACTAGTAATCCACAAGTTACTTAGTAACACAGTATCTGCTCTTTTTGTAAAGTTAGTTTCTTGGCTAAATTGGGAAGCCATATCCATAACAGTAATAAGAAAATTGCATGGATGCACTGACCAGAAATCAAGTTTGACAGGAGGATTTCTTTATGTTTGCTTTGCTATGACTCCCTCATGTGGTGAGAGAGAAAGTGTTTTCAAAGACAAAAACAATTAGAGCAGGCAACTCTTGTAACATTACAGCAGAGCTTTCCAAACTGTGTGTCGCGACACAAAAGTGTGTCGCCACACACAGTCTGGTGTGTCGCCACACAACCCGGAAGCGCTGATCATCATCAGCGCTTCCGGGTTTCCCCGCGGCGACACACCAACTGCAGCGCGCAAAACCCGAAAGCAGCAGCAGCGCTTCCGGGTTTTTGCGCGCTGCCGCACTTCCGGGTTTTCCCGCGGACTGTTTTGGTTAATGAAGCTTCCCATTTTGGATGTTTTGGTTATATAGGGAGTCAGTTTTTTATCTGATAGGAGAGTTCTTTCTGATAAAAGAACCATCATATTCTTGATCTACCAATTTGTACGTTTTCTCCTGGTGGTAAAGAGAAATGTCAGACTTGCCCATAAAGTCAATCTGAACAGTGCTAAACAGAGAACTCCAGGTGCTGATATGAGTATTGGATTTCAAGAGCTTCTTGGTGAGATTTATCTTACACTTCTTAAAGCCAAGACGTGCAGAGATTTCAGTGTAACCCATGTTCATCTCTGACTCAACTCAAATGGTCAAAGCATGACTTTTGTGGTTAAATTAGCAAAACTACTAAACTGTTTTGGAACGCTCTATGTTTTGCTTTAACAAATATATTTGCCATTAGTATATATTTCAAGGTATTGAAAACTCTGACATTGTCGGGAGATCTGTTGCATTTCATGCATTTTAACAATGTGAGTGTAAAATACTTAAATTATTTTGTCTTTTGAATGCTCATTGAATTGCTATAGAATGTTTGTGTAGTTTGATCCCATCATTTAAAGTTTTCTCCTCTACACCAATCTCTCTCTCTCTCTGTCTCTGTCTCTGTCTCTGTCTCTGTCTCTGTCTCTGTCTCTGTCTCTGTCTCTGTCTCTGTCTCTGTCTCTATCGCTATCGCTATCTCTTTACTATATCTTTACTATATATCTATATCTATATCTATATATCTCTATCTCTATCTCTATATCTATATCTATATCTATATCTATATCTATATCTATATCTATATCTATATATCTATATCTATATCTATATCTATATCTATATCTATATCTATATCTATATCTATATCTATATCTATATCTATCTAACCAGTTGAGGATAACAGTTATTCCATTTGAAGAAGGGATTATATTTCATCAAAATGTATACCACAGCTATTACATTAATTCAAGTTATTACAATTCTGTTTTCCACAAGGTTGTTGAAAAAACTAACCCAACAGAACCAGTTGGAGTGGTGTGCCAAGTAGATGGTGTTTACAAAGTGGTGGAGTACAGCGAGATTTCTCTGGCCACAGCCCAGAAAAGATGTCCTGATGGCCGATTACTTTTTAATGCTGGCAACATTGCCAATCACTACTTCACAATGGAGTTTCTGAAAGACATTGTCAAGTAAGGACATTCTTTAGTCAAGCTGATCTATGAAGTGCTGTTCTAAGGTCATTTCTTCTGTTCATGTTACATGCTAAAATCTGTTCTTTTTTATTATGTTTGCTATGGAACAGCCTGTAACTATTGTCACGATGGTTCAAAACAAGATATGTAGGCAACACTCACAAATTATACAATACAAAGAATGCTGCTGGTAGATCTTTTTTAATCTACTTTTAGGACATACAGTACATGATTTTATATTCCTTTTTGCCCCTTACCGACTTTTTTCTAAGCTGCAATGCTGTAGTCTCTTTTTGTTGGTGATCTCCTCTGGTCTCCTGATCATGGTTGCTTTTTTCTACTTAGTTCTTGCTGAGGCACATTTACCAGGATGTTGTTATATTCAGTTTTATTTTCAGGGTTTTTTTTTTACTAATGATTCCTAGTTTGGAATTTGATTTGTCTACAAGTTTACATATTTATTAATTGGGTCTCCTAGCATCACAGGACATTGCTAGTGATGTCCTGACAGAAAAAGTAAGTGACGAGATGGAACAGTCTCTGATATGTAGAATCAGAGTTGTTCAGAGCTGAAGGTCAAAATCCATAACTTAAGTTCTTTCAGAAAATGTGTCAAGAGATTTTGGTGGACTGATGTTTGCATTGAGTTGTGAACAAGGGAAGGGACAGGAAAAGATTACAAGCAGTAGTGAGTCTTCACTGGTAGAATTTAACAGTAGTACTACTTTCTTGCAAGATTAAAAACATGGCTCAGCTATCTAGTCTTGGGATAGCTATTACTTGCCTGCCAGAATGATGGGATTTAAAAACTGGAGGGCATTTGATAGACCATGGTGTGCTTCTCACTCTGCTGACTCCTACCTTGATGTTTTAGTGTTTACGAACCTCAGTTGCAACATCACATAGCCCAGAAGAAAGTCCCATATGTAGATGTGACCACTGGGAAGACTCTGAAGCCTGACAAACCAAATGGGATTAAAATGGAGAAATTTGTATTTGACATCTTCCAGTTCACTAAGTAAGTCCCTGGTCTGACTGACTTGTTTTGTGTGCATCTTGGTGTGTAATCCTTGGCTTTATTTTTAATTTGAAAGCTTTTCCCTCCCTCCTGATTGTAACATGTGCTCCAGTTGTATGTGGGGAGGGGGGAAGAGGGGTAGGAAGAGAAGATAATTTTGACTGCAGCTAAGAAGCTGAGCTGTCTGAAAGCAGTAGGTGAAACTGGCAGACAGAGGAGTAAGATGTGTTGTTAAGCACAGATCAGAAAGGAATACGCTACATAAGTTGAAATTAGATTGGAGTTTGTAGGACTGGTATGGTATTACAGAAGAGTGAGGAACAGTCATTTATCCCGAGGTGGTCTTGGGAGCCAGTAGGTGAGATGTAGCAGGAGGAACAGAACTGGTACAAAGAGGAGAAAGCAGATGCTCAGTGGCCATCCTCTTTATACTGAGGCTCAAGGGAAGCCTCTTCAAAGACTCTGTAATGCCAATTCATCTTTGTGCCTACCTAAAAGAAGGATTGAAACTAGCTCCAGCGATTGCTATAAAGTTGGTATGTATTTCAGTTTTGAAAGCTTTGAAAAAATAAATGTTTTAGATGAGGATATAAATAATTGTATAAATATTTTCTTCCCCTGATCTGATTTCTCCTTTTTCTCCTTGGCATATGAATTTATTGCTAATATCCAGCTATAGGACTACGCGGTGGATCGTAGAAGCAAAAAGTGCTTGAAGTCTGTACACTTGACCTATCTCAACTTTATTTTAAATCCAGGAACTTTGTGGTTTATGAAGTGCTGCGAGAAGATGAGTTCTCCCCTTTGAAGAATGCAGATAGCCAAAATGGCAAGGACAACCCCACCACTGCGAGACACTCCTTGATGTCACTGCATCACTGTTGGGTTCTCAATGCCGGTGGTCACTTTGTGGATGAAAACGGAACACGCCTACCAGCTATTCTCCGGTTAGAAAATTTGGCCTTCCCCTAATTTTTACCTTCCATCTCTAATATGAGTATTTCCTGTAGTCTGGATGTAATTGCAGTTCAGCTGGGAGAAGGACGCACAGTTGTGGAATTTTCCAGCTAGTAAAATTCCAAACCAGATTTTCCAGCATGCTTCCCTGATGCATAGCATTATCCAGCTTAATGTATTTGTATGCCCAAGTAATCAGATTTCATGAGATAACCACATAAATTAAAATCGTCACAGCTCCATTAGTTATAATCTTGAACGTATGCATAGCTTTAGGAGTTAGATTTGGGTGAAAACGAATGGAGCTCTTGCATTTGGAAAACAGTTTCAGCGCAAAGCAATTCCAAATTCAAACTAGACCCAGAATAATTAAACCCCTGGAGAATAGCTTGCATAGGTTATTAGTTCCCTTATGCAGGCCAGCCTTTCCTAAAATTGGGCTGAGGCATTCATATCTCTAACCTATGACAATTAGGCTTTGTGGTCATTTTCTGTGTATGCTGGGATCTCTTCTTTTCAACAAAATTAAGAGTTGCTCTAAAAATGAGAGAGAAAGAGCAAAGGGGAACTAGTGGCGCCCAGAATCCCAGTCACAGAACACAGTGATCAGAACAACAGGGATCCCTTCAGAAAGACAATCTAGCCCAGTGTTTTTCAAACTTGGCAACTTTTAAGATGTGGGGACCAACTCCCAGAATTCTCTACCCAGCATGCTAGCTGTGGAATTCTGGGAGTTGAAGTCCACACATCTTAAGGTTGCCAAGTTTGAAAAACACTCGTCTAGCCATTGTGCTCTGCATTTGAGCCCAAAGTTTGAACATGTTCTCTTGGGGGAGAGAAAGGCTTTCTGGAAGAATAAAACGAAAATGAAAAAGGAACTCTGCATATGAAAGAAAAATGAGGAATCAATAGAGCATGTCCTTTTGGATGAACTACAGGAAATTTAGCCCTCAGTTTACGGTTTGCCTTCCTGAGCTGAGCTAGATGGGCCACTAAATTGGTATAAAGTAACCCCATTTACTTGTACCTGAATGCCCCCAAACATTTGACTTTGGAATAACACAGTCTGCCTGCTCAGTTAACATCTTTCTTGGGAATGGCAGCGTTGGCAATAGTTCATTTGTTTTGATGCAAGAGGGGCAGTGAAGTAAATGTCAGATGACATGGAACAGTGTTAAAAATCTCATCACTTTTGTTACATAGCAAGAAATGTTGAATATTTGTGATAGGAATCTCCATCTGGCTCTGAAAAATGCCCAAGAAATCAGGTCTGATATTGGAGTTGAGTGCCAAGGTCAAAAAAGCTCCTGATTGAAGAAGGGTCTCTGAAGTTCAAGGACGGGCAGTGTTTTGCTCTCCAAATGTTGCTGAAATAACAATTTGCAGCATTCCTCATCATTGCTGTGCTGGGTGCAACTTTGGGAATTACATTTCAGCAATATCTAGAGAACCACAGGTTGCCTAGTACTGATGTCATTAAAAATAGGGTGCTGGATAAAAAAACAGCTGCCATTCAATTCAGTATATTGTGCTTCCATCCTCCTCCTAAATATTATTATTATTATTATTATTATTATTATTATTATTATTTATTTATTTATTTATTTATTATTATTTATTTAATTTATATGACTGCCCATCTCCCCCCAACGGGGGAACTTGGGAAATATATGAATAGAATCTGCCCACCCCACTCTGCCCATATCATGGAAAGACCAAGTCAAGTTCAAGTTGAATTTATTATGGTCACTGACCAGTACAACATGGAAAGACCACTTTTTAGATGTGGCACACCCCTCAACTCTATGTCCCTTCTCACTCATCCTTTTTCTTCCCATATGACAGCTACACAAATGGAAGGTCAGATGTGATCCAAGCTGATGTCAATCACAAGTAAATATACTGTCTCGGGCTGCTGGGGATGCATGGTGGTGGGTCTGCCTGGGTACTGGCTAACACATCTCTCTCTAGCATGCAGGGTCTTGGTACTCAAGCTTCTTATGTTCTATTAAATGCCACAAACAATTGTTCTATACTTATCTCTTGGGAACTATGAAATAGTGACCAATGGCTACCTTAGATTCACTTCTTGGAAGACCGTAATCTGCATGTGTAAGGCTTCTTTCACTTCTATAAAACCTATGGCTTCCTAACTTTAAGCAACAAGCTTTGCTGGTGGACTGCTTTGAAAACATAACACTGCTGTGGAGTGAGAGAGAAGAGAGGCTAAAGCATGATACAGGCACCCCATTGATATACCTGCAGTGCTGTTTTCTAAATCTCTGGGTTGACAGTTTTGCAGTGAGGCCTGTGCAAACGTATAGCCTTTGGATGTTATTTTTACTGCATGGATTCTACTTTTGTAGAATTCAGGGCTTTTTCTCCTCAGGAGGAGGTGGCAAAGGAGAATATAAAGATCTTCAGACTAGAGTATGAAGAAATAAAGATCATAGTAAAAGGAGTAGTAGTAAATGAAGAGTGCAGTGAATGGAGCAATCCATTTACTGTAACTAGGGAATCCATTTGTCACAGCCAGAATAGAGAGGTTTCTTATTTATGAGTGTTAGGGATTATTGAATAGGTATGTAATAATTCCTTGAGATTATTTAGTATTTATAGTTGTTCAGTCATATATCCTAAATGATACTGTTTTGTTTGACATGAAAGCCAGTCTTGCAGGAAGAGGTAATAGATACAGCCAACAAGCGTAGAGGTTCCATATCTTTAGAAGCAGCTCATGTTGTCTTGGTTATTAATTGGGAGTGTTAATTGTCCCTGCCCATGACAAAAAAAATGTACTTAGGCAATGTCTTCAATCCCACTCAAGCTCCCTGATAAACAAGTGAATTCCACTGCCTGTGGTTGTGGGAGACCTAATTAGGCCCATTACTTATCACTTTATAAAAGTTTGTGTAAGCATCAGAATGTACAAATAATAGCTTTTTAAATGTGCTAGTCATCTTTTGTGTCTTTTCCCCCAACACCTCTAGCCCCCAAATTTTCTGGCAGGCATCACAGGAGTTTGGAAAGATGCCCTTGCTCTAGGGAGATATTCTTACTGGTTTTATCTTTTCAGAAGATAACATTGAAACAAAATCCTCATCTTTCCACCAAAACTTGGGAATGGGGCTTCCTCCTCCTTCATGCTGTGACCTGGGGAAGAGAGAACCTCTTCTGATATTCTCCAAAGCTAAACACAAATCATACGGGCCACCTTCTTCAGCTTTCAGTCCTTTGTAAAGGGGAGATGTGAATACTGGGAAAGTTCTATCTTTTAGGTATCTACATTTTCCTTGTACTCCAGTTTGAGGATGTAAGAAACCAAACTGTCTCCTGCTGCTGCTTTTCCGATCTCCACAAATAAAAAAGACACTTTTCACTCAAATTCTCTGTGTTTCCTAGAAAACTCAAGGAAGAGATGGGAGGTTTCCATTGTGTTGCAGCTTGGAAAATACTGGTTTCTCCTGTTCTTTTTTTCAAGTTGCATTATTAATTTCTGTCTTAGCTAAGCCTTAGGAGACTGGAATTCTTCCTCCTATGCTTGGAGGTTTAGAGCAGAGAACAAATGGCTGCCAGAGACCTTTCATGTTTCTTAACATATGCACAAAGGAAAATATAGTCTCCGCGTTGAGCTCCACTTCTGGTGACTTTGAGGTCATGTCCATGTGGTTTTCTTGGCAGCAGTACAGGACTGGTTTGCTGTTGCCTGAATCCAAGATTGTGTTTTTTGTTTTTACTTTCCAGTCTAGTCTACAGACCTAATATACAGTATTTTCTAGTGTTCCTTATCACAGTGTCTGTTCTGCTTAGCTTTTAAGATCAGCCAAAGCCAGCTATGTATTGCCACTAACTCAGTGAACATCTGCATACCCCAGCAAATCAGAGAAAGTTTTTCTCTTGTCACCAAGCTGCTTGTCCCGAGTACAAATAGAGACAAGCTGGTAAGGCAAACTTGCTCTAACCTGCTCTCAGCCCCACATATCTAACCATATATTTTGAAGAGCTGTTCCCAGTTGGAGTTGGCAGTATTCTTAGATGGACACATAGTATGCCTGGATAGACAATAACTTACTCTGTTTTTCTTTCTTTTGGGAGTATTGAATATGTTTGGACCTAATGACAGACTTCCTTGTAATTTCTGATTTCAGTGAAGTGGTTATAATTTTTTTCTGTTCTGAAATGTTTCTTAAACTATCAGTCAACTCTCTTGTTAGGAATTCATCAATTGACTCTTCAATGCGTACCCCAAAAGGGAATAGCACGATGGGCAAGCATCTTTATGCCAAGAACAGAAATAGAGTAAGAAATAGTTGGCAAAAGAAACTAAAGGCATGAGATAAGAGTCAAAAGAAGAAACGTAACTAGTTTATACTGACACTTTACCGTTGCATCCTTGCAAACCTTCCTTGCTTCCCCCACATCCATGTACTGATTTACAAAGTGCTTTTTGCAGTTGAAACTTTTCATTTACTTCTTTTTAAGGATCAAACCAACTTCATCCAACCATGACTTCATCTGTCTTCCTCCTCTTCTCAAGCCATCTACTCTTTATGTGTTTGTTTTGCAATGCAGTCCTCATTCATTCTTTCTCTATGAACAAATTCTTTTGTACTTTCTATATGAAGATAATTCTTTTGTACTTAACACTCATTTAACCCTCTCTCTTCTTGCTTTACCACACACACTTCTTCTATATGCCATTCCTGCTGCCCTCAACTGTTCTGTTTCTCCTGCAGTATGTAAACATATCCAAAACAAACAGATCTTTTTCTAAGCATGTTAGAAAAAGAAGTTGAGTAAACATTCTCATTCATTCTAGTGAGTCTCTGAACAGCCCAGTTGTATTTTCTGTATTGTCTAATCTGATTCCTATTCATCTATTCATCTCACCAAATAGAATAATATTTTCCCCTAGATTTCTTTCATTCAGAATGTTGCACGTTTTCCTCCCAAAATGCATCCCTCCTCCTTTAATTATCACAGTTCTCTGAGTGTAACCAACAGCTATTCCCAACCTATGAATCTTTACCGTCATACATACCTGAAATAATCCATATGACACCAGTTCATACTTTTTGATATGCATTTTAACCCATTTGTTCATAATTAAACCTACACCTTCCTTTCCATAGATATATTCATCATCTCCATTCTACAAGATCAGACCACCCTTATTCAATTCTGTTCATGGAAATAATTTTCACTTCTACAAAATGTAAAAATGTTTACATGAAAGTTCTGAAATTCTGCAGATATATAAAGATCTGTATTATGCAAGGCCCATTTTTTAAAAATGTGTCTACTCTCTGTTAAATTATACATCAAAACAGAAATAACACCCTCAAACAGAACAGTGTTAATTCTCAGGCTAGCTGGCTTAAATTTGCTGCACTAATTTATCAGATAATGCATGAGTGCACAATATTCCTTGGTTTGAAGACTACAGTGTTTGGGGAGCTGCCTCTGGGTGGGGAAGTTGGTAGAGTCAAAGCAGGAAGTAGGCATTCCAGAGGAAAGCTCACATTTCTGAAGGCCCATTCACTTTTTTCATAAGTAGATCGATCCCCTCCACCTCTCACCAGAACGTCCTTTGTTTTACTACTCTGCAAATGACTTCTTCTATTTTCAGAGTTAACTTTTTGCCTGGCTTCTTCTTCTAAACAGGTGAAATGAAGAGATACTACAATCCTTAGAGTTCATAAATGTGAAATTTTGTAATAAAATTAAAGACATTTTAAAATATTTTCTGGGGGGAAAAAACAATATTTCCCAAAATGTTACCTCTCTACCTGTATATGGTGTAGTACTAAAAATTGAGGATTTTCAGTCGATAAAAGTATAACTCTCTGAATTAACTGTACTTTTCTGTTTTATACATTGAACATATAAATGCATTTTATGTAAAGTAACAAAGTGAGTTTATATCTGTATATGGTGTGGTACTAAAAACTGAGGATTGCGTAGGTTTCAATTTTTCTCTTTTTTCTGGAAAAAAAATATTTCCCAAAATGTTACCTCTCTACCTAGTGCCTCCCCCCCTCCCTCCCTCCCTCCCTCCTTCCTTCCCTCCCTCCCTCCCTCCCTCTCTCTCTCTTTTTCTTTTATCTCACGTTGCATGCTCTTAACCAATTTCTCTGCCTCTAAACGATGAACCTGCTCCATAGCTACCATTTTGATTTCTGCAGCGCTGCAGAACAGGTTCCATGACAAGAGCAGAGAAAGGCATTCATGCCTCAACAAGAGTTTGCTAAGTGCACAAAAGTGAAATTCTGTGCATTATAGGTGTGTCTGGGTGTTTCTCATCCCAAACTAACACTTTTTCTTTGTTATTGTTCCTTAGTTTGAAGGATGCAAATGACTTGCCAATTCAGTGTGAGATTTCTCCTCTTGTCTCCTATGGGGGTGAAGTAAGTTGCTGTGGTATTCTGAATCCTTTTTCTCCCACCCACCCCCACCCCCACTCCCATTCCCCTAAACATCCTGCCCTAAAACTTTGTACAGCTTAAAATAAACTTCAGGTGCTATCTACTGGAAAAGTCTGCTGTTCAGGTACCAGGGAGCTGAATGTGGAAATGGGAAACTGAATAACCCGTCACTGTAATTCTTTCCCTTCACACTTGTGTTACAGACTGTGAATGCAGTTAATATAATTACTGCACACAATATATTTATGGATTAGTACTTCATCCTACTTGATATTGGGATTTGTATTATATTTATTTTATTGAAAATTAGCCTGCTAAACTTGCTAGCCTACCCCAATAGCTAAAAATACAGTTTTAAAACATCACTTCTGCAAAGCTTTCTATCTTACCATAGAAAACTGGGCAAGAAGTAGGCTGACCATACGTCCCGTTTTGAACGGGACAGTCCCGTTTTTTCAACCATCCCGCATTTTTCAACCATCCCGTCGTTTTGATAAAAATCTCAATTTTGTCTCGTTTTTTAAACCCGGCGGGAATGGTGCGGAAGGAGGATCTGAGCCGGAGCTGCCGATTGGAGGCAGCCCGGAAGAGGAAGCCCTCCCACCTATCAGCATGCGGCAAAGGAGTCCAGAGAGGCGGAGAGGAGGGCGGACCAGAGGGCGGGGTTTGCAGGCGGGAGCCAATTGCGCGGACCAGGGGCGGAGTTTGCAGGCAGGAGCCAATTGCGCGGACCGGGGGGCAGGGTTTGCAGGCGGGAGCCAATCGTACGGACCGGGGGGTAGGGTTTGAAGGCGGGAGCCAATTGCGCAGACCAGGGGTGGGGTTTGCAGGCGGGAGCCAATCCCGGGGGGCGGGTAACCCTGTCTTTTTCATGAATACGGAATATTACATAAGACCCCATCCTGTTCTGCCATCCCAATGTCCCGTTTTTGTCTCAAGGAAATATGGTCAGCCTAGCAAGAAGCTAATTGCAACCCTGTTGCAAGCCATCAAAAGAGGGCTTTGATCAAAACTGTTCTCATATACTACAATTATGCAGGAGTAAAAAAGGCTTAATTGGACTTTACTAGATCTTTTGATCTTGAAGGTTTAACATGAATATATCAAGTGCTCCTAACACTTCATTTTCATCCCCATAATAATACTTAATGGAGGATGATAATACCTTAAGTATATACCTAGAAAATAGGGTTTAGAATGCTTTATTTAAGGCCACCCAGTACAGTCTGAACTGAACAGGAATTTGAAACTGATTCTCTCAAATTGAAAGTCCAAATTGTACATTAGATTGCATTTGATGGTTAATTTTCCTGTGCTGATGCTAAATTTATCCTGACTAATTTCTGAGTGTTCCCTTTTTCCTAGGGATTGGTAGAGTTGGTCAAAGACAAAGAATTCCACGCTCCTTTGATTATTGACCAAAGTGGGATCCATGAGCTGGTGAAGAATGGTATCTGAGGTGCCCATGAGAGATCATCTTTCTAGTCCAGAATCTTATGATCCTTTCTTGTTTGACAATATTTAAACAAAAGTTTCACTATCATCTTGAAGAATTTTCACTCAAATTGAGTTTCCTTAAAAATCAGTAGTAAGCTGCAAATAAGAAGAAATGCAACATGGCTTCATCTTGGAGATAACTATTTATATAATTTTAATTGTTACTGGTTCAAATTGCAGAGCCTATTCCTTCACTTGCTGCAGTACTTGAAGACATCAGCATTTTCTATCAAATCCTTTATTATACCTGCAAATGGTCTTAATGGTACGAAGGTTGAGACACTTATATGAATTCTTACTTTTTTTCAACATTTTTAAGTTTGTTTTTTGCATTTGGTGCCCATACTTTATGAATGATTATATCTTGCTGGGATTGCACAATTGAAAGACTAGAAAAGCAATACAACTGAATTAAATTGTTTTTCCTAACATGATGTTTCTTGAAACTTCTTTAACACAGGACTTATTTTATGTTATGATAGAGGCCAGGACTTTGAGATACTGAGATGTTTTCATGTATTTCTGTGCATAGTGCTCATTGCAATCAATAAGGATCTGTGGAATGCATCCTCCTCCAAGACTCATATATAGAACAGGGATACAACAGATTCTCTCAAACATTGCCCTAAAACTATGTTTAAGGAATCATTGCAAGAAAGCAACCATTATTTCTGAAGTTTCTTTCCAAATTGTGTTAGAATGCAAAGATATTGAGGGTGCAGACATCCTAATCTATATACCACCTCCTCTCTCCAAAACTTACCTCTTTTTTAAAGTTTTCCTTTCTTCAGATGCTTGTGAATATCATTTGGTATTTTAGCCAAAGTACAGAAAGAGTGGCTGTGATCTCTCTGGATCTAATCCTCCAAATCAGCATTCCTCAGTACACTCCATTTAGAGCAGAGCTTTCCAAACTCTGTGTTGGGACACGTTAGTGTTGCGGCTGCTGCTGCCTCCGAGCCCTGCCAGGATTCCGCGCAGGTCCTAGTGCCTGCCTTGCGCCTTGCTGCCTCCAAACCTCCTGTGATTCTGCGCAGGTCCTAGTGCCTGCCTTGTACCCTGCTGTAAGAGTGTGTCGCGAAATGATGCATGTCTAAACAGTGTGTCACCAACATGAAAAGTTTGGAAAGCTCTGATTTAGAGTATAGTAGAAAGATTTATTGAAAGTATTACAATTCAGAACATATCTAAAGACCAGAATGACCCAATTCCCGCCAAACAGTCAAACCTAACTCTTCCCCCCACCGACGTGTCACTCCTCCCTCGATGATGCATTATCCAGTACTTTTCCCATCCAGCCATGCTCCCCCTCCCATCAGCATATTTCTCTTCAAGCAATGCAGGTGCATGGCCTTGACCAGCTGTAAACAGTCTTGGTGGAATTTCACTCTCAGTGTTTTCAATGTTCTCCCCTCCCTTCTCTTGAAATCCTTTGCACAGACACGCATTGTTAGTAATCTATTCCCAAATACAATTGAACACGCATGGCAGGGCTTGCACTGTGGCAACCCTGACATACCGACACCCCAAAAACAACTATAATGTCCCTAGAGTATAAGAAAGTAACTATCAGGTGAAAGGTGCGCTCATAAAACCTGTAAGAAAAAGAAAAAGTCAAACATGTCAGTTAATGTCAATTATTTACAAGCAGGTTATTTAGGTTTATCAGGGAACTCAGCATGAAATTTAGTCGTAAGGGCAGGAGCTCGCACATGCTTGCTATCAACCCATTCACTGAAGCTCTTGGGTAGATGCTTCCAGTGAATCAGGTACTGCAGCTGGCCTCTACAGCGTCTTGAATCGAGGACATCTTGTACTTCAAAATGTTGCTCCCCTTCAATCATTGTGGGTGCTGGAGGAGGGACTTCTGGATGCCAGGCTGAAGATTCTTGGCTTGGCTTTAACAGGCTGCAATGGAAAACGGGATGAATTTTCCTCATGTTTTTGGGTAATTCCAATTGTACAGTTACAGGATTTATAACTTTGACTATAGGAAAAGGACCCCCATATTTAGGTCCTAATTTCTTGGAGGGCTGGTTGGACTTAAAAAACTTTGTGGATAGATAAACTTTCTTGTCCACTTTCATCTGCCATTCTGGCACTCTTTTACGATCAGCGAATTTCTTATAGGTCTCTTTGGCTTCCTGTAAACTTTTCAACATAACTGGCCAATTGCTGGTTACTTTTTGTATCCATTCATCAGCTAAGACTGGGTCTGTTTGATTCTGAGAATTCTTTTGTGATAATTCTGGAATAGCCACAAATTCCTGCCCATTTGCAATTTGGAAAGGTGAAAACCCCGTACTTTGGTGCACTGCATTATTGTATGCCACCTCAGTGAAAGGCAACAAGTCCACCCAATAATTCTGTTGATAACTGATGTAACATCTTATGTATTGTTCTAACACAGAGTTCAATCATTCAGTCAACCCGTCTGTCTGGGGGTGGTGGGAGGAGCTTAATCCTTGCTCCACCCCTATCAATTGTAGAAACAGAATTTTGAAGTAAATTGGACCCCCGGTCGCTAATTATTTGCTCTGGGACCCCATGCAACCGGTAGATATGCTGGATAAACAACTTGGCTAGTTGACCTGCTGTAGGTAAGCTGGCACATGGAATGAAATGAGCTTGCTTTGAAAATAAATCAGTAACCACCCAAATTACTGTCTTTTTTTTTTTGCTCTCAGGTAGTTCAACTATAAAATCCATAGCAATCTGCTTCTGTGGTTTAGTGGGGTTTGCTACTTCCTGTAGCAAGCCCCTAGGTTTGCCTCCTTGTCATTTGGCTGTTGCAGAAATAGGGCAGCTGCTCACATAGTCTCCCACATCTTTTCTCATGGAGGGCCACCAAAACTGCCTTCTCAATAAATGCAATGTTTTTACGAACCCAAAATGGCCAGCAGTTTTAGAATCATGGCTTCTCTCTAAAATATTTTTTCTCATGGCTTTTGGAATGTACAATCTATCCCCGCTCCACCAAAGCCCTTGGTTTTCCTTCAGAGTTGGCTTATTTTCTTTTAACCACTCATCTTTTTGTAACTCTTCTTTCAGTTCTTGAGTATTCCCCCATTTAAATCTGGGATTGCCTCTATTTTCTGACTTCGTGTTACTGCCAACAATCCCATCTGTTGGGGTGAAATCACAGTCTACCATCACCTCTCGTTGGCTATTATGTTGAGGCAGCCTCGACAATGTGTCTGCCAAAAAGTTTTTTTCCCCCAGGCAAGTACTTCAGAGTGAAATTAAATCGACTAAAGAATTCCGCCCATCTCAGCTGTTTGGAATTCAACTTTCAGGGTGATTTTAAAGCCTCCCAAGTTTTTGTGATCGGTCCATACTTCAAATGGGTGGGAGGGAACCCTCTAATAGATGTCTCCATATTGGCATGCTTTCCAGCAAAAGCTTCCTTTTCCCAAACATGCGACCTCCTCTCTGCATCTGAGAATTTTCTGGAAATGTAAGCACATGCCCTTAACGCCCCGTTCTCATCATGCTGTAAGAGAACTGACCCAATTGCTACATCTGAGGCATCTGTTTGTACTATTAACAGCTTTAAAGGATCGGGGTGCTTTAGAATTGGCTCTGCAGTAAACATGTAGTTAAAATATGAAATTGCAGTGTTCAGATTTGCTCATTCAGTTCTGAAGAACTTGGTCAATCCTGTATGGGATATGTTTGCCAAATGAAACTAATCAGAGTGGAAAGAATACTGTAGCATTGATGTAAAGAATTAAGTATGTTTAAAAATGCATTTCCTGTGAGATGGGAAAATTGTTTAAATAGTATGTGTAAGAATCAATAATTTGGGGAAAAAATGGAAACTATTCTCAATTGCCATTTATAGATATAGAAGGAGAAATGTAAGCCAGATTTAATCCCTGGATATATGGACATGGGACTGTTGTGTTGTAAGCAGAATAAAAAAAAATCCATTGGTTGGTTTGGAATCACATGCTAAAATGCAACATTCAGAGATAAGAAACAAGCTAGGCTGAAAGTTAGCAAATGAGAATGAAAGAAAATAGCTTATTCAGCCCCAGATGGATCCTTGGAGTATAGCAGAGATTTTCGACCTGAGACTCCATCTAGCCTTCAGAAACTTCCTGCATGGCCTGCAAAAGCAGGCCTGTGTTCGCCCTCCTCCCAGTCGGCTGATTGGATTGCAAGGCACAACTTTTGCTGGCAGAGCGCAAGAAGCCTGTTCCTCCCTGTGGGAAAGACATTTGTACGTTCTCGCTGCCATTTGCAAGAAATGCAAAGCAGCCCTGTTGTGGTTTTCTTTTACTCCCAGCAAAGCAGCAGCCCTGGAGGAATCTGATATATTCGAGGGAGGCGTGTGTGCATAAATGTACATTGTTGATGACAGAACTAAAAATACCAGTCGTGCTCAAATAAAATAGAATGAGAGAATGTAAAGGTGAAGGATGTAGGTAACCTAATACTTGTGACAGTGTTTGAGGCAAGAGATGCTATGAGGCAGGGCCGTGCCAGAGCATATTACAGTGCGCAAAAAAGTGTTGCATAAAGCGGTACTGGGAATAATGCTGCTCATCTTATACAGGCCCAAATGAGGACTTGGGTGTAGATCAGCACGTATTCTTATTTTGCAGAGTGCAGCTGTGAAGGCTTCCTTTTATTAGAACCTATATGTAATGATTCCAACTTCAGTGCCCCAATAAACACTTCTCAATGCAATTCATTGAAATGCAGAATAAGCTTTATTCAGGATACATGTAAATTGAAACACTCCTAAAGATCTGAATGCGGATTCCCGCCAAACAGCGCTAACGTAACTCTCCCCCTGCGCGCCAATTTCGCAGCCACTATGATGTCAATGTCCAGAACTTTCCCTCTCCGTTCCCAAGCCTCCAACTCCTGCAGGTGGTTGACCTTGGCGCTGCATTCCACAGTCTCCGATGAAACCCACAACCAGGGCTTTCCAAAGTTTTCCCGCGGCGACACACCAAACGCTGTTGGTGTGTCACCGCGGGAAAACCCAGAAGTGCCGCCGTTGCGGCAGCGCGCAAAAACCCGGAAGCGCTGCTGCTGCTTTTGGTTTTTGCGTGCCGCCGTTGGTGTGGCGCCGTGGGAAAACCCGGAAGCGCTGATTATGATCAGCGCTTCCGGGCTGTGTGGCGACACACCAGACTGTGGCGACACACTTTTGTGTCGCGACACACAGTTTGGAAAGCTCTGCCCACAACACTTGGCATACTCACCCCCTCCCTCCAGTTCACACGCTTATACTACCTCTATACCCCTAATGGCAGGCTTCAACTATGAACCCTGACATTATATGCATAGTGGTGGATATTATTAAAAATAAATGATAGGTGAAAATTCGCTCTAAAGCATGGCAAAAGAATCCTTCGTAGCACAGATGTTCCGTAGATGCAAAAATAAAAGATGGGACATAGATTTCTTCATGGAATAAGCAACGTGGTAAAGGATATCTGAGCAGTTTGGAAATGACAAAGCTGAAGGATTTGCTGGAAGTGGCAATAAAGCCTCTTGGAATGACAGTCAAATGAGGTAGGCCCCAATTTCCTGGTATGGCGAGCCACACAATTGCTACAGAGCAGCAGGCCAGATAGGAGCCTTCAGAAAGCAAAATGAGCAGGAGGACAAATAGAGGGGTTTCCCTAAAAGTATAAAGGAAAGAGCAATTTGAGGAAGTAAGAGAAAAGGGCAACAAACCAAGGCCGGAGGCAAGTATTGTATGTACATCTGAAACATTTGACAGTAGGCTTTTAATCTTATTTTGGTTATGAGGTTAACTCTATAAAGTATCTTGAGCCCAATGGAAGTGATCTGAGGGGCACCTTGAGAAGAGCTGCTTCAGATGGGCTACAGAGCAGGTCAGAGGGATTTCTTTAACAGTATTCCAACTTTCCTCCTGTAACCACACTGCTACTGCTTTGGGTGTGTCTCTTGTTCTTTTAACCACCTTCCTCTTTCAAATTAGCTGCCCCAGAGTGTTCACACTACACCACTAAAGTCCACACAATTATGCTATGCCAGGTTAGTGGTGCTTCAGAAATCCTGCAATGAGCATGCATTTGTGAAATAGTTCTGATAACAGTCCTTTATTAAAGCATGCATGCATGCATTCATTCATTCATTCATTCATTCATTCATTCATTCATTCAATCATTCATGGTGATACATACAGAATATGCATCAAATTCAAAATCTTACGAATTTGGCGCTCTACTCTGTGTGACAGCTGTTACATGCTGTGTCGAAGCAACTGATCTTTATATCTTTACTCTGCTGGCTAAATTCCTGCTCTGCCCAAGGATGGGTGCACATTCTACAAAATGTTCTTCACATGAAATACAGTATCTAAGAAAAAATGACCTCCTTGTAATTTCATCCCTTCAAATGAATGTGAGAATTGGAGCAAATATTAAATATACTGCAATCGTATCAATCCAGCGCAGTTGCAAATATGTTAGGCCCTATCCTGTCAAAATTAAATAGTAAATCCCCTGATTTCAATAAATTTAAAAAGGCTTCCTCTCTGATTGTCACCCACATCTGTTCAACTGAGGGTGATGCCTAAAAAGTATCTCTGCAAAGGCAGGAACTCTTTCAATATTAGCCAAATATTCAGTAAATATATTACAATATTCACGGCATGGAATGCTGTTTCTTAATAATTGATAGCTAGAACTTAACAGAATTTTGTGGCTGATAATTTAGAATTTCTAATCTTTGGATCTTGCCCTATGTCATGAGTCACTAGAGCATTAGAGGCACAGGTCTTCCTGGGATATAATATCATCTAGTCCAGGGGTGGGCAACGTCAGGCCCATGGGCCATATAAGGCCCGCGGGGCTCCCGCCCGCAAACCCCGCCCCTTCCACACGTTTGGCTCCTGCCTGCAAACCCCACCCCCCAGTGCTTGTGATTGGCTCCCGCCCGCAAACTCCGGCCCCCGGTCCGTGGAAATCCCAGAAACCCCGCCCCCCACCCCCCCGGTCCCCAGTTATAAATATCCAAATGGCCCTTGGCAGAAAAAAGGTTCCCCACCCCTGATCTAGTCCTAGCCCCCTTTACCCAAATTGATCTTCACTCGCTCTCTCCTGTAGGAGTAGCAAGTTTTCTAAGAGTTATTTCACTTGGCTCCTTCTTTAGCAAATGCCCCAAACCAAATGTAATGCTTCATTGGTCAGCATGTAATGGATTTCAGTAATTTTTTAAAAAAATATTTACATTTAATAACATTTGCATTTTCATACTTGATTCCTATCACTGTCTCAACAATTAACAGAAGCCATTGCCTCTAAATGTTTTCAACTACCTAATTATGAAGTACATTTTAATGTTCAAAATTAGAGAATAGAATAGAACAGAACAGAACAGAACAGAACAGAACAAGTTTTACAGTACAGTTGGCACTTAAAAGGCCAAATAAAATTTCTGAATAGAAACTTTGCATTTTGTTATCTGGTTTGATGCAGCTGTATTAAGATTAAGCTATTCTTCTTTTTATAAAAAAGGATTCTTTACCCCCTATTTCTGCTAACAGACTTGTTCTTCAACATTGGAAAGATAAATTTATAGCCCCAATTACTTGGTAGACGAAGACCAGATGTTACTTGCAATTTATGAATGAGTTGCTTACAGACATAGATTGTGTAGGAACAATTACTATGAAATATGATCCTCCTTTATCGCAACAGTGTGTAAAACTTTAATACATATGTAGATGTATAAGAAACTTTCACATATACTTTTGTTGTTATTTTGCTTTCTTCCTTTTTATTGCCTTTTCTGTTTTCTGTTCTGTTTTATGAAGTAAGTAAAGGGGGAAAAAGGCTACTCATAGTTGGCATCTCTAATCTTAAGGGAAATGGGTGAATGTCTTTTTTCTGCCTCTAAACCAAAGGGAAAAATTCATCCAGCCAGATAGTGCCAATATTTGTGTTTCTTAAAACTAAAGGCCATAATTTAAATATTTTCTCCTGAGCTGTTCACCAACACTGAACAGAATTTCTTTTGTTTTTACTGTTTATCTAAATCAAAAGAAAAATAAAAACAAGAGGACATATTTTTCATGTTTGAAAAGCAAACACAGATCCTTGGAGCCTGTTCACTATAGCATTCCCCTCTCCAATGAATGAGCTTTGTTGTAAATTATAGTTTAGCTTAAGTTCCCTTGAGTGAGGGAAAAGAGTCTCCAAAGAGAACTGAGTTTCAATCGGTGTTCTTCTTTCTCCTTTTTCCCTAATTGAAACCAAATGTGAAATATGTTGGATTGTGGGATTTCTGGCCTGGTCCCAGGAATCCTCAGAATGCTAAATTGCTCGCAAAGGCATCTTGCATCAGCCTGAAGAAGTTTCTTTCCAGCCCGGCTTCTCCATCTAGGGCGAGAAAGCAAGAGATCTGTCTACTTTCCCTTAATGCTGTGGATTAAATTTCTGGAAACTTCCTGCCTTCCTCTGCCAAAAGATCGTCTTAACACCCAGGTATGGACTTTATGGCGCTTTTTATAAACAGATAACGCAAGCTTTTCCCCTCTCGGTGTATCTAGTGGAAGGAGCAAAAAGGACATCTCAGCCTTTTCTCAAACAAAAGGCTAGCCGGGCTTGGGACAGTGTAAGGGAAGAAAATGAGGGAGGTTACATGAAAGGGAACATTATATATTTTCCTGGCATACCTGCCATAAAAAAACCCAAATAAATAAAATAACTCTGGTTCTTAAAAAAAATGTTTGCATGGCAGGCCAGGCTGGTTGATTACAGATTCCACTGATGGATAAGCACTTTCAAAGAGAAGGCTTTGAAGCCACCAGAAAACCTCAGGTATTTCTTGTTTTCGTGGCTAATTTATCTTCAGGTTGTTGATTCAGTAGCTGAGGATTCCATCTGCATGAAGATGTTACTCTTGGGAAATTATGAGACGTTGCCAGCCCCCCTCTTCCATTGGATGTGTGCGCGTGCCTCGTGACAACCCTGTGTTTCAGGATTGTTTGTCCTACTGTATTGTTGGTGGCGCCTGCATCTTTTCCTGGCAAAGCCACCTGGTCCAACCTCAAGAAAGGCCCCAGAACCTCTGCTATGTCTTCCTTCCAGGAATTCTAGGCCAGGGGAGAGAGCAAACTTAGCGGGTGAAGGGGGGGGGGGACTTAATTCTGCTAGTTTCAAAAAGGGAAGCAGCATTTTAACATATTTTAAGGAAAATATCCTGGTACATATATATCCATATTGTAAGAGGTGTTACACTTTTTTTTTTTTTGATGCATGATTATTTTTAAAAACTTGAATTTAAACGTAAATAATTGGTGTTTGGAAATACGTATATGGAAGTTATTATTGATTCTGATTCCTTGTCAAGTGTATATTTGGGGACAAATTAATTCTTCCTATTGGGTAACTAATGAAAATGTCTTTAGATGCATGAAAAGTAAGGTAACAGCTTTATATTCCAAAATTACATTGTACTAGAAGTAGAGAAAGTGGACAGAATGATTTGCCTTCTCTTTAGTAATAGTAAGTAATCCAATATAATAGATTAGATCAGATAAAACAAAATACTTTTAATTAGGCACAATTAAGTTACGGAACTGATTTCAAAATAAGTGATCGCCAGTGGCTTCAATGGCTTTCAAAAGGTTCAATTAAAAGATTTTAATCGAAGATAACCATTGTCCACCAAAGCAATGTAAAGCTGCCAGAGGCAATATACACTTTTATTCCTGTTTACACTTTTTTCCGCTGTTCTAATGGATAGGCATCACTCAGGACAAAATGAAGCCTGTTTACTGGGAACAATCAATGGGGAAAGCTGCTATTGTGTGACCCTGTCGTTTTCTCTGAAATATCTGGCTGGATGATGTTGGAAGTATACATTGTGCTGTTCTAGATCAGGGCTTTCCAAAGTTTTCCTGCAGCGACACACCAACCGCCGTTGGTGTGTCGCCGCAGGAAAACCTGGAAGTGCCGCCGTTGCGGCAGCGTGCAAAAACCCAGAAGCGCTGCTGCCGCTTTTGGTTTTTGCGCACCGCCGTTGGTGTGTCGCCGCGGGAAAACCCGGAAGCGCTGATGATGATCAGCGCTTCCGGGTTGTGTGGTGACACACTTTTGTGTTGCGACACACAGTTTGGAAAGCTCTGTTCTAGATGGACCTGTCTGATCATATTGGGCTGTTCATGTGTTCTTCCTTAAAGGCACATAGATATTGGTGTGTTTACTGTTACATTTGCTTAACGTGCAGTTTGTTGCCGAGATCCTAATTTTTAACATGATGTATGACTCCCAGGAGTCTGTTTTTCAAAGCCTATTAGCAATCTATCTCAAAGCCAGGAACTCCACCAAATGGGGTGATATTGTTTCATAAATGCAAATGCTGTATTTTGGTTGAATTTTGTCAATGTTGTGTTCTTTTTTTAAGAAAAATGGGAAAAGTCCCATTTTAAAGTTTTAGGACTAAACAGCCCCGATGCTCATTAGCCAGATTATTTTTCCGTAAAATTTCTTGTTCAGAATGGGAAAAGGGAAGAAATTTTCAGAGAGAAATAATACCGAGCATGCTTTTTGATGACACTTGGTTATTGCTTTGGTTTGCAGAAGAATTCTGTCCCTTCACTTAATAAATGTCATAGCCTGAATCAATGACATATTCCACATGGACTGTCTCACAACATGGGTGCCACTGTTGCCTAGAAACTCAGGCACCCCGAGTTTGGCATGGAGCTGATTGTTTAGATGCTGAAAAGGCTAGTTTTTGCACGTAAAAGAAAGAAAGGATTTTGGGTAAAAGGAAAACATGGTTTCTTGAACTTGAAAAGAAGTAATGGATTTAAATTTAATTACAAACTTAATGACAGCAGCAAGATTAATAATAGCAAGGAAATGGAAAGTACAAGGGGAATATCAAATTGAGGAATGGTACAAAGAAGTATGGGATATGGCAATCAATGATAAATTAACATCTAATATTAGAGTCAGAAGGGGATTACAGATTCGAAACAATTTTGTAGAAATTTGGAATATATTTGTAGAATATGTATTATTAAAAGGGAAAGGATGTACACCTTCAAAAGAATTATTATTTTTTTGGAAAGAGGAATGATTAAGAAAATAGTGGTCCTGGGGGTGGGGTGCACGTTGTAAGGTTTTTTGTCATAATTATGATTATTAAATGTATATGTATATAAATGCATAATAAAATAAAAAAAAATATTCAAAAAAAAAGAAGTCATGGATGCCATGCTTAAATGCTAATATCACCTTTATTAAAAAGCTAATAAGGAAGCCTAAAATTTCCAGGTAACACCACAATGGGCCTGCCCAATCACCCACTGGCAATGAGGCACAGGTTGCTTCTTATCACCCACTTCTGCATCCCAGGATGCTTCTTGCCCCCTCAGCCTACCTTTGCCTCTTTTCCTAAGCAGGTGCCTTCTCTTCCAAGAATTCCAAGAATGTATCTGAAGTCTATGGGAAAACTAGAGGCATTTTTGGAAATAAAGATGATTGAGGTAGATGCTTTGCTTTGCATCATTCCAGTATCCCCTTTATGTATTTTTTAGTTAAAAGACTCTAAAAATGAAATCAAGCGAGAGATGGACTAGTGATCACCACGAGTGGTATTGCCCAGCACATCTGTGGCAATAAATCTTATGCTGAGGACTCAGAGTTCCAGGTGCCTTAGGATCCCGGTCACTTCCAAACTAATGGGCTTTCTAGTATTTTCAGTCAAAAGTCCTCTTAAATAATTTTTTGGTAAGCAAAAAGAATGAAAAAGTAGTGGGAAAACCTGGAAAGTTACAAATGGAATAGCACTGAGATGATGCAGTAGTATGGAGTCGAACAGCTTCTCCATCAATAGCACAAAGTAGGAACTCCTCCTAACTCCCCTGCCCTCATCCTCAATCAAATCATGGATGAGAGAAGTTTTATTTTTGACCCGTCTGTTGCTGAATAGCAGAACTACCAGACCCAAAGATAAGCTGTTAAGCCAACAAAAAGTCTTCAGGCTGAGAATGAGAAAGAGAAAGAAAGAGAACAGGAGAAGAGGCCTGTAATGTCTAATTTCTCTTTCTCTCATTTTCCAACTCCAATCTAGTAGAGTACTCCACACAAGGAGACACTAAATCAGAGATGGTAAAACAAGTGGCATAATGCCTGCCAAATGCAGTAACCAACTTTATTCTAAAATAAAATAACATTAAGCAGAATAGAATCGTCATATATAATCAGAAGGTTTCCAGCGATAGAACTTGGAAGGTTGTGAAAAAAAAATCTCTGTAAACCTTCTTGGAAAATAAAAATGATAGGAAGCCACAGCCCAGTGCGTTGTTTGAAAGCCACAGCCCTCCCATCCCTCGCTTGGAAGAAGGGAGAAGATAACCTGGGGCGTTATTCAGCATTGTGTGGGAAGTGGAGCTACAGGAGGGGTAGGTAACATAATGGTAAGTTGGTGTTTTGTAACTGCGTCTGTCTCCTCATGACAATCCTTGTGTGAATAGTCCAGCACTCCAGCAGGCATTTGGTGAGAGTACCCACAACATCATCTCTTCCACTATGTCAGGATCAAAATAGAGACATGGCTTGTTCAGTGTGCTGCATTATGTACAACATGCACAAACTTATTTTTTTAGCTCTTCTCTCCCTTCCCAAACAAGCATGCTGTCTTTCAAGCCCTAAAGGGAGAGATGGACTGTTTGATATTGTAAGAGAACTCTTCCCATGAACCCAAATGAAGAAACTTGGTGAAGTAATGTGTGAGATATAGCTGGCTCCTTAAGGCTCAGTCCTGAATCAGAGAGGCTTTGTTCAGCAGCCTTTGCAATATTTTCAGCATCTGTATGGCTAACGACTAATCCATTTTTCAATTAGTATGGATTTGTCCATAACTATGCAGATGCTGAAAACATTGCAAAGGCCATTGAACAATGTCCTAACAGAACTTTATACATCTTCAGAGGAAGCAAGTACTGGAAATAATGTGTCATCACTATCATCTGGTACTCAGTAAAAACTATGTTGTCTTAAGCAACAAAACTTTGTAATATTTACTTTAGATGGTAGTTACACTCTCTTTTCAGTAGATTTTGTGTTTCATAGCTATTTTACTGCTTGGAAAATTCTGTTCATAATTCCCTCCACCTTGACTAAAGCCCCAGTTTCAGCTGAAGAAAAGCAGCCCCAAAGCATAATGCTGCAGCCACCATGTTTCAGTGTGGGTACGGTGCACTTTTGGGGATGCACAGTGTTGTTTTTGCGCCAAACATACTGTTTGGAATGTTGGAGTCTGGAAGGTTAGAAAAACACTCCAAGCAGCTAACGACAATCTTGCAGAGTAGAAGCGCCCAGAAAAGACTTGCAGATACAGCTTAATTAACGTTCAGAAATAAAAGTCTTCACACATTAGTTAGTTGAAGAAAAATAAAGATAGCTTACATGTTTATTCAGTAGATCTTGGTTACAAGCAGTTTCATGGTAGAAAGGCTTAATCATCTCTGGTCTGCGTGCAAGCGAGATATTTCGGACGAGACCCACATAGCCAAGTGGCCCTTCTGTGTGTACGTGTGCTTAGGAAGAAGGGAAGATGGAGAATGGCCCCGAAAGACCCAAGAAGGAGCAGGAAACAGGAAGTCAGGTGACCCAGGCACCTCCCACAAACACAGTAGAGCAGGGCTTTCCAAAGTGCTGCCGCTGGCGACACACCGAGCGGCGGCGGCGGCGACACGCGCGCGCACGTCGACGGCGCGGGGGGGCGTGCGGCGGCGCGCGCGCGCGCGGCGGAGGCGTGGGGGGGCGCACGGCAGCGGCGCGGGGGGGTGTGCGGCGGCGCGCGCGCGCATGCTGGCAGCACAGGAGGGGCGTGCGGCGGCGCAGGGGGCGTGCGGCGGCGCGCGCGTGCCTGGCGGCCGCCGTGCACACACACACCGCCGCTTCCAGGTGGTGTGGCGACACACCACGCTGTGTGTGGCGACACACTTTTGTGTGGCGACACACAGTTTGGAAAGCTCTGCAGTAGAGATACGCTTTAGTAGAAAAGTCCTCCCCTATTTTTTCTGATTGTGAGAGTCTAATACAACTTTGGTTGTCTTCAAAAATCTGAATGGGGATTGGTTCCTCAAGCAGTAGCTTGAGCCATTCAACCTCATTGCATGTAGCTTGAATCATGTCAACTGGATTTCTATTTTCTCAGTGGAAACGTTTCGCTCCTTATCCAAGGAGCTTCTTCAGTCTGAGCAAAGTTGGTAAGGGAATCCTAAATATGTTTCTAGGTAGCTGTGTGACCTTACACCTGGGGCTAGGTCATGGTTATATTGAGATATTATTTTAAGTTATTTAATATTATGTTATTTATTATGTTAAATATTATATAAATCCACTAGTGGGTATGTATTTTTTTATGGGGGTGAAGCAGTAAGCTGGGGAAGCCATAAGCAAGGCACAGTTGCACAGTCATCCACAGAGGCAGAATATGTGTCAGCAGCAGAAACATGCAATGAGGTTATGTCTATGAAGGTTCTCAGTCATCCAGGTGGAATTGTCTGTAGCTTGAATCATGTCAACTGGATTTCTATTTTCTCAGTGGAAACGTTTCGCTCCTTATCCAAGGAGCTTCTTCAGTCTGAGCAAAGTTGGTAAGGGAATCCTAAATATGTTTCTAGGTAGCTGTGTGACCTTACACCTGGGGCTAGGTCATGGTTATATTAAACTTAAATAACATAATATTTAACATAATATATATTGTATAATATTTAAATATTTAAATATTATACAATATTAAATATTATACAATATTAAATAATACCAATAAATATTGGTTCAACTTCTTATTCCATGCTCTTGCTGCTTGCTTCAGGCCATAAATCCCCTTCTGAAGTTTGCAAACAAGATGCTGTGTATTGGGATTGGCAAAGCCTGGAGGTTGTAGCATGTACAGTTCCTCTTCTATCTCCCCGTGCAGAAATGCAGTCTTTACATCTAGGTGTTCAACATTCATGTTCCTGGAAGCTGCTAGACTTAGGAGCATTCTAATTGTGGTGTGTTTCACAACAGGAGCAAAACATTCGTCATAATCAAGTCCATACTTTTGTGAATAGCCTTTTGCAACTAGTCAGGCTTTATATTTTTGTACTTCTCCATTCTCATCTTGCTTGGCTTTAAAAACCCATTTGCAACCTATGGCTTTCTTGCCTTTTGGTAGTTTTATCAAAGTCCAAGTTTTGTTCTTGTGTAGAGCTTCTAGCTCCTCCTGTGCTGCTTTCTTCCACTTGCTTGCTAGCATATGCAGCACTTCGTTCCATGATGCAAGTTCTTTTGGTAGCAACAACCTTACGAGGTAGGTGAGTCTCTCGGCTGGAACTCCTTTGTTGGGTCGTGATGAGCATCTTGGAGCAGGTTCAGGAGTGGCACTCGGTGGTTCAACCCCTTCTGCATCCTCGGTCGGTGTGGTGATTGTGTCTTTGGGTATTGGGCTGAACATCTTGAGCTGGTAACTGCCGCTGCTGGTTTCTGCGCAGTCATCATCAGCATGCCTCTGGCAGCCTCTCTCCCTTTCATTGAAGTACATCACTCTGCACGTGCTTACTTTTCCTGTCTTTGGGTTCAGGATTCTGTATCCCTTGCTTCCTGGAGCATATCCAATCACGATGCCTTCTTCAGCTCTGGGGTCTAGTTTGGATCTCCTTTCTTTTGGAACGTGTCCATAAGCCTTGGATCCAAACACTCTCAGATGCTTCACACTTGGTTTGCGGTCATGCCATAGCTCGAAAGGTGTTACCTTGTTGGCTTTGGTTGGCAGTCTATTTTGTAAGTATGTAGCTGTCATAACAGCATCTACCCAGTATTTGTCAGGCAGATCTGCTTCTAGAAGCATACATCTTACCATGTCCATTAATGATCTATTTTTCCTCTCTGCCACCCCATTATGCTCTGGCATGTATGGAGTGGTCAGTCTGTGTTTTATGCCTAACTGTGTTAAGTATGTTTGCATGGTTTGTGAAATGAACTCACCTCCTCGATCGCTTTGGAGAGCTTGAGGGGTTCTGTTAAATTTGTTGGTCACCATGGTTACATACGCTTTCAGCATATCCGCTGTTTGAGGTTTATCCTTCAGTAGGTAGGTCACACAGTACCTGGAAAAATAATCTATAAAGCACAAAACATATTTATTTTTCCCTGCTGACTCTTGAAGAGGCCCACACAAATCAGTGTGGATAAGCTTGAGTGGCTTAGTTGCCCGCCTTTCCCTTTGTTTGGGTATGGCTGGTCTTGTTGCTTTACCTTTGATGCATATCACATACTTTGATTGGCATCTTTCATGGTTGCTTAGTTCAAAATCTCTTACCATGCCTTCATTTTTCATTCTCAAAATTGCATCAAAGTCATGGTGAGCAAAACACCTGTGCCAGATGGTGGCACTGTTGTCCTCCTTTTGCTGCTGACAGGCGAGGCTGACATCTGGTGGCGGCTGTTCACAGTTCACCTGGTAGACGCCATCCTTTTGAAAACCTGTAACATAAACTTCTCCTCCACTGGTGACTTTACATAGTCCATTGGCATTAAAGGTCACATTGATACCTTTATTATTCAGTGTTGGTACACTCAGCAAATTAGCCTCCAGGCCTGGGACATAAAAAACATCTGTCGCCATAAGATCTTTGTAATAATTATTATTGAAGCATCTTAATGGTACAGTCCCTTTCCCTTGGATCAAAATCGATTTTCCATCTGCTTCTTTCTGGTTTTTCACTAAGTTCACAGAAGTCACTTTTATTTCCACATAAATGTTTACTAGCCCCTGAGTCAATTACCCATCTTCTGGAGCATTTATTGACATCAGTTTCAGGGATATTATCAGCCTTAAAGACAGTATGTAAGGCTTTCTCATTTTTAGAACTTTTTCCCTTGGAAAAATCCTTTTTGTCTCTGTCCTTACAAAACTTAGAAAAATGCCCTGGCTTGTTGCAGACATAGCACACAATGGGCTTTTTGTTTTTGTAACGAGTCACAAATGGTCCTGGCTCATGCTTGGCCTTTGTTGCCAGGTAACCCATATCTCTGCTGGGCTGTTTATTGAAATGCAAATTTTGCTGCCTGCGGTACTCTGACCTTATTGCTCCTAGCAGTTAAATTACAAACGTATGTCTAGGGTACAAATATAGTTTTTTGCTTCAGTTGTCAGCCAGGAAATCAGCAAAGTCTCCATTGTAGGCTCAGTTTTGACACTCTGTCACTATATGTTGGATAGTTTGTTTTTCGGCCCCACAATCACAATTCGATGATGTTGTTTTGCCCCATTTATAAAGGGCATCTGCACATCTACCATGACCTGTGCGAATTCGGTTCAAGGTTGTCCATATCACACAGGGCTGGTCAAATCCAGGTGGTTTTTCCAAGATGCAGAGCAAGCTTTGACATTGTGGAGGGCAAACAAACAAATCTTTATTACGGTCATAGACCAGCATAATTGTGGAGGGCAGTTTCCTAGCCAATGTTGTTTCCACGTGTTGTGGATATTGAAATCATCTTCTAGAAGAGCTTTAGCGGTAGAAATGGCTGGATGTCTCGATCTCAGCCTCTTTTGCTCCAAGCAGGCTACGTCATTTAGTATTGGTAGCTGGGGATTACCCATAATCTTCCAATATTCTTGAAGAGGGCGCTCTTTTGTCTTGTATCCAGAGGTGGTATATGGCTCAAAACAGGCAGCCAGTATGTGGGAGTAGGTCATATCGTCCCACTAACGATGCGCATTGACTCATGCAGTTGCGTATCAATCTTTCTCGTGTGTGGGCTATTAAGCCACACTGGGGCACAGTACTCTGCTGCTGAGTAAACCAGGTAGAGTGCGGACATTCTCAGCGTATCTGCTGTCGAGCCCCAGCTAGTGCCGCATAGTTTGTGTAGAATGTTGTTTCCACTTCTCAGTTTGGCAGCAGTCTTCATCAGGTGTTTTTATAGGAAAGTGTCCTATCCAGTGTGACCCCAAGATATTTGGGATGCATGTTGTCATTGAGCCGGTTTCCCTTAAATCGAACATTGAGCTCTCTACCTGCTGATCTATTACAAAGGTGGAAGCATGTTACTTCCGTCTTAGTTGGTTTGGGCTGTAACCTCCACTTAAGAAAATATTTATCCAGTATGTCTAGATCGGAAGTGAGGACATCTTCAGTTGTCTCAAAGGATTTATGTTGAGTAGCTATAGCCCTATCATCCGCGTAGCCAAACTTCCTAGACTTTGTGTGTGGTATGTCAGCTATGTATAGATTGAAAAGAAGTGGTGCAAGAACCGAGCCTTGTGGTAGTCCGTTGTTTAATATTTTAGGGATGCTAATATGTTGTTGTAAACCGCCCAGAGTCCGCTGTCGTGGAGATGGGCAGTCATAAATTCGAATAATAAATATCCTCTCCTATAGTCACAGAGAAAGTTCTTCCAGCAAGCATATTATCAATAAGTCAGGTAGTTTTTCGGCATGGAGTTATTTGTATTAATTTAAAAAGTAGTCCATGTCTCCACACTGTATCATATGCTGCACTTAAATCTATGAAGGCAACTGATGTTTTTTGCTTCGCCTGATATCTTGCTTCTATGTAGGTTGTTAGTGAAAGCACTTGGTCATCACAGCTTTGTGTGGGGCGAAATCCAGCTTGTTCCACTGGAATTATCTGGAGTATCTTCTGGCTGATTCTATTATGCAGAAGCCTTTCGAGAAGCTTATAGACAGTGCTTAGCAGTGCGATTGAGCTTGTGAAATGGTCTTAATCTTCCTAGGCACAGAAGACAAAGCAGGGAGGAAGATGGGGGAAAGATTGTGCCTGAGGCCCCCACCTCTATTCAAGGAAGGATTTTCCAAGTTGGCATAAATGGATTCCTTGACCCCTCTCTCAAACCACCTATCTTCTCTGTCTAAAATGTGAACATTAATGTCCTCAAATGAGTGTCCTTTTTCCTTTAGATGAAGATAAACTGCTGACTCTGGTCCTGTGGTGTTACTTCTCCTGTGTTGGGCCATCCTCCTGTACAAACGTTGTTTGATTTCTCCAGTGTAGAGTTCAGAGCACTCCTCACTGCACTGGCCTTAAAATAACATCTCAATATAACCATGACCTAGCCCCAGGTGTAAGGTCACACAGCTACCTAGAAACATATTTAAGGATTCCCTTACCAACTTTGCTCAGACTGAAGAAGCTCCTTGGATAAGGAGCGAAACGTTTCCACTGAGAAAATAGAAATCCAGTTGACATGATTCAAGCTACAGACAATTCCACCTGGATGACTGAGAACCTTCATAGACATAGTGCTTCAACAAAGTATTAGTTTAAGGGTGTGCACACTTATGCAACCACGTTATTCTAGTTTTTTTTTCCCCTAAAATATTTCAGTTTGTTTTTCAATTGAATTGTACAGCTTGTATGTTATATTAAAGGTGGAAAAAAATCTGAAGTGATTTATCATGGTCTGATTTTTTTACATCTCAAAAACCTGGCATTTTAACAGGGGTGTGTAGACTTTTTATATCCACTATACATAATAATTATACAAAGAATTGTAAAGACTAATATTCAGATGAAACCAGAACTTTTTTTACTGGGACTTATGGGTAGCCAATTAGAAAAGACCTGTGGAAGATTGGTTTTGTACATGGTAACTCCAGCGAGACTATTTTATGCACAAAGATGGAAAAATGTGATGGAATGTGTCCCTGAGGGGGGAGGTGATGTGGTGGATTTCGAGGCTGCCGCTGGTTCTCAGGAAGAACTGGAGATCTGGAATACAGTGCCTCGGCGTTGTTCTTGGGCTGACCCCTGACAAAAAATATTGAAATACCCACAATAGAAGAATGGATTGTGAAGATGACGAAATTTGCGGAAATGGCAAAATTTACCTATTTGATCAGGGATAAGACAACAAGTACTTTTATTAAAGACTGGAAACTTCTTATGGACTTTTTTCTGAAAATGGAAAAAAATGAACTGGTGATTTATGGATTTGCTGATTAAACAGGGTTGAATATGGGAAGAAGGGAAATGTGATGTAACTTTAAGAGGAGGAGGAGAGATACAGTAATACACTTTGTTTGTAACTGCTGTAAAGAAGATCGGAAGTTGCTTCTTTGTATATCTTTTCTTTTTTTCTATTTGTACTACTTTTCACACTTTTCTTTTTTTCTTTTCTTTAATCTTACTTTTCTTTAATCTTTCTTACTCTTACATTTCATGTTTATCTTTTACTTCTGGAAAATCTTTAATAAAAATTACTTTTTTGAAAAAAGAACACATTTGTCTAGAGTAGTTTGGGGCCAGTTGAGTGGAGTCCCCTTCTGGTTGTTTTTATTATGGTGCTTGGTCACCATGTTGTATTCTGTATTTCATTTTCATATTTATTTACTGTGTTTATATGCTTTAAAGTGTGTAGACTGTTTATATCCACTGTATGCCTGACTGTAACTGAGCTACAACAGTTCTGTTCATTCTTACTGTTTACCTTCATCCGGGCCATTAATGAATTTAGCCAATGTTCAGAAGCATTGATTTCTTTTTTGGAGTTAGGTGAAAATAGCAACAGAGCTATGTATTATCTCCATATTGTTGATTCAGATTATCTCTTCCAGTCAGTACCAGGTAACTGTAGAACAAATAGGCAAGATGGAACTCTGTAAGATACTGTGGGTCAATGGCCATTGTGCTGAGCTACAGTAGTTCAACTTTGTAAAAATGTCCAGAAGAATATTGTTTACCTTCATCCGGGCCATTAATGAATTTAGCCAATGTTCAGAAGCATACATTAAACATTTCCCTTACCCAGGCAGCCTCTCCTGGATTGGCTGATGTAAGTAGGCCAATAATAAAGAACCCCCCTTTTTAATCTTTTAAAATTGGCTGATTATAGGCCAGCCTCCAAAATATAACTTTTGCAGAAATAATTAAGGAAAGAGTACTGTCACACAACATCCGCATATAGTACTCATTTTCTGTATCTGTTTTGGTTGGTTGGAGATAAGTCAGATATATTGTTTGCTTGCTTGCTTGTTTACTAGGTTTATATGCCGCTGTCAACCATAAGTGACTTACAAAACCATCTCCAATATCAACCATCTCATTGGTATCAAAAGCTGCCAAGAGTTCCAAGAGAACTAAAAAGGACCAGCCCCTTGTCCTCCAATATGTAAATTATTCCCCAGGGTAACAAAAACAATTGCTGCGGAAAGAGAGCCCACCCCCCCCATTGTAGTATATGCTTGATTATTTCTTTGGTATGAAGTTTAATGTAATTGTAATTTGTTTATTATTTTTCTTACTTTTTTGTTACACTGATGCAGTGTTTTTAATCCTCTTATTGGAGATGGTTTTGTAAGTCACTTATGGTTGACAGCGGCATATAAACCTAGTAAACAAGCAAGCAAGCAAACAATATATCTGACTTATCTCCAACCAACCAAAACAGATACAGAAAATGAGTACTATATGCGGATGTTGTGTGACAGTACTCTTTCCTTAATTATTTCTGCAAAAGTTATATTTTGGAGGCTGGCCTATAATCAGCCAATTTTAAAAGATTAAAAAGGGGGGTTCTTTATTATTGGCCTACTTACATCAGCCAATCCAGGAGAGGCTGCCTGGGTAAGGGAAATGTTTAATGTTTGGGGGAAAGGTTTTAGAGCAAGGACTCAGTAAACCCTACCCAATTATTGAGATTTACAATGTAGAAAGAACCCCCAAAGAGCAGAAAAAGTGAGTACACAGATTCTGTCGACCTGATCTGCCTCACCATTGCTCATTAAAATTATAACAATATTAATTCCCTTCCTTCCTCCTCTTCTCCTGCATGTTGAACCCTCAGCTGGGTTCTACATGCAAGTCTGGGCTTGTGGTAAGGAACAGCTCTTGCCAGCTGCCATGCCAGCCACCCAGTTTACCAGAGGCCTGCAGGGTGGGATAGACTGGGGCTCATCATTGGGTGATCTGATGGGGCAGCAAGGCATGAGAGAGAGGATGGCATGCATAACGCATACCAACCTGATCTGCCACACCGTATGTTATTTAAAATAGAAGAGTGTAAGAGTATAAGAAAACTCTGGAGTCCTTGGTGCTCTCTGAGCTTGGTGGTTTGCTTGCAGACATTTCATTACCCCACTAGGTAACATCATCAGTGTGAGTGAGTGTGGGGTTTGCTCCCTGTTATATATACAGTAGCTTGCCTACCCTACAGTTCGACCCTGAGCTACAGCTTTTCTCTTCTATTGGAGTATAAGAAAAGCTTGCTGAATCAGGCCCTAGACCCATCTAGTCTGTCATTCTGTGCCACGGAGTGGCCTACTGGATGCATCTGGGAAGCTCACAAGCCTGGACTGAAGGGCGATAGGCTCCTTCCACTGTTGCTTCCCAGAAACCAGTATTTAAGACGCTCTGCCTATGAGTCAAGAGATAAATGGTCATCAGTATTGTAGCCATTAATGGCTCATTCTCCATGAAACTGAGCAATTCTCTTTTTTAATCATCCAGATTGGCTACCATTACCACAACTGCTGGCAGCCCCTGATAAACATTCTCATAGGTATCCAATGACTATTGGATAATTTTTGTTCTCATCATTTTAAGGTCAAAAGAAACTCATGTCCCTGCTTTCAAAGTCACCCATTACTGCATTATTCACAAGAAGAAGTGTTTTATTAATTATGGACTCTGTATCTCTTCTTTTGGTAAAGGGCTGTTGGAAGATTTCAAGATGCTTATTTCTTCCCAGAGGCTGATACCTTTGCTACTCCTCCTGCTGCTGGATATTCCAATCACACTGAAAGCTCAAGTCAACCCAGGTAAGTGAGAAGGTGCTGCTGCTTCTAGGGTTAAGTGAGGTCCACAAAATGGGAGATCTTGTGTACATCATAGTTTTCTAAAATGGAGTAGCTGGTTCCAGGGATATTTGGAGAGGGGTGAAAAAGAGGGTTTCTCTATTAAGTAAATAATAGGGGGGAGATGGGCGGTGGCTAAATTTGATAAATAAATGAATAAATAAAATAAAATAAGATGACAAAGAAGGCCTAGGTAGAGGTTGTTTAACTAGCCAGAAAATGTGTAGATTGTGCTTATAAGCTCCTTTTGGTGGTGACAATTGCTCAAGGCATACAGAGGGAGTCCATCCAAAATATTTGGAAGTGATCAGTATTTTCCTTAAGGTGACAGAGAAATTTTAATCAGTTAAAATAAAATCCCAGTATTTATTTCAATAGTTTGGGTTTTCTCCATGGACTACATTTATGAGGACACTACCTTTAGTCGACAAAAAAGGGAGATAGCAGGAAGAATCGAGTATGCAGTTAGAAGGAGGAGCAGGGGGCCTTCAAATAAATATTCTTTCCCAAATTCATGATGTTTTTATTCCCAAAACTAGGGATATAAAGTAGAACATATGCATCCTTAACCTGAAATGATCATTCTAGCATCATTTTAAGAATCCTATGATTTCAGCCCCAAATGGGGGAATAATAGGACATGTTAGTTAATGTTGCACCTCCTGAATTCCACCTCCAGCAACTGCAAGGCAATTTCAACCAATTCATATTAGTCACTCTCTGAGATGTCCTATATATATGAAATAGAATTCCTGCTGCAATGCATCTATGTACTACTAAAACACGCATGTCTGTTTGTTTGTAACCTTCCATTGGGTGAAACGGTGCATCATAGGGCAATGATTTTTGAACCAAAGTATCTCAAATGGGCTGACTTACAGAATGTGTCCAAAATCCAGGACAGAACGTATCCAAAATCTGGGACAGAATGCATCCAAAACTCCTGTGGGATTGAAATTTGGCAAGGTTGTGGCTGCTTCAACACCACCGTGCTGACACACCACCATGGTCAGCCAAGGTCATGTGATTGTCATGAGCATATCCCTGATATCTTTCCCACTTCCCTCTGGTCCCTGCGCCCAATCGGCTGGTGGCAAGGCCCAATGGGCAAGCGGCAATTGTCTGCTTTGGAACTGAGGCCAAAATTTGAAATCTCTTAACAGCAGTGGGTGGCAAGGGAAGGACGAGGGAGCGACCCGGATGCCTGCTGGCAAAGTAGGGCTGGCCGGGGGGCGCTGGCGGTCAACGGGTGAGTCTTCTTCCTCCCTGGAGGGAGGTGGCCCTTGGGGACATGCTGGAATGGGGAGCAGGGGTGCAGTTTTCCTCACAATCCGCAGCTCCCTTGGTTCCCCCTTCCCCCAGCAAAGTGGCAGGCAGTTCTGTGGGTAGCCGAGGAGGAGGCGGCTTTGCTGGGGCTCTGCTGAGGTTCACGAGGGGAGGGGAAGGCGCCAGCCTATATTATATGTGGAGAAAAGTTTGTTGAGAATTAGTTTTTTTTAATGGTAAGCTGCCCAGAGTCCTTGGGAGCCAGGCAGCCTATAAATTGTATAAACAAGCAAACAAACACATAAATAAAGTTTTAAAAATCCAGATGATCACTAGATGGCAGGAAACAGAATTTTCTCTAACTCTTTGCGGCCATCTAGTAGTCCTAACTCCATGATAAATACATTATTACTTTTTTTTTTAAAAAAAAGATCCCAGTATTAATAACTGCATGGCAAATGTATAATCTATTCTGGATCTCAGTTCCCTGCTTCCAGGTGCCCGAGAAGGAAGTCATGCCACTTATATTTCCTATGTGTAAGATCTATGTAGTTAATTTTCTTCCTGGAGGACGTGGCACTAATGGAGAAACAGATGACCAAATAGAGAGATGCAGAACTATAAAACATCAGCACTGGATTGGTTGATGTTCTAGAAGGATGGTGTTGTAATGTTACAATGGAGCTCTGAGTACATTCCAAAGGCAATGTGCTTCCTTTATATGTCACTTGTATTTTCAACCAAAAAGGTAAACATTCCCAGCATCATAGTAGGACTAAAATTCCTGGATTTAGTTTGGGGGACACAATAGTTGAATAGCATTTGTTTAAATGTACATAGACTTAGGTTCTGTTTCAGTCCCTGAAGTTACAGATTTAATAAATAATATTTCTTTTAATACACTTGTAATTATTATCTCAGTTGATCTCTTAAGAAGAGCCTTACTGGATCAAACTGAAAGTCCATCTGTCACAGGGCTCTGCTTCCAATAGCAAGTGGCTAGTTGTTTCTAGAAAGCCTACAATCTGGGCAAGAAGGCTCATTTCTGCTATTCCTCTCAGCACTGCGAGGCACACTTCTGAATCTGTAGGTCCCATTAGCTCCTTCATGCATTTCTACAGAACTGAATTTCAAGCCAATCAAGCCACTGACCAACTACCATATCTTTTGGCAGGAAATTCCATACACGTGAGAAATATTTTGTTTGTTCTGTCCTAACTGAAGCTGAAGGCAATTTCACTGGATCACCCTGATCTACACCATTCTGGAATGTGTGTGCTATGTTGAATATTTTAGAGCATTGTTTGGAAGTTTTAATGTCGTTCCTGTTAGTTTTAGTGAGCATACATAATGGCAAGGGATTGTAAGAGTTGTAATTTAAAAGATCTGGAAGATGGCTAGTTGGCTATCCTTGGACTGGAGCAGGATTCCTCTGTGTAATAAATTTGAATGATCTCCATCTTTCATGCCACATGTAGCATGGTTTTTTAAGAACTAACTTCCAGGCAACTTATGGATAGAGTTTTGGGCTGGGTCCAGCGGTCAGACAGTAAACACTGTAAAATAAGCAGCTCTTTGAGAAGTTCTTCTGGCAGCTAGGCTTACAAAAATAACATCAGGTAGCTGAGCAAAGCCTTCTGAAACTCTTTGGCTAGCCTCTTGCAAATCAGAAGCATTGGTAGTTTTCCATTTCTAAACTGGAAGAAGATGCTGGGAAGAGATCTGTTCAGCTGTCTCTCCAGTGCTCATTCTCCCTGATCTGAGGGCTAAACAGAAAATACGTAAAATGAATGTTGTGCTGCTCCTCTTCTGGATTTTATTAACCTTACTGGGCCATTCTGCATTCAGACTGCTAAAGGTGTGAGGAAAGTCTCATTCTGCCCCCTTTCCCACATTTCATTTGTCTGGAAAAATGTAAAACCGGCAATTGTAAATGTAAATGTAAAACCCACTGTGCCTACAAAGATTTTAAAACTGAAACCCTATCTGTTGTATGAGATACGTATCTATTGTGTTCTAGTATGGTGGTCAAGAAAGTGAAGAGGAACTAAAGAGCCTCTTGATGAGGGTGAAAGAGGAGAGTGCAAAAGCTGGCTTGAAACTCAACATTAAAAAAACTCAGATCATGGCATCTGGCCCCATCACTTCCTGGCAAATAGAAGGGGAAGAAATGGAAGCAGTGACAGCTTTTATTTTCTTGGGCTCCAAGATCACCGCAGACGGTGGCTGCAGCCATAAAAATAAAAGACGCTTGCTCCTTGGGAGGAAAGCTATGGCAAACCTAGACAGCATATTAAAAAGCAGAGACATCACCTTGCTGACAAAGGTCTGTATAATTAAAGCTATGGTTTTCCCAGTAGTAATGTATGGCTGTGAGAGTTGGACCATAAGGAAGGCTGAGCGCCGAAGAATTGATACTTTTGAGCTGTGGTGCTGGAGAAGACTCTTGAGAGTCCCTTGGACTGCAAGGAGGTCAAACCAGTCAATCAACCCTGACTGCTCGTTGGAAGGACAGATACTGAAGCTGAAGCTCAAATACTTTGGCCACCTAATGCGAAGAGAGGGCTCACTGGAAAAGACCCTGATGCTGGGAAAGACTGAGGGCAAAAGGAGAAGGGGACGGCAGAGGATGAGATGGTTAGATAGCATCACTGATATAATGAACATGAATTTGAGTAAACTCCGGAAGACAGTGGAGGACAGGAAGGCCTGGCGTGCTATGGTCCATGAGGTCACGAAGAGTCGGACACGACTAAACGACTGAACAACAACAACAAAAAATGGTGGTCAAGAGATGGAATGACAGACTCAGAAGGTCCTGGGTTGATCCTTGCCCAGTTAGAAACTCTTACCCTTTCCCTGGTATCTACAAGAGGACCTCAGTAGACATGCATACAGTGTTTACTCATAAAAGGGTTTTTTTTTTTTTTTTTGCTGATGAGAAGCTGTTGAAAACTGTATAATGACCAAATGGCTGCAGAGGGCACTGCTCCGAAGGTGTTGCCTTTGGAGATGAACTTAAAAATTAGTCGCTGCCTAGAATGGACTGATTATTTTTGTAACACGTTAGCAGGACTTTCTTTCTTCCACTTCCCAGATCAAGGTTTCTCTTTCCTTCATCACATCTCCGTGCAGTTTTGTTCCTCTGTTTCTCTTCTTTTCCCCCCAAACAGTACCCTTTCAATTCCACCCTCCTCCTCTTCCAGTTTTTCTTCTGCCCTTTTTAAAGTTCTGACTTCTGGCAGGTGTTTATACCCTTATGCATGCTCATATATAAGTGTCTTCCATGCACATGGGTGGGGGTGGGAGTGAGGAAATAATCAGGATTGGTTTCAATTGCAGTTGGCCACCCTAGGTTGACGAGGTCTAGAAACTGGGCTTCAGAGTACCAGATATTTAGATATGTATTTTTCCTAGCTATTCTTTATGACAGAGCTTTCCAAACTGTGTGTCGGGACACGTTGGTGTGTCGGCTGCAGTGTCTGGGTGTGTCGCAGCGGCTGCTGCCTCCAGGCTTCCACGCAGGTTCTAGTGCCTGCCTTGTGCCTTGCTGCCTCCAAACCTGCTGTGATTCCACGCAGGTCCTAGTGCCTGCCTTGTGCCTTGCTGCCTCCAAACCTGCCCTGCCAGGATTCTGCGCAGGTCCTAGTGCCTGCCTTGTGCCTTGCTGCCTCCAAACCTGCCCTGCCAGGATTCCGCGCAGGTCCTAGTGCCTGCCTTGTGCCTTGCTGCCTCCAAACCTGCTGTGATTCCACGCAGGTCCTAGTGCCTGCCTTGTGCCTTGCTGCCTCCAAACCTGCCCTGCCAGGATTCCGCGCAGGTCCTAGTGCCTGCCTTGTGCCTTGCTGCCTCCAAACCTGCCCTGCCAGGATTCCGCGCAGGTCCTAGTGCCTGCCTTGTGCCTTGCTGCCTCCAAACCTGCCCTGCCAGGATTCCGCGCAGGTCCTAGTGCCTGCCTTGTGCCTTGCTGCCTCCAAACCTGCCCTGCCAGGATTCCGCGCAGGTCCTAGTGCCTGCCTTGTGCCTTGCTGCCTCCAAACCTGCCCTGCCAGGATTCCGCGCAGGTCCTAGTGCCTGCCTTGTACCCTGCTGTAAGAGTGTGTCGTGAAATGATGCCCTGCTGTAAGAGTGTGTTGCGAAATGATGCATGTCTAAGAAGTGTGTCACCAACATGAAAAGTTTGGAAAGCTCTGCTTTATGAACTGGGGTGGAAGGGGGGGTGGGAATCATCTTAAATTCAGGGTTGTCTTCCACTAGGGTAAATACAGTAATAATTCAGCTACTTATACAGCTGTAAAATTTACAGTAAGAATGATGGTCTGGTTTGTACAAAACAGTAAACTGGGTGTTTTTGAACAAGACATAATGGCCTAAAACAGACAAATCACACTATGTTCTTACATTATATGTGAACTAGGCCAATGTATGTTAAATGCTTTGGGTATTCTGAAAGGTAGTATAAATCTTCATTCCTCACCGTTGCTAGAGTACATTCATGCTGGCATAGATGTTTGTAGTCACGCATTCATGTTTGGATGTTGATCTTTTTCAAAATCCTACGAATAACATATCCTATAGTAAAAAATTATAATCCTTAGGCCATACAGTAATAGCCTATTTTTTATTTCATGAAATTATTTAGCAAAAGGTTGGGATAGGGTGGGGCTGGAACCCAGTGATTATGATTATAATGTACCGGGGAGTGTTGTTTTAAGGCACCAGGAATTGGGGGGGAGGGGGATTTTTTTGGATGCCGTTTTTTATTGTTTCTTTTATGCTTTTATTGCCAGAGTTATGGCGCACAAGATGGACAGCCATATAAGTCTCTTAAATAAATAAATATTACATATTTTATAATTTAAATGTTTATTTTGGCTTTTTAAAACTCTAAATGTTGTTCGAAATTGTTTTATGCTTTTATGATTGTGTTATGCTGATACATTGTGGTTGTTTCCTATTGCAAGTGCACGGGAAGCCCATTGCATGTGTGAATGCTCTCCCCCCCCACACACACACACACAACATTTTAAATAGTTTTTAAAGGGGCTTCCCTTCTGGGAATAGCTTCGGGCCTGGCACCCTGAAACTTTTCTGAATCAGTGCTGCCCAGACAGCAGAGAGCCAAGTGGCCAACAACTTTCCATTCCTCCGACTTCATGCATGGCAAGCATGGCAACCCTGCTTTTGGAGAAGAGTTTCTCCAGCTGTTCTAGCCCTTGTCTTCATCTTGTGTCTGCCATGATGAACTGCTAGTTGAGATATTCCTTAGTCTAAAAAATTCAGCAGAGAGGAGCTAGAATAGAAGGCCAAGCTCACTTTATCCAGCTTATTACAGTGGGAAGGACTTGTGCCATGAAGCTGGGTTTGGCCGCAATCCGTGTTTTGGAAAGGAAAACAACACAGGAATTGTGAAAGCAGTGAGTCTAGAACTTGGAGCAGCCTCTAACATGGCTGGAATAACATCAGGCTGATACTGCCACCATTTCAATGTCAGATGCTTCAGGCTGAGAAATTGTCTATGTAATAGTTCTGTTCGTATGCCCTCTATTTAACCCTTATTCATCTTCCAAAGCGTTCTTCTGCTTACAATAGTAATCGGTGTTCTCTCTGCCTCCAATACTTGACTGTCCTACACCCCCCCAATATATTACATCCCCACCTTTGTAAATAAAAAGAAAATAACTTGATAGCATGTGTGTTTTGCTCATCCCACCCCAGAGTCTACTGTCCAGAGTCGCTGGGAGTTGGATGGCATATAAATTTAATAAATTATTATTATTATTATTATTATTATTATTATTATTATGTATTAGTCTAAACGTATTTGTTACATTTCTCTAGCAGTTTGCAAGTCCCTTCTGAGAGGCTGCTATGAGGGGTGGTAGTATGGTAGTGTGAAAAATTATAAATTAATTAAAAGTCTAAAAAGCCATCCCAAGGATTATGCGGGCAGTATGGCATAAACTTGCATTCAAAAAACTTTCCAAATGCTGTGATCATAGTATCATGCTATGAAGTGGTCTATTTGTGTGTATGTGAAGTGTGTGAAACATGTATGTGAAGGTTCTAAACAATGCTTACAGGACCGTAAAAGTTCCACGAAGTACATGTTAATCAGGGAAGGGAGTGAAAAATCCTTCCAATAATATTCAGGCTCTCCCATTAGCTGCAGAATTATATCTGAATTTCCCCATGTAGTGATAATGAATGTTACGGATTTCAAAACAACATTTTGTTAGTGGAAATGAGATGAGAGGAGTATATACATCAGACTAGAAATGAGATGACTATCTGCTAGCAGGTAGGGTACTGTTGTGGCAGGCATAAAAAGATGCCTCTATGTTTTAGCACAGTGTGAATATTGTAGGAACAGATGCAAGGGGTAAAACATTTAAACATAATTACAGGTAGTCCTCGCTTACTGACTGCCTCGTTTAGCGACTGTTTGAAGTTACGACAGTGTAAAAAAACAGTTTTGCGACCAATCCTCACATTTATGCCCATTGCAGCATCCCACAGTCATGTGATCCCCATTCAGGCGCTTCACAACCAGCATGCATTTATGAGTGTTGCAGCGTCCCGCAGTCACATAATCGTCATGTGTGTGCTTCACAACTGGCTTCCGACAAGCAGAGTTAATGGAGAATGTGGAAGTAAAATTGCAAGTCACGGCCACGTGATGTCTCACTTAACGACTGAAGTGGAAGTGAGGTTGTAAGTCTGTCGCAGTCTTGTGATATTTTGCTTAGCAACCACGGTGCTTGGTGACGGAGTTGCTGGTCCCAATTGTGGTCACTAAGCAAGGGCTACCTATATGGGAAAAACAGAGAACAAGCTGGTTTTAGGAAAGGCCTTTTGTTTGACCATCTGATTTTTTTAACCATATCAAAGGCTCTGACAAAAAGATCTTTACAACTTTCATAAATTTTTCATCTATATTGGATTTTTTTTGTTTCACCTTTAATTAACAGAAAAAAGGAAAAGAAAAGAAAAAGAAAAACATCATTATATAATGGCATCTCATGCATATACTGTATATGGGTATATAGAATTTTACCAAGAGAATTTGATTTGTGGTAGACAAGAACCAACTTTGCTTCAGTTTGGCTGAAATCAGTATAAATAAAAGGGCTACTAAAGCTTATCCAAAGCAATAATTTGCAATTAAATTTGGCTTGTATGATGTTCTTACAGAAAATGTTTGTATATACAGAGGATATAGAAGTTTGTATTTTACTACTATACTGATTTAATGTAAGTCAGCAGGATAGCTGATAAGATGGAATCTTCCATTTTCTACCATGGGAATTGTGAAATAGTCTCTCTTTGATCATATTTCAAAGCAGAGTAGGACTTCTGAGAATACTCTGTACGTTTAGTGATGTATGCAAATAAGAAAAAAAGTCAACTGCTCAAAAAGCAGAATAATGTTTGGAAAAATAAGTCAAATTTTTAAATGATTCCTAGTTCATTTCTTTAAATATCTTTTTTTTACATTCTTTCTTGCAAAATTTATCTTTCTGCTTTCCACATCTAAGTTAATGAAAATAATTGATCAGATTATTTTATTATAAATAATAATGATCAGATCATGCTATTTTTTTTTTCCAGAAGGGCTATTACTCAAGTCTCAGATGGGACAGATTTTTGGGGTGAGATGGCTGGTTTATTTTAGAAACTTCAGAACAGATTCCCAAAGAAAACTCCAGGACTCGAGTTAGGTACCACTGCAGCTTTCTACAGGGCAACCAGAGCTGTCATCCGTTGCAGCTAGGCATGATCTCTGAGATACAGGCACAGGCCAAAAAGCATGGAAGAGGTGAGCTTCCTGGAAACGTTGATCAGAGCAATTGAGAACAGAGACTGGAAACAGCCCCGTCAGGTTCTCTTGCAGAGGTAAAACTTCGATATGGAAACATTGGAGGCATCTGAGACATCGATCATGGCACAGGTGAAGATAGGACTGAGACAGGGTTATCTGTTTTTCCAGATAGCACATTTTGATAAAGGAAAATCACTGCAAAGAAGTCTATTTTGAGGCTTGGTTTGATATCAACTTGTTTTGATTTTTTCCCAACTATAACTTTCAAGCGATGCCCTCTGTCCATTTATGAGGAGATAATTTTTTCCTACTTTTATTTAATTTTGATTAGAGGGAGAGAAAACAAAAAAGTCACAAAAGAATATACCTCTTAGGCACTGAACAAAATGAATCTTATTCATTGACATTTAAATCAATGTATTTAAAAATAAGGGAAAAGGGAAATAAGGATATAAACTAGAAAACCTATGAAAACCAGGTGATAGAAAATATGCTAACATTTCCTTTGGAAGAATGCCTCTGCAGTGTGTGGATTATTTTGATTATTATTATTATTATTATTATTATTATTATTATTATTATTCACTCCATTGTGAAAAGATTCAAGAAAAAGATGTTTGATGTTAATGTCTGTTGATGTTTACAAAATTTTAAAAAATGAAACAATAAAATGTCAGTATTAATTAATTAGATTAAAATAAATATAAAAGAGAATCCCTGAAAATTATAAAGCTTAATTCTGAGAGAATAGCAAACAATATTTGCATATTTAGAATGAGCTGAATAAAAATACAACAAACAAATACAGCAGTAACTCAGAGTGAACAATTATGAAGATCAAGTCTAAATGTCATCATTTTCAGTTTGAGATACATAACTTCTGTTCAATACTTAACTGTGTTAAGAATTTCATTTTTAAAATTTTGCTGGTATTGATTCTAAACTATATAGCTCCCTCGTTCCCCAAATAGGTGCCCTGGATGAAAGTTGTTCTAAAAGAATACCTTTATAAACATTCAGACCACAGTCATGACAGGCACCCTTAGGAAAAAATAATCTAATATTTACATTTGAAGTTAGCATGGCCCTAAATATAGCCTACTTAGAGTGAAATATCCAGTTACCATTAGCTGTAAATATTGTCACTAAATATTTATGTTCCTGGACGCACTGCATCTTATGAAAATCTGTTTGCCATCTAAACTTTTCTTATGCTTAGGAAACACTAAGTTTTTTTTTCATAATTAACAGACCAATAATTGTCTAAACCAGAGCTTCCCAAACTGTGTGTCTCGACACAAAAGTGTGTCGCCACGCAACCCGGAAGTGGCGGCGCGCGCGTGCACGGCGGCAGTGGCGCAAGATCAGTGCTTCCGCGTTTTAGCGGAGGTTGCCGCCGCTGCCGCCACCATGCACATGCGCGCCACCGCACGCCCTCCCGCGCTGCCGCCTTGCATGTGCGCGCCGCCGCACACCACCCCGCGCTGCCGCCATGCACGCGCGCGCGCCGCCACCACCACTGGTGTGTCGCCAGCGGCGGCACTTTGGAAAGCCCTGGTCTAAACAATACACTGAAAATTGTAACAATCTTCTAAGGCTCAATGGAGATAAATTCATCTAAGTCAGGGCTTTCCAAAGAGCCGCCGTTGGCGACACACCGGCGGCGGCGCGCACGCACGGCGGCAGCACGGGGTGGTGTGCGGCGGCATGCGCGCGCACGGCGGCGGCGCGGGGTGGTGTGCGGTGGCGCGGGGGGCGTGCGGCGGTGCGCACGTGCATGGCGGTGGTGGCAGCGGCGGCAGCCTCCGCTAAAACGTGGAAGCACTGATCCCGCGCCGCTGCCGCTGCCGCTGCCGCCGTGTACGCGTGCGCCGCCGCTTCCGGGTGGTGTGGTGACACACCTCGCTGTGTGTGGCGACACACTTTTGTGTCGCCACACACAGTTTGGAAAGCTCTGGTCGCGACACACAGTTTGGAAAGCTCTGATCTAAGTAAGGCAAGCAAATTTGCATATTTAGAGTGAGCTGAATAAAAATACTTCCAAAAAGATAAAAAAGTATAGGAGTTTGTATTCAGTCTTGTCGACTCCCTGAATAACAGATACTTGTGTATCTAATTCTAAATGAAATATCTCATGCAGAGTTTTAATCAGAAGATGATGGCAGCAGCAAGTTTGGTTGAAACTTGTTAAATAAAAGTGCAGTTTTAAATAAATAAAAGCAACATTAGATCCCCTACTACTCTTATATCCATATTTCTCTTGCTAAATCTTTCCAACTTTCCAACATTTCCAACTTTTACAAATCTAAAGAGTTTTTGCTGATAATCTTTCAGCATTGTTCATTTCATGTAAGCTTTGGGTAAATGCAAATATATATGATCGGCATAGGAAAAAGAATGTTTTTATTATTTGTAAATAATATGAACTCATGAACAGTATCTTAGCATTAGAAGCTGTATTAAGCAAGAATGACTTCCATATATTACGTATTACACAGCAAGGTAAATGCAAACATTTAGAGTATGGTTTCTAAAGCTTATGCCAACAGGTGGTGCAAATCAGTCAGAAATTATTATTTTTAGAGGTGGTGTTTTCCCTTTTTCTTCTTTTTTAAACACTTATAAACAATATCATAGTGGGGATGTGGACACTAAACTCAAACATTTAGACTTCTTTTTATATCATAAAATAACGTAATATTGTGGAAACGTTACTAATGTTATATTGAGTAATAATTGCACAGCCTCAGTATTTATTTATTTATTTAATCAAATTTATCACCGCCCAACTCCCCCGAGGGAGACTCTGGGCGGTTTACAACAAAAGAATTATCTGTTCATTCATAGATAATATTTTTTTGAAAATACAACTTTGTTTTAAATAATAAAATAAAATATAATATAAAATAATAAAATAATAAAATAAAATAATAAAATAAAATAAAATAAAATAAAAGGATTACAATAAAACTAAAAATAATAATAATAAAGCAAGCACAGAGTACTGCTGATGTACTTTTTAAAAGAGGGAGATTAATATATATCTCTATATTTGTATATCTGTATATGCTGTATTATTGTTAAATAAAGTTTCTTTTAACTGGAAAAATTAATAAATTAATAATTAGTATTTACTACTAACTTTTTGACTGAATATAAAAAACAAACAATTTTTAGAAAGTCATTTCTGAGAAAATATGAGCAAATCCTGGATTTGGCAGGGCACGATGGTGCCCCCATGCTGAGAAACCTGACTAGCAGGACTTCAATTTTGGTTCCACAAAAGAGCCCCTCCTGTGTAACCTCATTCTACAAAGACAGAATGGGTGAAAACCATATTGGGCCTTTGTAATCCCATCAGTTGTTACTAGGAAGGTGGGCTTAGCTCCTAGATCAGGGCTTTCCAAACTTTTCTCGTGGCGACACACCAACGGCGGTGCGCGAGAAAACCCAGAAGTGCCGCTGCTGTGGTGGCGCAAAAACCCAGAAGCGCCGCCGCCGCAGTGCTTTCGGGTTTTTGTGCGCTGCGGCAGTGGCGGCAGCGGTGTCCTTGTGTGCTGTGCGAAAACCCGGAAGCCATTAGCGCTTCCGGGTTTTGACGCGACACACCTGGGCCCCGCAGGCGACATAGTATTGTGTCGTGACACACAGTTTGGAAAGCTGTGTCCTAGATACATTCTGATTTGCTTGCTAGACCCAAGTCACCACAGATGGAGCATTGTCCTTCATAGGGCAAAGCTACAGTTGGTCTCCCCCACAAGGCTGGCTTCCACTGTTCCCCTGCATTCTATAAAATCAAAATCTCCTTATGTGCAAGATCGCATAACTTTAAAAGCACTATCAAGCAAGAAATTGCTGAACTTACATACATCAAAAGGTTTCAGGCCGTCTCAGAAAGTCCCAACAAACACAATGAGTTGTTAACCATTGCAATTGTTAATTGAAAAGGTACTTGGAATTTGTCTCACATGTAATCTACATAACCAGCCTGTCTTCCCTTCCCTTTCCCCCATCCCAATTTTAATTCTACATCAGTTTAGCCACTTTATACATCTGATGTTGAGCTGCAGCTCACAAAAGCTTATGCCTTTAAATACAATTCGTTAATCAGAAAAGGTGATATCAGATTCCTTCTGATTTTTTGCCACCATAGGCCAACATAGCTGTCCTCCTACAATTGCTACCCTTTGTATTTCAAGATTGGCACAACAAGGTTTGTGTTTTGGGCTTTGGGTAGTAAGATCCCAAGCCTCTTCCTTTCTGTTTACCTAAAGCTGAGCTGAACAGAGCTGTCGTGGGTAAAGGGGCCAAAACCTCCCCAGCTGGACAGATGTTAGAAGTCTGACCTGAATGATGACAGCCTATCAAAAGTATCTTTTACTGGGAAACCTCTGGAAGAAGAGGGGGTCTGCCAGGGAGGTTTTAAATAATTCCCCTTCCCACTCATAAGAGAGTGATATATCTTCTCTTTCTCTCTCCTTCTCTGCAGCTATCTGTCGCTACCCCCTAGGTATGTCAGGTGGGCACATCCCTGATGAAGACATTTCTGCTTCAAGCCAATGGTCGGAATCCACAGCAGCCAAGTATGGAAGGTAAGAATGGTAGGAACCTGGGATCTCTTACCAAACCAGGCAGATGTACCAGAGACTGCCGGCAGGTATAAATACTTCCCCCCACCTCCTCCCCCCTCCCCAATCTCTTCTTAGAGATCAATTATTTTCCTTTATTTCTACCTTGCCTGGCTTCATGCCTTTAGTTGGTTGGTACAGTATAGCATCCAAAGAAGTGGTTGTCTCCAACCCTCCCTAAGGTTAGGGTTAGGGTTAGGGTCATGATAAGAATTTAACATGGCTGGGCCAACAGCTATGTTAAGGCACTTAGCTTATACCACTTTGTCCCCTCAACAAATTTAGAGGTTTTTTTTAATTAACAGTTGTCTATTGTACTTAATTTTTCAAAACTGTAAATAAAAATGTAGCCCTTAATTATCGGCATCATTATGAATGAAGATTTGTTTTCTGAGCTGGAAAACAGTATTTTTGTAGTTTTGGCATGCCTTAATCCTCCTTACACTCATTCCCTATAGAAGCTAGATACCAATATGGCCACGAATATGATACAATGTGGCCATAGATAGTTTTTTGGGGAACCTGGCAAACCCTGTGTCCTAGTTGACTTTATTTTGTTTAAGTTCCTTTCAAAAACAAATAAAATGGAAGCAAACATGCTTCAACAGAAAGCACCAATTTCAGCACACAGTATATTTTTATTTATTTATTTATTATTTCAATTTATTCCCCACCCATCTCCCTTGCAAGGGACTCTGGGCGGGTTACAACAATTGAAAGTTTAAAAACTATACAACTATTTCATACTTCATCAGTTTCAGTTTCATGTTGCATGCTTAGATCTGGGGCTTTACTTGTTGTTTTAGAGCAGGGCTTTCCAAAGTTTTCCCGCAGCGACACACCAACCGCCGTTGGTGTGTTGCCACGGGAAAACCCGGAAGTGCCGCCGTTGTGGCAGTGTACAAAAACCCGGAAGCGCTGCTGCCGCTTTCGGGTTTTTGTGCGCCGCCGTTGGTGTGTCGCCGCGGGAAAACCCGGAAGCGCTGATGATGATCAGCGCTTCCAGGTTGTGTGACGACACACCAGACTGTGTGTGGCGACACACTTTTGTGTCGCGACACACAGTTTGGAAAGCTCTGTTTTAGAGATTTCAGCTAATTTAATTTAAGAGCCTAAAAAACTCATTGTGCTGTCTCCTGAGTTGCTTGCATTTTGTTGCAAACAGCTTGGATAAGCTGAGAATCATTCTGTGTGTGCATTTGGACAATATAATTGGACCTCATCATAACTTCAAACCGTCCCACTCGATTATGTAGAGAGGGCATGCTCCGGACCCTGTCGGTAAGGGAGTTTCGTTTGGCGGGGTCCAGAAGGCGGGCCTTCTCAGCAGTGGCGCCTGCCCTTTGGAACAACCTGCCCCTGGAGGTGAGGCAGGCCCCATCGCTCCTGTCCTTCCGGAAGAACCTAAAGACCTGGTTTTGCCGCCTCGCGTGGGATGGGAACAGGAATAGTTCCTCGTGGGGATGGCTGGTGCCATAGAGCCCTTTTAAAGATCATGGTCTGCCTTCTTGGATTTTCTACTTAATTTATAATAATAATTAATTGTATATTGTATTTTTATGTGTTTTTATAACAGAATTTTAATCTCTATGTTTGTAAACCGCCCAGAGTCCCCTTGGGGGAGATGGTGCGGTGATAGAAGTCGAAACATACATACATACATACATACATACATACATACATACATATCCTTGTGGTTCTAGACCTGTCAGTTGATCTCACAAACTAGGGTTTTAGTTGCCAGTCTTGCATTTGTCTTGTCATGTTCTTCTTCCTTCAATCAACAAAGTCATTGCCATGAGAATGCTGAATGGGAATTGAGAAGTTTGAGTCATATGAAAGTGCCAGGGACAGAAAAGCACTGAAAAATTAAGTTCTGGAGCCTGCTCCTCAGATAATAAAACAGCAAGATAGTACAATATAGTTGGCAATGCACAGAGGCTTGATAAGTGGAAGGGCATGAAAGATAAAGATGTAGCTTCGGGATGATAGGCAACAACAGCCATTCTTTTTCTCTGACTGTCCCTAGGCTAGGTTCAGAAGATGGCGATGGTGCATGGTGCCCTGAGATCCCTGTGGAACCTGATGATCTCAAGGAGTTCCTGGAGGTTGACTTACATGAGTTGCATTTTATCACCTTAGTAGGGACTCAAGGCCGGCATGCAGGAGGCCATGGCAATGAGTTTGCTCCAATGTACAAAATTAATTACAGCCGGGATGGCACCCGCTGGATTTCTTGGCGAAACAGGCATGGAAAGCAGGTAAAATAGGAGGAGAAGGAGATTGTGATGATACTGTTACTGTCCATTATTAAGCATGAAACATCTGGTGGTATTTAAAGATAGATTGAGGCATTTTTAGGCTTTATTTATTTGCTGCCTCTAAATCATAATGTGATTTCTGGGAGACAACCCATCCAATTCTGGAGTCTGTCTCTAAGGAAGGCAGAGCTAGTGCCAGCATAAAAAATATACCAGCTGGTATCAAATATTTTCTTTAAAATGTGGCTGTGATTTCCAAGAAATACTCAAAAATTGTTGGATGAAATGTTTAAAAATTCTGTTTTTGAATGTGCAATGTCCATGATTTTCAATGTGGGTTCTACAGTAGAAACTCTGGACTGATCTGTGATCATTATTAACTGGGATTAACTGTGAAGAGCTGTTTGAGTTAGCCCTATAAAGGACAGGCTTAAAGAATATGTGATAGTGCTTAACAAGTTTATCCTCAAAATTTATTGATACAGCAATTTAATTAAATGTTGATTCATATGATTTGTGTTGGTTTATATTGCCTGTTCCTTTTTCTGTGGTTAATAGTCTGTTTTACCCACACTCAACTGTTATTGCTCCAGCACTGAAAACTCTGGATCTGCAAACTGAAAATAGTCTAATTTTCACCATGGTAGAAAACCTGTTTATTTATTCACTTATTTCACATGCCAGTAAGGTAATGCTCAAGATCTTACAAGGTAGACTCCAGCAATTCATGGAGCAAGAATTGCCAGATGTACAAGCTGGGTTTAGAAAAGGCAGAGGAACTAGAGACCAAATTGCCAATATCCGCTGGATAATGGAGAAAGCCAGGGAGTTTCAGAAAAACATCTATTTCTGTTTTATTGACTATTCTAAAGCCTTTGACTGTGTGGATCATAACAAATTGTGGCAAGTTCTTGGTGGTATGGGGATACCAAATCATCTTGACTGCCTCCTAAGGAATCTGTATAACAACCAAGTAGCAACGGTAAGAACAGACCACGGAACAACGGACTGGTTTAAGATTGGGAAAGTAGTACGGCAGGGTTGTATACTCTCACCCTATCTATTCAACCTGTACGTAGAACACATCATGCGACGTGCTGGACTTGATGAATCCAAGGCTGGAGTTAAAATCGCTGGAAGAAACATTAACAATCTCAGATATGCAGATGATACCACTTTGATGTCTGAAAGCGAGGAGGTGCTGAGGAGCCTTATGATGAAGGTGAAAGAAGAAAGTGCAAAAGCTGGGTTGCGGTTAAACCTCAAAAAAAACCAAGATTATGGCAACCAGCTTGATTGATAACTGGCAAATAGAGGGAGAAAAAGTAGAGGCAGTGACAGACTTTGTATTTCTAGGCGCAAAGATTACTGCAGACGCTGACTGCAGCCAGGAAATCAGAAGATGTCTACTTCTTGGGAGGAGAGCAATGGCAAATCTTGATAAAATAGTTAAGAGCAGAGACATCACACTGACAACAAAGGTCCGCATAGTTAAAGCAATGGTATCCCCTGTAGTAACCTATGGCTGCGAGAGCTGGACCATAAGGAAGGCTGAATGAAGGAAGATAGATGCTTTTGAACTGTGGTGTTGGAGGAAAATTCTGAGAGTGCCTTGGACTGCTAGAAGATCAAACCAGTCCATACTCCAGGAAATAAAGCCAGACTGCTCACTTGAGGGAATTATATTAAAGGCAAAACTTAAGTACTTTGGCCACATAATGAGAAAACAGGATACCCTGGAGAAGAAGCTGATGCTAGGGAAAGTGGAAGGCAAAAGGAAGAGGGGCCGACCAAGGGCAAGATGGATGGATGATTTTCTGGAGGTGACGGACTCAACCACGGGGGAGCTGAGGATGGTTATGGCCGACAGGAAGCTCTGGCGTGGGCTGGTCCATGAAGTCACGAAGAGTCGGAAGCGACTGAACGAATAAACAACAAAGAAAACCTGTAACTCAACCATTCCACTTCAGACTACAGAGATTATTTGACTATATGTTGTAACAAAATTCCTGCCCATAGAATGCTTAATAGCAAAGACACAGGATGTTGTCTACAATTTCTTTGATCCAAATTACCTTTTAGCTGCTATTTCCTCCATAATGGAAGAACTACAGGCCAAAAGCACTGTCAAATGGGCAGAAGAATATTAGATTTAACAAAATGGTGCAGGATAGAGGCAGATAATCTAGTGTTCTCTAGATGTTTTAGACTTCAACTCTCATCAAATGCAGCCACTATGGAAAATGGGAGATGTGTTCTAAGTATCTCATGGGCATTAAGTTGCTTGCAAAGCACTGTAGTTAAAAAAATATCATGTGGATTGTCCAGGTCTTCTATACCATCTCATTTGTCAGGAGGTATGTCAAAAAAAAATCTAAGCTGTTCCTATGAAGAGGAGGTACAAACCCATCAACCCACATTTCCCCTTGAAATGCTTGATAGGACAACTGAAACCAAGTGAGGAAGCAGGGCAAGGTAAGAATTCCCAGAAAATGGGAAAAATATTGCCACTGCAAAGTCACAGTGTGACAAAGAAAATGCTTTGCTCTGGTTTCAAATAAATTATGGCAGAATAAAACAAACAAAAATGGCTCAGTTTCTTAAAACTAGCTAATATTGTGTGACTGCTGGGTCCAAACTGGCACGAGCTGCTCATGTGGGAAAACTATGAATTGAACTAAATGGAAATATGCTAGGCAGCCAATCAGTGCTATTAGAATAAAATAATGTATCTTCATACATGTTTAGATGACACTTGATACAGTTACCATGACTACATTTCTTCTGCTCCTGCCTGCTGGCCAACAACCTTCTCCTCCTCCTTTTATTTCCTTTTTTTTAATCCTCAGGTACTTGAAGGAAACACTAATCCATATGACATTGTCCTCAAGGACTTGGAGCCACCCATCATTGGGCGATTCATTCGCTTCATCCCTGTGACTGACCACTCTACCAATGTGTGCCTCAGAGTTGAGCTCTACGGTTGTGTTTGGTTGGGTAAGCACAACAACCTTTCAAGAGGACCCATGCTGAAGGAGTCTTTCAGTCAGGGGACAGCAGACGGATAAAGGAGGAGTCCTAATGCTCCCAATTGTCAATAGGATAAAAGGTGCAAAGAGTCAATGCTTATGGAGATGCACCTCCAACTGTCTAGACCAGTGTTTCTCAACCTCGGCCACTTTAAGATGTGTAGACTTCAACTCCCAGAATTCCTGGCTGGGAAATTCTGAGAGTTGCTGGCTGGGGAATTCTGAGAGTTGAAGTCCATACATCTTAAAGTGGCCAAGGTTGAGAAACACTGGTCTAGAAAAACAAGCCTACTCTGGAAACACTCTGACTGTGTGGAATGCCAATGTACTCTTCCTATCCAGAGTTAAGCCCAAGGAAAAGTGGGAAGTCACTTCTTTATATATTTATTTTCTTTTTCTTTACTATATTCTTATTTCTAATTTCTTTTCTATTTCTTTTTCTATTTTCCGCTTTTTTTCTTTCTTTTGTACACCTTCTACTCTTTCTTTTTATTCTTCTATTTTTTCCAGTTTGTATTACTTTTTACTGTTGGAATTATAATCTTTAATAAAATTACTATTAAAAGAGCCAGTTTGATCTAGTGGTTAAGGTGCTGGGCTAGAAACCAGGGGTCTGTGAGTTCTAGTCCCGCCTTAGGCATGAAAGCCGGCTGGGTGACCTTGGGCCAGTCACGCGCTCTCAGCCCAACTCACCTCACAGGGCGGTTGTTGTGGGGAAAATAGGAGGAGGAAGGAGTACTAGGTATGTTCGCCGCCTTGAGTTATTTATAAAAATAATAAAGGCGGGATAAATTTTTTTTAAAAAAAGAAGTAGTTTCAGACAGCTTAAGAAGGTCTCAACAAACACATTGGGTTTTTAACACATTACAATAGTCAATTGATAAGGTACTTGTAATCTGTCTCACATGTAACCTGTATTTGCATAAACATCCTGTTTTCCCCTTTTCCTCCCCCCACCTCCCCCCAATTTAAATCTTACATCAGTCTAACCACTCTATGCATCTAATGAAGTGAGCTGCAACTCACAAAAGCTTATGCCTTTTAATAAAACTTGTTAGTTGGGGAAAAAAAGAAGAAGAAACAGAACAAGAGTAACTCCAGTTCTATTCCTTTACAGATGGGTTGGTTTCATATAACGCTCCAGCAGGGCAACAGTTAGTTCTACCTGGTGGCACCGTGATTTACTTGAATGATTCAATCTATGATGGTTATAGGTGAGTTCTCTATTCGTATGTTCAGTGAGGGAGAGGGAAAACGTTTAGACCATACTAATGTTTCAGGAAAATTGGCTTGTGTTCAAGTGAGAGCAATAAAAGTAAAATATAAAATGTAACTATTTTGCAGAACATTTTGGCCCTCTTGCACCTTTCTATAATCTTGATGATTAGAGATAGGACTTGGTATTTGGTGCAACCATCCTATTCCCAAATGGTGTATCTTATGTGACCAATAGTATATCTTAATAGTATAATAGTATTTATTGTAAACCGCCCAGAGTTCCCCGTTGGGGGAGATGGGCGGTTATATAAATTAAATAAATAAATAAATAAAATAAATAAATAATAGTATATCTTTTGTAAAAAAAAAAAAAACCCTGCCCTACTTGTATACTATTATGAATCTGATTAATACAAAATATACATTTGAAAAAATGTTATGAGAGGGCAGAAACAGAAACAAAGAGATGTTAGGATATATATATGTGGAAGTCACAAGGGGACATACGGCCCTTTTGCAAATGCTATCTACAAAGTGTCCCTGTATCTCCAGAACCCTGGGAGTAGCCTCCAAAAAAACCCTTCCAGAAATTGCCTTTAGAATAAGAGAAGATAATCAGCCCTAGCTAAAAGAAATATTTTATTTATTCCTGTATCACTGTGATTAATTTGATTGCCAATAAACCCCACTGATCAGTATCATTTATTACAATCACTAACCAGAACTGTACACAGTTTCATATCAAAAGGTACAAGACAAAAAGAAAAATAGGATAAGAATAAGAAATAGTAAAATACAATATAGGTGCAAATACTAAAATGCTAAGAAAACAACAACAACAACAAAAAACCTTAAAATACTTCAAAGCTAAATTACTAAATTTTGCATGATCAAAATACTATAATTCTACTAGCGAACAAAAATACTAAATTACAAAACTACCAAGATAATAAAATGCTACAATACCACCCAATGTCAGACTAATGTTAAATATTCATTATATTACTTCAGATAAAATCAAACACTGTAAAAGGGAAAACCACAGATTCCTGTCTTCCTATACCTTGCAACACCACATCCAGCTCTCAGACAAGATCTTGCAGCTGCCAAAGAAAACATTGTTATTCACCACAAGATTTGGGAATCTTCATCAGCAAGTATAGATAGTTGACATAAAAATCACCCAGAACACTGGGGATTTTTTGCACTATCTGAGCTATCATGAGACAATGGATGTTTCTATAGAAGGGGCAGTGCAAAATAACATGGCGGAGTGTTTCTGGTGCCCCATATAGGCATAGACTTTGACTGAGTGGCAAGTCCTTAATCTTCTTTCAAGAAGTTGAAAGAAGGATGTTAAAAGACACAAGAGTGACTGCTCTGCAAAGAGTAATATGTCTATGAAGGTTCTCAGTCATCCAGGTGGAATTGTCTGTAGCTTGAATCATGTCAACTGGATTTCTATTTTCTCAGTGGAAACGTTTCGCTCCTTATCCAAGGAGCTTCTTCAGTCTGAGCAAAATTAGTAAGGGAATCCTAAATATGTTTCTAGGTAGCTGTGTGACCTTACACCTGGGGCTAGGTCATGGTTATATTGAGATGTTATTTTAAGTCCTTTTATCATCTAAAGGAGGATCGTTAAGATCACCATGCTGCTGTTGTAAGTTGTTTAAGAAATGGTGCCACCTGGAGGTTATGTCACCAGAGCCTGATTAGCATATTTGGAGAGATTCTACCCTGTTCTTCATGCATCTGCAAGTCTGAATCAGCATGTCTCTTACTTGGACATAAGCCTGTTTCTATTAATGTCTGGGGAGAAAGCCCACTTTACAGCATTTTCCATCTGCTTCACCTTGAGCTTCCAGGAAACATGAAAAGGATCCTCTGATAATAATAAAACCAAGTTCATGGGGTTTTCAAAAAGACCTGGGCATGGGCAGAATTTTGAGCTGTGGTTTGTTTTAACTACTCTTGGATAGTCCAGAAGGCTCAAAGAAGCAACATCTCTATTTTATCATTCTTCTCAAAAGGGAAGTACAATACATTCTGGCTGCCATGTAGCTTTTGGGGGCCAAACCCCCGGCACAACTCTTTTATGGAGTAAATTAGAACTAGGTTTAGGAAGCAATACATCTCTTCTTGAGATTATTGAGTCCAAGTTTCTAAGGGAAATGGGGTTTCAAATATATTGTTACTTTTTGAATGTAGCACTCCACTGAGTTAATTTCAAACTGGAGTTCATCCCTCACATATAGATCTTGCTCCATTGGTAATTGATCAGTATCTGCATTGGTAAGAAATCACTATCTAAACAACAAGAAACCTTAAATCTACCTAAGAATTGTGGGAAACTATTAGGAGTGTAATACATAGTCTAAAGTACTCATAGTAGTGCCTGCCCAATATGTATATTCTCTGGGATGATTCCTCCTGGAGTCCTATTTAAGATTGAGAAATCCAAGCTAAGCCTTAAGAGAGATGTACTATTAAGAGAAGTACAGGTAGTCCTCGCTTAACGACCACAATTGAGACCGGAATTTTGGTTGCTAAGCAAAGTGGTCATTAAGTGAATCTGACCCGATTTTATGACCTTTTTGCAACGGTCATTAAGCAAATCACTGTGGCTGTTAAGCGAACCATGTGGTTAAGCGAATCACGCGGTTCCCCATTGATTTTGCTTGCCAGAAGCTGGTCGGGAAGGTCGAAAATGGTGATCATGTGACCACGGGATGCTGTGACGGTCATAAATGTGAACCGGTTGCCAAGCGCCCAAATCGTGATCACGTGACCGTGGGGATGCTGCGACGGCCATAAGTGTGAGAACCAGTTGTAAGTTTTTTTTCCAACACCGTTGTAAGTCTGAACCATCCTAAATGAATGGTTAAGTGAGGACTACCTGTACCTCCTCTGAATTAGGAAGATACTGATGGAATTTAGAGTAGGTGCTTACATTATTTGCTCCCATTCTGACCTTGAAATCACCACCCAGTATCTTATACTGCATACACTTGAATTAATTCATTTCCCATTTCTACAATTATTTTATAAGGCATCACCTTATATGACTAATTTGTGACTTAATACTAATGGAGGAAAGGTACACATTACAGTAACTACAGTAAATACAGTTAAATTTAAGTGTCTAGAATATCTTTGGAGTGGGCAATTTGACACACGAGGCTTGAAGGTTAATGGAAACAAATATTACCAAACTTCCACTCGGCTGTTCCCTATGCATATTTCAAATGCTGGCAAGGAAATTGAATGATACCCATCTAAATTAAACTTCTCAGGCATCCAAGTCTGTTGTGTAAATAGCTGATAAATTGTCATCTGTATATGTTGTTTTCCATCTTGCAGTATTGCAGGAAACCACTGCAAATGGGCAGCATTAAAGGGGGGTGTTCATATTGCATTGTTATTTTTACTGTCTGTCTCTCTAGAAGTCAGTAGGTTGTGATGGATTTGCTCATCACAGAAGGTCTATTAACACTTGTGATGGGTATGTGGAAAGGCTGCCTATTACAGTCTAAAGCCTTAAAGTCTTCTGCAGCTTCTTGTTCACTGTATTTCTCTTACAGCCTTGATCTCCCATACAGATCACATTATATTCTCCAATGGTCCCATGACAGTACCTTAACATTGCTCAAACAATCCTTTGTTGTAACTTGAGCTTGGTGACTGGGAGGTCTGGCTCAATTTTTCCCCAGTGGATTTTCAGTCATAGCATTCTGTTTTATTGAAAACAGTTTGGGATATTTGTTTCGGCTGTCAAATCAGTTTTATTAATTTGTGAGTATTTGTAAACAGTGATGGGCTGTATTGATAAATCAGTGAGCACTAAAAACTGGTCCTCCTCTGGATAATTCTTGCTGGCAGTAAACTCTGCTATGTTTCAAGCCCCCAAGACTGCTTGGACTGCTAAATCTCCTTTATTAATTTGCCAGAGCCTTTGATCTATCCACACATTGGTTCAATACATTGAACTAAAACTATCATAATTTGATTATTTTCATGGGTAAGGATGCAATCATTTAAAGCGATTCTGTTGTAGTTATTGTAAGGATGCTTTTAATGCCTTTAGTCTGGGGAGTATTTCTTTTTACTCCATTTACAGAAGAGTTTCAAAAGACTGCACCGATTTTTCTTCTGTGTCTTTCTGGCGGCCCTTTCCTCCTGCCTCTCCCTGCTCGGCACATAAAAAACGTGTTTGGTATCTTTTAACCTTGAGATTGTCTGTGGCGGACAAATTATCTCTGCTTGATTAATAGCGTTACAGTCTCTCTCCCACTATCCCTCCACCCTGGTGTAGGTTGCTTCCCAAGATTCAGTAAGGGGTGGATGTAGCCATTTTTAAAATCATGAAAGAGTAATTGCTTGAAATCTCACTCAGAACTTTTTAATCCTGATGACCCTCAGTGGCAAAGTGCTTTCTGTAAAAAGGAATGCAATTATCTTACATCGACTATGACTGGGCAGCCATATAATTCCTCTCAAGTTGCTGGGATGGACTTTAAAGTTGACTGGGGGCGTGAATGATTGTCTGTCTCTTATGCTCTTATTCAATTCATTTACAGAAATCTGTAGAATCCCACTATTTGGGTGCAACATGCAGAAGTTGACCTTCTGTTCAGAAGTTTGAAGGGTCAGCTTCAGAGTGGTAGGGGGGAACCAAAGGGATTTTTTTTTCTCATTCTTTATTGCTGTCTCCTTTTTTCCCCATCCTCTTTTAAACCTGGGATTCTCCTCCATGAACCATTGTTCTTAATTTCTTATCAGCAGTTCCTCTATTTTGAGTTACTTAGAACATCTGGAAGTTGTCTACTGTCCAGAGCTCCTCTTTTGATGCCTCTTTGGCTTGTTTTTGTTCTTAACTTTATTGTTTTTCTCTTGCCATTGTTAATTGTATTTCCCATCTTTCTTTGGATAGAATAATGACTTGTCTCTTGTATCTGGAACAAAAGGATCTTATCACTAAAGTAACCCAGAGGCAAGAAATAAATCTTTTAATGAACTATAACAGCCGATTTTCCTAAGGTCAAACAAATTTGCATGGAGTAAACCATGGCATTTTTCCTGGCTTATTTCAAAAAGAAATGGGCCTGGTTTCCTAATTGAGATGACAGGCTAAGCAAATATTGAAGTCAGCAGGTGCAAGTAAAAACTGACCTAGTGTAAAATGAGTGGCAACACTTCCAGGATTTCAGATAGATCTTTCTCTCCCTGCAACTGTACTTGTGGATGGCAAGAATTGATCCTGAGTCCTCCTGCATCCAAAATTTATACCCCTTTGAATAGGACTTAGACATCTATTAGTATTAAATTCAGTTATAAGGATTCTAGCAATCATCTCTCCTTCTGTACCAACCATATTCATCTCGCCTACTGTTTACAAAGAATTACTCTTGAAAAATCTGCCACAAGGATCATACAAATCTGTACCAAAAGGTCTGCATTGGTTGCAGGTGCTTCTAGCTTTTAAAGCCCCAAATGGCTTAGGATCTGACCAATTGGGAAGCCTACTGTTCCATTATGAATCTTTCTGGATGCCAGGCTTTTCCCTGTTAATTAGTTTTAGCATTAATTTTGTTTTATAACTTTGGGTTTTTAATTTTTTTTAAATGATTAGTCATCCTGATTACTTGCTTGAGTGGAAAGGCAGCACATAAATTGAATAATGAAATAATAATAAAAATAATAAATGCCCAGGCACACACAGTGGTGGCTCAGCGGGTAAGATGCCAGGCTTGTTGATCGAAATATCACAAGTTCGGAGGTTTGAATCCCTGGCCCCGCGTGACGGAGTGAGCTCCCGCACTCGCCCCAGTGCTTGCCGACCTAGCAATTCGAAAGCATGCAAATGCAAGTAGATTAATAGGTACCACTTTGGTGGGTGGGTAACAGCGTTCCGTGTGCGTCATGCGGCCACATGACCGTGGAAGCGTCTTCGGACAACGCTGGCTCTTCGGCTAACAGACGGAGATGAGCACCGGCCCCTAGAGTCGGACACAACTGCACAAATGCGCGGGGGGAACCTTTACCTTTTTAGGGTTGATTCTCATTTTTCATGTCAAAATCTTTGCATGGTCTTTATTAATTATTCATATGCGACTTTTTTTTCCAAATTAAAAATTTAATTAATCGTTAGGATATTTTAAGAGACTGAGAATAATCCTTCATAGCACATCCTTTGCTGAATATATTTATATGATTTCTTATTGACATATCTAAAGCTAACTGCTAAGAGATGTTTGAATTTCCTAAAAATGTTTGTAGTAACTTTGCCATGTGAAGACTCGGGCATTCACTGGGAATTGAGTGGCTGCAGCTGAAATCAAACTTACTAAGATCAATGTGGACAAAGAATTGCTTTAGCTGTATACTTTTTAATATTCAATGCTGCTGGAGGAACTGACCAGGGAATTTGCTCCCTCTGTCTTTCCCTAAAATGGACTTCCCACTAAGAATGTCATGCTTCAAATTCTGCTTCCGCTGAATCAGCCTAACACTCCACCCCAATTTAAGTGTGGTTGGAAAAATCCCCTTTGACTGCTGGTTTTGGACAGAATAATTTTGTTGAAATTCAGTAAGAAAATGCTAACCTTGTCCTCTTTTTTTCCTTCTCACATGTGTGCCATCAGCATGACAGAAGGATTAGGACAACTAACAGATGGGGTTTCTGGCTTGGATGATTTCAGCCAGAGCCATGAATATCATGTATGGCCTGGTTATGACTATGTTGGTTGGAGCAATGAGAGCACCACAAATGGACATGTGGAAATCACCTTTGAATTTGACCGAATCAGAAATTTCACCACCATGAAGGTAAGTTGTCAAAATTGAAGCTGGATTCAGAATTCCTTTCAGGTTGCCAACTAAATACTATTTAGGGTACATGGAGAGTTGAGGGATCCTGTCTATCCAAACACGATACCTACCTTTTTCACTAACTTATTATCTCTGAGTGAGTTTTGTTTGTGTGCAATTAAAGAATTTAAACCAATTAAATCAATGTTTAAAGAAATCCCTCTTGCTTAAAAAGAGGGTTGACAATTTGACCTTTCTTGATGATATTGCTATAAAAAATTATATCTGTTACAACAGATTGTGATAGATTGTTCTCTGATTGGCAGGAAGCATGGAAGGATGGAACAGGGGAAAACGTAGCTTAGTTTATCATTTCCAGGCAAACGTAGTGTTTTTGTCCACAGAAGTCAAGGTACAAACAAAAACAGAAAATGATGAATTTGCTCACCTGGCAGCATTCCTGGGAATTCAGAATATTCATAGGTGTCCTGGGAATCATGGTCATATTAAAGTGTTCACATGGGCATGTATACCAAGCTGGAATAGAGGTGAATTGAAACCCTTGAGTTATATAAATTTGCTTTCCTAACTTGATATCTCACAGATAGGATGACTCTTGACTGGAAATCAGGGACATGGTATTTTAGCACATCTTATGCTACAATTGCACATGGAATAGTCACACTCGTAAAAAAATGGAAACAGTTAGGAAACATCATGGTTTCAGAGGAAAATAATGATGACCAGTTCATAGAACATCTATCTCTATTACACAGGTTCACTGCAACAATATGTTTGCCAAAGGAGTAAAGATTTTCAGGGAGGTGCAGTGTCACTTCCGCTCTGATGCAAATGAATGGGAACCAAACACCATCTCCTCGGTGCTGGTACTAGATGATGTGAATCCCAGTGCTCGCTTTGTGACAGTACCCCTTCTCCATCGGATGGCTAATGCCATCAAATGCCAGTTCTACTTTGCTGACACCTGGATGATGTTCAGTGAGATTACCTTCCAGTCAGGTATGATGAGGGGAATTCAGGGTTGTAGAGGAAGTGTAATATACTGATATTTATTTACATATAAATCACTGATAGCATAATCAGGGGCAGAGATAGCATAATCTAACATGTTACTTATAAATAAGCTGTGGAGACAAAGTTACAGATAATGGTGGATTTTATATTGGATTCTAAGAATTAGGGTTTACTGCTTTGCCTTGCCAGCAGCATTTCCCCCCAAGACCTTTAGCCCTCTTCAGGAGACAAAACAGGAAAATGCTTAGTAGATATAGACCAAAACAGTTTTTGCTTTTGAGGTGTACAAAGAATTTGCTGGATTAGGCATTCCAATGGATGTTCAGGCTGCAGGTCGGGCTGACATGCCTCACAGTTGGTAGGCTTCAATAGATAGCAGTCACTGTTTTTATCAATGTCGATAAGAGATTTATTTGCTTGCTTGCTTGCTTGCTGAGGCTTCTATGCTGCTTAATTCCCACAGGCTCTGAGCAGTTTACATAATACCGTAACAGAGGGTTAAAAACATCTAGTTCCACAAAACACTCCCGGTCAACATACCATAACAGTGCCACCCACAGAGGTAGGCTAAACCTCCATATCCCCACATGCTTTCCTGAACAGCCAAGTCTTTACATCCCTTTGGAAGTTCAGTAAGATGGAGGAGGAGTGGGTGTCTGGGAGTAAGCTGTTGCATAGAAGGGAAGCCATCATTGAGAAGACTCAGCTTGGGGGTCTCTGTAGATTACGTTACCTCAGAGGAGGAACACTCACCAAACCTTCTCTTCCCAATTACGCAACTTTAGATTTCTTCCCTGGACAGACCCAAAAGTGAACATAGGATCAAAAATCTCTCCGCCAAGTTATGGCCCTTCCTATTAGGCAAGTGGTGGGCAAATTGTAAAGTATGAGGGACCACAACTCAGCCTTCCAGCCTCATGTTTCTTCTTTGATCTGGGGCTTTAAATAGTAGGAATAAGAGCAAGACACATTGGGGTGGCAAACCCTCCATTCCTCCTCACGAAACTCTCCCAAAATTCTGAAGAATGAGCTAAAATTGCATCACCACAATTTGGCCATTTTGCTGCCAAATTTTGGTCAGCCTTCTTGGGATGCTTTGGGTAGGTTAGAGAATTGTGTGCAGCCTGTGGACCAAGGGTTCCCCATCTTTATTAGACACTATTTCATGCCTGTTGGAAGTAAGCAATAGATGTGAGTTAATAATTGTCATACTTTGCAAAATAAGTAACAGAGATTGCCTAGATGCGGTTTATTATTATTACTGTAAGAATTTATATGCTTCCTCATAAATGTAACATTTTCTTTTTAGTGTAATATTACAGAAAATACTTAATATTACAGAAAAACATTTGACACACATTTCAGTTTTCAGTTTAAAACTCTAACAAATCTCTTCACTGTAATTAATATAGTTTATATTGTCAGACTACTGAGTTGTGAATAAAAACACAGCAAGAGGATGCTGGTTAACTGAAGAAAATTCCATTGTGAAGTTCTTGGATTAGAGCATTTAAAGAAAGAGAGAGAGAGACCGTTTGGTCTAGTGCAGAGCTTTCCAAACTGTGTGTGGCGACACAAAAGTGTGTCGCCACACACAGCGTGGTGTGTCGCCACACCACCCGGAAGCGGCGGCGCGTGCGTGCACGGTGGCTGCCATGCACGCACGCGCCGCCGCACGACCCCCCGCGCTGCCGCCGTGCGCGCACCGCCGCACGCCCCCCGCGCTGCCGCCGTGCGCGCGCGCCGCCGCAGGCCCCCGCGCCGTCGCTGTGCGTGCGCACCGCCGCACGCCCCCCCGCGCCGTCGCCGTGCGTGCGCGCGCCGCCGCTGTCGCTGGTGTGTCGCCAGCGGCAGCACTTTGGAAAGCCCTGGTCTAGTGGTTAAGGTACTGGGCTAGAAACCGGGAGTCTGTGAGTTCTACTCCCGCCTAAGGCATGAAAGCCGGCTGGGTGACCTTGGGCTGTCACTCTCTCTCAGCCCTGGGAAGGAGCCAATAGGAAACCAGGAGACTGAGAGTTCTAGTCCCGCCTTAGGCATGAAAGCCGGCTGGGTGACCTTGGGCCAGTCACTCTCTCTCAGCCCAACTCACCTCACAGGGTTGCTGTTGTGGGGAAAATAGGAGGAGGAAGGAGTATTAGGTATGTTCGCCTCCTTGAGTTATTTATAAAAATAATAAAGGGATAGAAAATGAAATGAAATGAAATGAAATGAAATGAAATGAAATGAAATGAAATGAAATGATAGAAGGAAGGAAGGAAGGAAGGAAGGAAGGAAGGAAGGAAGGAAGGAAGGAAGGAAGGAAGGAAGGAAGGAAACAAACCCTATTGGGAAAGGAACCTGTTCCTCTTTTTGAAAAAAAAAGTCCTAGGTTCCACTGAAGAGAAAGCCTTGAAGAATTATTATTATTATTATTATTATTATTATTATTATTATTATTATTTCTATATCTGTTTATTTATTTATTTAAATTTATTGGCCGCCCAACTCCAGTGGACTTTTTAGTTCAATTTAATTCAGTTCAATCTCCCCCTCCTCAAGAAGCTGTCCCTGGACCCTACCATTCTGGACAATTTTCGTCCAGTCTCCCACCTTCCCTTTTTGGGAAAGGTGGTTGAGAAAGTGGTGGCGTTACAACTTCAAAGGACCCTGGATGAAGCTGATTATCTAGACCCTTTTCAGTCAGGTTTCAGACCGGGACATGGGACGGAGACTGCATTGGTCGCGCTTACGGATGATCTCTGGCGGGAGCGGGATGGAGGTAGTGCATCCATCCTGGCTCTCTTAGATCTCTCAGCAGCTTTCGATACCATCGACCATGGTATCCTTTTGGGGCGGCTTAGGGAGTTGGGGGTGGGCGGCGTAGTTTTGCGCTGGTTCACCTCCTTCCTCCGGGGCCGTTCCCAGTCGGTGGTGATAGGAGAGGAGAGATCCGGCCCGCGACCGCTCCTATGTGGGGTGCCGCAGGGGTCGGTTCTCTCTCCTCTCCTATTTAACACCTACATGAAACCGCTGGGCGAGGTCATCCGACACCATGGGATGAGGTATCATCAGTATGCGGATGATACTCAATTGTATATCTCCATCCTTGGTGAGGTAAGTGATGCAGTGTCCACCCTGTCCCAGTGCCTGGGGGCTGTGAGGGCCTGGATGGGGAACAACAGGCTTCAATTGAACCCTGGTAAGACCAAGTGGCTGTGGATTGATGGCTTAGCGTCTTCTGGGAAATTATCATCTTTGGTTCTCGATGAGGTAGCACTACCCCGTTCGGAACCGGTGCATAATCTGGGGGTCCTTCTAGACTCACGACTTCGGTTAGTGCGCCAGTTACGCCCATTCCTGGATTGCGACACCCTCCGTACAGTCACTCATGCTCTCGTCATCTCCCATGTAGATTATTGCAATGCGCTCTACATGGGGCTTCCCTTGAAGACTATCCAGAAGCTACAGCTGGTGAAGAATGCGGCCGCGCGGGCAGTTTTGGGTGCGTCAAGATCCGCACATGTAACACCGCTGCTCCGCGAGCTGCATTGGGTGCCGGTTTGCTTCCGGTTACAATTCAAGGTGTTGGTTATCACCTTTAAAGCCCTACATGGCATGGGGCCAGAATACCTGAGGGACCATCTCATCCCCATATTATCGACCCGCCCCACCCGGTCATTCAGAGAGGGCCTGCTACGAACCCTATCAATTAAAGAGTGTCATCTGATGGGGGCTAGGAGGCGGGCCTTCTCTGTGACAGCGCCCACTCTATGGAACATCTTGCCCCCAGAGTTGAGACAGATCTCCTCCCTCCCGACCTTTAGGAAAGAGCTGAAGACCTGGTTCTGCCGCCTGGCATGGGAAGGAGGAAGGGATAGTTCCTCATGGGGGTGGCTAATCCCCTAATTTTATAACTATCCTTCTTTTAACTATTCCATTACCATCTGGATTTTCAATTTAATCGATTTTCAATTTAATTTATTTTTATTGTATAATTGAGTTTTTAAACCTTATTTTAACAAGATCGGCACATATAACACCTTTGCTCCGTGAGCTGCATTGGGTCCCAGTTTGCTTCCGGATTCAATTCAAGGTGTTGGTTATTACCTTTAAAGCCCTACATGGCATGGGTCCAGGTTACCTGAAGGACCGGCTCATCCCCGTTCAATCGACCCGTCCCACCCGGTCCTGCAGAGAGGGCACGCTACGAACCCCGTCTGCAAGAGAGTTCCACCTGACGGGGTCTAGGAGGCGTGCCTTCTCTGCAGTAGCCCCAGCCCTTTGGAATATTCTCCCCCGGGAAGTAAGATCGGCCCCCTCTCTCCTGGACTTTAGAAAAAACCTGAAGACCTGGCTATGTCATCAGGCATGGGGAGGGGAGGGGAATAGCCAGTCTTGGGGTTGGCTGGCCCCTTAGATCTGTTGCGACCAGCCTTGTTGATCAGTGGAATAAGATCTACCACCTTTGGATCAAATTATATGATGTTGTAGTTGTATGTGTGTGTGTGTGTGTGTGTGTGTGTGTGTGTGTATATATATATATATATATATATATATATGCAATTTTATATTGTTATCATTGATATTTATTGTTTTAATTCTTTTAAACTGTTGTGAACCGCCTAGGGTCCCTCCTTGTGGGGGAGATGGGCGGGATATAAATGTAATAAATAAATAAATAAATAAATAAATAAACAAACAAACAAACAAACAAACTTGTTTGTTGTGAACCGCCCAGAGTTCCCCATGGGGGGAGATGGGAGGTTATAGAAATTAAATAAACAAACAAACAAACAAACAAACTGTAATGTTGCTTCAGGTGCCAGTATCTCGGATATACTCTGAAGCCTTAATGCTCATCACAGATGTCAAAAGAAACTTAGGCTGTTCCTTAGTTTTGCAAGAAGAGGTCCTTTTTAAATTTATGCCAGGCTTTGAACTGGAGATCTTTATATCCCAACTATATGCCCTCCTCTCTCTCAACAAATCCCCTATTTCTTTGGCTCTGCAGTAATGTTTTCTTTTTTCCCCTTTTTCTTAGATACAGCTATGTACAACAATTCTGGAGCCCTTCCTGAGTCTTCAGTGACTCCCACTACTTATGGTATGTATGATACTTTCTATGTTGGGGTCTCTAAGCAAACACCCACAAATGTATTTTTTGTTCAGTGCCACCAAGTTCCTTAAGCTGCTTGACTTTTTCTAGAATCCCTCTGGCTAGAGAGAGAGAGCCAGAGAGAGAGAGAGAGAGAGAGAGAGAGCGCATGGTCACTTGAATTCAATTACACTTAAGTGACGTTATAGTTTTAAATATCCAAAGAATACTTAAAAGAATTTAAATTTAAATTTAAATTTTAAAGTAATTAATTTTAAACAGCAAAGCTTTTAACTACAGTAATCGCTGCCATACCTTCAAAACCAAGCGGCCAAAGAAAGGTCTCCAGACATTATCTTGAGAGCCAGTTTGGTGTAGTGATTACAGCATCAGGCTAGTAACCGGGAGGATGTGAGTTCTAGTCCCACTTTAGGCATGAAGCCAGCTGGGTGACCTTGAGCCAGTCACTCACTCTCAGCCCTAGGAAGGAGGCAAGGGCAAACCACTTCTGAAAAATCTTGCCAAGAAAACTACAGGAACTAGTCCAGGTAGTCGCCAGGAGTCAAAAACTGACTCAAAGGCACTCCCCCCCCAAAAAAATCTTAATTTCAGGGCAACTTTATGCAGAAAAGCATGGTATGTCAACGGTCTTGGCCTCAGGTTGCTTCTAGATTTAAAAGATAAAATCAGTATGTGAAATTACGCTTCAAACAATGCACATAAAGATGAACATTTTGAATGATGCTGTTTTGTTTTTAGCTCATCACTAATACTAATACTAACACCAGCACTGTGTTAGTATGATCAGATTAGTCTAGATATTAATAACTGAAAGTCTCTTTACTCTTGATGGCTTGTTCAGCTGTCACTTATTTGATAGGTTGTGTAATTGTCATCTATTTATTTCAAAAATTCACATTAAAAAACTGCTATAGTTGTGGTAGGGGAAAACTGTATCTTTCTAGTTAATAAATGTTATCAATGACTGCTGAGAAACTGTAATATTCTTATGACAGAAAGACTTGCTTCAAGATAGACATCTGGATCCTGTTCACTAATATGCAACTTTAAATTGTGTGGAAAAATACTAAAGATAATTCGTAGGAGGGGAATGGAATCCAAGAAGAGATGGCCAACTTCATTGGCAGCTAGCCGGTTACCCTGTCTTTGTTTTCATTATTTCACCTAAAGCTCACGCTACACAATTATCCTCATCTCTTCTAACAGATCCTACTCTCAAAGTAGATGACAGCAATACTCGCATTTTAATTGGCTGCTTAGTGGCAATCATCTTTATCCTCGTGGCCATCATTGTAATCATACTCTGGAGGCAGTTTTGGCAGAAGATGTTAGAAAAGGTAAGATTACAGGCAGATGCTACATCATAAATGATGTGAATTGCTGGTTTAATGGCTACAGCTCTATATTAATATTATTGAAACTGGCTAATGAAATTACTGTAAGTTGATGAGTACATGGATAAAACATTGCACAAAAAGAATTTTGAGTCAATTCTGTGATTCATGAAATCATATATCTATATATAATCAATACAAACCTGCATATAAGGAATTCAGGGAAGAGGGAAGAGATAAAATGTATCAGTATAGAGAAGAAATTGAAAGGCATGCCAGATTACAAATAGTCAGTACACTGTATCAGATAGAAGGACAAAGCACTGGCAATCTCAAACTCCAAAATCTGGGTTAAAATAAATTCAGATGTGAAGACTGTCGGAAGTGTCTCCAGACTCCGTGGTATAGTGTATAGGGATTTTGTGCTATAGTTGGATATATCATCTAGAATTAATTGTACTCACTGGAGTAGAATTTTTTTAGACTTTTACGTCATATTTTCTGTTTGCATGTATCCTACACATGTGAACAGAAGAGTATGTAAGCATGAAAATTGACCCATTAAAATTCTCTACAACAGAAAGCTTCTCAGTTGTTCTACAACAAATGTTATTTGAGCAGAGATACCACCTTAGGTTAGAATCTGCTCAATAAGATACACTGTCATTCACCAATTTATAGTGAATAAGAACATCATATGTGTTTTCTTTTGATTTCTAGGCTTCCCGCCGGATGCTGGATGATGAAATGACTGTCAGTCTCTCTCTGCCCAGCGAATCCAATATGTCCCACCACAGCAGCTCCACACCATCCAGTGAACAAGAATCAAACTCCACTTATGACCGCATATTCCCCCTGGGGCCAGACTATCAAGAGCCATCGCGACTGATCCGCAAGCTTCCTGAATTCATCCCGGGGGAAGATGAGGCAGGTCAGACTGGCCAATATTTGTAAAGAGACTGTTAACTCGTTCCCACATCTACTAGATCAATCTAGAATAAGAAAGTGTGTCTTAATTTTAATTGTCTATGTATTTGCCAGTTGATCGGATAAATTTGATTGGAATGAGGGAAGGCTGGTGGCCTATTCCAGCAGTAGCTGGATCTCTTATTCCTTCATGCTAATTCATGTAAATTGGCTCTTAGGAATAGAACTGTGAACAAACTTTGGTAAATTAACCTGGTTAGTATCATTGCTCTATCTAAACATCTGTACAGATTGTGGAAAGAATACATCAGAATAATGTCATCCATGTTGCTCTCAGATCAAACTGATCACAAATGTCATAATTGAAAAAGCAGCATTTTCTGTTGAGGTCAGATGTGAAATTCCCAGCTGCATAGAGAAATATTATATTCTATCTATGTTTGTAGATAATATGCAAGGACAAGTTAGTGAAAGTTCCTTGCTTGTTTAGGCTAGGCATAATGAGATTAAATGGCCCAATTAAATGACCCAAATCCACCCAAATCCTTCAATAAGCATAAAACTCTACTGACATGGCATTTGCAGAGCCCATGACAGATTCTTATCCCATCTCCATTTTCTCTGTTCCGAGTTGGCACTGAGGGAGGCTGCTCTGATTATACATGTGCAGCATGAAATATGTAAGTGATAGATTGATTGAATCCTCTGACTTTGCTTACCCCCTTCTACCCGTCACCAGCTGTAATTGGCAGAGAAACATCTGCCCATCACAGCGCTGCTGCAGGAATGGGGCATGTCTGCCTGGAAGATTCTTTTTATCATATCTAGGCTCTTTCATCTCTTCACAGCCCATTCTGTGATACTCTGAGTTGAATACTGTTTTTTAAAAATGAAAATGATGAAGAGAGATGATGAGCACTTTTATTTAGGATTTCTCTCCCCTTCCTTTTCTTCTTCTTCTGTACATAGGCAACACATGCTGGCTTCTAGATTCCTATACATTTTGTTCAAGAGTCATTGGGAATATGTCTATGAAGGTTCTCAGTCATCCAGGTGGAATTGTCTGTAGCTTGAATCATGTCAACTGGATTTCTATTTTCTTAATGGAAACGTTTCGCTCCTTATCCAAGGGGCTTCTTCAGTCTGAGTAAAGTTGGTAAGGGAATCCTAAATATGTTCCTAGGTAGCTGTGTGACCTTACACCTGGGGCTAGGTCATGGTTATATTGAGATGTAATTTTTAAGTCCTTTTATCATCTAATGGAGGGTCGTTAAAAACACCATGCTGCTGTTGAGCTTCTGAAATGGTCTTAATCTTCCTAGGCACAGAAGACAACACGGGGAGGAAGATGGGGGAGAGTTTGTGCCTGAGGCCCCCACCTCTATTCAAGGAAGGATTTTCCAAGTTGGCATAAATGGATTCCTTGACCCCTCTCTCAAACCACCTATCTTCTCTGTCTAAAATGTGAACATTAATGTCCTCAAATGAGTGTCCTTTTTCTTTTAGATGAAGATAAACTGCTGACTCTGGTCCTGTGGTGTTATTTCTCCTGTGTTGTGCCATCCTCCTGTACATAGGTTGTTTGGTTTCTCCAATGTAGAGTTCAGAGCACTCCTCACTGCACTGGATTGCATAAACTACATTGCTTTTCTTATGTTTTGGAGTTTGATCTTTGGGGTGTACAAGCCTCTGTCTCAGTGTGTTGGTGGGTTTGAAATATACAGGTATGTGGTGTTTGCCAAATATCCGTTTTATCTTTTCAGACACGCCAGCCATGTAGGGAATGACCAGGTTCTTTCGTTTACTCTGAGTCTCAGCCCTATCTGTCGCTGTTTTAGGTCTGGTAGATTTAGATTTGGTGAAGGCCCAATTTGGATATCCACAGGCCTTCAGGGCTGTTCTCAGGTGCTGATTTTCATTCTTTTTGGAATCCATGGAGGTGGGGATGGTTTCTGCTCTGTGTGACAATGTCCTGATGACTCCTAGTTTGTGCTGCAGTGGATGGTGGGAGTCAAACATCAGATATTGATCTGTGTGTGTGGGTTTCCTGTAGATCCCTATTTCTAGCTTGCCACCGGTCCCAATGAGGACTTCACAGTCTAGGAATGCCAGTCTGTTGTCCTTGGTGTCTTCTCTGGTGAAGCTAATGTTGGCATCTATAGTGTTTATATGGTCCGTGAAGGCCTGTACTTCCTGGGCCTTGATTTTGACCCAGGTGTCATCCACATACCTAAACCAGTGGGTGGGCACCGTTCCCTGGAATGTGTTGAGTGCTTTCTTCTCCACTTCTTCCATGTATAAATTGGCCACAATGGGTGACACAGGAGAACCCATGGCACAGCCGTGTTTTTGTCTGTAAAAGTCACCTCTGTATGTGAAATAAGTGGTGTTAAGACACAGGTCCAGAAGATGGCAGATCTGGTTTGGGTTGAGATGGCTTCTCCTTTCCAGGGTGCTGTCCTCTTCTAGTCTCTTCCTGACAGCGGATAGAGCATGAGTGGTGGGGATGCTGGTGAAAAGGGAGGACACATCAAAGGAGACCATAGTTTCATCTGTATCCAGTTTCAGGATCTTTGCTTTGGAAACAAATTCTTCCGAATTATGGATGTGGTGTTCAGAGTGTCCAACTAGAGGTGCTAGTATGGTAGAGAGGTGTTTGGCAATGTTGTATGTTACCGAATTGATGCTGCTGACTATGGGTCGGAGGGGTGTTCCTTCCTTGTGGATCTTAGGAAGTCCGTAGATGCAGGGGATGGCTTCTCCAGGATACAGACGGTGGTAGGTAATCCTATCGATGGAGCCATCATGTTCCAATTGTTTCAAACTGTCTATTGCCTTTTTCTTGTAATTGTTGGTGGGGTCTCTTTTCAGTTTTTCATATGTATGGTGATCCTCCAAAAGTGAGGTAATTTTATTGTGGTAGTCTGCAGTGTTTAGAACCACTGTACATCTTCCTTTGTCAGCAGGTACCTGCTGACAAAGGAAGATGTACAGTGGTTCTAAACACTGCAGACTACCACAATAAAATTACCTCACTTTTGGAGGATCACCATACATATGAAAAACTGAAAAGAGACCCCACCAACAATTACAAGAAAAAGGCAATAGACAGTTTGAAACAATTGGAACATGATGGCTCCATCGATAGGATTACCTACCACCGTCTGTATCCTGGAGAAGCCATCCCCTGCATCTACGGACTTCCTAAGATCCACAAGGAAGGAACACCCCTCCGACCCATAGTCAGCAGCATCAATTCGGTAACATACAACATTGCCAAACACCTCTCTACCATACTAGCACCTCTAGTTGGACACTCTGAACACCACATCCATAATTCGGAAGAATTTGTTTCCAAAGCAAAGATCCTGAAACTGGATACAGATGAAACTATGGTCTCCTTTGATGTGTCCTCCCTTTTCACCAGCATCCCCACCACTCATGCTCTATCCGCTGTCAGGAAGAGACTAGAAGAGGACAGCACCCTGGAAAGGAGAAGCCATCTCAACCCAAACCAGATCTGCCATCTTCTGGACCTGTGTCTTAACACCACTTATTTCACATACAGAGGTGACTTTTACAGACAAAAACACGGCTGTGCCATGGGTTCTCCTGTGTCACCCATTGTGGCCAATTTATACATGGAAGAAGTGGAGAAGAAAGCACTCAACACATTCCAGGGAACGGTGCCCACCCACTGGTTTAGGTATGTGGATGACACCTGGGTCAAAATCAAGGCCCAGGAAGTACAGGCCTTCACGGACCATATAAACACTATAGATGCCAACATTAGCTTCACCAGAGAAGACACCAAGGACAACAGACTGGCATTCCTAGACTGTGAAGTCCTCATTGGGACCGGTGGCAAGCTAGAAATAGGGATCTACAGGAAACCCACACACACAGATCAATATCTGATGTTTGACTCCCACCATCCACTGCAGCACAAACTAGGAGTCATCAGGACATTGTCACACAGAGCAGAAACCATCCCCACCTCCATGGATTCCAAAAAGAATGAAAATCAGCACCTGAGAACAGCCCTGAAGGCCTGTGGATATCCAAATTGGGCCTTCACCAAATCTAAATCTACCAGACCTAAAACAGCGACAGATAGGGCTGAGACTCAGAGTAAACGAAAGAACCTGGTCATTCCCTACATGGCTGGCGTGTCTGAAATGATAAAACGGATATTTGGCAAACACCACATACCTGTATATTTCAAACCCACCAACACACTGAGACAGAGGCTTGTACACCCCAAAGATCAAACTCCAAAACATAAGAAAAGCAATGTAGTTTATGCAATCCAGTGCAGTGAGGAGTGCTCTGAACTCTACATTGGAGAAACCAAACAACCTATGTACAGGAGGATGGCACAACACAGGAGAAATAACACCACAGGACCAGAGTCAGCAGTTTATCTTCATCTAAAAGAAAAAGGACACTCATTTGAGGACATTAATGTTCACATTTTAGACAGAGAAGATAGGTGGTTTGAGAGAGGGGTCAAGGAATCCATTTATGCCAACTTGGAAAATCCTTCCTTGAATAGAGGTGGGGGCCTCAGGCACAAACTCTCCCCCATCTTCCTCCCCGTGTTGTCTTCTGTGCCTAGGAAGATTAAGACCATTTCAGAAGCTCAACAGCAGCATGGTGTTTTTAACGACCCTCCATTAGATGATAAAAGGACTTAAAAATTACATCTCAATATAACCATGACCTAGCCCCAGGTGTAAGGTCACACAGCTACCTAGGAACATATTTAGGATTCCCTTACCAACTTTACTCAGACTGAAGAAGCCCCTTGGATAAGGAGCGAAACGTTTCCATTAAGAAAATAGAAATCCAGTTGACATGATTCAAGCTACAGACAGTCATTGGGAATGGTTGTCCAAGCATTCCACTATTTCAGCTTTGTGCTAAACTGGTCACTCTAGTGCTAAAGTGATCACTAGCCCAGGTAGACCAGACAGGAAACGCGACCAGATAAGCTATTTCTACTTTATTGTAAAGCTACGTTAACAGAATCTTGCAAGTCTGAAAGTACAATTCTCCCACTGTCTCCTTTACAGGCCAAGAAACTAAAGAGGGTCCCTTCTGAGCCTCTTGGCCTGCCTACTATGCAGCTGCGGGCTATGCTGTCTCTTATCTGACCGTTCCCTAGGTAGCATCTCTTCACCCCGTCTCCCAAGGTCTTTCCCACATACCATTACATACATTTACTGCTGGGTTTGGATGCTGTCAGCTTAAGGGGGAAGCAATACTTTAATACTAGTAGAACTGAGGACCAGTTAAGGCTGACTCACTCATGAACCGGGGACAAGATGAAGACAATGTCATGGGGTAACAGCAGGAAGAAAGGTGCAGCCAGGGCATGTTTGATCAGATGCAAGTGGGGCAAGAATTGTAGAAGTGGCCTTGAAGCCATGGAAAGAGAATATTTTTTTAAAAAAAATATAGAATATGATTTGGGGCACAGAATTTACTTTCTTGAAAATTTTTAGGGTTACTTTTGTTTTATTTTAAAATTGGTTTTTTAGCCTTTCATATTTGTGAATGTTTGCTGAATTTCTGAAGGAAAAACATTCCAGGTTTTTTTCTGGAAAAGTATCTCCCATGCCTGTTTATAATTTTTTTTAAAAAGACTCACTATCAATAAAGATGAATACATGGTAGCAAAAATGGATTGTAATAGAAGAGGTTTCCCTAAGTGATCCAAACAAAAAAACCCTATCCTGGGTCATTCCTATCTTATAACAGATGATGTGAAGAGGCACAGAAGGGCCTCAAGTAAGAATGCTAACAAGGAAAAAAGAAATCCTTGAGATATCCAATCTCTAGCCTGGTTCAAGCTTGGAACGTTAAAAGGGATGGCTGATTAAAACATACAGTATTCATGTCTACATATAATTCCATATCCATTCTTATAATTAAGAAAAGCAATATAAATAACATAAATTAAGAAAAAAATTAACTTGCACAGTTGAAGCTAGCTACCAAATTCAACTTTACTTGATGAATAATTTAGAAGCAGCTCAGCCCTATGTCTTATGTAACATGCTCTGCTCTAGCCCATAGTGAGTCTGACTGATGTTTATTTTTCTCCATAGCTTGCCTGGAGTTAGTTCTTTTGGCAGCCCTCCATGCCCTGTGGCTTCAGGCAGTCTCTCTTTCCAGGCTTACCAGGAACCAAAGCTCCAGGGTCTCCTTCACTGAGATTCTCTTGTCTCTGATCTTCTCTCCTCTTAGGCTGCAGTGGGATCACCAAGCCAACCCAGCCGAATGGAGCCGAAGGGGTTCCCCATTACGCAGAAGCAGATATTGTGAACTTGCAGGGAGTGACAGGCAGCAACACCTATTCGGTCCCTGCAATTACCATGGACTTACTCTATGGCAAAGACGTGGCTGTGGCCGAGTTCCCTAGGAAGCTGTTGACTTTCAAGGAGAAATTGGGAGAAGGACAGTTTGGGGAGGTGAGAACTTGCTACATATGTTCTTTACAGTAGATTTATCTCCAAAATCTGGCTGGAGGCGAATGATAAAACTGATATAAAATTTATTATTTAGCACGACCATAGATACTGAAAAATACTTGAGTCACACCCTTTTGTGTTCTTCATTGGAATGGTTTTTCCACCTTAACTTATTTTTCCACTTGATTTTGCAAAGCAATGACAAAAGATAGACCAAAGGTATTTTGTGGCTATAGAAGAGCAATAACAACTAAAGCTTTCAATTCCGAGAGTCAGGGTTTTCTGAAAAGACTATAATCATTCCTGTCTTTTAAAAAAATTGTGTCTTCTTTTAACAGCTAATAACAAAGTCAAGTAATAGGTATAAGAAAATCAAATAAATATCAAATTTTTAAAAGCCTTTGTTTTTACTTTAGTCTTCTGCTATCTCTACAAGTATGGTAAGACATTGAATGGGGTCATACATCATCCTGATTATGATTTGCTCAACCATGGTTTGAAAAATAAACCACAACTGGCTGCATATACAAACATGCTAACCCAAACTTAGTGCAGATTGTGAACGACATTGTTTCTAAGATCTAAACAACCATCCCAATACAGTACTCTTTCTGATAAATGGATTTCACCAGATTTTACTTAGTGTTTCCAAACCTTTTTGACTAAATGGGATTGTGGAGAAGAACAAAGTAGTGAACATTAAGACATGGAATACTTCTAGCTTATTTGTTTGAACTGTTTTGAAAACTTTTGTGATAGAATTTTGTACACATTTCTTCTGTCCCACTGTCATCTCTGATCAAAGCAGATCATGCCCTGATGTTCAGAATTATTCCATATAAGCTACCAGTCCAGGTCTCTTTTTCCTGAAAAAACAATTTTGCTGCTGGTTTCTATGAGGCTCCTACTTTACTTGATCAATCAAATCAATTAATCAACCAAAATGCTGGACTGATATTTTAAAAACCAGTCTTAGTAATTCAACTTAACCAAGGGGTTGGCAGGCTTATCAGGGCCCTTCAGATAGTCACTCATGCCCTAGTCAGCTTGCGGCTTGACTACTGCAATCAGCTCTACATGGGGCTGCCCTTGAAGAGCATTCAGAAGCTTCAACTGGTCCAGAATCCAGCAGCGCAAGCAGTAATGAGCATGCCTTGGTATGCTCATGTAACACCTCTGCTTCGCGAGCTGTACTGGTTGCCAGTTTGCTTCTGGGTGCAATTCAAGGTGCTGGTCATTACCTATAAAGCCCTACATGGCATAGGGCCTGGTTACTTGAGGGACCATCTGTCTTCCATAATATCTGCCTGGCCGATTTGATCTCACAGGGTTGGCACGCTCTGGATTCCTTTGATTATACAATGTCATCTATTGGGACCCCAGACCCTTTAGTAGTGCCTGCCCTCTGGAATAAGGTTCCCCTCAAGATCTGGATGGCCACCACTCTGCTGTTGTTCAGAAGAGTGGTGAAGACATGGCTCTTCACCCAGGCCTTTGGTGAGGGAGAGGGAGACCCCTCACTTCATCAATCTGGTCAGTCACACTTGCCATCTTTTATCTTTTATTGATCTTATTGTAATTTCTTTGATTGTTGTGCATACAAGTTTAAATTATTATTATTATTATTATTATTATTATTATTATTATTATTATTATTATTATTATATTCCTGGTACCAAAAAATAAGTATAATAATAATTCTTGATTTGAAACTTGTGAGTGGATCTATGCCTGGTGACCCAGAGAGTGAACTAATCTTTGGGGGTTCAGGAGAGGTCTCCACTTTAGATTATATGAGTTTGTAAACATTGTAAACATATATCTGTGTCTTTCCATTTAGCAAGTGACCATCTAGAGCAGGGCTTTCCAAAGTGCCGCCGCTGGCGACACACCCGGCGGCGGCGGTGGCGACACGCACGCGCACAGCGGCGGCGCGCGGCGGTGGCGCGCGGGGGCGTGCGGCGGCGCGCGCGCGCACGATGGCGGCATGGGAGGGGCGTGCGGCGGCGCGTGCGTGCATGGTGGCCGCCGTGCACGCGCGCGCCGCCGCTTCCGGGTGGTGTGGCGACACACCACGCTGTGTGTGGCGACACACTTTTGTGTTGCGACACACAGTTTGGAAAGCTCTGATCTAGAGTCTAGAGTCACTTGTCTGAGATGGGCGGCTATATAAATTGAATAAATAAATAAATCTTCCCCTGGCAGGATCCCTCACTATTAACTCAACTGAGCAGAGCCAGTCTTTACAAACACTTGATTCCCTTGCCACCAATAGTTACTTTTCTCCAGTATGGTGTAATAAGCTGTCTGTGGCTATGGCCCAATTTTTTGTAGCCCTGGTAATCTGTAATTTGAAACAGTCTAGAAATGTAGCTAGCAATGATTGTAAAATAACCACTGTATTCCAACAAATTATTAGTTTAGCTCAAGAGTATCTTAAATATGATCAACTTCCTTTTCCTCTTCAATTCAATCAGCAATCTAAACCCAGTAAGAGCACTGATAATACCTGCATATAAGAATGATCAAACTTACAATAATCTTTCTTCCCCGGAAACCTTTCATACCCTAAACAAGAGTTACAAGAGGCTTCATAGGAGAAGAAACAAAGTTATGTGCTATAAAGATGCACATAAGTTTTGGCATCTTATTTCCAGATCCTCAGCAAAATCTAACCCAGCTATTAACAACAATTTAATCTCTCCTCAGTCTTGGGACAGAACCTTCCATGGCTCATTTAATACATCTCCACATGCTGATTCTTATGTTCTGCCACCAGATGACCCCCTTCCAAATGGCCTCCAGTCTGACACTCAGAAGTTCAAAAATTAATTTTTCAACTGAAAAATAACGAAGTCCATAATTCAAAGTCCAAAAATAACAAGACATAATTCTACCAGAATATTTAAAATCTAATCCTGTTTGGTGGGCATCTGTACTAGCCCCCCTTTTTTCTGCCATAAATAACTCCTTACAAATTCCCAGAGAATGGTTTAATTCCATCATTCTTCCTATATACCAAAAAGGGGACAAGTCCAGTTCTTCCAACTACCGCCCTATCAGTCTCTTTTCTGTAATCGGTAATTTATACCATAAACTATAAACTTCTGGATTGGATGTTTTCTGAGACATCTTAGCCACGGAACAGGCAGGGTAATTCAACTATGGACCAATGTACAATATTATACCACCTAGCTGAGAAATATTATAGTCTTCCCAAAGAGACCCTTTTTGTCACTTTCATAAACCTGAAGGTGGCCCCTGGTACCATGTGAGAGACTCTGGAGGAAACTAGCCACAACGTTGATTGTAGAGGAGACTTAACTGAACCTATCCTCATCTATAGAATAATGATATTGTTGACGCTTTTAGTAAACCAGATTTTCATTCTCCATCTCTCACCCATCTCCTTATTCCCATTCTCCTCTATGCTGATGAAGTGGCTATTCTTTCCATAACCCAGGTAGGCCTGCACAGATACTTTGAAGGATTATTTTCTTATTGCCATAGGGAACGTCTCGAGATTAATTACTCTAAAACAAGCATTCTAATATTTTCCAGAAAGTGCTTCAAGTCCCTGATTAGGTAGAAGATCAAATGGAAGATCTATTGATCAGGTTATGACTATTTAGGTATTCACTTTCAATCCTCTACTCGCTCGAGCAATCAAGCAACCCAGAGTAATCAACCGCCCAGAGTCCCCTATTCGGGGAGATGGGCGGGGATAAATTTAAATAATAAATAAATAAAGCAAGGGAGCTCCTTGTAAGAGCCCCCAAAGCATCCTTTGCAATTATTAAATACCCAAGGCAACATAGCAACAACTATATACCAGCAGCTATTAAACTATTTAAGGATAAAGTTTTGGATTTGATGCAGGTGTACCTGCTGACTTGCCTCAGATTTCAAGGGAGAATATTATTTAATATTGTAATTACCCTGTATCAAGATAGCCAATGTTGCTCACAAAAGTCAAGGATTAATCATTAGTCTCTGAGATTTTGGGCAGACACTGATCAGGTTCTTCTAGGCGGTCAAGTTGCCTTTTTCTGTTTAACGCCATTGAAGGTAATATTGTTTTGTCTGTGAGGCTTCCTATAATGGATAAACACACTGGAATGAAAAACAGAATATCTTAACATTCACAAGCATATTTGACCCTGAAATTGGTAGCATTTTGGATGCATTTCTACTCTTCACAGAGAATAGGAAATGAGATCTTGTGGGCTTTTTCCTTAAAATTGAGACCTTCTGTCTGTGTAAACAACAGTGATCTGTCAAATCAGTGCTGCTTGTTGCTTTTTCTCTAGGTTCACCTGTGTGAAGTGGAAGGAATGGAGAGGTTTGTGGACAAGGATTCTGTTCTGGATGGTAGTGTCACCCAGCCCGTCCTACTGGCTGTGAAAATGCTGAGAGCTGATGCCAACAAGAATGCCAGGTGCTTGGGACATACAGAACAGGAGGCTGAATACAGTTGCAGTATTCTTAGGAGTAGCTGATGCAGCTTCTTTACATAGCACACATTTAATTTTGCCCCTGATTTAGCCATTCAGCTTGCCTCCAACTGATGTTGACGTTTCCCAATATTCCTCAGGGCCCAAATATGAATCTTTGAATCTCATGTTAGTTATAACTGGCAATCAGTCAATGGCTATAAACATTTTTGTTGTTTTACAGGATTGACTGAAAAGTGAAAAGTCATGAAATGGATCACATTTCAGATACAGTAAACTGGTGCAGGATGTTTCTAAATCTTGATGTTAAAAAAAAATTGCTGATAACTTTTTTCATGGCAAAATTGGATGAAATGTTCAAAGCTGACCCTTCAGATTGGGTTTCTCCAAAAATAATGTAGTTATCCTTTTCTTTGGAGTGGGGGTGGGGGGGGAAGCAATCATTTTTGAAAATGAGATACAACATAGAAGTGGCCCTAACTAAGAAATCTGCAAATTTTGGAAATAAAGATATATTGTCCTGTCCCTCAGCCCAGCAGGGTTATAAGTACTTTTGGATTCAGAAGGAATAACCACACCTGTATGAGTACTTAAGGCTTTATTCCAATGCAGTATGAGAAAATTAGGTTATAAAATTCTGAAACACAGGAAAGAGAAAAGAAAGACCTTATTCCCCTTCTGCTAGTCAGGGAACTTCAAAATGTTGATGGCAAGTGGACTGCTTCAAAGCGAGGAAACATGCAGCACCTTCCCAGTTATGTCTGCATCAAAATTCCATCTCATGAGGGTTGAGATGGAATTTTATAGAATGAATGAATGAATGAATGAATGAATGAATGAATGAATGAATGAGTGTATGTGTATATACAGTATATACTCTGTGTGTGTGTGTGTGTGTGTGTGTGTGTGTGTAGTATTTATAAATAAATAAAATCACACCCCTTTCCAATGGCCTCATCTCACTTGATTTTGTCAAGGCCAACCAGGATACATTTATCTTATATTATTCTTGAAGTACTTTACCTAATCTTGCAAAGATGAGACCATCCCAAGGTTAAGGAGTATTGAAGGTGAGAAAAAGCATCCCACTCTACACAGGTGATCTGGACCAAAGACAGGACAAAACAGAGAATAGCAGAGTATAACCTTCTAGTGGTTAAAATAAATGCTTAATTCTGTACTGTATACTCAACCATTACATGGGAATATAGAGTTCAATGCATCTAAGGAAAAAAGGGTCCACACCACTGTCTCCTCACTGATTTTCCACAGTGTCATTACAAAAGGTAGAATAATTTTACAGAAGTTGCGAGGAACATTATTTGTTTCCCCTTCCCCATGTTCCTATGAATTTATAATCAACTGAGGCAAACATAATGTACTGTATAGCAGGGGTCCCCAACCTTTTTGGCACCAGGAACCGGTTCCGTGGAAGACAATTGGGAGCCAATTGCGCAGACGGGGGGGGGGGGCAGGGTTTGCGAGTGGGGGGCCAATCGGGCCTCGCGCTCCTCGGCCCGCCTCTCCGCCCTTCTTTGCCGTGCGCTGATAGGTGGAGGTGTTTCCCCTTCAGGGTCCCCACCAATCGGCTGCTCCGGCTCCGGCTCTGTCTTTGCGCCTTCCCAGCTTCTTCCTGCTACCGGCTGCTCTTCCTCCGACTCATGGCGGCAGGGACAGGGTCGTTCCTGACACCACCGCTCACCTCCTGCTGTGCGGCCCACTTCCTAACAGGCCACGGCCCACAGGCTGGGGACCCCTGCTGTATAGCATAGCTGTTGTAAGAATAGATGCAGGGGTTATTTAATATATTACCTATTTATGTATTGTACTTTTGTACTTTCTGTTAACAGAAGTTCTCTGAGTGGTATATAAAATGTATTATAAACATGAAAACTTTATGAACATCAATAGTTAATATAAAACAGCATGAAAACAATAAACGTATGTCTGACATAAGAACAATGCAATAGAAAAGATAAAAAATTAGAGTATCAATAGTAACAACAATAAATACAGCATAAAAGTCTGATCATAATGTAAGAACAAAACATGGTTCTGTTTGTGCACAGCATGGAGTAATATGAGATTTGAACCTACTGCAATTTTTACTTAATAAAGCACTATACTGCTTGGTGGTAATGTAACAAACAAATTATGTGAAAAAATATTGTCAGCATCTTAGAACATCAAGCTACGCAATCCCTGAGGTGAGGTGACTGGGTCACTGTAGGAAGAGGGACCAAATTTTTGAATCCTCCCTAGTATTAAGAAACAAAGTTGGACAAAAGATCATGGCTGAGTGTTCACCCTGACATCCTGCTACTTTTGAATGTACAGTGAGTTTCTGAAAACAAAGAAACATTCTTCTCTTTGAAGTGATATAATACAGCAAAAGTTTTGCAATTCCCATTCATTTCAGAGAGGCTTGTGCTGGAAGCCTTCTTGGTGCATTGTGTCCTTTGTTAATTAATATTCGTGTTGGGGTTTCAGTTGCTGTTTGGATTTTTTGCTTTTGGTGCCTAAACATCCTGGGCAAAGGGAGAAGTCAAAGGGATTGTGACAACCTTGTTGCCAGTCCAAGTTAAGGAACAAATTATTGGTAAAGTGACCCAGTTAACTAAAGCCATATATTAAAATAATACACATACAGTAGCTTGTACATAATGCTTTGGAATGTTCAAACGTTTCACATTTATTTATAGCAGGTTATTGGCTTCTGCCCCATAATAACAAACCCTCTTGAATACAGCATAGCTCACTAATTTCACCCTCGCATGACTTTTGTTTCTGGCAGGAATGACTTCCTCAAGGAGATTAAGATTATGTCCAAGCTGAAGGACCCCAATATCATCCGGTTGCTGGCCGTGTGCATCACCGATGACCCTCTCTGCATGATTACTGAGTACATGGAAAATGGTGACCTCAACCAGTTTCTGTCTCGTCAGGAACCCCAAAACCTGTCAGAGAGCTCTACCCCTCCTGTCAGGTAGACAAGAAGGACCCCCTCAATTCTAATCCGTACAATCTTTCCTGCGCGGTAGGCCTGGCTTGCATTGCAGCTGTTCCACTTTTCAGCTGCATGCATATCTTTGCCTGGGAGTGTGTGATAAGACTGTTGTAGTTTATTCTGAGGCTTCAGTTAGAGGAGAGGATGTTGTAATTATCTCTACTACCCATTTCTCTTTGGCCTTGGGAAGAAGAAAAGTCTATTTGTTTCCACCACTTTCAGTGGCCTTGGCCATTTACAGATTATGACTGTTCTCCATGCTTTATGAGTTTTTGGTGTAATTAAGCTTACAATCTAAATTTTGACAGTGGGGATACAACAAATTAGAGAGAAGATTCTGACTTGGGGGAAGGCACTGGGGGGCATCCTGGCTGGTAAATTCCTCCACCCTCTTCTTTTCCAACCTCTACTGAAGGACAGAGGAAAGGAAGAAAGATTGTTCCTTATTGTTTGATTGCAAATGCTCATCCAGCTGGCTGCTTGTCCTTCAAAAGAAAAGTTGCACTGTTAAGCATGGTGGAAAGATATCACCGAGAACTAAACTAGACAATATGTAAATTGTGTCCCATGCTGTTCCACTTAAGTTTTAATTCAAGTTAAGTACATAATGCCTGATCTGTCTGGGGATCATCAGGCCTCGGGAGCCTCATGCTTCCCCACAGTTCTCGTTGCAGAAAAATTTCATCCCTAGCCGTGGGGGATTTTTTCCTATTTCTGTTGTTGTTTGTTTAATGATGTCAATGGAAGGTTTTTTTAAGCCAATCATATGGTTGTAGGTATATACTGTAGTAAAGGGCCTGGTGGGAATGATTAGCTTCCTTCTTCCCCAGTTGTGATGATTGTGATCTTGATTGGGCCACAATGTATTTTTAAACACATAAGTGGAAGTTGAAGAGAACAATACACAATTTATGTATCATCTACTTTAACCTGTAGAGGATTTGATAAACATTCTGAGTGGAAATCCTTCTCTTTTGTTCTGGGTAGCTGATGGTGTATGTGGCATGTTTGCCCTTTCACACTGCTGACAATTATTTATTTTATTTTATTTTATTTATCAAATTTTTATCACTGCCCATCTCCCCCTCAAGGAGGGACCCTGGGCGGTTTAGCTACAGGACCGATTTTTGTTTCTTTTTCTTATTTCATTCAGTTATGCCAACCTGAAATTAATAGCTACCCAGATCGCTTCTGGCATGAAGTATCTATCCTCTCTGAATTTTGTTCACCGAGATTTGGCTACACGCAACTGTCTGGTGGGGAAGAATTACACCATCAAGATAGCAGACTTTGGCATGAGCCGCAACCTCTACAGTGGGGACTACTACAGAATCCAGGGCCGGGCAGTGCTCCCTATTCGCTGGATGTCATGGGAAAGCATCCTTCTGGTGAGCATGTTGCACTTGCTATTATGATTACAGAAGTTAGTGGAATTTTTTGTGGTTAGCCATGAACTCACTGTCCACTTAATCTAACAACAGGGCCTTTCCTACTTTCACTTAACCACACCAGGCATCCTCTTTTTTTCTGCTGTGCCCTCATGATATTGCCTTCATCTCATCTCCAGCACATGCCTGAGACATCCTTATACTATACCAGTATTAAAGGAGCATATCCCCCCTTACCCTAACACAGATTTAATCATGGATACAAGCTAACATACTTCACTGACTCTTCTGGTGCAGTCAGATGACCCCCTAGGAGTTGAGATCTGCCCTGCATCCACTGGCCACTTTAGGCAGGTATGAACACTGGGCATTGTCCTCCAGGGCCATTCTGTTTTGGCTAGCGAGATAGTCTGGTTTTTCCGAATTTGAGTCTCCCCAATCAGCCACTGGGTCTCCAAGCTGATCCCTGGCTTGGAGACCTAGAGCAGCTGATCTTCCCATCACACTGTTTACCTGTTGGAAAGTGCACAAGGACATGTGGTGTGAAGGAAGACTCCCACTGTGTCAGCCCCAGCCCATGTTAAGGAGAGTAACTGCTGGGTGTTTTCCTACCAGTTTGGTGACATTTGGTGGGAGGAGATTGAAACAAAGCTGATGGAATCTACCAGTCCCTTTCCTTAACATGCTGTGCCCACAGTAAACAAAGACACTACTATTTGGCAACAGTGGGCTATGGCAGGATATGTTTGGTAATGAGGGTGCCAAATATTATGCTTTATAGTTTTCTGCCAGTTCAAAGATGAAAAGATGACACTTCAAACAAGCCATGAGGAAGAGCCTAAAGTTAGTGTTTGGCTGCATAACTAGAAGAGCACTCTTGTTCTCACTGCCAACTAAGGTTAACTAGTTGAAAAATGAACATGTCTGGCAGCTTGGGAAACAGAAAAACTGCTAACTAGAAACCCGTTATATCAACCTTCCCCATCCTGGTGCTCTCAGTCTAGGAATTCTGGGAGTTGCAGTCCTAAAATAGCAGCCAGGTTGATTGCTTTACGTTTATTGTCACTATCATTAGCACAGGCCTTGCCCATAAACACATATTGTTTGAAAAGGAAGGAAACTTTCAATCTTTACCACTCTTTCATCATCTATACCAGAGATGGCTAAAATGTACAAGGTGTTCTAAACGCGAAGGTAGCACATATAGTTGAATCTGGATTTGATCTCAGGTTTAAACTGAGCTGCCTTTGAAGTCCATTAGGAGAGAGAGGTGAGCAAGGGAATTCATGAAATGGGAACAGACAAGACTCTAAGGCAGCAGCAGAAAGGAGAAGAGCCAGGCTGTCTCTTGGGGCGTAGAGGTAGAACCTGACAGAGATGGAGGACAGAGCAAATAGCAAAGCAGTCAAGCCAAGAAGAAAGCGACATGCTTCCTTGCTTCTGGCCTCCCTTTTTGTGATTTTACTCCCTCCCACTAGAGACCTGAAGGAAAAGGCTAATACCCGAAGATTTCTAGTCATCCACTCAGGCTTCATTGCCATATTCCTCAAGAGTAATTCTATAGATGCCAGTGGCTTATAGGCAGCCAGGTTTTATGCTGCTCTGAATATATAGGTGGATAAAAATAAGGAAGAGGGCAGATGGTGTCATTGGAGTACAGACACCTATAGTTTTGGAAAGTCTGAGTCATTCTAACATAAACTTAACCCCATAATCTTAATGCCCCTCTATGCTGATTCCAAATCCTCCTCTGGCATCTCAGTTACCATCTTGCCTGCTTTCTCTTCAGTTGCCACAAGTGATGAGAACTCTGCCATTGGTCAAGTCTGGCAACTGCTGAAGGCTTCTAGTCTAAAGTCGAAAAATAAATCGACCCAGTTTGAAAAATCCCGGTGGCTTTATTTCTTTCCATGACTCAATAGAGCATGCATTTGTCTCTCCGATTGGATGAACATAGCCAAAATCTCTATCAGGCCTTCCTTTCAATAACAGACTTCCTTATGGCAAAGGTAGGGAAAGAGTGAAGATAGATATCTAAACAACAGCTGCTTTGAACAGCTTCAGCACCAGATGGGACTGAAAGATGAATAAATGTAGACTACACATTCTGGAAAACATACAGATCTATATGATTTACACATTTTTATTTCCCTGTGGGCACAGTTTTTCCTCCCTGGAGTTTGTTAATTCTTAAGGAAGCCATGAATCTCTGGTTAGTTATATAATTTGTTTTGATTTTTCGTTTCTCCAACCAGGGAAAATTCACCACAGCAAGTGATGTGTGGGCTTTTGGTGTTACGCTCTGGGAGACCTTCACCTCTTGCCGAGAGCAGCCATATTCTCAGCTATCCGATGAACAAGTAATTGAGAACACCGGAGAATTTTTTAGGAATCAGGGACGACAGGTATGAAAATATATGAATGTAGGCTACAGACAGATGTTTATAAGACTCATAGAAAATGAAAACATCATCTGATCTGTTGGGATGATATACATGTAGTCCTCACTTAACAACAGTAATTGGGACTGGGATTTCCATTGCTAAGCGACGTGGTCGTAAAGCCTGATGTCACGTGACCGCGCCACTTAGCAACAGCAGTTCTAGCACTTCTGGTTGCTGTTGTTAAACGCGACTTCATGTGGTTGCTATTTGCGACCTCCTGCCGGCTTCCCCGTTGACTTTTCTTGTCAGAAGCTGGCAGTGAAGGTCACAAATGGTGACCATGTGACCACGGGCTGGGCGCTGAGAGAGTGGCTGTTAAGCGAGGACCACCTGTAGTGCTTTAATATGTTTTTTTTATAAGAATTTTATTGAGACAAAGATAAAAGCTACAAAAAAGGAAAAAACTACAAAAAGGAAAAAGGAAAAAATAAAAGAGTGTAAAACACACACAAAAAAGAATTTTAGAGATTACATACAAAGTCACTTCCGACTTTCAACAGCAAGAATATACAGCAATTTCCATAATCAATCCCTTACTCTAAATCAAACCAAGATCACATTATTTCTATAAATCCTTCCATTAGCACAGAGCTTTCCAAACGTTTCATGTTGGTGACACACTTTTTAGACATGCATCATTTCACGACACACTCTTACAGCAGGGCACAAGGCAGGCACTAGGACCTGCGCGGAATCCTGGCAGGGCAGGTTTGGAGGCAGCAGGGCAGAAGGCAGGCACTAGGACCTGCGTGGAATCCTGGCAGGGCAGGTTTGGAGGCAGCAAGGCACAAGGCAGGCACTAGGACCTGCGCGGAATCCTGGCAGGGCTCGGAGGCAGCAGCAGCCGCAACACACCCAGACACTGCAGCCAACACACTAACGTGTCCCGACACAGTTTGGAAAGCTCTGCATTAGCACATATACAAATCACTAATGCAATTGCTCCTTCCCTGTATGTATGTATGTATGTATGTATGTATGTATGTATGTATGTCAAAATCAGCTTCCCTCCCCCATAAGACAGCATTTATTCGTTTCTTTCCTGCCACTATACTATATATTTCTGTCCACTATAATAAAAATCAAATTATAAAAACATATAAATTGTCTGCTTTTATAATTAATAATACTACTACAATCTTAACTCTATTAAACCTAAAGAAACAAGCAATTATTATGTCTTATAGATATCTTGTAAATCTTACAAATCAAACAGACCTTAACAAAAATCCAGTAAATCTTAATCCAAATCATTAAAGAGAAATGAAATCATAATAACCTCCATCCATCCAATTGCACATTGTATTGTCGAAGGCTTTCATGGCCGGAGTTCGATGGTTGTTGTGGGTCTTCCGGGCTGTGTGGCCGTGTTCTGGAAGTTGTGGTTCCTAATGTTTCGCCAGCATCTGTGGCCAGCATCTTCAGAGGGCAGGAGCACAGACAGAAGCGCTCTTTCTGTGCTCAGGTAGAATGGCCATTTGCTGGCGAAACGTTAGGAACCACAACTTCCAGAACACGGCCACACAGCCCGGAAGACCCACAACAACCAACAATTGCACATTCTTAAAATTTTACCCCACTTCAAAATAAACCAGGACATTTACATATCTCCCTATTACACCCAAGGCATTTTTCTTGCGGAAATCAAACAGCCCAACTGCCCCCCTAAAAAACTCAGACTTCTCAGCAAAAAAACTCCCACAAAACTGTTAAAGTTATTTGGTTAAGTTATGCTATGCAGAATCAAACGCATGGCATTTCCTACACTGTGAACCTGGCCTGAAAGTGGAAATTTACAAGTCCCTCTGTTGCAAGCACGTTTCCATAACAAAGTAGCCATAAACAACAGATGTCCTTTCATCTAGCCAAAACAAAAAAATCTTATCAGCCTTTTTCCCATGTGAAAAGTATCTCGAGGGAAAGCCAATGCGCCACACTGCCATCGTGTGACGGTTTATAGTAAGTACAATTGCTACCAAAATGCTAGGCTGAAAGAGGTACCCATATGAACCAATCAGAATTCTGAACCATGGGTATATTTCAGCTATGAACCATGGGTATTCATTCTCACTTATGTTCTCACTTATGTTCTTCCTATGCTTTCTCTATGTAGACTGCTATCTACATGTACTTTGTATCTGAACTGTAACTATGCCTGGTCTTTGCACAGACCATGATGTTTTCTTTCCATTCTGGTGATGGAACTCTGCTTATGCTTTGATTTTTTCCTTTTTGCAATAATGCACCATACATCCATTATTGCCTTATGCTATCAATAAAGATATTGTTAGCCTTACAACACGTTGTTTGGATTACTTCAAGCCTGAAACCCCAAAGGCCACCATCACCTAATAGGTTATGGGCCCAGGCTGGATGGATCGCTGTTTGCTGCGCTGGATCTGGCTGTAACAACGGGGTTTGTTTTTAAGGCTGCATTTTGGAGTAAACGTGTTTTTCTTTGAGTGGTCAGCATGACTGCTGCTGCAGGGCTAACCAGTCTGCCCTTTGAGCGTTTGAATGGCACAAACTATCGGACCTGGTGTGTGAAGATCAAGTCTTTCTTCCTAAAAGAAGGTTTGTGGAAGTATGTGAGAGATGCACCTCCAACTGGTGTTATTACTGAAGAAGTGCAGTTGTGTTTGGATCGTGCTTATGGCAATTTGATTCTGGGACTGGAATCATCACAGCTACTGCATATCAGCAATCTGGACACTGCACATGCATGTTGGGAAGCTCGTAAAGCCCTTTATTCCAAGCAAACCTCTGCTGCCATTGTTGGTCTATCACGTCAGCTTTACAATTTGAAGCTGCAGCCCGGTGGAAACGTGATGACCTACCTCCATAAACTCAAGACTTTGTTTCTTGAACTTGAGGAGCGGGATGTTGTGATCCCTGATACCCAGAGAGCTTGTGTCATCCTGTCAAGCTTGGACAAGAGCTTTGACATGCTCATCGAGGCAACTCAGACATTGAGGCCCCAAGACCTAACTGTGGATTATCTTACAAATCGGCTGCAAGAAATCCAGCAAGCTCGTGACCTGGAGAAAATGCAGGGTAAGCCGTCTGTTGCTGTTCCTGAGGCTTCTGCACAGCGTTTTCCAGCTGGAACAGAGGCTGCGTGTGCTGTGAGGAGATGTTTCCGGTGCAACTCGACCCAACACTTCATGAGAGACTGTCCCCAGCCACCTCGCCCAGCCGGTGGAGCCAGTGGAAAGAGGTTCGTGCGAAAGAAGGGGAAGCAAGCGCCTAGACAACGTACCCAGGTGTCTGCTTTGCTTACGGCTGTGAGTAGACGTTCCTCAGAGACTTGGCTTTTGGACTCAGCCTGTAGCCGAATCATTGTCAACAATGAACAGTTGTTGTTATCAAAAAGCAAGCCTAAAATCCAACAGGTTGCTCTAGCTGATGGATCCATGGCTGATGTGTCTTTTCAGGGTGAAGTATACATTCCTTGTTTGGGGATAAGTGTACAAAATGTGTTGTGTGTTCCTACACTTGACTTTTCCCTCCTTAGCGTTCCAGCCCTGGTGAAGTCTGGTTATACTGTTGTGTTCAAGGGTACTGGATGTTCCATTGAAAAAGATGGGATAGAATGTGCTAGAGGGAAGTTAGTGAACCAGTTATATGAAATGCTTCCTAAGCAGGGGATTGTGTCAGGAAATTGTATTTCCAATGTTCCCCCACATAACAAATGCATTCACTATTATCACAGAGTTCTGGGACATCCCGGGTGGGGAAGTTTGTCCCAAATGGCCAAAGTGTATCCTGAACTAGGATCCAAAAAGTGTGATGACTTTCTTGATTGTACTGTGTGCAAACAATCCAAAATCAAGGCTGCTCCTGTTGCTAGGAAAAGTGGCAGGGTGTCAACTAGGCCTTTTCAGTTGGTTCATGGAGACTTAGCCGGCCCCAATGCTCCTAGTGAAGGGGGGGCGCGTTTCATGTTCCTTTTGGTGGATGACCATACTCGCTATACGTTTTGTTATTTGCTCAAATCTAAAGCGGAGGCTTTTGCTCGCTTTAAGGAGTTTGTTGCAATGGTGGAGAGAAACTATGGCTATCAGGTAGGTCAATTTCAATCAGATTGTGGAGGAGAGTTCCTAAGTCATGAGTTTCAGAATTGGCTTCGTAGGAAAGGAATCTCCCATAGACTTGCCAATGTTGGTGTTCCTGCTGAGAATGGAATAGCTGAAAGGAAGATTGGTGTTGTTAATACCATTAGAAATAGCCTGATGTTACATGCCCAGGTGCCAGCCCGTTTTTGGGGTGAGGCTACCATGACTGCAGTGTATCTGACTAACAGGGTGTGGAATTCATATGTGAATGAAGTTCCCTACTTCCTTTTGTTTGGCAAGCGCCCTTCGCTGAAGCATCTGCGTGTTTTTGGAACATTTGCATATGTGCATATTCCTAAGTCTCAGCGAAGGAAGAACCAGCCAAAAGCACAACGCTTAAGGTTTGTTGGTTATTCATCTAGATCTAAGGGTTACCGTTTTTCTGCAGGCTATGGTCATGTGGTAGAGTCCAGAAGTGCTAATTTTGAGCACCCTACTGGTTGGGATAGGTTGAATGCTAGTTCAGAGGTGTTGTTGCAATCTAGTGTACAGCCAACTGTCCATGCTCCTGTGGCTGGACAACAACCAGTTCAGCTGCCTTCTGGTTCCCAGTCTCCTAGTGTGGTGAGAGGGTCCCCTCAGGTGAAGGAAGAGGAAATTTCACCTGAGCAGGTTCAGGACCTGAAGGGGGAATCAGGTAGTGAAAAGGCAGAGGACAGTGATGAGGAAGAGGCAGTGGTAATTCCTCGTAGGTCTGCACGCTCCACAAAGGGTGTGAAGCCTGACAGGTTTGTGATTCAGCAGGTGAGAGTGTGTCAAATCACCTGTGAACCTCAGTCTTTCCAAGAGGTGTTGCTTCTGCCTGTTGAAGAGCAGGAGAAGTGGAATACAGCGATGGATAAGGAGTTTGAGGCATTAGTGAGTCAAAAGGTGTTTGAGGTATCTGATTTGCCCCCATCCCAGAAAGCTGTTGGTTCCAGATGGGTTTTCAGAAAGAAGCTTCTTCCTGATAATACAGTGCAGTACAAAGCCAGGCTTGTTGCTCAGGGATTTGCACAAGAGAGGTTTTTGAACTATGATCTCACATATGCACCCACAGCTAGACCAGAATCTTTACGTATGGTACTTTCTCTGGCTGCACAGCGTGGACTTGTTGTCCATCATTTTGATGTTGACACAGCATATCTGAATGCAGATCTCCCTGAAACTGTGTACATGAAGCAGGCTCCTGGCTATGCTTGTGGCAATTCTCAGAAGGTGTACAGGCTGCGCAAGGCGTTGTATGGATTAAAACAAGCCGGACGTTGTTGGCATCAATGTTTAGATAAGGCGTTATCAAAGTTGAACTTTAAGAAATCAATTGCTGATCCTTGTGTGTATGTAAGAGGTTCTGGAAGTGATTACACGGTGTTGCTAACGTATGTTGATGATTTTTGCCTAGCAACTGGTTCTTTGCACCTTGTACAAGAGTTTGCAACACAATTAAGACAGTGCTAGGTCTGCTAGAAAGACCTAGGTGAGCTGAAATACTATCTAGGTGTTGAAGTCACTAGAACTCAGAGTGGTGAATTCTGAGTCAGAAGAGAAAAATTGATCAATTGTTGAGTCAACTTGAAATGTCAAATGCAAAACCTACCAAAACACCAATGACTCTTGATTTCCTAAAGAATGATGCATGTGAAGAAGTTTGTCCTCAATTTGAATTGTATCATTCTGCTGTAGGAAGTTTGCTACACTTAACACAATGGACACGCCCTGACTTAGCTTACTCAGTTGGAGTACTTAGTCGTAAGGTTGCCAAACCATCCATGCGAGATTGGCAAGGGTTAAAAAGGGTCCTACGTTACCTTAAAGGCACAGCTGATTTTTGCCTTAAAGTGTCAGCTACTAAAGCTGAAATGCCTGTGATTTATGCTGACAGCTCCTTTGCAGAAGAGGGAGATAGAAAATCTGTAAGTGGCTTCCTTTGTTTGTTTGCAAATACACCCATTGCCTGGAGAGCAAGAAAACAAAACGCAATAGCCGTTTCCACGTGCGAGGCCGAATTTGCGGCCCTCAGTGAGTCAATCAATGAAATATACTGGTTAAAGCAATTGTTTGTAGATCTTTCTGTAGATATAACCTCACCAATGACAGTGTATGAAGACTCCCAAGCCTGTCTTTCACTTGCTATCTCTGAAAAAATCAGAGGCCGCACCAAATATATCGATGTGAAATACAAAAATGTAAGACATGCAATTCAAGAAGGATTTATCCAGTTAGAATATTGTCCTTCTGAACTAAACATTGCAGATATCTTCACGAAGGCTTTACCTCGTGAGAAGCATGCAACCATGGTAACCAGCTTGGGACTAGAACAAATGTGTCTGAAATAAAATCATTTGTGTCTCTGTGTGCCTGTGAAATGAGTTTTCCCCCACAGCGTTTCAAAAATCCATGCGGAAGGGGTGTTAAAGTTATTTGGTTAAGTTATGCTATGCAGAATCAAACGCATGGCATTTCCTACACTGTGAACCTGGCCTGAAAGTGGAAATTTACAAGTCCCTCTGTTGCAAGCACGTTTCCATAACAAAGTAGCCATAAACAACAGATGTCCTTTCATCTAGCCAAAACAAAAAAATCTTATCAGCCTTTTTCCCATGTGAAAAGTATCTCGAGGGAAAGCCAATGCGCCACACTGCCATCGTGTGACGGTTTATAGTAAGTACAATTGCTACCAAAATGCTAGGCTGAAAGAGGTACCCATATGAACCAATCAGAATTCTGAACCATGGGTATATTTCAGCTATGAACCATGGGTATTCATTCTCACTTATGTTCTCACTTATGTTCTTCCTATGCTTTCTCTATGTAGACTGCTATCTACATGTACTTTGTATCTGAACTGTAACTATGCCTGGTCTTTGCACAGACCATGATGTTTTCTTTCCATTCTGGTGATGGAACTCTGCTTATGCTTTGATTTTTTCCTTTTTGCAATAATGCACCATACATCCATTATTGCCTTATGCTATCAATAAAGATATTGTTAGCCTTACAACACGTTGTTTGGATTACTTCAAGCCTGAAACCCCAAAGGCCACCATCATCTAATAAAAACAGGTTCTTTTCTCTCCCAAAACATTTTCTCAGAAAGCCATAACATTCCCACAGATAAACAAGTCTTCTTGTAATCTGCAGTTCAGACTGTCGCTTTAACCCCTTCAGCACCAAAATATAGTCTTCGTTTGGCATTGCTCCATTCTCGCCGTCAACAGAAAGATCTCCTTCCCTGTCAAAATCTCCATCTTCTTCCATCACATCTTCAGCCAGACGACACACTTTAGAAATAATAACTTCCCCAATGTCCCAAATATTCTGCAGATGTAGTGCTTTAATATGTTATCCAATATCTATCTATGAATAACTGCTGTTTGCTTTATTTGCTTGAATAGGCATGGATATAGCTTTGTTAATAATGCTGATATCATTTTTGAGGGGTTTTTTTACTCATATCATCTTGACACCTTTCTGTATGGTGCATTCACTGATGGACTGGTGAAAAGAATGAAGAAAGTAAACGCCAGTTTTACCATTCTTCTTGACACGTGGGCCAGAAGGGAAAACTAGCACAACTCTTGTCAATTTCCCAAGGTTAAAAAGAAAAGAGAAAGGACCGCCTTTCATTGGGGAGTTAACAACAACAACAACAAAACCCAGCTTTTCACCAATCTACTAGTGAATGTGTTTTTAAAAAATGGGTCAGGTAAGGCAGTGACTATAAGGGGCATGGTGGCTCAGCGGGTAAGACGCCAGGCTTGTTGATCGGAAGATCGCAAGTTTGGAGGTTCGAATCCCTAGTCCCACGTGACGGAATGAGCTCCCGCACTCGCCCCAGCTCTTGCCAACCCAGCAATTCGAAAGCATGCAAATGCAAGTAGATTAAAAGGTACTTCAGTGGGTAGGTAACAGCGTTCCCCGTGCGTCATGCCAGCCACATGACCGTGGAAGCATCTTCGGAAAGCGCTGGCTCTTTGACTAACAAACTGAGATGAGCACCAGCCCCTAGAGTCAGACTGTGCAGGGGAAACCTTTACCTTTTTAAGGCAGTGACTGCTGACCAAATGGGAGGGGACACTTCCTGTTACAGCACAGAGTAGCCAATTGGAGTGGAGGTGTTTGCCTACAATATAATGAAGCCCAATAGGCAAACCAGGTAGCACCACTTGGGCTGGTGCAACTCAGAAAACACTATTTTGATGTGTAACAGCAGGAAAAGAGAGGCAGAAGTTGCATTCTGGGTTGGCTCAGGTTGGGTAGATAGCAATATTGTGCATTCTTGCTTTCAAGAAACGGTGTCTTACTCAACTTGATTTTGCAGATCTGACCAGTAATTAGCAAAGAAAAAGAAATATTACTGGGCAAAGTGTTGATAAAATCACTTTCAGCATAAGTTTACTTCATTGTGTTGTTTCAAGAATAGAGGGAGGTAGCATTTTACAAGCTAACTGAACTATTTGGAGGAAGGATGAGATGCAAATGTGCTAAACAAATTATCACCACCACTACAAATCACGTTCTGCAGCTAACATGCAACAGATGAAACAGCTATGAACAGAAGAAGTTCTAATGTTTTTTTAAGAAGGAATTGTTCCGTCTAACTTCAATCTTTTCTTTTCTCTCCCTCTGCTGTTTCAGACTTACCTTCCACAGCCTCCATTTTGCCCTGATTCTGTATATAAGCTAATGCTCAACTGTTGGAGACGAGATACCAAAGCTCGCCCTTCCTTCCAAGAAATCCACTGCTTTCTTCAAGAAGCAACCACTTCGTAGTGATGCCTTCAAATACTGTGGACCACCCCTTCCCCCTGCCAAGTTACCCTCTCCAAGTTATACCCAGAACTGAAGCCACTTCACCCGGACCCATCATTCCCTTCTATAGCACAGCTGGACTTAAATCAGCCATCAAAGGACAGATGAGAGAGAAATGGGCATCTGACCAGGTCTGCCACATAACCTCATTCAAGGTGCTGTGTTTTGGACTGGCAAAGACTGAAAAAGTTATTTATCTTGTAAATGTTCTAGGTTGTGTTTTATGAATGGAGTTTGTCTGTGAAAGAGAAGAAGAAAATGTATTCTTTTTTCCATAAAAAAGGATATGTAAAAAAGCTTGAAAATGGAACTTAGCTGGAAATAGGGACATGCAATAGGAAAGTACTGAAGCAATTAGTACGGCAGTGCTTTATGCCAGTGCTGTGTGTAAGGGCTGCGAGTGTGCAAGAGGCAGTAAAAGAGCAGAATGTCATATTGGACACAGAACTTGGGTTGTTTAGAATGTCAGCTTTCGTTAGAAGTTTCTAGCACTTCTTGTTTTTTATACACACACACACACACACACACACACACACACACACACACACAGCTTGCTGAAATCTCAAAAGCCAAAGGAGGTACTGAAATAGATTTTCTATGATTTAGGACAGGATTTGCTAATCCAGAATAAGTTGGGTATAATTAGAAAAAGTATGTGAGAGCTAGTTTGGTCTAGTAGTTAAGGGTCCTGTGAGTTCTAGTCCTGCCTTAGGTATGAAAGCTGATTGGGCCAGTCACTCTCTCTCAACCCATGATATCAGGCTCGGGTGACAAGCTGGTTGGTTAATTCCTGTCGCAACCAACAGATCAACATTCGGTTGATCTGAAAAAGTGGACCTTGCATCTGTGGGGAAAATGCTAGGAAGGAAAAAAAATTAGAAAAAGTATGCAGTTTTATATAATTTAAACCAGGGGTCCCTAGCCCCTGGGCCGCGGCCTGCTACCGGTCCGCGGCCTGTTACGAACCGGCTCGCAATGCAGGTCTCCGAACCCCGCCCCCGGTCCGCATGTTTGGCTCCCGCCTGCAAACCCCACCCCCCAGTCCGCACAATTGGCTCCCACCTGCAAACCCCACCTCCCAGTCCACGCAATTGGCTCCTGCCTGCAAACCCCCCCCCCCCCCCAGTCTGTGGAAAAATTGTCCTCCACGACCGGTCCCCGGTGCCAAAAAGGTTGGGTACCCCTGATTTAAACACTATACAGAGTTTGCAAAATGTAATTAATTTGGGATGTAACTTACAGTAGATTGCTGAGCAGAACTTCATTTTTTCAGGGGGTGTTACAAAAATCTGGATTCTTATAGAATATGCCCCACTCATTGTCCAACACATTTCACTCACTCCCTTGTAGGGAAATGAGTGCTCTGGCCTCTCCCCCTCCAAGGTGTTACTGGATTTCTCCTAGCCCTTGATCTGGGTGCTACTGGAAGAGGACAGACACCCAATCCTGATGTACAGGTGGAAAGTTATAAGAGGAGACACGCATTCACACTGTCAACAGGTGCAGACATCCTCAAGATAAACTAAAGGTCCTTTAGATAAAGATGTGCCGTTCCTGATTGAAAGCAGAGTTACAATAAAGCTTTGTTGATTTCCTTAAGCAAAGCATGCTCCGCATACCATTCATACATGCAATCTCACCTGGACACCAGTCAACCAGGCTTGGCCAAGGCATTGGCTAGGAGTTTTGGGAAAAGTCTGGCCCAGACAAAGAGGCAACTCCCTTCTTCACCTCACTCAGTTTTATACAGAGACTTGATGCTAGGCAGCTTCAGAACGTGTCTTTTGCTCTGAGCTTAGGTACTGGAAAAATTAGTCATTTCCTCCTGTGCTGTGCTGCAGTTACTATAATTTTTCAGCATACCTTGCTTACTTCCCCTTGTGGCTTCTGGCTCCGTTTGAATACCTGACCTTGTTTTTACCTTATGGCAGATAGTTCATAAAATACAAAGATGGATTTGTTTTTACCTGGTATATAACAGATGCAATACATGCTGCTTTATAGTCATGCTTTTGGGCACCCTAGATGTCCTCTCTCATGGGTTTTGGATGTCTGAAGCCTGGAATAGTGTGTATAATTCTGATTGCCCCATCTCAGAAAGGAGAATATGCCAAAAGGAAGGGCAATGAAATGCAACCAGAATGATCAAGGGAATGGAGCATATGAAGATAAGCTAGCATATTTGGTGCTCTTTACCTCAGAACAGGGTGGGGCAAAGTGGTCAAGGACTGTAGCTCAGCTCCTGACCTTCCAGTGGACCATAGGAAACCTTTTGGTGATCTGGTGATGTCACTGTAAGGGGAGGGACTAAACTTCTGTCAGCCATCTTTTGCATCTTTTCAAGATTTTAAGGGTTGCTAGCAGAACAGGACACCTCCAGGAGGCAAACTACGCCTATCCCCACCCTTAAAACACAGAAAAATAGCCTAAAATAGCTATTTGGGGAGCACATTTCAAATTCTTTGTTCGTGTGTTGGGAGATTTGTAGAAACCTCCCACTCTCAATTCCCCAAATTGCTAAAAAAAAGAAAAAAAGAACCAATTTCAGGCCATTTTGAACGTTTGAGATATAGGAATACAGCATGAGAGTGGCAAAATTGCCCAGAGATCCTCATGCTCCCATTCCCACTCTTATTAAAAAAACCAAAAAAAAAAACCATTGACATTTGGCAGTATAATCTCATGGGGCTGGGGCATGCAAATTGGATCTAGGAGAATCTAAAGCAGCCCTGGTAATTATTAAATCATGCATAGTGTGGGGGTTAGAAAATGACAACAGAAAATGTGTACAGTGTTGGAGTGTGTGTTTTCTTGCACACACAGAGTATCAGAAAGCAATTAGCATTGGAGACCAGTAAATGATGCCAGTCATAGTAATTTAGTTGCAGTTATATTAGCTACTCATACAAACAGGTATTTACAGTTATCTTCCAGATCCCTGGAAGTATTACAATTCCACATACCAAGTAGTAGTAACAAGCAAGCAGGAGTAAACAACAGGAAGCAGGCAGGCAGGTTCTTTTATACTCTTCAGCCTGGATCACGTGCTGCCTGACCTTTTAAAGTTTGCAGGTGTTTACCTAATAAGGCTATATTGCTGTGACTTACTCCTCAAAAGAATAATACACCAACATACAGTTGGGATGTCCAGTTAAGCAAATAAATAAATAAAGGAAGAATGTTGACATAGGACTGCTGCTAGATCAAAACTCAAAAATCACTGTTACATGCAGTTATAGAAGATTTGTTCTGTCTTTTGTATGTGGAATCTAAGAAAGAGGGGCCTATCAGCTGACAATCAGGCTCCTTTGGAGACAGGTTGAGTGGTATTCCAAAAGATATATTTCTCAATAGATTATGAACCATATTAATTAACAATAGGTTGATTCATGCTTCTGGTAATCAAATGTCTTAGATTTCTCCATTGTGAATATAAGATTGTTATTTTCCAAAATGTAGTGATGCAAATGTTTTTAATGCTATAGTTTTCATATATGAAATCAGTGACTCCTTATTTGTTTGGTGTCAGAACACCAAGAAGTTGTGATTTGTAGAGATGACTTGGAACCATCAGTTAACTGCTAGAAAATCTAGAGCATAATAAGGAATTAATGGGTGAGTTGCTTCTTTTACAGGCTTTGGGATCAGCAGACTCTAAACAAAGACCAGATTGTCTCAATAACTTTGAAAACCATCTGGGAACCACACAACTATAATATAATAGTTCACAAATACTAAAGTAAGCTTCCTTGGAGAGATTAGGCAAAAGATAAGTAGGGGGAAGCAGATTATTCCCTGAAACTTCAAGGCTGGTCTGGCTTGACTTGTTTTGACTGAGATGAGAAAGTATGTTTGCTGCCCAGTTTTAACACATACTGCACTAATGGATTTCACAATTGCTGCCGGAATATCTCTCTTTCTGCTTTCTTGGCATCCATCCCAGAAAGAACCTTAAATCATGCTTTGTGGGTCTTTATGGTCAGCTTCTCTACCTTTCCTTTGGTCACTGGTCAAGGATAGGAAAAGTGAAGTTATTGGCCTGGCTCTTTTGTCTTTCATGTCTTGGGAGGCTCATGTATTCCAATTCTGTTTTTCTGTTTACCCATTAATGTGTGTCTTATATAGATATAAAGGTCTGCACCAAAACCTGGCTTCTTCTGTGAGGCTTACTGTTTTTAATTCAATAGCATTTCTTCCTGATTCTTCATTTAGGATGCAGCCATAGTAGATTTTTCCCCTGAGCAATCCACTGTACTTATCATGTGCTCATAAACCACACAGGAATAGTTCACTTATGGAATCAGAGCAAGGCTAGGGATAAAATAGAATTTGAACTGTTAAATGTAGGAAGAGAGAATCTACACTCTTCCTTTCAAGAATGGATACCATTTACCTCTCCTATTTTATAGATGAATTGGCTAGACAAATAAACAGCAAGCTGGACTTCCACTTGAGCTTCTAATAGAGTCCCAACTTTGTATGGTTATTATAAGGCAGTACTTCATTACCTAATGCCTTCCAAATACGGTAGGAAAACTCCCAGGATTTCAAACCAGCATCCAGTTGTACATTTCCATTATACATTAGAGATTCTGTATTTAATAACCAAAATAGTGATTATATAAAGGTTGCAATAAATACTCTTGTATCATATTCCTTTTGATACAATAGTGCAATGAAGGACTATCAAACTATCAGTTTAATTGCTTACAGATGATTTACCATATCATATCACTGCCCACCATCACTGTGGCAATCAATCTCTAAAGTACTCCCAACCAATAATAATCATTCCTTTACTCATCCCCTCAAGAAAGACAAAGCCAATAAAACTCACATTGCTCACAATAGGAGAATAAGGCAAGAAATAATCCTTTATTGTTGACCAGGCTGGGAAGCTTTGTAAATTTGAACAGGTGTGAATCATCCTTTTTTCCCCAAGCCTTCAATATACAAGGAAGTTTTCATAAATTCATCCATAATGCTGTATCTAAGTCATATTTGCAGTGCAGTAGAAATAAAACTGGGCAGATAAAAATTTCAGAACCTTGAAATAAGCAGTGGTTTGTATAAGTAACTACAGAAACTAGTAAAGGCAGTTACTCAGTGTTTTTATCTATTTTTTAAAAGAGATACTCACTTGCAAACTCCCCATAAAATATCACACTAGGTCCCGAAGCAGACGTTGGCAATCTATGAACTCAAGCATCTCCCAGCTTCTTTTTTCATGACCTCTGGGCTTTTCCCAAATTATGGTAGCATAGTTTTAAATAGTATGTTTTTTTAATTAATAATCCAGGTAAGTAAAGGAAGGCTAAGATAGGCTCAACGTGTTTATTTTACTGACCCTCTTTTATTTTTCTTAAAGAAAATTCCAGCTTTCCCACCCACACTCCTGTAAGAGTTGGAGAGCAAAAAGTGCCTTTTAAAAAATGCAGTGTACAAACTGAGAAGGCTATTCACCCCAGGCTAGAGGCTGCAATCAGCTCAGTGAACTCTAACACCACAAGAGAGTCTATGCTGACTTTTCTCCTCACATTTACAATTATTACTCTGACGACACAAATTCATGGATAGACTACAGCAGAGCTTTCCAAACTGTGTGTCACGACACAAAAGAGTGTCGCCACACACAGTCTGGTGTGTCGCCACACAACCCGGAAGCGCTGATGATCATCAGCGCTTCCGGGTTTTTCACGCTGCTGCAACGGCGGCACTTCCGGGTTTTCCCGCGGCAACACACCAACGGTGTTGCCGCGGGAAAACTTTGGAAAGCCCTGGACTACAGTATTCACTGAATTTATAATATGGCCAAGGGTCACACATTAGGCCACAGTATTGTAATTTCTAGACCAGTCAGCAAAGTTTCAAAGACACTTGCATTTTATCATTAGTATAACCAGAACACAAGCCAAACTGTAACAGTTCAAGGGAGAAGTAGAAATTCATTATCTCATTTGATATTTTGTTAAGTCCAGTAACTTTAGGCACATCTGTTCAGGAATAATGGTTTTTAAATAAAAATGACATAGAGGACTGGTTTTCAGAGTTTTCCTTTATGCAAGTCACTACAACATCACTGAAAGCTTTTTCAGGGTTACCGGATAAGACAGGGGTCAGCAGTATGATTCCTGTGGACATTATGACGTGCCTGCTCAAGGCGGCTTCTGCAGAGCCCCAACGTTAAATAATTAGAAATTAAATGGCTGAAATTTCACAAGAGCGTTAAATCTCATGAAACGTTGGGGTCCCTACTTTTGTGAAATACATACTTTTTCTCACGTCTACATTAATCATTTTGAAATGGCATGATCAGATCTTGACTCATTAGGCCATGTACTATAGATTTTGACAAGGGAAAATATGACCCTGGAAGTTTTAGCTGTGGGCAATTTGATATGGGTCTCTGGCTCCAGTTACCCTGCTAATGTCTCTGTTGAGCTACCAAAGTACAGTAATTTTTGTCCAGCTCACCTGCCCAAACTTCACATTGCAAAATTTATCTTTTGTGATTTGAGAGACTCGAGCTCTCGGGGGGCGGGCTGGAACTCCACCAATTGCTATTTCTGGCTTCTTGGCACTCCTCCCTCCACAGAGCCCTTGGTTTGGGGGGCAGGGTCAGCTAGCAACCGTGTCTTGGGGCCTATCTGCATTTGCCCTTAACCATGGTGTAAGCAAGCCCTAGCAACATTTTTTGTTGTTTTTGTTCTCCCATGAGTTGCCTTCTTGTCCTAGACTCATGAGCGGGACAGATTTAAACTGTCCTTAGCTGCATCAATATTGAAGAATTTTCCCCTTTATTTACCCCTCAAGGTAGGTAAAATCTGTATGGCTTTGTTGCTCATTACCATGGAGGGAAGTCGTACAACTGCAATGATTTGAAATAGAGGCAGAATAGTGGTTGGCAATGAGGGCAACAAATTTTATGCCAGTATAGCTTTGGGCTGACTCAAGGCTGGGTCAAGAGGACTTCAGGACAGCGGTGGGAAAAGCCCCCTTTATTTTTTTGTGCTGCTGCAAAAACAAGTTTGGCAAGGATGGGAATGGAGATGGGATTGCAACAGGCGGCCACTTGTGGTGTTCCCTTGGTGCTCAGGTGGAGGACATGCTGCTCAGTTGTGATGAATATTCACAACTGTGGTGGCAACCGTTATGGACAACTGTGAGCCTGGAACTGAGCAGCTGGAAACTGGAAGTGGTGGGGGCATATTATTATTCTTTATTAATTTATGGTACCAGACCAAACCAACAAACATTAAAATATATACAACTCTCTCTCTCTCTGTGTGTGTATCTAAATATTACATAGAAGCCACCATCCAATTCCTATAGAGTAGGCTAAAGCTACAGATAAACATTTTGCTACCACCCTTGATACATTTAAAAATTGGTCACTTAAAAGGAAAACAGTGAACTCCTTGTCATGAGGGAAATTAAACTTTGTAATAACTGGGGTGATAACTTTTAATCACTATTGTATATAGAGTGGACATTTTAACAGAACATGGGATACGGGTTCAACCTGCATACTGGTCCACTCTCCAATCATCTGATTCAGATGAGTGTGGGCAGACAAGCATTTTTCAAATTCTCTGTAATCTGCTTTGGTCTTCACTACCCTGAATACTGGCGTCATCTGCCGACTAAGCATTTCTCTTCCTCACCCCGAAGTCCAGATATGAAACAGTTAAAAATTAGGCCCAATACTGATCTTTGGAAAATCTCATCACTGAGACAAATGTTTGTATATACTTACTCTCAGCTATTTATTCATAAGGGGACCAGCCCTATTATAGTATGTCTACTATATTTACTCAAGAAAATTGGATGATTTTAGCCATATTCTCACAGCATGCTAACTTGTGGTTTGCTTAATAAACTACATTTGACTGCGTAAAACACACTAATCCAAGGGTTCTTAACTTGGAGCCCATGGACCCTTCACTCTCCATGGATAGATTTCAGGGGGTCCCTGAATTTGGATGGGGAAAATTACAAGTTTATTTTCATTAACTTCTAATTGAAATTTAGCTTTTAATTTAATAATGAATGGAGGCACAACATAATTTATGGCCTCTAGATTCCAAAAATGTTAACTTCAATAAATGTCACTATCTAAAATTATTATATCCTAAAAAAGCAATCTCTATCCCAGTTAATCCTCGTTGACAAGTTTGACTCCTCATGGGAGAAAGAATAGCCTCAGACTGGATCTTGAGCTCAACCACTGATAACATTAGGGAATGTCTGAAGGGGCTTACAAGGGATCAAGCAACATATCCTAGATCTAGACTTCCAGGAGGATGGAGGGAGAGTATCTCCTCATTGTAACATCAGCCTTTGGAACTGGCCTTTATCTGTCCTTAAGTATTTACACAATATTTTCTCTGATCCTCACAGAAGAGCTTTTACTCTCACCAGGCTTAATACCTTGCCATCAAGGGTTCTAGAAGGGAGGTACAGCAACTGCTAGAACCACATCTGTCCCTGTATGGAGACTGTTCTTGAATTTCTCATGTTCTGCTGAGTATCCATTGTGCCAGGCAAGGTGCTCTGAATATTATCCAATCTAGTTAATTATTCCAACTGTTCTGTAGAAGAGAACACATCATTTTATTAGCTAATAAATCTTTAAAAATCTCAAAAAAGGTGGTAAAATATTGCTGAATCATGATCATAGTAAAGAAATATAGGATTTAACCAAGCTTTATTTATTGCCCCATATTAGATGGTATTCACTACATTCTTCCTTTTTTAATATTTTAGTTCACAGTTTGTTGTTGATGTCTTATATTTTGATCTATGATAATAAATAAATAAACTGAACTTTGAACTACAATATAAACCACTGGTTACAAATTGTAATGATTAGATCCATGTAACATGCTAAACTACAAAAAAGCAAGCCAGATTTTGGTTTAGCATACCTTGTCAACCCAGCTCTAGTAAAAAAAACAAGTATGCATAATTTTCTGATTCACCCATCCTCATACTGGTAGATACTCTCAATAGGCTGTAAATGGTTAATGAGGCAGGACTTCCTTCAAGAAAGTCATTTGGATATTTTTTAGCAAGATTTTTTTTCTCTTATGCTTGATAATGTTATCTTTAATCATGCCTCCCATCAATTATAAAGGGGATGGGAGAACCATCATCTGCATGGCAAATATATTTTACCCTTTTTGCACCAGAAAGAGTCATATACACATGGGAAATAGAGGTGGTTAAGTTTCTAATACACACAAGGTTCTTTCTCATAAGTGCAACAGTACCTTTCAAGTCATGCTTAATGGAATCAATACACAAAGTTTTCTGCATCCTGTAATAGAGCTAATATACTATATAACCATTGTGAGCAGTCACTGAGTCTTAATGGGTCTCATAAAGACACCGAAATTTGTGGCCAACATATATCTTCTGGCAGCAATTTTCACTTCTCTCCTAAAAAAGAATTTTTGATTTGTCTGTTCTGAACCTCCCATGACTTGTTTTCATCAGGTGACTTTGGCTTTGAGAGGGAGAAGAGCTTATGTCTATCCCATATGCAAGACTAAGTAGGGTTTGCTTAACCACGGGTTACCAAATAAACCACACACCAAACCAGAAACACATTAAGACCATATTACATTAACACAGCTCATTCAGTATGCAGATCTACAGATTCAGCAGTCATATTATTTACCTTCTCAATGAAAATTAGCCAAGTATTTATTTCCAGTTCATCTCCAGTTTTGGGGAAGCTACAGCAAAGCCATTTCCCTTTGAATGCCTGTGGCTTTGCAGATCATGTGGTTGGTCAATCACTGGCATGTATCAATCAATCAATCAATCAATCAATCAATCAATCAATCAATCATATTTATTCGGTCAATGACCAGCAAAATTTAAAAGGAGAAAAACAAAGTAAAACAAAGAAATACAATAATATACTACCAACTAATAAAATATATCACATAATAATATAGTGTTCACTCTGCTATTACTATATTAATACATTTGTTTTCTAGGTAGTGTGAGCCTAAAACATTAGCAAGTATAAAATAAAAATAAATATATATATCCCCTAACTATTAATTAAGATATTTTAATTTAAAAGTAATTTTTAAAACAAGGGAATTACTTCTTTAGCTGATTTTGTCTTATTTTCATTGCAGCAACACAAAATTTGGCTACTGCACACGTAATGTATGGTTTTAGATCCTGAAGAAAATGGTTCACGTAAAAATTATCTGGATTCCCAGGGAACTTATCTACTAGGGGCAAAATGTAGATTGACCTAATGTCCCTATAGAATTTACAGTGTAACAGTACATGTGAGATGGTTTCAACTTCCTCTTCACCACATAGGCAGATACGCTCAGCTATAGGGATTTTATTATACCTGCCTTGAAGTAGTGCAGATAGAAGAACATTGAATCTAGCTTTGAAGAATGCAATTCTCAGCGTAGGGAAAATTAGATTTAGCAAATAACTTGCTGGTTCCCATATGCCCCTGTTTATCCAAATTCTGTTGTGTTGGGGCAGCCTGTTAACTTCAATCTGGAACTCCATGTCCCTTATTCTTTGAATGACCAGTTGTTTAGCTTGGTCATAACCTAATGATATTAAGAATAGTGGAGAGAGCCCATATGAAGCCAGCTTATATTCTACCGCCTGCTTCCAGGGTGAAGAGAAGTTATCTGTTAGAACTAGAGGGGTTAAACCAACTGGGAATAATTGCATTTTCAGCCAATAATTTATCATCAACTTCCAGGCCCTCACCTGAATTGATGGCATTCCTGTCTCGAGCCTTAACTGGGCATTTGATGTGCCATTGGGTGCAGCTAGAATTGATCGCAGGAATTTTGTCTGCACTGTTTCCTGCGGCTCCTTCTTCACATAAATTCCTATCTGTGCCCCATAGAGAATTTGAGCCAATGTTTTGGCCTCAAAAAGTTTTAAAGACGCTGGTACTAATTGTCCTCCACCAGTGTAAAAAAACCGTTTAATGGCGTTCATTGACCTAAGGTAGTGGTCGGCAAACTCATTAGTCAACAGAGCCAAATATCAACAGTACGACGATTGAAATTTCTTTTGAGAGCCAAATTTTTTAAACTTAAACTATATAGGTAGGTACATTGTTATTAACTTAATTAGGGTACTCCTAAGCCGGCCTTTGCTAAAAACATCCTCAATCTGATTGAGGTACGTTCGCTGAGGTCGACCCCTTCCAACTCTCCCATCCACACTCGTCTTGTATACTTGTTTCGTCTATCTCCTTTCGTTCATCCTCTCTATATGTCCAAACCATCTCAACATACCTTTCTCAATCCTCGACACTACATCTTCTTTCACTCCACAACGCTCCCTAAAATTAACTTAATAAACTTTACTTAAAGTTTTAAGTCTTAGTTAAACTATAGGTGCGTTGAATAAAACTTGATATCATACTTAATAACGATATTATTTATTGATAAAATTAAATTGTAAGGTATCCATAAAATTAAATCATGACAATGACTGACAAACACTAATGTGAACAATGGCCTTGCATCTCCTTGGAAAGTTTGGGTAAGTCAGGTTTGTATGTTGTTGTTTTTAATTTTAGGCACGATTCCAGGTTCTCATCAATAAGACGACTTCTCAATTTACTCTTGATAAGGTTCATGCTTGAAAATGATTGTTCGCATGAATATGTAGACCCGAATAAGGATAGAACAGCAAACGCTAGTTTTTTCAGCTGATTATATGAGTCAGGAATACTATTCCAGGTGTTAAAAATCAACATATCTTCCTTCTCCAGGTCTTTCAAAGCAGACCACTTGTGCTGTGAACTAAGTTCACATTTGTTTTTCTCCAATATTTCTATATCAGCACAAAGACGTTCAAATTTCGAGCTCCACAATTCTTTGTTTTTTAAATCCAGCAATTGCATTTCAAAGTTGCCAGTGTCAATATTAAAGGGAGAAAAATTTAATTCTGTTACAGTAGCATTAGGAGGTTTTTTTAACAAAGGCTAACGTCGCTTTGCTGTTTCTGAATTCCTGAAACCTGTTGAGAAAAGCTTCCCTCATATTTAAAAGTGTTGTTTTGAAATAGCAAATGTCAATATCAGAATTATTTTCTTGGCGATGTTTCAACAGGTTTGGAAAGTGAATCAAAGTTTCTCTTTCAAAATCTTGAGCAAAAAGAATGAAATAACTTCTTCTAACATCGAAAAAATTGTGTTTCCTTTCCCCTGTAGTTTACGATTAAGCTGATTTAGATGAGACGTAACGTCTACCATGAAATAACATTTTTGGATCCACTGATCGTTCGTTAGTTCTGGATAGTGAACACCCTTCTCAAGGAGAAATGCTTTAAGGGGGAGATGGGCGGTGATATAAGTATGATAAATAAATAAATAAATAAATAAAATTTCTGTTAATAAGGAAGCGAAACGTTTCAAAACGTTTCCTCTTGATAACCAACATACCTTGTTATGCAGCAGAAGATCTGCGTACTCACTCTCCATTTCAACTAAAAATTCTTTAAATTAGCGATGATTAAGAGCTTTAGCTATAATGGAGTTGATAATCTTAATCACCAATTCCGTAACTTTGCAAATTTCTTCTGGAAATGTCTGCGCACAAAGCGCTTCTTGATGAATGATGCAATGGTAAGTATCTCGTGATTAATTTTTTCTTTCAAAATAGCAACAAACCCGTTTCTTACGCCGGTCATACTTTTCGCCCCGTCTGTTGAAATTGAGACAATTTTATCGAGTGGAATATGTTTTTCAATGCACTCAATTACAGCATTTGCTATATCCTCTCCATGTGTTTGACCTTCGAGTGGCAATAATCCTAAAAGTTCTTCTTTAGGACCTGTAGATGAAATAAATCGTACAAAAAGTGAAACTTGCGCTGTATCATTTATGTCACAAGACTCGTCAACTGCTATTGATAAAGCTGAAACCAATTTAAGATCTTCGACTTGCTGGTTGGTTATATTCGAAGACATTTTGACTGTTCTATCTTTCACTGTTTTAGCAGACAATGGTAACTCTTTAATTTCTTTTAGAATATCTGCTTTGTTCTTAAAGTCCCGAAATAGCTCTTCGGATGCATTTATAAAACAACTTTTTATGTACTCGCCATCTGTATATGGTTTTCCTCTCTTAGCAATCTCTTGACTAACCACAAAACTTGCAATATTAACATTGTTGGAAGATTGCATCCAGTAATTAAATACAGAACTTGATTTTCTGTATTAAAATATTATTAGAAATAATATTAACAGTAGTATTAGTTATATTTATTTCTACTGCATCCCTGACAATCAGGTTGGACCTAAAGCAAAATAGGATTTAGCCCCCAAGAGAAAGCCCTTGAGGGGGAACTGTGCAACATCCAGAGCAGGGCAATACCATTATTAGGAACATTTATGGGAAGGAATGTGTCTCCCCCAACCCCCGGGGCCCAAACCATTATATCACAACACAGTTTTTAATATCAACACATAATCATATGATGGTGAGCTTTATACACTGCCTAGTTAAGTGCCGCTGAAAAATTTGCGTATTTCTTGTTATCTTATTTTATCTTTGATATGGTCGTAAGACTAATCAATAAAGTTGTTGCTTGCTTGCTTGCTTGCGTATTTCTCTGCGCACCCACCAGGCTCCCTTGGCGGAGGAATTCGTTCTTTCCTGTTTCATGTCTCTTTCTGTCAAATGAGGAAGCCGAGGTAGATTTATTTTAGAAAACCTGGATATTTAGATGCCTCCAAGCTTTCTTTCAGGGCACCTCTCAACTCTTCGCACTGAAGCAGTGGGTAACATTCTACGTTCCTGGCTCAATGCCCGTCACGGCGGGTGGTTTAGAAGGGCGCGGATAGGCTTTGCCTCAAACTGCGCAGAGAGTACGCAAAGCAGAACCGGGCTCAAAAACCTCCCCAATCATCCCGCTTTCCTGGGCCAGTGGAGGCGGATTCACCCGCAGGGCGATCGGCTGCGCGAGGCACTGAAGACGCCCTGATCCTGGGATTAGAAGTTCCGAGAGATCTGTAGACTTCCGGGACCCCTCCTTGAACTCCTCCACCGGAAGACACAACGGAGAGACCCGTCTTGTTACCTAAAATGTGTTCACGCTTATGGGACGAAGTGAAAGCGACGGGTAAATGTGGAAAAATGCCAAAGTTTGCCCCCCGCCCCCATATCTCTGCCTGGGATCATCTATATAGGAATCAAGAACAGAGACCAGTTCTGCTCCCAATCCAAAGGAGCTTTGCTTTCCGCAAGGTGCTCGCAAAATCCGAACTGGAGTCTCTGATAGGAAGGAGCAGAGCCTTCCCTTGCGCCTCCCTTAACTGCTTTTCAAAGGATGAAGACTAGCGATGCAGCCGTCGTCAACTGCAGCAAAAGGGGACGGGAGGGTAGAAGAAGCTGTTTTAAAAAGAGCTGTCGTTACTCTTAGAGAAAAAGACAAACAAAACTGGAAAGGCTTCTTTGCCTTCAACTGGTCTTTTACAACCCGTCCCCGTGCATTGCTGAATCTCCGGGCGTGGAAAATAGTCTTCCCTCTTTCATTCCGTACAGATCTTAGGTAATGCTGGAGTTCTGCCAGGGGGGAAAAAAAAGGGTTAGGGTTAAATACGCCCGCACGTGGTATTTTGTGGAAGAGCCACACTCAAGGGGCCAAAGAGCCGCATGTGGCTCGCAAGCCGCGGTTTGCCGACCACTGACCTAAGGGCTGATTGCACTACGTAATTCTGGTGTGCATTCCAAGTACATTTCGAGTGGAAGACCACCCCAAGGTATTTAAATGCATTAACCTTCTCTAATTTATGCACTTCTACTCTCCAGGAATGCTGCCTAGCTCTCTTAGCAAAAACCAAAAATTTTGATTTATCAAAGTTGAGAACCAAATAATTTTGTCTGCAGTACCTTAGTGTTGCTGCAATTGCTCTTTTCAATCCAACGGGGGGTTGTGAAATTACAGCAGCAGCAGCAGCGTATAGAATTGGAATTTTGTGCTGTGCTAGATTGGGTACGTGGATATCCATGTTATGTAAGAGGTCCACCAATGAATTAATATAGAGATTAAAAAGGGAGGGGGCAAGAATACATCCTTGTCGCATTCCTTTCTGCACATTTACTATACCAGAGAGGATCCCGCGGGGGTTACACCTCACTCAAGGTGGAATTGGAATATAATTTCTGTATGAGATGGAGGAGGCACCTATCGATAGTTGTATTTTTTAATTTTTCCCAAAGAACATTTCTGGATATTGAGTCAAAGGCTTGTTTGAAGTCAAGGAAGGCTACAAAGAGGGATGATTTCTTTTTGTACGTATGTTTTTGTACAAGATGATGCAGTATGTGATCTACTGTTAATCTCCCTTCTCTGAAACCTGCCTGTTCATCTTGAATTATGCTCTCTGTCTCAATCCAGTCTTGTAGTTTAAGATTTAAATGTTTGGCATATAACTTGCTGACAACACTCAAAAGGCTGATAGGCCTGTAGTTACATGGCTCATTCTTGTTACCCTTTTTATAAATTGCCATCCCCCAGTCTCTTGTGATGTGACCAGTCTGGTCTATAAATGTGGACAGAGATGCTAACAGAGGTGCCCACCAACTAGAGTTCTTTTTAATCATTTCAGGCATAACACAATCAGCAGGGAGCCTTGTTGACCTTAAGAGATTCAATCAATCGGGATGCCTCTTGGACCGAAACTGGTGACCAATTATGAGCTTGCTCCAGCTTGCTCTGAGCAAGTAATCTGCGCACGTGCACACACAGACACACACACACCCTCTTTCCACAACCTTCCCGTGCCTGCTTTCCCTGGCCTCACCACTGCTGGGCAACCTCAGGATCAGGTAAGGAGGCAGGAACCTGGACTGTGGTGCTGTGGCCGCATGTGGCAACTGGGCTTCCAGTTGCCGCGCTGATAGGGCCTCTTCCGGGCTGCCTCCAATGACAAGTCCGGCTCCAGTCCTCCTTCCTGTCTTCCTGTCCTCCTTCCCACCGGGTTTTAAAAAGGGACAAAATTGAGATTTTTATCAAAACGACGGGACGGTTGAAAAATGCTAAAATAACGGGACTGTCCCGTTCAATGGTCACCCTATTTATAGGTGTCTGTGGAAAGCTCACAGAACATGATGGCCTCTGCCTTTCATTACTTTTTGCCCATCCAGTAAGTGGTATTTGGAGGCACATTTCTTCCAAATTAGGAAGTTCTCTTTAGCTGAAGTGAGTGATAGGCCAAGTGGCTTCTATCCATGAATTAATTAACCCCCCTTTAAAGCTGTCCACCTGTGTTCGGTTCCCTGGAAGCAATATGCCCTGAACTCAATGGGATTAATTTCTGAGTAGATATGCACAGGTCTGTACTTGAAGCCAACTAAAGCATTGGCTGTCAGGATCTTATAATCTCTTCCAACTATCATCTATCAATATATCATTATCTTATCATCTCTTCCAACTTCAACGGATCTAGGAAAAGCCGAAGTCTAGGAACCAGCTTTCGACGGGTTCGAAAGTTTCGACTTACTCATTAGCAGCTGATATGCACCTACTTCGTTCTTTAGTTGTCTTTCGCGCGTTCTTTGAGCAGCGGCACAGCTATTTACATATTCTCCTGCCCTTTGCATCCAACCAATGATAAGCTCAGAACGAAAGAATGGGAGCGTTCTTTCGCCTTCCGAACGCCTGTAACTAACGTGAGTGGCTGCGTTTCCCCAGGTCCCGCCTTTTCGTCGTCGGGCTATCGTCACGCCACCACTCGGTTACCCCATTTGCCCAGTTCAGCCTTCGGGCTGAGGTCGGGAAGCGGGTCGCCAAGCTGGAACAGCGAGGAGTTGATGAGGGGCGAGGCCCTGATTTGGAGGGCGAGGCTTCCGAGGATTCTTGGAGGCGGAGCTTACCCTTATTTGTATAGCCGGTCCCGGCGTCCTTTTTCTGCCTTCGCTCGCCTTTCTTGTCGCTCGGTCCTTACAGCCATGCAAAGGGTAGCTATAGTCACCGGCGCCACCAGGTGAGAGCGGATCGCTGAGTTGAAGCCGGGGAAAGGGGAAATTTAATCTGTTTATGTAATTATTGTGAAAGGATGTGCCGGTCTTAATATCTATATCCCATAGAACATGATCCGGCAGGAGTAGCATTCTTAGGTCCAATGGGATGATGAACCACGTGGTTAAAATATTAGCGTAGGATCAGTGGGACTTCATATTTTAATATTTAATAATTGTTGAATGGCTTTTCAGAACAAGCTGCCTTGGGCTCACCATCCTAAGAGGCCTCGTAGAAAGCTGGGTAAAATGAAGGGGCTCTGTAGGGTAGGGATAAATGCGGTGAAACAATTGAAATGTAGATGTTAGTATAATAAATTAAAGGATGCCTTGCTATTTTTATTTAAGACTCGACTTTCATTCTTGTCAGCTAGCCTAATGTCTTCGCATCCCATAACCAAAAGCAGGATAAAGGCAGAACAGCTTGGCTTTTTACTGACTGACTGCTAGAACACTATATTCATGTTCCTTACCTTTCTACATGTGAAAGGGTTAGAGGCTTGATAAATAAATAACTGGATCTTGAAGGGATCAGAGAGCTGCAGTTTTGTGAATAAACACTAAAAGAGTTTGGGTGTTTTTCTACATGATAAAGTTTTATAAAACTGCCTGGGTGAAAAGAAGAAAAAACCTCTCTTTGTACTGTAACTTGGGGTCACCAAATTAAGTGGACTGGCAAGAGATTTAAGACCAATCAAATGAAATACTTCTTCCAAGTGTATAATTCAATTATCATATTTGCCACCATTTAGACAAATAGTTAGGCTAAGGGTTCAGAGGAAGCCTTTTTTCTGCTGCGCCTACCCCTGGTTCCAAAATTTATAATACTGATCTCTTTCGCAGGATGCTCTTAAAAGTCTCATTTAGGTCTCTTCATGGGAGAGAATGGGATACATTACACATAGAAGAAATCTGTTCCTGCTTTAGAAGGCAATATTTCTGACCCTTTGCAATCTTAGTCTTGAAACCAGGCAAGGCAGAATAGTGGCAATTTTTCTATAAATGCAACCAGAGGCTACTTTGGAGAAGGGCAAATTTTCTGGGTGAAAGGTTCCAAGTGTAGTCTACAGAGTGAATGTGCCTTGTTAGAGGACGTCATAACCAATAAGGTTATGAACTAAGGAACAAGACCTGGGGGGGGGGGAGATGGGTGGTGATAGAAGTTGGACAAATAAATAAATAAAGCCGACCTGTCTGTATACTCTCACTCTGGGCCCTTCTTATCCAGAACCACCACAAGCCTCTCATGTCATCCCAGTCTGATAGGGATTGGTGATTTGCCTTTCCCATTGTAGTCTCCTTGGCAAGGAAATTTAGTTGACTGTATATATGAAACAAGTGGCAGGTTGGACTTTGTAGATTTTAGCATCCTTCCTACCAAACAAATTTTTGTTTCTGGAATGACACACCTATATTTCTCAAATATTACTGGTGCTAATATGCACCACAACTAGTGATTCCTTTCTAGCGCTAGCAGCCTGTCTATATGCTTGTCACACTATTCCATTTGTCTGTATTTCTAATGATACTCAGTTCTTTGGATAATGAACCAACAGCCTTCTACCAAAGATAGTGATGGCAGACAAATCTTTTGCGCAAGTCTGTTGGATCTATATCCAAAGAATTGGGTGATCCATTATAAACACGTTTTTTCTTCATTATAATGATGTCCTACCTCCCCCAAATTCACATTCATCGTATCTACATAGCTGATGGTAGTGAGATTATTTGTCACAGGAGAGGAGAACAGGAAAACATCTATAAGCTGGATCCCTTTCCAGGGTCCTCTCCTCTTCTGCATGCTACATGAAGTCACTGAGGGCAAAGCAAAGCCACCTTCTGTCCACCAGTGAAGACATGTTTCAGGGTCTGCTGGTTCACTTCCAACTCTCGTGTATCTCAGAACAGCTAATTTGTTAACCTCTCTTAACCTCTCCAGATAAACCACTTTGGTATCCATGGAATGTAGAGTATATATTTACAGAGAGAGATTAAGGAATATACTTTCTCAACTATTGCATAATGAATTTCATAGAGGCTTGATAATGATACTCTGCGACAGGTCTTAACAATATGTTGATACTCTTGCAGTGGAATTGGTTCTGCGCTGTGTGAACGTCTGCTCCAGGAAGACAAAAACATCCATATTTGTTTAGCCTGCAGGAACACGGAGAAAGCCAGTGCCACCCGTAACAAACTATTATCCTGCTTCCCCTGTGCAGACATCAGCATAATTAAAATAGACGTTGGCAGGCTGGAATCTGTCCTACATGCAGCTGAAGAAATAAAGATGAGGTATGGGGAGGGGGAGGGGGAGGGCAATGAGATGAGTAGCTGGCTACAGTCTAATATAAAAAATTGTTCCTTTATGTACAGTATCTCAGTAAGTCCTGTTCAATCAGTTCTCCAGGGTGGATTTCTAGGTCATATTTGTGTTGCATATTTCTACAATAAGTTACTCTTGAATAATTTCTTGAGCAATAGCTATATTAAGGTTACCAGTAATATTTTTTTAAACCAGACTGAAACATTCAGTAGCAGATGCAAGTCAGAGGACCAACCATAGAACGACAGTGGGAGGAGGCAATGGAGTTCTTGCACTATTTTTTCTGCAGACACCTGAGAACCCTGGCTAGCAAAGAAGCAGCTAGAAAAATGGGAGAAAGGTATTATGGGGCATGCTTTTCGCTGGTCCCAAACACCCTGCAACTGCAACTAATTCTAATGTTACTTTTATTGTCTAGGCCAGCCTTTCTCAACCTCTTGACCCTGGAGGAACCCTTGAAATATTTTTCAAGGCTTGGGAACCCCTGCACATTCAGGCTCAAATATAGGCTAGAAGTTACAAAATTATTATATTAGTTTCATGTGTAGGCCTGTGTATACAGTATGCACTAACAGTGTTCTTAAACTAAAAATAAAGAATGAGACTTACCTCTTTAATGCGAAGTTGCCTGAATTTGAAATAATTTTGTAAATAAATCTTGATCTCCCAAACTTTTCCTGGACTCTTCCTCTTCAGGCATTGACGTTTAAATGCCCTGTTATGAGAACAAAACTAATCTTCATACATGTGAGTATATAGGGACATATTTTTTGTCTTCCTGAGAGAGAGGTCATTCTAACATTGGCCTTCTGGTTTCAGCTTGAAAGACACTTGGTCCAGAACTTCCTCCTCCAGAAAGATATGGTATTATCTCAAACATTACACACTAATGTATTATATTTCTAGATTAGTTATGCAATTATGTCTTCCAAGTTAAGTTACCCTATTAAGCAGTTTTTCTGCAAGAGGTTTTTGAGACTGCCTGCTTCTTGCAATAACCAACTTTTACCTTCATTGTGTAGATTTCACCGGTTGGATTATCTCTTCTTGAATGCTGGGATCATGGTAAATCCACGTGTCAGTTTCTGGGCACTTTTACGTGGCCTCTTCTCCAGGTATATTATATAAGCTGGGTCAATTGTTGTTCTTTTTTTGCACGATTCTGAAAATGGAGGAAAGGATGCAATGGATGTTCCAGTAAAGGGTAGTAAATAAATAGGTTAACCAAAGTTGGAACCTGGCCTTACTCTTCATCCATGGGGACCATTTCCTGTGTTAGAAACATTAAACCCATACAATGGTCATGAATTTTCCTCCTTGGAGCCAGGACCATGGTGTGTGACAGTTTCTGCTTTGTAGAGAGCAGAATCCTATTCATGGCTGCCCATATGCTTTTCTTCATCCTTCCTTATGTGCAATATCGCTAGAGAACATATATCCAATAGGCTGTTTTTGGACATCCACAAATTAGAAGCTCTCTTTGCATGTTTTAAAATGACTTTCTACCTTTCACAGCTTAGACATATAATTTGCCATATGCTGGTGGCAGAAACTTAAAAGCCTTGACTTAAAGAAAGCCCAAGTCTACTCTCTGTTTTGTGGAGTCCTTGGTGCTCTCTGAGCTTGGTTGTTTGCTTGCAGACGTTTCATTACCCAACTAGGTATCATCATCAGTGCGAGTAAGTGTGGGGTTTGCTCCCTGTTTATATACAGTAGCTTGCGTTGCCAGTGTTGGTGCGGGTGTGGTTTTCTCCTTGGTAGTTCCTTGATTAGGGTGTGGTTTTCCGCTTGATTGTTTGTTTGGTGTTAATCCCTGCTTATTTGGGTCTAGGCTGCTGGAGAGGATATGTTCTGGTCTTTGTGTTTCCTTCTTAGCTTTTTTATTGTCTCTCTTGAATGGTGTGTAAATGTGGTTATCTCTGTGTGTCTATTGATGGCTGATTTGCCTGAATGCCAAGCTTCCAGGAATTCCCTAGCATTTTTTCCTCAAAGCTTGGCATTCAGACAAATTCCTGGAAACTTGGCACAGTATGTTCAACCAAATTAGCCATGTTGCAGGAAAAAGAACCAGGAGGCTTAGATCACATTAAAGTTAAAAAAATATATAGAGGCACTGCTTTTATTGATTTGAGCCCACTATTTCAAATCCATTAATTTTTAAATATCCACAAGAATCTCTGATATTTGAATTGTCTCATATTTTGAATTGAATAAGAATTGGAAGGACCCTTGGGTGTCTGCAAGGGGTGGGCTATGTCAACAACATCAAAATGTCAGGCGTGACTGGGCAATCAAAGCCCCATTCCTTTTAACCTGTGTGTGATGTGTGAAATGCACATGAAAAGAGGATGCAGCTTTGACCACCCAGTTGCACCTGCCATTTCAACTTCATTGACATCCCTGCAGGTGTCCCTGGACAGACCAGAAACATGGCCTAACCCGATTCTGTCTGAGAGCCAAGACACAAATTGAGTTCTTGCTGGTATGACACAACAAGGGCTTTGGCAACCTTTCCTCTGCCTGAATTTTGTCTGATGCATTGGAGACCAGAAGAGATAACGCTCCTTGAACAGTTCCATAGTTCTTCCCATTCAGACAGAGAAGGAGCTTCAGGTTTTTACATAAATTTAAGAGAAAGTGGTCAAGGATCATAAAGAGGAAAGAGTCTTTGAGCCCAGCAGTCCACCAAGTGATAATGAAGACCTATTATGGGTAGATTGGTCTGCTAAGAAAAAGTTTTAGGATGGGAGATGCATATTTTGCTGTTGCCTTTTCTGAGGGAATCTAATACATCTCTTATTAAACTTTTTCAGGATTGGTTGTGAATATATAACTTCTGCCACAGACTTGTACCATCCTTCTCCTTCCAAATTAAAAGTCAGATAAACAGTGGCCATCAGCCTTAGTCCAAAATATGACCTATATGACTTCTACAGAGTTGTTCATATATGTGTGGATGGATGGATGGATGGATGGATGGATATTTCATTCATTCATTCATTCATTCATTCATTCATTCATTCATTCATTCATTCATTCATTCATTCATTCATTCTTGGAACTCCTGAATGGGTTTTTAAAAGTGTTTCTGTGATAGATACATGTACATTTATCTGGACCAATAAAAATGAAGACTTATTTGAAAAGATAAGTGTGGGGTATGTCTATGAAGGTTCTCAGTCATCCAGGTGGAATTGTCTGTAGCTTGAATCATGTCAACTGGATTTCTATTTTCTCAGTGGAAACGTTTCGCTCCTTATCCAAGGACTGAAGAAGCTCCTTGGATAAGGAGCGAAACGTTTCCACTGAGAAAATAGAAATCCAGTTGACATGATTCAAGCTACAGATAAGTGTGGGGTAGTTTTGTTTGTTTATCTTTTTGGCCACATGATGTCTCTTGTCACTGGGGTTGCAGATACAGGAAACCTCTCTGTCAAAGTTGCTACTTTTCTGGATATGGTCCAGTCTTGCTAGAGTATTTGTATTTAGAATAAGTTCAGCATCATAATTTTTCTCTCCCTTTTGCTGTTTCCCATTTTCAGATTTCTTTCACTTTAAACTTGTGTTCCTTTCTTTCTAGGCCTTCTGTTAATCTCATGCTTTGTGGGTCCCTTTACTTTTTCACCCTTCTGTTAAAATCTTTCTTACCAAGCTTCAGATTTCTTAATCTTCTCACATTTTGGACCTTTCCCTGCCTATTTGTTCCTTTCTTCTGGCATGTTTTTCATATCCTTATTTCTACCTTTCAAAATTGTGCGCTGGTAGGCAGCTTTATTTATTTATTTGTTTATTTATTTATTTTCTATCCCACCTTTATTATTTTTTATAAATAACTGAAGGCGGGGAACATACCCAACACTCCTTTCTCCTCCTATTTTCCCCACAACAACAACCCTGTGAGGTGAGTTGGGCTGAGAGAGAGTGACTGGCCCAAGGTCACTTTGTTTTATCTTACCTTATTTTTAAGTACTCTGCTAAGAAAAAAAGGTGTTTTTAATTAAACATGTGATCTAGACTTTGAACATGTCTTGTATGGACATATTCTCATTTGGTCTTCATTAGGGTACTTTACTCTTTGAATGAAATTACTACCATCTGAAGTGCCTTTACGTGAAGGCATAGACAGGAAATGTTTCATAGTCAGGGATTCTATAAGGTTCATGTAGATTTCATATAAAAGAAGATTGGATTCTGACTCTTTGAACATCTATGCAGAAGAGGAAGGGCTTTTAGCTGGTGCAGCTTCTTTACCCATTCTTCAGAATTAGCACTTCTTAGATGTAATTACTGTATCAAAGGTATTGCAGTTCTTTTGGGTTATTGTAGTTGTGTTGTGTGCCTTCTCAATTAACCAAGCAGCATAATCTTTATTTGCTCATGAATTCCATTTTTCTACATTTGCTTTTTTTCTTCCTTTTCAAAAATGGTTCTTGTTAGAGCTGGGAAGATGCACAATTCAAAACGAGGGGACACCGTGGTGTTAGAGCATAGCTTTCCAAACTGTGTGTCGCGACACAGTACTGTGTCACCTGCAGTGTGCAGGTGTGTCGCGCGAAAACCCGGAAACGCTGATGGCGTGCCTCTGCCGCTGTGTGTGATAGCGCACCATCAGCGCTTCCAGGTTTCACACGACACACCTGCACACCGCCACACCGCTGCCGCCGCCACACCCACCATTGGTGTGTGTCACCAACAGGAAAAGTCTGGAAAGCTCTGTGTTAGAGTGATGGTATTTTTTAAAACTTGAAGCTTACCTTTTTTCCTGATTACACCAAGAGCTAGTATTCCCAAGGAAGAATCCTAAAGTGGCTTAAAATCTAACATGTAACCTAATGAATGGCTATTTTATTTACGCTTGCATCCTGCTCTTCCTCTAAGGAGTTCAAAGCAACATACATGAGGTTCCCAGGTGGTCTCCCTTCCCAGTACTGACCAGGCCCACCCCGGTCTAGGCTCAGTGATGAACATCCTCAAGTGGAACAAAATGGAGCAAAGTCCTCTTTTGCCCAGTATATGCTACTTAATGTGTGATATAGGAACTACCTTTTGCTTTGGTTTTGTATAACAAACTTTATTTGAACAAAGTGGTTTACACTCTTCATCTTATTTGTCCTGATGATGAACTTGAGGGTAGGTTTTTCCCCATTTTTACTGGTGAGGAACTAATAACTAAGGAGAGATGCTTTTCCAAGATAATTGTAATCACTGGATCTCTCTGGTAGCAGCACTAATACCTGCCACTTCATCTTGCTTGTATATTTCCCATTTGTGCTGTATCAGCTCTGCCTTGTTTTCTTTAAAGTTTCTTCCCATCTGTGTACAGTTGCAAGTAGCCTTGTGTCTCCTATAGAAGAGGCCAAGTCCACTTTCGTCCGGCCTGCTCATAATACACATATAGCCATATCAATCAAAAGTATCATGCAGATTGTTTTAGAAAATGCAGCTCTTGAAATCTGTTGAACTGACATCTTCTGGTTTCCTTCTGCTTTGCCCTCCATATGTGAAGGCTTTTTAAAAGTCCTCCAAATCAATGTCCAATTCTGTAGCTGTGATTGAATTATATAGCTAGCTTGAGGTTCACCAAAAGTTCATCTGCAACCATTTATACTGCCAAAGAGAACATAATAAAGTTCTGCTAGCTCAGGCCAACAGCAATAGAGGCCAGAAGCCCATTGTATGTTATAGAAAAATATAAGAACTCATGGCCCATTTTGTTATTTTCATTGAAGTCTTGGAGAACATCTACAACTTTACCAGGGATTGCTGATGGTCAAGTTTAAGAATCCTAGCGTTCTACAATTTTTCAAATGAAAAGCCAGTTAAGGATTCTGCCAAGTCTTACAAAAACAAAACAGGAAAAACCAGACCTCTACACAAATGCTTAATAGCAAGGAAATAACATTTTTGGTACTGATCTCTCTTAAAGGTGCCAGTCCTTTCTTTGGTAAAATTAAATGTAATGTCTTGTCTCCTGTTCAGTAGAGTATTTCGAATGCTGACCACGGCAGAGGGGCTGATGAGCCAGCAGGACAGGGTCACTCCAGATGGCCTACAGGAAGTCTTTGCAACCAACTTCTTTGGACATTTTGTATTGGTAGGGAAGTTTTGAGCAAACGTATGTATGTCTCACAGAGCCAGATTTTGTGTATTTGGTCTTTAAAAGTTTGTATACGATGGAATCTAGTCTACATACTGCACAGATGGGATACTAATTCTGTCCAAGGATTAAACTAAAACTGAATGGATGGGTATACAAAAATGTATTATCCCCCATGCAAGGCCTTGTTTGCAGATTTTCATGCACTCACACAAAGGTCTGAATATGATTTCTAAGTGGATTTCTCTGGACAATTAGCCTCTACCAGCCTGGCTAGGGACACCAAAGGAGGGCTCTCGTACATATCCCTGAGAATATCTTTACATACTTGGGCAAAACCCAGAATAATTCTGGGACACCTTAAGTAGTGGCTTTATAGATTGTTCTGAGGTTCCACTGTTAAAATTTCACCCTTGGAAGACAATCTTACTCGGCTACGAGTGATCGCCAATGAATGAATGAATGAATGAATGAATGAATGAATGAATGAATGAATGAATGATGCTTCACCTGTGGTTGGTCAAAAGATAAACTTATTTTATTCTGACTGAGCAATCAGCTTGCTTGCTGAATGTGCAGAGTTGCTGGGAGTTGGGCGGCATATAAATTATTGTTGTTATTATTATTATTACATGCATCATATTTCTTAAGTAATACTTCTAACTTTGCTCTTTGGCTCTTGCTGGGTTTATTTACCGATTTATTCCTGCTTCCAGCTTCCAAGAAACAATGACAGCATGGGCCAAAGAATGCCAACATGGTACTAATCAACATTTGTCTTCAGATCTGCTACTTTCTCCAGTAGCCATTATATACTGCTATTGTCTCAGGACCCTCTGCCCCTCTCTTTCTTTTGCAGGGCTTTACTAGAGATTATGAGATAACTAGCTAACTTTTTAACTAGCCCCTGAAAATCAAGAGTAGAGAGCCAGTTTGTTGTAGTGGTTAAGGCACCAGGTTAGAAACTGGAGACCTGATTTCTAGTCCTGCCTTGGGCACAAAGCCAGCTGGGTGACCTTGGGCCAGTCATGGTCTCTCAGCCTTGGCAAGATTTCAGAAGTGCCTCCTTCCTAAGAAAACTGCAGGGACTTATCCAGGCAGTCGCCAGGAGTCAAAACTGACTCTAAAGGACACACACACACACACACAGAGAATCATCTCTAAATTTGGGGAAATAGCAGTCACCCAGATTAGTGAGAAAAGGTTCTTATGCAGAGATGGCAGGTGTGCCTGATGGCAGGAGAGTTGAAGAGCTGGACAAGAGTAGTTCAGATTCCCTGTTGAATATACACTCACCCACACAGAATTCAATGAGAATTACAATATTGTGAGCCCTTTTCTGAAATTAAGGCTATCTATTACTTTGGACTAGGGGCGTGGTGGCTCAGCGGGTAAGACGCCAGGCTTGTCGATCGGAAGGTCGCAAGTTCGGCGGTTCGAGACCCTGGCCCCGCGTGACGGAGTGAGCTCCCGCACTCGCCCCAGCTCTTGCCAACCTAGCAATTCAAAAGCATGCAAATGCAGGTAGATAAATAGGTACCACTTCGGTGGGTAGGAAACAGCATTCCGCATGCGTCATGCCGGCCACATGACTGCAGAAGCGTCTTTGGACAACGCTGGCTCTTCGGCTAACAAACGGAGATGAGCATCGGCCCCTAGAGTTGGACACGACTGCACAAATGTGCGGGGGTAACCTTTACTTTACCTATTACTTTGGACTAGCAAAGTGTAGAGGCCCTCATTTTTCAAAAACAAGGGAAGGCAGCATTCTTCAGGCTGCACACCCCATTTGGCCTTGGAATGGCTCTCTGGAGCCTGCAGGCCAAGAAGTAGATGTGGCCAGAAGAGCCAGGGAAAACACTTAAGTTCCCCATGGGTTTAATCCTTCCCTCTTCCTATAGCACGGAAAGTATTTATAATGACTTTAGGGGGGCTTTGGCAGCCACAAGTTTTTAGGAAGCTGAACTGGGGCCTCCTTTTCTTGTTCAAGGATAATCGGGTTAGTGCAGCATTTTCTTACCATGTGAATGAAGAGTGCAGGGCATTGCCTAGGAGTTTCATGTTCATACCATGAAAAACAGATAGGGAAACGGTTGCAGTATTGGACGCATTCTAGGGAAAATGGTATTCAACTGATGATAATTTCTTGTTTTTAATAGCAGAAAATGCAGGACATGTTCTTGCAAGAAGGGCTGATATCCACATTATGCACAAATTGCATTGTCATACATTGTGTATTTTTTCTGAATAGAAAAAAATTACACTGAGATTTCTCCTTGTAGGCAGAGAGCTAAAGAGCATTACTGCATAAAGATGGGTCTGTTTGAATAGTCTGTTGATCAGTATTGGACAATCAACCCTATCACATTGTGCATTAGCATTTTGAGAACTGGTTTTGGCTGCTTTTCTCAGACTTCTGAAACTAGGCATGTCATCATAGCAGATCATAATGTACTGCTGCTACGTTTCTCAGTTCTATAGGCTTGAAATCTTAGGAAATCTTGGTTTGTTTACTTTCAGATCCGGCAGCTGGAGCCTCTACTTTGCTGCCTTGAAAAACCTTCCCGGCTCATCTGGACGTCTTCGGTCAGTGCCCATAAGTCTAACTTTAGTCTTGATGACTTCCAACACAAGCAGGGCAAAGAGGCCTACAGCTCCTCTAAATACTGCACTGATCTTGCAAGTGTGGCTTTAAACAACCATTTTAACAAGCAGGTGAGACTCAGCTCTTCTGTATTTTCAGGGGACTACAGCAGAAACACCAAAGAACTAGTTTCCTGTCCAGGTGGCTGGAAAGATAAGCTTTAAAGTTTGTAAATAATGCTTAGCTGAGATTTCTGAAGCTTCAGAGCAAGAGAAGGGGCGGATTTATAGATTTCAAATATCTTATAACATCAGCCTTCATCGCAACTAATAGAAGCAAATAAGGCATTGTAAACAAAGGGGCGTGATGGCTCAGTGGTTAAGATGCCAGGCTTGTCAAGCGGAAGGTCGGCAGTTCGAGACCCAAGCGCCGCGTGACAGAGTGAGCTCCCGCACTCACCCTAGCTCTTGACAACCTAACAATTCGAAAGCATGCAAATGCAAGTAGATAAATAGGTACCACTTCAGTGGGTAGGTAACAGCGTTCCACGCGCGTCATGCCGGCCACATGACCGTGGAAGCTTCTCCGGACAACGCTGGCTCTTCGGCTAAGAAACGGAGATGAGCACTGCCCTCTAGAGTCGGACACGACTGTGCAGGGGAAAACCTTTACCTTTATCTTTTAAACAAATCTACCAAATTTGCATAGTTCAGTTAGAGACACATTTTAATTTTTTTGGATACCTATTGATGCAGATTTAGGATTTGCCATTGTTCTGACCCTCTCTGATTATTCAAACAAATAATCTGCCTATGTATTGCATTGGCATTATCAAGGTAGAACATAACCCTGACTTCTCCCATCGTGTCTTTTCTCACATCCTTTGTCCTTCTGGCTGCCATTTTTCTCCGTATGGGCCAGGCCCCACATTTAGAAAGAAGACAAGTGGAAGGGCTGAGATTCAAGATTTGGGAGGCAGCTGGCAAGAGAAAGCCAGGCTACTACGTAGAACGAGGTTTCTCAACCTTGGCCACTTTAAGATGTGTGGACTTCAACTCCCAGAATTCCCCAGCCAGCATGAGACTGGTTTGAACTCCCTCATGGAGTCTCTGGTTATTGTCGATGCCCACATTTAGAGATGGGGTTTGCTTCCAAGATAGAAGTTGCACCCAATTCATTATCTGCTTGTGCCATTGTGTAGTTGAGGTTGCAGTAGTTAAATGACTGGTCACTTAAATCTCAAACTCCTCTATAATTTTGAAGGTCCCACCTGGAGGTGGGAAAAACTGTCCCATTTGGACAACAACAGCCACCCTCTTAGCCAAAAGATCCCTGAGCCATGAGAACAATTCCACTCTGTGGAGGTTCCTCCACATAGGCCTCAAGACCAACCACTTCCCTTTTGCTCCCCTGGTGGAACAACTGAATGGGGCATTAACTCAATAGTAATTTCTGTGCTGGTTTGTGCTGTTTATATCCACACAGTTTTGGAAAAGGAAGCTTAGAAAAATGTTAATGTCCTTCTTCTGGTGTGTATTAGCCTGCAGGCATAGGTGAGCATGACTATATGTATAGTGTGATTATATTTTATTTGATGAACTTCTCTCCACTTCCCATCTCTCCCCCTCCCCATCCCCTTTTCCCCAACTAGGGCTTATTTTCAAGTGTCATGTGTCCAGGCGTTGTGATGACCAACATGACATATGAAATGATGTCCCCTCTTTTCTGGAAGCTGTTTTTCCCTTTCTTCTGGCTGGTAAGTGCCTTTTGAAGCATTACTGTACCATGGATGTAAATTTGGGGGAGATGAAAATACAAAATTGTGGTGTAGCTTTCTCTTACTTTGCTATACAGGGATAAACCAAATAGTACCTGCAGGTACCAATGTGCCCCTAGACACCTTCATTGGTGTCCAACAGGTTCTCTGCCCTTTTGACTTTCTAAAGGGATTCTTTTCAAATAAATTAAATAGAAGCTGGCTTATTGCCAAAGGAAGCACTTGTGTTTAGTATCATAATTACTTACAGGTCTACCTTTGGTATCCAAAAGATTCCATTGGGAGGATAGATCTGGTTTACCTTCTGGCAAACAGGTGCTTTGTTAGTGGCCGTGTCCACTGTGGCAAGGCTCCCGTGGTGGCCATTTTGTGAATACTTCCACCATATGCTGTTAAAATTCCAACTACTTCCTAGCTCAGAAAGGTTGCCTGTCCATCGTATACAGTAGTACCACAGTGCAAGTCCTATTTCAGGATTTTCTGACTGGAATATTACCACGGTTAATATTCAGTGAATCTGTGAAACGGATTGTTTTGAAACTGATTCTTTAGTTACAGTGTGTTTTCGTGGGGGGAAGAGACAGCTAACTTCTTGCTTTTGTTCCTCTACCAGTTACGCCTGTGCACTCCCACGTACACTCTGACACCATACAATGGAGCAGAAGCACAGGTAAAGTGCTGTTGCATATGTCCTTGGCTCATGGTATCTTTACAATCTATTTGGTTCTGTCCTGTCCTGTCCTGTCCTGTGTAGGTCCCATGCCTCAAAGCTGATAGCAGTTTTATTGTGGTATAAGGCAAAACACTAGCAGATATCGTTGGTTTGGTCTTCTATCCCTGCTTGCTTAGCACATTCCTTTTAATGAAAAAGAAATAGGCAAGTAATCTATAAAACCAATGTATGGCATACATAAAAGATTTCTTTCCCTCACTGCTGAGTGACTGCAGACTGACCTTGTCGAGTTAGAATTCAGGAGCAGAGCTCAGCAGGGACCAGGATAGATGGCTTGGCTTCCATGTACTCTGAAATCCAGCAAAGCTGTCTTAAAACCTGAGCGGTGCTTCCACCTCTTTTGACATCCTGGTGTTTTGTCCCTGCTCTGGACTCTGTGGACCTGCTTATTAGCTTCTTTAGGTGCGTCTCTTTCTCTCCTCCTGCAGTTCCTTAGATAGATCACCCTGTTCCTCGTTTTCTGTGTGGAGGCTGCCAGTGCTGAGATGTGAAGGTTCTCAGCGCTATCACGGTGTGTCTTGAATGGAGAGCCCATGGGATAAGAAATGCTTGTGTTCCCTTCTAGATTTGGTTGTTCAAGCAGAAGCCAGAGTTGCTGGATCCCCTGGTGAAATATCACAGCTGTACCACCTTCTTTGGGATGAATTATACTGAGGCCCGCAAGGTAAATACATTCCTTTGAGGAGCGATATCCGTAAGCACTCTTTCTTTTCCATTGTTGTAGTGTGCTGTGCCATATAGTTCTGGACAGTTCTGTAACCAGGCAATGTAAATTAGAGCTCCCACTGAGGATTATGAGAAAGTCCTTTTCCCGCATATCTTATAAACATCACATAGGCAAATGTTAATGTGTCTGGAGTGTTAGAAATTAGAGGGATATTTCTCTGTAAATCTTACTTAACTGCAAGCATCCCCATATTTCCTCATGTTTTTATCTCCCTAATTTTCTTGTGTTAAAGCCTAGGCCCAAACACATTTTTGTCATGCTCAGTACTATGGTGTGAGTTGATTTTACAAATAGCCACTCCATCTAGAAATGGCAGACACGTGTGGAAACAGGGTTCTTTAGGCATATCCCAAACTGGATCTTGACAAATAAAGCCAGCATTTTGAGTTTGTCTCTCCTCATTTCAGTCTAGTTTCTGGGACTCTCTACGTCTAGCTCTAGGCAGAGATTCAGCTGTTGCACCATCCAGGGATCTCATTTAATCTTCTCGCACTTCAGCTTTTCTGACACTGGATTTGGATTGTACATACTTTCAGCTTCAGTGGTTTTCAGCTGGGTACCTCCTGGGAGGGAAAGATCTCGAATAAGAGACAGAAGCTGAGCTAGCCCTTTAAATCTTTCCCCCCTAATTACTGCCTGTTTCTTTGTCAAGCAGATGGATCTTAGTGAAGACACGGCAGAGAAATTCTACAAGAAGATGTTGGAATTAGAAAAGAAAGTTTTAGTGAGCAGCAATTGCTCACATAAAAAATAGCAAGGCTGTTGGTCGCAGGAAAGTGTGAATAACACTTGGAGCACTGTTGTTCTTGTTTGCCTTTGCAAAAACCAGATTTCTCTAGTGGACTGCTTTTGGACGATTGTGGGGCTAGAGTATGAAAGAAATCAAAGTCACCTTATTATTTAATCTCTCCTCCCCAAGATATTTTTATGATGTCTTTTTTTGCCAGCACTGCAATGGTGATGTTTTTAAATTCAATGTGTGTCACCCTTACCTGGGGCCCCAAACACTGTCCTGGCATTTGATTGTATGAAAGAAGTCCAGACACCTCTGCCTGGGACCCCAAAACTCTGGGGGGAATGGCAAAAAGACTGGCCTGCCTGGACAGGCAAGGGCCAAGGAGGCTGACATTGCTCACCGTAGCAGGGGCATCTGCAAGGGGAGTCAAAAAGACAAGATGGCAGGCATTACTGCATGATCAAAGCCTCACGCCTTTTTAATGTGGGTGCATGTAAAAAACGGTGCAGGGTTTTGATCCCACAGTTGAACTTGCCATCTTGACTTTTTTTTTTTAAATCCCCCGCCTCCATGAATACCCCCCCCACACCATGGCATCCTTTCCTTTCTTTTTTCAAAAGACTGTATAGTCAGGGTAGTATGTTGAGCATTTATAGCTACAGAAATGCTCATGTTATTTAAAATTGTTCTTTTCTCTAACAAGATAGTGCTTCTTTCAGAGTAATGCACTTTGGCCATCTGAATGGAATGCCCATCAGGCCAATAAGCCGGAGTTTTCAGTGGTTTAGCTGCACCAGCACCTGACCAGAACAGAGTTCTGGACCTGCTGGTACTCCAGCAAAGGGAACAAGTCATTCTGCCTGCCCTGCAATGGCAGAGCCGGGTCTCTCCCCACAGACCTCAAGGTCCAGAGGGAGCACCAACTTCAGTTTGTTTTTTTAATTTCTACCATGAAAAAAACTAAGAATATTTACTGAGTCTGTTGCTGCAATGAGCCTCTTTGTCTTTTTGTTGGTAAACCTCTTTCAACCTCTGAGTATGCCCCACTGATTGCAAATGAACTTACCTCTGAATAACTGTGCATATGGTTAACATTGTAAATAAACTTTTGGACTAAGTTGTATCTCAACAAGATTGTCTTCTTTTTAAGGTATAATGTCCTAATTTTTTTCATCACTGTTTTTTATTTGAAATATACTCTTCCTCTAATGATTGGAGGCCAGTTACAGTACAATCTTATTTATATCTATACAGAAGCCACTGAGTTTAGTGAGAGTCTCTGATAAATATTGAGGATTGCAGCTTTTAAGGAAGGCATAGGCAACCTGGTACTGTGATGAACTCGATCCTTGAGCTATTAAATCAGAAACTTTACACAAGTCACTTAGGAATATGAAGGAACTTTTATTAAAGCCAGTGATCCATCATCTGTTAAAGATTCAAGTTCTGTTAAAGATTCTTTGCCGTTTCTTCCGTGGGTCATTTTACATGACTTTGCAAGTCTTTGGGATCTGGTGGAATGTGTGGAATGTTCCTTCCTGGCGCCATGGCAGGATGGCATCCTGACAGGTACTTTCCAGAGATCTTGGACACCAATACTCATCAATCCCAATCAAGAAAGCCAGTGGCAAGAGAATTAGGTCAACACACTGTAAGAGTACCAGATTATCAAACCCTACTTTAAGCTCCCCCCCCAAAAAAAAAACCCATACCAAATGTGTATAAACTACAATGCATCCATGGAGATGAATAATCTTGCCAGGGCTTGCAAAGGCCAAGTGTTATTGTAAAAAAGATCTCTTAATTGGATTACTGAAAGATGAAACACAAAATATCCTGCGAAGCCTGAAGTGTCTGTTGTGTATATTTATTTAAATAGAGTTTGCAAATCAAATGTGGCATTGGGAGTATTCCCAAGTGCTCCCCCACCCTGTCTTTGACCAGGTCCATGCCTTCTTAGCTTCAACCAATGATCACGTAGGTATGTTCACTAAAGACAGTATAGTATACTGAATGAATCAATCAGAACCATCCATTCCCCAGAGCATTCTTTGATAATAAATACTAAATATATTTCCTAGACTCCATTTCCTCCATTAACAGTTGAAAGCCCACACATATTAATAAGAGTTTCCAAATGCTGATGAAAAACCATAATGGTTGTGTTACATTACATTGAAATGGCAATTTGTAACAGAATTTAACTGAAGTGTTGTATCCTAATTTGTTTATCTCCAATTTTATCATTCCCAGTGTGAATTTGCACTGAATGAACTGATTCTCCTAACTAAACATTGCTAATGAAAGGGAATGGAAGTCTTATTTTCTTGGAGATAAGGTTGTGCTGGCTGGGGTTATCAGAAGTGTAGTATCAGATGGGGAGGGGGGGTTATAGGCTACCATTGTTTTTAGAAAAAAGGGGGAAGTCATTGTTTCTTTACCCTAGAATGTTAAATTTAATCTGATACCTGCAGAATTTATTCATGAGTTGTTCAGTCTGAATCTTCTGTATTCAGATTGAGTTTAAAATGCAGAACTCATAGGTACAACATCTGCCCTAATTTTTGGACTTCCCTGCTTCCCCCCCCCCCAATCCTTCACTTCCTAGAAGCTGAATTTTAGCCTGATAAATTGCTCTGGATGAAGCTTGCACATATTTTTTTCTGGCAGTTTGGTTGGCCCTAATAAAGGTATTACATAACTGTAGCTGGAAGAAGGCAATGCCAAACTACTTCCAAAAACTGTTGCCAAGAAACTTGCAGGGACTCATCCAGGCAGTTGCCAGGAGTGAAAACCGACTTGAAGACACACTCAACACACAAACATACTATAGCTATTCTCTCCCCCCCCCCATAAAAACTAAAAAGCAAACTTGGGGGCAGGGTTGACATACAGAAATGCTAAAATATGGAAATGCTTATCAGCTCAAATAAAAGAAATGGGTGTCAAAAGATGTTAACCAAAGGCAACATGCTGAAAGACCTGGCTTTAAAAAAACATACTGCTATGTTATCTATTTCAATTTACTTTGAATTTTTAGTAGAACTCCAACATCTACCAATTGGAACCTAATGTACAAAATGTGCTTAGAATTACCAGTTTCTTCTGAGCTCAAGAATTTGAGTACCAGTAACTAAAGCCCATTCCTCATTCATATTCCTTCCCCAAACTTCCTTCATAGCATCAGTATGGTTTAGAATGAGAGTGATTTGATTGCTACTCCTGCTAAAACTAAGTCATTAGGTAGAATTTTTTATGTACATATTCATTGATCTCAATTTATATGTTCCCAAAGAAGCAGATTTTTATACACCCTAGAGTCTTCATCTCCCCTTAATCCTCACCCCCTTCCCCTCTTACTGTATTTTCTCATCCCTTGTCCTTGTGTATAGCAGCCCACCAGAGGCCTGATAAAAGACCCGCTTTTGCTGCCAGTTTGAGACCAAGCCACAGCACAGACTGCATTTAGCTTGCCTGTTGGAAGTAACTAAATGATCTTGTCTCTTCAGCCTTTTCTATAGAGGCCTCCTGGTGCTTTGCTTTGCTAGATCTGGCCATCCTGCCTGCTTAGGGCTTTGCTTTGGCATCAGCCTGTTCCTGGGAAGAATGCCCCATGGCTTTTTTGTGCCCAAATATATCTTGAAGGCTGAGTTCCTTTTCCCACGCTGGAAGACCCTTGTGCCGGATATAGCGGGCTTTCCTAACTTCACCGTAAGACTTGAGGAAATCAGGCCTGCTGTACATAGTCCTGAGGTGTCCATCTGCAGCATAGGCCTCAGGATCCATGATCAGCCTCTCACGATCCAGAGAAGGTCTTCGCTTCACAGGGAGGCTCATGTGCTTGGTGGTGGTGGTGGTATCTGTGGCTTGAGAATCCCTTGGCTCTTCTTCCACTGAGTCTTTTTCTCGCTGTTCTGTGATGTCAATGTCCTCCCTGTCCACAGACTCTGCTGAAATATTCAGCTGCTTAGCCATGGAGTCTTTAAGGCTGGTCATGTCCCTGTCATCAACAACATTTGGGTCTTTGACCTCCAAGGGTGGTAAGTGCCCTTTTCTCTTTCCTTCATAACCGGAGACATCTCCACTGAGTCTCCATGGACGGAAGGAAGACTGCTTTGTCCATGAAAGCTCTCCAGTCTTAGGCAACATTTTCCTTCGGGATCTAGAAAAGAAAGAAGTGCAACTTCATTACAATTATTACATTATTAAAATTAGAAATGTCATTGGAATTCTTTCCACGAGTAATCAGAAACTACTGCTGACTCAACTGTAGCCTCTAATGGAGGCATGGAGAACCCATATCTCTAATCCATCCTACTGAGAATCATTATCTTGCCTGGTGGTATCTCTCTTCAGGATAGAAAAGAAGAAAATTAATAGGAACCAAATGCTTTTCTCATCTGCAAGTCTTTAAAGTAGTTCCTGCTAATATCATTGGAGACTGAATGAATGTGGTCCACTGCTTCTCACCTCCAACTTCCTTCTTCCTAATCCATAAATCTCGTACCTACTATGGTTATCTGTGGTTGACATCCAGAGCTATAACCAAGTGGGGGCAGAAATGCAAACGTATCAAAATGAACTACGTCATTAGGTAGAATTTTTTATGTACATACTCATTGATCTCAATTTATATGTTCCCAAAAAGCAGATTTTTATACAACCTTGAGCCTTCATCTCCCCTTAATCCTCACTCCTTCCCCTCTTACTGTGTATAGCAGCCCACCAGAGGCTGTGGTTGACACCCAGGGCTATAACCAAATGGGGGCAGAAATATAAACATATATCTATGTGGACCTCTTTGGCCATTCCAGGATTCTTCCTTAGCTTTTAAACTTTACTTATAATATGTGTCAATACTGTATAATAGAAGTTGGGATTTTGCCATTGCTGATCAAGAAAAAACACAGGCACTATTCTAAGCAGCTGCTAAATAAGGAAAGCTGCTGTTCCTATCTCCCCATGCAAATTGGGCAGATTTTTACTCTTTAAACATATTTAAGTAACATTAAATGCTTAATTAAGTTTTAATCCATTAAAACTATTTCCAAACTCTTATTGTTGCACAATTGGGTTACCTCATTCATGACTTTTGTAAGAGGCTTTTTTCTCTGTAGCCTCCCCCTCCACCATGTTTTCTGATGGCTTCTTCCATCTTTTCTCTTCTCTTAGTGGAGAAACTCCACTAAGGAGGAAAAGACTGAGGAGCCACACAATAGCTGTTGATTGGGAATGCCAGGAGCTCACTGGATTCAATAGGGCTTGGTCCTAGTAAGTGTGTAACCGGGACCATTTGCATCTTAGTTTCTTTGTGTTACACTGACAGCATGCCATCCCTGAGGGGCCTCATGCCTTCAATTTCCAGCTATAAGCCCTGCTGTAGCCAGTTAAGAAGAAGGTTGAACTTGCAGATGTAGACAATCAAGGCTCTGACACAACTGAAGAACCCCAAATGAGGGAAGTTTTTACCGCAGTCCTGTATAATGGAAGCCACCAGAATCCTGCACCGCCAGAGGAGGACATAGAGGAAAAGTTGCTTTAAGGTTAATGCGTCCAGTGCCCACTGAGAATTTCTGCTTGGAGCAGCCTAAGGAGAGGGAAAAGATAACAGTTGCTATCAATATGCTGCTGAATTTCCCCTCTAAAGGTAAACTAGAGCCAAACTAGACAATAATCAGGGAATGCATGAACTGTCTGAGAATGATGATGTTATTTTTTTTCTCTGTTACTTCCAGTGAAAGAGAGTCAAGGAGTGCCAATTTGAGCACAGAGAAGGGGCCTGCTTAAATCTGTCCATGTTCATGTTTACCATTCAACATTCTTTTATCCCCCCCCCAAAGGAGAATTTCTTTCTCCCTTCTCCTCAGCTTGGGACAAAGCTTCATGCATTTGCTGAAGCGAATTTGAGCCCATGAAGCCACCCAATATAATGAGCAGAAAGTTAGCACCATCCTCAGAGGAGAAGCTTGATTTTCCATGAGCAGATGAGCTAAGAGAGAGCAGATTTAAAGTGAGCTGGTAGACAGGGCTATGGAGTGAGCTAGATATCTGGAATAGCCCCTCTCTCTTTATCTTTGTATCTGGGGTCTAAAGAGGATGTGGCAAAGAACCTAAGAAGTGATGAAGGAGTGTTCTGACAGCACATGCGGTTCTTTCTGTATCTCAGTGAAAACTCAGTCATAAGCTGTATCTACTAATTTACCACAATGTGCCTACAAACATATTCACTTTAAACCTAGACCAGCCCAAATGGCACACTGGCTGGAGAGTACTGGGATTTTAACTCTACAGAGGTCTAACAATGCAAATGATCCTCCCTGTTTATTAAGATAATCCGAGGAGATTTGCCCAGAGTTGCTGTAGGATGTCTCGGAGCAACTTGAGGTTGTAATTTTTCTTTAGGTGCCCCAAGAAGGCACTCCCTGCCAAGGAAATTGACTTCTTGGTCAGCTTTTTAAAGGCCCTAAAAAGACTCCTGTTTAAGCAGGCTTTTAACTGTTGATCCTTCTACTTTTGATCATAGCATCTTTGGATTTATGTTCTTACTGCCAATCATACAGTAATGAGTGGTATGACAAGTCAAAGAAATAAAATAGTCACTGTGCTGGATCAGACCAAAGCCCGATCCCATCTACAATTGTGCCCCCACAGTGATGCCTATAGATGCCTATAGGAAGGTCCACAAACAAAACATAACCACCAGTTATCAGTGGAAAAAAACATAATAATGGGGGAAATACATACAGTAAGCACAAGGACCACTTGTCTAATCCTCTCTTAAATCACCTTTCAAACTCGCCCTACACTCTGCTTTTACATCTTCCAGTTGCCCATTCTGTGTTAATTACTGTATGCATAATGGTAAATCTCACTTTACATTTGCTTACACTGAACTACATTTGACATTTTTTATACCCATTTGCCCCAGTTGGAAATAATATTTCTGTAACTTATCACAATCTTTTTAATTATATCTTTTATGGATTTGGAATAATTTACTGTGCACTTTCGACAGCCAGTTTGGTGTATATTTTTATGATGAATCTGTTTTTATGGTATTTTAATCTCTGATTATTTTAATTTGATTGTAAACCACCCAGAGCCGCTTTGGCGAGATGGGTGGTGAAAAAATGTGAGGAATAAATAAATAAAATAAATAAAAATGTTACTTTGAAGGAAAACATCCTCTAGGATTTTTTTTTTTAATTTTTTGGTTCCTTCAAGTCAGTTTTTGACTCCTGGAGACTAGTCCCTGCTGTTTTCTTGGCAAGTCCCTGCAGTTTTCTTGGCAAGCTTCTTCAGAAGTGGTTTGCCAGTACCTCCTTCCAAGGGCTGAGAGACAGTGACTGGCCCAAGGTCACCCAGCTGGTTTTGTGCCTAAGGCGGGACTAGAACTCACGGTCTCCCGGTTTCTAGCCTGGTGCCTTAACCACTACACCAAACGGGCTCCTAGAGAAATTAGCAAACTGAAATACCTGTATTTAAAGGGCCATTCAAATTATTTTTATTTTTATGTTGATGTTGATGTTAATGTTGATTTTTATTTTTATTATTTTTATTTATTTATTAAATTTCTATGACCGCCCATCTCCCCCTCAAGGAGGGACTCTGGGCGGTTCCCAGCTATAACAATATCAGTAAAATACAATAAAAACACAATAAAATACAAATACAATAAATATAAATTTAAATTAAAACCAAGTGGCAGGTGGTTCGCAGTGACGCTGAACATATTTAAAATATTTGGGGCAGCTCTAAAAAATCAGCCATCCCCAAGCTTGACCACTTTCCCTCTTGCCCCAGGCGAGATCACAGAGCCAGGTTTTCAATTTTTTTCTGAAGTCCAGGAGTGAAGGGGTCTGTCTTATCTCTGGGGGAAGGATGTTCCATAGGGCAGGTGCCGCTGCAGAGAAGGCTCGCCTCCTAGACCCCGCTAGATGGAGCTCTTTCATAGAGGGGGTCCGCAGCATGCCCTCTCTGCAAGATCGGGTAGGACGGGACGCTGTAATGGGGATGAGGCGGTCCCTCAGATAACCTGGGCCCATGCCATGTAGGGCTTTAAAGGTAATGACCAACACTTTGAATTGGACCCGGAAGCAAACTGGCACCCAATGCAGCTCACGGAGCAGAGGTGTTATGTGTGTCGATCTTGGTGCACCTAAAACTGCCCGTGCGGCCATATTCTGTACCAGCTGTAGCTTCCGGATATTCTTCAAGGATAGCCCCATGTACAGTGTGTTACAGTAATCTATATGGGAGACAACCAGGGCATGAGTGACCATTCGAAGGGCCTCTCGAACTAATTAAATTAAATTACATATAACTAGAAAGCCCTAGCTTGTACTTGATTAGGGCCAGTAAGTTGGTATACAGGGAATTTTTTCCCCAAGCTGAATTACAATATTTCTATCCATGGAGCTTTCTTAAGACAACGTTGGCCACATTTCTCAAATCCTGAAAATCAACTCCCCTCTAAACAATTGGAAGGGGGAGATTTCGTGTCAAAGTGTTGGATGAAAGAAGAGGGAAAGGCACCCTCACTTTTCTGTAACCTCAGGAGTTCCTGCTGGAGTCGCCGCTGTTCCTTGGTCATGGCATTCAAATAGTAGAGCCGGGCTTCTTCTAAGCTGCGCAGCCCCTGGCTGAGCCTGGCCTCTGCCCTCTTGACATCACGCCTCTTTGCCTCCCAGTGCCTTGAAGCCCCTCCCTCTGCCATGCTTATCTTTGGCTACAGAGGATGGTTATCCTAGAAAGAAAGAAGAAACACCCGGTAATGTCCATTCTGGGGACTTCACTTACAGTTCAAAAGCATATCATCTGTGAGTAGATAAATAGGTACCCCCATTTTGGTGGGGGGAAACGCTGGCGGCACTCTGTGCGGGGAGCAGGAACCGGTGCTGACGGAGGATTGGAGAAAAAGGCCCGGATGAGCCGACTTCCCTAAAAAGGAATGCTGCTGGCCAGCTGAAGCAAAGCTAGCTCGCCCTCTTATGGTGCATCAGCGCAAGAAAGACTAGCAACTATCTGGCACCAGAACATGTACTGTGTGTAACATTGTAGACTCCCTGGCAATGTGTGCCATACGCTAAATAAATAAATTGGGATAATGCTATCCTGATCCAGAAAAAAGAACACGATTTAATCCTCCTGCCAAACATGTTATTGACCTGTGGCACAAGAACGTTTCTGGCTATCAACTTTCGAATCTTTCAAAAGTAGGACTCAATGTCAGTGCCGTCTGTGCTCTGGCATTGCTAGTTGGCTAGTTTTATACAGGAAAACAATCGCCAGACTTTGCTATCCCTTTGACAGATGCTCGTAGTTCTGTCTGCATGAATGGAAAGGCTTCTTCCATTGAGCCCCCAAATTCACACGGTGAAGAGAAAAGGGGTGGGAAGAATAACTCCATCTTCCTTCTTACTTCCCTCTAGAACAGGGTTTCTCAAAGTGTGGTCCAAGGACCCATGGGGTCCCACAAGACCCTCTCAAGGGTCCACAAAATCAAAATTATTTGCCAGCCTATCTTGAAAAAATAATAAAATATTAAAATCCCATCAAGCAATTGTGAGAAGCAGTAGCGGCAATGAATGCATCGATTTTAATTTTTAATATGGTAAATATTGATAAATATAACCCATACAAACAAAAGCTCTGTTGGGGTCCTCCATAATTGGGGTCCTCAGAAAGGGATCCTGAGAGAAAGAAGTTCAAGAAACACTGCTCTAGAAGATACCCCGCTCTCCAAATTTCAGAGGGCATGGGAAGCAAAAATTGCTGCTTCATACTTTCCTCCAGTGTAAGCAAAATTTGAATCTGAGGGATAGAGACTTTTAAACCAAATCTATCATGATTTTAAATGAAATAATTTTAGAATCTAAGACTTCATGGCCCAGAATGCACTCACTCTACTGCATCAGTTTCCACACAGAAAGGCCAAGATTTGTCTATCACAGAGCTTTCCAAACTGTGTGTCGCGACACAAAAGTGTGTCGCCACACACAGCGTGGTGTGTCGCCACACCACCCGGAAGCGGCGGCGCGCGCGTGCACGGCGGCCGCCATGCACGTGCGCGCCGCCGCACGCCCCCCGCGCCGCCGCACGCCCCTTCCGCGCCGCCACCGTGCGCGCGCGCCGCCGCACGCCGCACGCGCCGCCGCACGCCCCCCCGCGCCGCCGCCGTGCGCGCGCGTAGCCGCATGCCCCCGCGCGCCGTCGCCGTGCGCACGCGTGTCGCCGCCGCTGCCGCCGCCGCCGGGTATGTCACTAGCGGCGGCACTTTGGAAAGCCCTGGTCTATCAAGTCAGCAAGTTCATGACTGAAAAAATAAAGATAAATGATGCTTAGGAATGGCATCCCATCTTTTTCTAGGTTTTTTGTTTATATGCACATAAGTGTGTGAGTATATGCTACAGCTTCTAATATCCATACATCAAAACCAACATAAATTTCTGGGCACAGCCATGATACTATGAACCCCATTTAAGCATAATCCCTGATCCACTCAGTAAACTCACTTCTGAGTCAACAGGTTTAGGATCTGAGCACAAATCTGCTTGTGGTAAAATTGATTTTTAACCAAAGATTTTAAAGAGAAAATAAGGAAATTGTCTTGGGATGGTTGAACTCTGAATAGAGGACAGGTTTCTGTTATGTTCATGAGATTGAGTTGCTATGCAAAGGGTTGCTGATCAACACATAGTTAATACATTACACTAATTCAATTGTGTAATCTTCAAAGATAAACATTTGTGTTGATATGCCCCTCTTAAAGCTCAAATAAATGTTGCTGAACCTATTATGCCTGTACTAACTTCCTTAAATGATTTACTTCTATGTCCCTTCTCCAGCTTGTGAGAGAAGCAACATGGAACTTGGAGGGTGCTTTCCAAAGTATAAAGGTAAAGGTTCCCCCCGCACATTTTTGCAGTCGTGTCCGACTCTAGGGGCCGGTGGTCATCTCTGTTTGTTAGCCGAAGAGCCAGCGTTGTCTGAAGATGCTTCCATGGTGCAGAATGCTGTTACCTTTCCACCATCATCATCTACTTGCATTTGCGTACTTTCAAATTGCTAGGTTGGCAAGAGCTGGGGCGAGTGTGGGAGCTCACTCTGTCACGCGGGGCTAGGGATTTGAACCTCTGAACTTGCGACCTTCCGATCAACAAGCCTGGTGTCTTACCCGCTGAGCCACCATGCCCCTGTTGAGCCACCACGCCCCCGTATATCCTGTATTCCAAAGTATATGGGTATGCTAATCTCAAGGTTTGTCATGCAGTTCCTTCCCAGAAGATGTACCATGTTTGTTAAGAGAGCAAAACAAGGAAGGGATAGGGTGGAATGCAGGGAACTCTGGGATTCTGGAGCAAGTAGGAAAGAGATCGATGGCATGACCATAGTGTTTCAGGATATTAAACCAGATCAGGAACACATTTATCTATGTTAGAATTAGAAGGACACAACCTGAAGTATGGATGGCATGGTTTTTTATGGTATGACGAAGTTAAGGTTAATGTCTGATGAGACCAAGGTTGAACTGTTTGGCCATAATTTCAAAAGGTATGTTTGGCGGAAAAACAACACTGCGCATCACCAAAAGTACACCATACCCACAGTGAAGCATGGTGGTGGCAGCATTGGTCAAGGTGGAGGGAATTATGAACAGTTCCAAATATCAGTCACTTTTGGCACAAAACCTTCAGGCCTCTGCTAAAATGCTGAAGATGAAGAGGAATTTCACCTTTCAACACAACAATGAGCCAAAGCATACCTCCAAATCAACAAAAGAATGGCTTCACCAGAAGAAGATCAAAGTTTTGGAATGGCCCAGCCAGAGCCCGGACCTGAATCCAATTGAAAATCTGTGGGGTGACCTGAAGAGGGCTGTGCACAGGAGATGCCCTCGCAATCTGACAGATTTGGAGCGCTTCTGCAAGGAAGAGTGGGCAAAGATTCCTCAGGCTAGATGTGCCATGCTGACAGACTCCTACTCCAAAAGACTGAATGCTGTCATAAAATCAAAAGATGCTTCAACAAAGTATTAGTTTAAGGGTGTGCACACTTATGCAACCACTTTATTCTAGTGTTTTATTTTTATTTCCCCCCCCCTAAAAGATTTCAGTTTGTTTTTCAATTGAATTGTACAGCTTGTATGTTATATTAAAAATGGAAAAAATTCTGAAGTGATTTATCATGGTCTGATTTTTTTACATCTCAAAAACCTGGCATTTTAACGGGGGTGTGTAGACTTTTTATATCCACTATACATAATAATGATACAAAGAATTGTAAAGACTAATATTCAGATGAAACCAGAACTTTTTTTACTGGGACTTATGGGTAGCCAATTAGAAAAGACCTGTGGAAGATTGGTTTTGTACATGGTAACTCCAGCGAGACTATTATATGCACAAAGATGGAAAAATGTGATGGAATGTGTCCCTGAGGGGGGAGGTGATGTGGTGGATTTCGAGGCTGCCGCTGGTTCTCAGGAAGAACTGGAGATTTGGAATACACTGCCTGGGTGTTGTTCTTGGGCTGACCCCTGACAAAAAATATTGAAATACCCACAATAGAAGAATGGATTGTGAAGATGACGAAATTTGCGGAAATGGCAAAATGGACCTATTTGATCAGGGATAAGTCAACATGTATTTTTATTAAAGACTGGAAACTTCTTATGGACTTTTTTCTGAAAATGGAAAAAAATGAACTGGTGATTTATGGATTTGCTGATTAAACAGGGTTGAATATGGGAAGAAGGGAAGTATGATGTAACTTTAAAAGAAGGAGGAGAGATACAGTAATAAACTTTGTAACTGCTGTAAAGAAGATCGGAAGTCGCTTCTTTGTATATCTTTTCTTTTTTTCTATTTGTACTACTTTTCACATTTTTCTTTTTTTCTTTTCTTTAATCTTTCTTTTCTTTAATCTTACTTACTCTTACATTTCATGTTTATCTTTTACTTCTGGAAAATCTTTAATAAAAATTACTTTTTTGAAAAAAGAACACATTTGTCTAGAGTAGTTTGGGGCCAGTTGAGTGGAGTCCCCTTCTGGTTGTTTTTATTATGGTGCTTGGTCACCATTTTGTATTCTGTATTTCTGTGGTTTATATGCTGTATTCTGTATTCTGTGTTTATATGCTTTAAAGTTATGTGGTTCTTTTTTTGTTTATTTTTTGGTTTGTGTTGTTGGACACCACCCAGAGTCACACTGAGTTGGGCAGACTTATAATTTGAGTAAATAAATAAAAAAATAGTTTCATTGATATTACCTCAGAAGTCGTGGGCAACAAAAAACAGTGATAGTAGGATGGTTTGTAATCCCTCCTTCAATTAAGCCCCATTAGCTCCAAGGATTGTGAATATATCTGCCATCTTCCATGCATCTCACGATGGCAGGATGAAGGTCATGTTCTCAGTTTACCCAGAGCTCTGGTGATTTCTGCTGGGAAATCCCATCTTCTGGGGTCATGTAAGAGCACTACCTGTCTAGTAGCTATGCACTGCTAAGAAAGATTGGTAATGGTTGGGTTTGCCCACCAGTAACTTTGAACTCATCGATGAAACCTTGTCGGAATTGTAAGAAACACGCGGTTCTCCCTCACCCTTCTTTACCTCTTCTTTTTCTAGTTAATGACACTGGTCAGAGTTCCCAAAGTATCCATAAAAATGAAAGCAATGCTTTTGACCACTCCAATTTTCAGTACTGTATTGAAAAAGGGGATAAAAAATATTAACCCACCATAAATCAACTCTGCATGAAACAAATTGCATCAGTGGGTGCAAATGAGTATAATGTTTCACCTATTTCGTTAACACCTGCATGCAGAGCTGCCAGATCTGGGCTGCAAAACTCCAGGCGACCACTAGATGGAAGCAAAGAGTTAAAGATTCTAACTCTGTTTGCTATCATCAAGTGGTCATCCAGATATTTGCAGCCCAGATGCAGTAGCCCTCCCTGTGTGAAGCCAAGAGGAATGCTGGCAAATGTAGCCTTTTACATGTTACATATTTAAATGATCTATATAGCTGTCTGTCTCATGGCAATGACTCTGGGTATTGTACAAAGAAGAAAACCTACAAGAAAAATCAACAATCCAAATAACAAACATCGTGAGATTGCAAAAATCATTCCAAATACATAATATCAACTGGCAAAGCTTGCTCAATCTCCAGGCATAAACGCCTGGGGAAACCTTGTAAAGGCAATTTAGGTAAAATTTAGGTAAAATTTAGGTAAAATTTAGGTAAAGGTACCCCCCGCACATGTGTGCAGTCGTGTCCGACTCTAGGGGCCGGTGCCCATCTCCGTTTGTTAGCCGAAGAGCCAGCGTTGTCCGAAGACGCTTCCGTGGTCATGAAAGGCAATTTACAGGGCCCGAATCACCTCTGGGTATTAAAGATATAGGTGCCCTGGGCTTCTTTGCACCTAGTCACGCTAGGTGTTTTTGATCAGTAAATACCACTGACCAGTGGACACCATTCCAGGTCATCACTGCCTGCCAATGCACATGGAAAGAATACTGATAAACAGCAACAGCACTTACGGTTGTAGAATTCTTGTCGAGGTGAAGAATGTTCTTTTGCACAAGACCAATGTGAAGCTGTGTGAGGAAATTATTGTCTCAGCATGATCCAAAGGGACAATAAAGACTGCCATTTGCCTGTCTCCTGTCCCCTTCAAAAGAAGAGCAAATGAAGAAAGTGCTAGCAGCTGGGAAAGCAAGAGCAAAATCTTTCAGCAGCTCCAGCTGCCTGCGGAGCAAGTGACATCAGTGCATTCTCAGCCTTTCATGGAAATCCCTTTGTAGCTGTTGTTGTTTGTTGCCTGGAAGGCGGAGATTATGGAACTTTAGCTGTTGCTTGACTCAGATGAGCGATCCAGAAGAAAGAACGTTTTAGATAGAACACAGTTAGAAAATGTGCCAATTTTACAGTTCTCTTTTTTTAAGTACGTAGGATTAAGTCAATTCTGTCAAAAGCTTCTCTCCATGAAATGTAATTGAAATCTACACGTTTGTTGAGAAATCATTTATGTTTCAGTGGTATGTCCTCCCTCCCTCCCTCCCTCCCTCCCTCCCTCCCTTCCTTCCTTCCTTCCCATTACAATCATTCTCATTTCTTCCAGGAACTACCATAAAAGGTTCACAAAGCAGCTTGTCAAATGCTGTCATAGTGAGAATAGACTTGTTGTGTGTGCCAGTTTCTCAGCAAAGACTTCACAAACACCGCATAAACCCTCTTATGGTACAATAGCAAAACTTCAGTCTGTTAAAAATAAATACGTATGAAAACAAATGGCAAAGAAAGTGGGGACGTAATCTGTGCATCTAACAAACGGAGATGAGCACTGGCCCCTAGAGTCGGACCGACTGCAGAAATGTGCAGGGGTTACCTTTTTACCTTTTAGTTACCTTTTAGTAATATTTTGGGGAGCTCATCCAAGGTGTCCAGGGGGGCACCTTTGCACTAGGCAATCTTTCTCCACAATCTTTCTCTAATTTCTGCAAACAAAAAGCCAAAGAAATGGACTTAAAGAGGCACTAGGCATTTTTTCCCCACTCTTTGTGGGTTTTACCTAGTACATAGAAACAAGCAAAAGACAAATATGAATGGCTGCACCAAGGCAGCTATTGTGTCAAAATCCTAGCAACAAGAAACCAAGAGATTTGTTGGCTCCCAGGCTGTTTTTCTGTGGTTCCCCCTGAGCATATGACACACCTCTCAGTGCTACTAGAAGAGCATCCCAAGGCCCCCAGCCATACAACAGGATGAAATATTGTCTTTGGGTGGCATAATCGGCCAGGAAAGAGCACAAGATATTCTGAATGGTGCAGCATGGGGCTTTTTTCAGTTTTGGCTATAGCCAAGGGTGATATTAGTATGGTTCAGACAGCAACATATTTAGGATGGAAGACTAAAACACTTCTAATTGAATATTGTTAACATTTTGAGTACTTTACAAGTATGGAAGGACTCTAGTTCTACAGTAGAGTACCTCCTTAGCATGCAGAAAATCCTAGGTATAGTTCCTGGAAACTTCAAGAAAGGCCAGGAAAGGATCCACTGTGAAATCCTAAAGAGCTATGGGCAGTTATTGTAGAAAGAGTAAAGATTTGACTTTCTACCGTCTAGATTCTTAGCTTCCTAGCTTCCATCAGGGAGTGCTAGCAATAGTGGAAATGTTGAGAAGAGATGATCACATGAACACACAACTTCATGTGGCCCCACCATCTGCCTTTTGTGAACTCTGGAACAACCCCAGCCACCTCCCACCTCCATTGTACTACCAACATCCCCTTTTCATACAAACTCATAAGCTTTCTCTTCATGAGGTGAAAATAATTAAACAAAGCAATCAATATTTCCATATACAGCCCTGGAGTTGGATTAGAACGAATAGGAATTCTCTTTTGCTAAATTTGCTAAATAAATAAATTCTACCAATCGAAGAAAATTGCAGGGACTTGTGCAGGCGGTCACCAGGAGTCAAGAGTGACTCGAAAGTACCCCCTCCCCAGCTTACAGGGGTTTACAGGGGCTTCCTTAAGGTTTCCTTAAGGGAGCATTAACAATGACAGAATGACAGTGACAGAATGACAGAAAAGACAATGACAGAAAAGCACTGCCCCATTAGCACTGCAGTCACATCAATCAGAGATAAGCTTTTCAGAAAAATAGTCCTGAACTTAGCTTCAGATTCAGTGACGCAGCTGACCTCGGTCAGCCACAATTTATTGTTGTGGATCAGCACTCTGTCAGAGATTTTTGCTCAGGAGTTTAGGCCATACATGCCAGGACACAACCAAAGAAAATGGGATGGTTAAGGCAGTGGGATTAGCACCTGTAAGTTTAAATAAATTCTCTTTGCTAGTTGTTTTGATTTAAGAGTGAACATCTGGTGTCCATTGCTTCATATTGGCAGAGGTCTCTTCTGCACTATAAGACAGTTAATATTGGTTTTCTACTGTAAATTAGGAACCTGAAGAAGTCTGTCAGCACAGATACATCTTCTGCAGTGGCTTTCCAGATTAGGCCCTGATTCCTCCCCAGTTCCAGTTCCAGAGTCTGAGTTCCCAGGCTGAACAAGCCAGAATCTATTCAATAGGATATATTGAATACATTAGGTTAGGCTGTTTCTTCTTATGGCAGGATTTGGAAACCCTTGGTGGGCATTCAATCATTTTTTGAAGGCAGAAACTGCATAGGACTATGCACATTGTTGGAAGGGAGTGGTTTGGGAACAGAAATGGGTAGATGAACTTTAGATGAACTACTTTGAGATTTAGGCCACAGTTTTCATCCATTCATCTTAAAATAGCAGGAAGCTTCCAACAGTTTTCAGCAATCATAATCACAAGAGGCTCTGAAAGGCTAGGAAAAAGGAGACAGGGGATCATCGGTTGCCTCCCCTGGCAATATGGGAGGCCACATTGGCTAAGGCTACTACCTCTCCATTGCCACCCCAGAAGCAAGAAACATCTGCAAGCACATTTTCAAATAGTTCTCCATGATCTTCAGAATAAGAAATTCTCTAAATAGCAAGAAAGTTGAGATTCTTACATTTCTGTCCTGGTAATGCTCTATTTTTAGTATTATCTTTAAATAAGACAAGCAGGATAAAAACAAATCCATCTGCTAGAAGGCCAATTCCAGGAGGAGCAATGAAAGATTACTACTGTCAATGCAGAAAGTGAAAGACTTCTAATCTTTTTCTCACTCTAAAGCGCAACTTATAAGGGGCGTGGTGGCTCAGTGGGTAAGACGCCAGGCTTGTCGATCCAGAAGATCGCAAGTTCGGAGGTTCGAATCCCTAGCCCCGCATGACGGAGTGAGCTCCCGCACGCCCTGTCCTTCACTTCTTTTCAAACTAAGACCCGGAAGAATTTAACGTGTTTTTCAACTATGGAAGCACTTTATTAGGACGACGTGGAGGTTTTTTGGCAATGTTTCGGTTACAAATGTGTTTTCCTTCTTGAGCAGTCTGCCCCTAAGTCTAGTTTTTCCAGAAGCCCTGTTATTCATATTGCACAATTTTGCATAGCACAAGGGTTTCTAGGAACACAACGTTGTGCTCTAAGAGAACTGGCTGTACGGCAGTAGGATCTCATTAGCTTACCTGTTTATTAATAAGAAACATTGTGTCAGTAACCCTGAAATTATACCAAATATGATTGCAACTGTGGTCTTTTCTCGGTGATTATTGTAGATGCAGGAAAAGTTGCTTTGGGGAGAGCCAAAATGCAGCCCTACTTCTCTCCAGTATGTTAGGATCCTGCCTTATTAAGAAAGAAAAGTTCCTCTACCCTTTTTAGCTTTCTGGGTTTTTTGCTCATTCATTCCCGGAAGAGGGCAAAGGGGCTCACGCCATGGGCAGCTGAGACTCGGAGGATCCTGATGGCGAGAAGCTTGTTCTGGGGGCGCCAGACGAGCACCAGCCCGAGGAGATGGTGAGCAACCAAGCGCCCAAGTGTCCTGTTCCGACTACGACTGACACAGGAAGCATTATTTACAGAACTTTATTTACAAGTTACAGAAAGCAGCCCAACTGATGTTATTGTCCTGCCCACACATGGCTGGGTTCTGCAGGGAGCTCTCTGCTGGCGGCAAATAAGGCTCGGGCACGGAGCGGGGCTCGAGTTCAGGCACTGGCACAACCTCTGGACCAGGCAGGACGGCGCTGTGGATCAGGTTGCAAAAGTCAGCCCAATCAATGTCCTCTTCTAGTCTGTGTCTTACGGTGAGCAGAGCAAAAGCACTTGGGGCGTCTTGTTACCCAGCCAAGCAGTTTCCAGCCTTGAATGGTCTCCACTGGGTGCAGGCATAGAAGCCACCGTTGGCTGAGCCTCCCTTGTTGGAAAGAACCGACTTGGCTGGTCTTCGTGTGCCCACGACCTTGAACCTCTGGCATCCTGAAACTCCGCTTGCAGGTTCTACGAAGAGGCAGCGGGCTCCAAACCTGGCCCACTGCCTGTTTGTACAGCCTGCAGGGAAATCACTAGGGTTGATCTCCTGGTGCAAGTGTTAGGGCTGAGGGCTGGGGCGGGGTGACCTGGGTGGTACTGGTGGCCTATCAGCTTCCTTGTTGGGAAGCTGGCACTGTCCAAAGGCTACCACACTCCTTGGCCTGCAGATCTGCCAGACACACCCACAGAAATGGAGAACGGGCAGGATCTGGCCCTTTCCAGAACAAGCTTCCTGCCCCTGGTCTAGACATTCCGAGGGGCGGAGTTTCAGGATGCCAGAGGTTCAAGGTCGTGGGCACACGAAGTCCAGCCAAGTCGGTTCTTTCCAACAAGGGAGGCTCAGCCAACGGTGGCTTCTATGCCTGCACCCAGTGGAGACCATTCAAGGCTGGAAACTGCTTGGCTGGGTAACAAGACGCCCCAAGTGCTTTTGCTCTGCTCACCGTAAGACACAGCTGCTCGAGGAGTGGCTCCTGGTCCTCTGACATGAACTTGAAGTTAGCAGCTCCTGCTCCTAAATTCTCCATTCTCTGTGATGGAAAGTCTAGAAAGCCTGGCGGGGTTAGGAGGACAGAAGCTGCTCCCAGTCTGCATTCTGTAGGCATCCTTCAGTTGAGTTAGGTCACTCATCAACCGTTTGTTGGATAAATCCAGAAGGAGGATCTTTTTCTCCTGCAGGAACAAAAGAAAACAAAACCAAACAAGATCACATTTGTCTAGGTTCACAGCAACTAGGCTTTACTTGATTTGAAACCAGGTAAAACCAGTGTCTCATCACTTCTTTCAAGATTTTTTCCTAGCCCATCCAGCCTGGCCAGTGTTTTGCAGCAGAATGCAACAGGCTTGCCTCTTTCAGCTGTCCAGCATCTCTTCTGTGGAAGCTGCCAATTACACATGTACACGTGGGTCACAAAGAAATACTGAGGCACAATCCAGAAGAAAACAGAAGTTTAAGGACTTGCTTTTACACAAAGGAAAACAGGAAAAGGCAGTTGAGGGATAAAAGGGCAGATTTATTCCAGAGTGTAGGCTGCATATAGAGTCTGGGATCTCCAAAGACACCAACCTGAAGATGACTTGATACACTGAGGACTATAATTGCAATCAAATTCCAGCAGTGTGAGGATGCAGAAGGAATCTTGGCTCATTTCTCCATGGCAAACTGCTTGAACTCAATAATATTTGAGGATTTTTTAGTATGACCTGTTCCTCATTTCAGGTCCTGCCATAAGCATTCTCTGGGGTTTTGCAGCACCTTGACTTAACCATTCCAAAACACTGAGTTTTAATATCAGTAGGATCCACATGATGCTCTGATAACAATGGCAAAGACATGCAAAAAATCCAAAAATCCGAAAGGGGCAAATACATTTTCACAGAACATCAGCAGCTGTGCACGCGTATCATCAACAGTTGTGCATGGGAAGAATGCGAAGGAGGAGAAGAAAAACAAACAACAACAAAAAATATGGAAAGCACAAGCAGAAATAATGAACAAATCACCTTTCTCAAAGAGCAAAGTTGTTAATCTCATTAGGTCTGCTGATGGAATTTTATACAAGGGAATGAAGAGACACACTACTGAGGGATACTACACTTGATCTTAGCCAAAAGGCTGAGAAGCACTGTATTGTATTTGTATTTGATACTGCTATTTCAAAGTTTATATTACCTGGATTGCTAATTTTAATCTCTTTTCTCCTTGTTGCATATGTGTAGCCTGAGCTATTTTGATTTAGTATTGTCCTTTAGCCAACATTCCTTGTCTATAGGTACTTTTCCTAATTATCCTGATATTGTCAATTTAGTTTTGGATATTTTGGAAATTTGAATACCAATTCCCTTGTGCTGGTTAATGACTGCAATAAATTTATTTATGTATTTATTTACACTATTGAGGGCAGTTTTTGTCCAGTTACAAAAACACCACAGTAACCATAGGAATGAGGTTTATAACATGGTAGCTATACAGTATATATTTTCACCATATGATAAATCATGGAACAATTTCTCCTAAATGGGGCTATCATTCAAAATCTGAGACCTACATTTTTGAGAAATGCTGTACACTGAGTTATACCCTGAGTAGTATGTGGAAGCTGGAGAAGATGTTTCACATATAAGTTTATGACCAATCAAGGTATCCCAGACAGCTGTTGGATGGCCCACCATATTAATATTTATGTGACAAGTTTAACATCTGGCAAAATACAAGCAATTTATTATCTATTCCATATTGGGCTCATATGTGTCATTATTTAACTTATTTACAAGTCCGGTATCCACATGATACTTGAACGACAAACTATCCAACCCCATTTAGCCTAGCATTCATGCATACCCAGAATAGAATAATCTGTTATTTAATAAACTAGGAGTAAGCACATATATATACAGTATGTATGTATGTATGTGTGTATGTATGTGTGTGTGTTTGTATGTGTGTGTGTATGTATGTATGTGCATATATATATATATATATATATATATATATATATATAGAGAGAGAGAGAGAGAGAGAGAGAGAGAGAGGGAGGCAGGCGTGGTGGCTCAGCGGGTAAGACGCTAGGCATGTCGATTGGAAGATCGCAAGTTCAGAGGTTCAAATCCCTAGTCCCGCGTGACGGAGTGAGCTCCCACACTAGCCCCAGCTCTTGCCAACCTAGCAATTTGAAAGCATGCAAATGCAAGTAGATGAATAGGTACCACTTCGGTGGGAAGGTAACAGTGTTCCGCGTGCGTCATGCGGCCACATGACCGTGGAAGCGTCTTCGGACAGCGCTGGCTCTTCGGCTAACAAACGGAGATGAGCACCGGCCCCTAGAGTTGGACACAACTGCACAAATGTGCGGGGGGAACCTTTACCTTTTTAAGCATATATAGCCATTATATCTTGGCATAGATTGAGAATATTCAATAATCTCAGTACTGTTTTGGCTCTCCCAGAGGACTGTGATAAAATTAGTGTCCTGTGAAGGAGTAAGGTGTTCGTTACCCATCTTCCCACTTGGACATAGTCGGGAATAATGTGAAATGTGGTTGTCGGACAGAGTCCTGTCACTGATTGCTACAGAGAAGGTTTAGGCATGCATCTGGAAAGCACTAAGTTTGAAAAGACAACTAATATGTGTAAATATACAGATGGAATGTGTTTGTGAAAAAAGGCAACTGTAGAGTCATGAAATTGCCTACAGTCAACTCTCACGTTCTAAAATTCCAGATTTTTGTCTGACTGGACCTCACTCCCCATCTCCCTACAAAACCATCAGTTCCTTCTCAGAAATAATCTTTCCACAATAATATCATAAAATAAATATTTTAAGAGTTGCAAAGCCCAACTTTATGACCCCCACTAATAATGTCCCACATCACTGGAGCTACTGGATGCCGGGTTCACAAATTATTTGCAGGCAGGTATCCACTCACTTACATTAAGATCCATTTAGGTGTTGATGAACCCATACCATACTGTATCATACACCATACTGTACAGTATGCCATACCGTACTGTACACCGTACTGTACACTGTACCATACCACACACACCGTACCATACCACACACCACACCACACTACACCGCACCCTATACCACACCACACCATGCCATACCCTGAATGGAAATATATCTAATCTAATTGTATAGCCTTGTTTGGAAAATATCTGAGAAAAGCTGGATTTTTAGATGCCTCAACCCACTTTTTAGACTGGCCCCAAATCATATTGAGACAAACTCCCCAACACAGCATACTTGCACTTCAAACTCAAGAAGTGAATGTAAATTCCAAATGAAATGCGCTCACTATTCCTGTAATGTGATAGTGCTACAGAACCAGTTTCAAGGCAGAACTTGGCAAATGAACCAGAAGCTGTTTCTCTTCCCTGTCACTACTTTGACTTTGTTGTAATTATGTGAGAGAAATAACATGATTTGGAAAACAAAGCATACAAAAATATTATTCTGGAAGGCATGAGCTTGTGAGCTTTAAGGAGAAGGAGCCTACTCTCCTTTTCATACCAGAAGGAAGTGCAAGGTAATCCCAGAGTCCCTTGAAGGAGTTGGGCGGTGAGAAATCGAATGAATGAATGAATGAATGAATGAATGAATGAATGAATGAATGAATGAATCCATCCATCCATCCATCCATCCATCCATCCATCCATCCATCCATCCATCCATCCATCCATCCCAGGATGTTTCAAACAGCATCTGAAAGAAATTCAGAGAGCAGCAGAAACTGAAATGTGTAAGTTATAGTTACTTATAAACCTGAGTTACAATCAAAGTAATACCAAGAGTATATTTAAGTGGAATGCCATGGAATGAGCCAGTTTGGTGTCATGGTTAAGGCATCAGGCTAGAAACTGGGAGACCGTGAATTCAAGTCCCAGCTTAGGCATGAAGCCAGCTGGGTGACCTTGGGCCAGCTACTCTCTCTCTCTCAGTGTTAGGAAGGAGGCAATGACAAACCACTTCTGAAATCTTGCCAAGAAAACTGCAAGAACTTGTCCAGGCAGTCACCAGGAGTCAACACTGACTCGAAGGAACAACAACAACAACAACAACAAAAGCCATGGGAGATTTAGAAAAAGCAGCCAATAGAAGTTTCATCTAGCTCTTTCATCTCGGTACATTCAGGGAAATGTGGCTAATGCTGAAAGTTTCTTAGTGATTCTTTAACATTGATCAGTGTTAAAGTATGAAATAATTCTATAGGCAAATGGCATTTTCCATGTACAGGGTCTCATAAGGGTAGCAAAAAGAAGAGACCAAAATTATTTTGTCTGTGTCTTAAGTCCTATTTTGTCCTGTTTTGTTTTATCTCACAATAAGTGCAACTGAAAGCTGTGATCCAAAGCATTGTGCATTGGACAGAGTTCTACAGCTGTGGCTCTGAGCACATGAAGCTTTGAGTGTCAGGATGATAGAAACTTTGATCCATTATGTTTCAGGCTAAGAAAAACACCTAAGAACAGAGCATGGAACAACGGACTGGTTTAAGATTGGGAAAGGAGTACGGCAGGGTTGTATACTCTCACCCTACCTAATCAACCTGTACGCAGAACACATCATGCGATGTGCTGGGCTTGAGGAATCCAAGGCTGGAGCTAAAATCACTGGAAGAAACATTAACAATCTCAGATATGCAGATGATACCACTTTGATGGCTGAAAGCGAGGAGGAGTTGAGGAGCCTTATGATGAAGGTGAAAGAAGAAAGTGCAAAAGCTGGGTTGCAGTTAAACCTCAAAAAAACCAAGATTATGGCAACCAGCTTGATTGATAACTGGCAAATAGAGGGAGAAAAAGTGGAGGCAGTGACAGACTTTGTATTTCTAGGTGCAAAGATTACTGCAGATGCTGACTGCAGCCAGGAAATCAGAAGACGTCTACTTCTTGGGAGGAGAGCAATGGCAAATCTTGATAAAATAGTTAAGAGCAGAGACATCACACTGACAACAAAGGTCCGCATAGTTAAAGCAATGGTATTCCCTGTAGTAACCTATGGCTGTGAGAGCTGGACCATAAGGAAGGCTGAGCGAAGGAAGATAGATGCTTTTGAACTGTGGTATTGGAGGAAAATCCTGAGAGTGCCTTGGACTGCAAGAAGATCAAACCAGTCCATACTCCAGGCAATCAAGCCAGACTGCTCACTTGAGGGGATGATATTAAAGGCAAAACTGAAGTACTTTGGCCATATAATGAGAAGACAGGATACCCTGGAGAAGAAGCTGATGCTAGGGAAAGTGGAAGGCAAAAGGAAGAGGGGCCAACCAAGGGCAAGATGGATGGATAATATTCTGGAGGTGACGGACTCAACCATGGGAGAGCTGGGGATAGTGACAGCTGACAGGAAGCTCTGGCGTGGGCTGGTCCATGAAGTCACGAAGAGTTGAAAGCGACTGAATGAATAAACAACAAAGAAAAGACCAAAATTATTTTGTCTGTATCTTAAGTCCTATTTTGTCCTGTTTTGTTTTATCTCACAATAAGTGCAACTGAAAGCTGTGATCCAAAGCATTGTGCATTGGACAGAGTTCTACAGCTTTGGCTCTGAGCACATGAAGCTTTGAGTGTCAGGATGATAGACACTTTGATCCATTATGTTTCAGGCTAACAAAAACACCTAAGAACAGAGCATGGAACAACGGACTGGTTTAAGATTGGGAAAGGAGTACGGCAGGGTTGTATACTCTCACCCTACCTATTCAACCTGTACGCAGAACACATCATGCGATGTGCTGGGCTTGAGGAATCCAAGGCTGGAGCTAAAATCACTGGAAGAAACATTAGCAATCTCAGATATGCAGATGATACCACTTTGATGGCTGAAAGCAAGGAGGAGTTGAGGAGCCTTATGATGAAGGTGAAAGAAGAAAGTGCAAAAGCTGGGTTGCAGTTAAACCTCAAAAAAACCAAGATTATGGCAACCAGCTTGATTGATAACTGGCAAATAGAGGGAGAAAAAGTGGAGGCAGTGACAGACTTTGTATTTCTAGGTGCAAAGATTACTGCAGACGCTGACTGCAGCCAGGAAATCAGAAGACGTCTACTTCTTGGGAGGAGAGCAATGGCAAATCTTGATAAAATAGTTAAGAGCAGAGACATCACACTGAGAACAAAGGTCCACATAGTTTTGTTGTTGTTCAGTCATTTAGTCGTGTCCGACTCTTCGTGACCTCATGGACCATAGCACGCCAGGCCTTCCTGTCCTCCACTGTCTCTCGGAGTTTACTCAAATTCATGTTCATTACATCGGTGATGCTATCTAACCATCTCATCCTCTGCCGTCCCCTTCTCCTTTTGCCTTCAGTTTTTCCCAGCACCAGGGTCTTTTCCAGTGAGTCTTCTCTTCGCATTAGGTGGCCAAAGTATTTGAGCTTCAGCTTCAGCATCTGCCCTTCCAATGAGCAGTCAGGGTTGATTTCCTTTAGGATTGACTGGTTTGACCTCCTTGCAGTCCAAGGGACTCTCAAGAGTCTTCTCCAGCACCACAGTTCAAAAGCATCAATTCTTCAGCGCTCAGCCTTCCTTATGGTCCAACTCTCACAGCCATACATTACTACTGGAAAAACCATAGCTTTAACTATACGGACCTTTGTCGGCAAGGTGATGTCTCTGCTTTTTAATATGCTGTCTAGGTTTGCCATACCTTTCCTCCTAAGGAGCAAGCATCTTTTAATTTCATGGCTGCAGTCACCGTCTGCCCAAGAAATCTTGGAGCCCAAGAAAATAAAATCTGTCACTGCTTCCATTTCTCCCCCTTCTATTTGCCAGGAAGTGATGGGACCAGATGCCATGATCTGAGTCTTTTAATGTTGAGTTTCAAGCCAGCATTTGCACTCTCCTCTTTCACCCTCATCAAGAGGCTCTTTAGGTCCTCTTCACTTTCTGCCATTAGGGTGGTATCGTCTGCATATCTGAGGTTGTTGATATTTCTCCCGGCAATCTTAACTCCGTCTTGTGATTCATCCAGCCCGGCATTTCTCATGATGTACTCTGCATATAAGTTAAATAAGCAGGGTGATAATATACAGCCTTGTCGTACTCCTTTCCCAATTTTGAACCAGTCGGTTGTTCCATGTCCGGTTCTAACTGTTGCTTCTTGACCCGCATACAGGTTTCTCAGGAGACAGGTAAGGTGGTCTGGTACTCCCATCTCTTTAAGAATTTGCCACAGTTTGTTGTGATCCACACAATCAAAGGCTTTAGCGTAGTCAATGAAGCAGAAGTAGATGTTTTTCTGGAACTCCCTTGCTTTTTCCATGATCCAGCGAATGTTGGCAATCTGATCTCTAGTTCCTCTGCCTCTTCGAAACCCAGCTTGCACTTCTGGTAGTTCTTGGTTCACATACTGCTGTAGCCTAGCTTGTAGGATTTTGAGCATAACCTTGCTAGCATGTGAAATGAGAACAATTGTACGGTAGTTTGAACATTCTTTGGCATTGCCTTTCTTTGGAATTGGAACGTAAACTGACCTTTTCCAATCCTGTGGCCACTGTTGAGTTTTCCAAATTTGTTGGCATATTGAGTGCAGCACTTTAACAGCATCATCTTTTAGGATTTTAAATAGCTCAGCTGGGATACTGTCTTCTCCGCTAGCTTTGTTGTTAATAATGCTTCCTAAGGCCCACTTGACTTCACTCTCTAGGATGTCCGGCTCAAGGTCAGTGACCACACCATCGTATTTATCAGGGATATTAAGATCTTTCTTGTATAGTTCTTCTGTGTATTCTTGCCACCTCTTCTTAATCTCTTCTGCTTCTGTTAGGTCCCTGCCTTTTTTGTCCTTTATCATGCCCATCTTTGCACAAAACGTTCCCTTGATATCTCTGATTTTCTTGAAGAGATCTCTAGTCTTCCCCATTCTATTGTTTTCCTCGATTTCTTTGCATTGTTCATTTAAGAAGGCCTTCTTATCTCTCCTTGCTATTCTCTGGAAATCTGCATTCAGTTGCTTATATCTTTCCCTTTCTCCCTTGCCTTTTGATTTCCTTCTTTCCTCAGCTATTTGTAAAGCCTCATCAGACAGCCACTTTGCTTTCTTGCCTTTCTTTTTCTTTGGGATGGTTTTAGTTGCTGCCTCCTGTACAATGTTATGAACCTCCATCCATAGTTCTTCAGGCACTCTGTCTACCAGATCTAATCCTTTAAATCTATTCCTCACCTCCACTGTATATTCATAAGGGATATGATTTACAGTGGGTCATACCTGATTGGTCTAGTGGTTTTCTCTACGTTCTTCAATTTAAGCCTAAATTTTGCGATAAGAAGCTCATGATCTGAGCCACAGTCAGCTCCAGGTCTTGTTTTTGCTGACTGTATAGAGCTTCTCCATCTTTGGCTGCAAAGTATATAATCAATCTGATTTCGGTATTGACCATCTGGTGATGTCCATGTGTAGAGTCGTCTCGTGTTGTTGGAAAAGAGTGTTTGCTATGACCAGCGTGTTCTCTTGACAAAACTCTATTAGCCTTTGCCCTGCTTCATTTTGTACTCAGAGGCCGAACTTGCCCGTTATTCCGGTTATTTTTTGACTTCCTACTTTAGCATTCCAGTCCCCTATGATGAAAAGGACATCTTTTTTTGGTGTTAGTTCTAGAAGGTGTTGTAGGTCTTCATAGAACCGGTCAACTTCAGCTTCTTCGGCATCAGTGGTTGGGGCATAGACTTGGATCACTGTGATGTTGAATGGTTTGCCTTGGATTCGAACTGAAAGCATTCTGTCGTTTTTGAGGTTGTACCCCAGTACTGCCTTTCCCACTCTTTTATTGACTATGAGAGCTACTCCATTTCTTCTACGGGATTCTTGCCCACAGTAGTATATATAATGGTCTCCTGAATTAAATTTGCCCATTCCTGTCCATTTTAGTTCGCTGATTCCCAAGATGTCGATGTTCAATCTTGTCATCTCATGTTTGACCACATCCAGCTTACCTTGATTCATAGATCTTACATTCCAGGTTCCTATGCAATATTGTTCTTTACAGCATCGGACTTTCCTTCCACTTCCAGACACATCCACAACTGAGCGTCCTTTCAGGTTTGGCCCAGCTGCTTCACTCTTTCTGGAGCTACTCGGAATTGCCCTCCGCTTTTCCCCAGTAGCATTTTGGACAACTTCTGACCTGAGGGGCTCATAGTTAACTCCACATAGTTAAAGCAATGGTATTCCCTGTAGTAACCTATGGCTGCGAGAGCTGGACCATGATGAAGGCTTAGCGAAGGAAGATATATGCTTTTGAACTGTGGTGTTGGAGGAAAATTCTGAGAGTGCCTTGGACTGCAAGAAGATCAAACCAGTCCATACTCCAGGAAATAAAGCCAGACTACTCACTTGAGGAAATGATATTAAAGGCAAAACTGAAGTACTTTGGCCACATAATGAGAAGACAGGATATCCTGGAGAAGAAGCTGATGCTAGGGAAAGTGGAAGGCAAAAGGAAGAGTGGCCGACCAAGGGCAAGATGGATGGATGGTATTCTGGAGGTGACGGACTCAACCATGGGGGAGCTGGGGATGGTGACGGCCGACAGGAAGCTCTGGCGTGGGCTGGTCCACGAAGTCACGAAGAGTCAGAAACGACTGAACGAATAAACAACAACAAAGAAAAACACCATCTTACCTTGAAGGGAACAGGGTATTACTTGCCCCACAAAGATGCTGCCTCTGGTATACCAGAAACAGGACTCAGAGCCTTAGTTTCAGAATAAGGAACAGTTAAAGGATAAGGAATGGCAATGGGTGGCAATAGTCTTGCTAAATACAAACATTGCTCCTTACCTGTGCCTCAATTATTTTCTGTTTAGCATCAATGGTTGCTTGCATTTCTGTAAGATTTTTCTTTAATTCCTCCTCCACAGCCATTAATTTAGAAGAAAGGCAAGAATTTGGAGAGTAATCTGTGTGGTATCTGGAGCATCATCAAAAGAAAACAAGACACGCATTAGCTTAGTAAGGATGTTAAAGATGAAAGGATTGCCGCCTGCTGTTTTGTTCCTCAAGCAAGCATTTCTGTGAATAAGCTCCATGTTGTTTGAGTGGGTGCTACAAGGAAACTGGGATGCCTACGCCAGCCCAGATGTCATCTGGATGCGTTGGAGTTTCAACTTCCAGAATTCCCAGCTTGTAGGTCTAAAACCACGTGGCCTAAATTCCATTGCAATGAAACTGAATATACACTATACAGTACTTGAACTCAGGTTGCCTATTCATGGACTTCGACTTCCGGTGGGAAAAATGGCGGAAGGACGCTTCAAGCTCTCCGTGGCTAGAATCAACAATGTGGTGTATAACTAGAGGCTCAGGCAAGAATCTGAGCCTTGAAGCTGCCTCCGGGAAGGAGGGAAGCTTGGAATCGCTCCCCAGGTCTTCTGAACAGCTGCAGCTTGCCAGAGGGTCATAGATTTGATTGACGATCGAACGGTGAGTGGAACAGCTGAGAAGTGGAAGGAAAACCTTGTCCAAACCGCGCTTTGAAGCCCATAAAGGGACACAATTCCGACCACCCCACTTCTTAACTCACTTTTTTACTTTATCTATTGGACTTTAAGAGGCTCTTTCTGATACAGAAACACTATATTCTCTTAGTGGATTTATCATTAATTTCTGGGACTTTTTTTAAAATTGTGATTTACTTATTTTGAGGTTTATAAGTTGAGCAAAGATAACAAAAGGCGTTTTTTTTTAATTGATTGAGAAATTCTTATTTTCTTTTTTAAGGGGATAGAATTGCCCTCTGATATTTATTTCATTTCTACTTTTTTTTTGGAAAATATATTTTTCTTATAAAGTAACCTTGTTGCATTTGAGATTGGAACTAGTTTTAGACTGTATGAGAAGGTTTTGTTGTGGCTAGTTTTATAAGCTGTGATTGGATATTGTTTCAAAATATTGATGTTGGACATCCTGTGTTTTAAATTGTCATCAAGAAGCTCAAGTTTCTTTAGTAAAAGGCGAAAGATTTACACGATCTGAAGAGAAACCAGAGTTTCGGGACTTCCGGGGTGGAGCGAATGGCGGCTTGGAGAACTTGAAAGAAGCTCCGTAGCAAAAACAATATTCATGCAGCTTAAGACCGGTTTTCGCGAAATAAAATACTAGCGAACAACGGCAGAGAAAGCGGGATATCGGCTTCTCTGACAAAAAGAATTTCAGCGGCTTCGGAGGCAGCGAGTCAAGTGTTTGTCGGCGTTTTGTGTTCTTAACGACTCGTGGAGAAAAAGAACAAGCCGGGAAGCCTGAAAGGGAAAGTGAAGCTGCGTGGTAGTGTCTGGAAATAGACAAACGCCGCTTTCGCTCACTGATACAAGACTGGGAAAGTACTAAAAGAAAGACTAAAAGCCTAAGATTCGGAACGAAGAAAAAAGCGAGAGACAGTTTGGTGAGAAGATTCATAGCTCCTATTTGTAAAAAAAAAAAACTTTTTAAAAAAAGGACTGACTTAATTAATAATTTAATAAGCCATTTTGTTTTCTCTGCAAGACTGTTATTGCAAAATGAACTTCTTATTTATATAAAGCTAACTATAACTATAAATTAGAGTATTTAACTTATATTGTTAAGCAGATAATTAGACAAGTAGATAATTAAGCATATTTTGTTAAGTAGCTTAAAAATAAGTAAAAGCAATTAACAAGAGGTATATAAGAATATATAAGAATATATAGAGATATAAGAAGTTGAATTTTTCTGATTGTATGAGGGGAAAAAAATTGAAATAGAAAAGTAATACTCCATAAGGTAAAAGCAAATAGAGATAAAGGTATTAAATATAAAGAAGTAAAAGAGGGAAAAGATAAAGGGAAAAATATATGAGTATGACTACAAGAAGACAAGGAATGCTGTCCTCACAAGCAAGAAGAGTTTCAGAGACAGGGGAGGGAGAATGGCTAAAGCCATTGTTTGAAGATTTTACAACAAAAACAACTCAAACAATAACGCAAACTGTGACACATGTTTTGGAACAAAAATTAGAAGGTTTAGAAAAGAGATTGGAACAAAAAATAAGGGAAATAGAAAAAAATTTGAAAGAAGAAATTCATGGAGTGAAGAAACAAACTGAAAAATGTGAGGAGAGAATAGATAAAGAGGAGGAACGAATAATTATGTTAGAGTGTAAAGAAAAAGAATACTGTATTAGATTAAGAGGAGTGATTGAAGAAAAGGATGAAAATACAAGAGAAATAGTTATACAGATGTTAGCAAACTTAATAGAGTGGGAGGAAGACAGACTAGAAGAAGAGATTGAAAAAATGTATAGAATTAACTCTAAATATGCAATAATGTATAAAAAACCCAGAGACTTATTAATAGAATTCTCAAAAAAAAAAGAATAAGAAATATGATAATCCAAGCGTCTTATAATAAAAAAATAGAGATTGAAGGAAAAGATGTTACTATTTTTAAGGAAATCCCAGCAAAAATACTAAAAAAGAGAAAAGAATATAGTTTCTTAACAGACATTCTGAGAAAAAATAATATAGATTTCAGATGGGAAATACCTGAAGGCCTTACTTTAACCTTTAAAGGACAAAGAACTAAACTGAATTCAATCTTAAAAGCCAAAGAATTTTTAAAAAGATTTGAAAAAGAACAAACAAACCCTAAGGAACAGAAACAAGGAAGGAAAGAAGAAACTTTAAGTCAAAAAGAAGGAGAGGAATCTAACACAAAGGAGTTTACATCACTACTGACAAATGAGTGAGCTTAGAACAATTACTTGGAATATTAATGGAGCCAACTCTCCAATTAAAAGAAAACGAATATTTCAATTATTAAACAAATCAAAACCAGATATCACATGCCTTCAAGAAACTCATATCAGAAAAACAGATATAAACTATTTAATAAACAAGAAATTAGGAATAGAATTTATAACAGCGAATGAAAATAAAAAAAATGGAGTAGTTATATATATAAAATCCTATCTAAAACCTAAATTAATAAAAAAAGACGATATAGGAAGATTTATTATAGTCGAAATTGAAAATCAAAACTCTAAAACTTTGGTAATTGGTATATATGCTCCAAACAATAATCAAAAATTTTTTTACAAAGATTTATCAAATGTCCTTGTAGAATATACCCAAAATAATTGGATTATGATGGGAGACCTAAATGGAGTAATCTCACCAAAAATAGATAGAGAAACTAATAATCAAACAAATAAGTATCAAGGTAAACTACCTAAAGAATTCTTTGAAATGATAAACAACTTAACATTGGTAGATGCCTGGAGAAGCCAAAACAGAACAACTAGAGACTACACATTTTATTCCAATAGGCACAAATCATCATCAAGGATCGATATGATATGGATATCAAAAAATTTAGAAAATAAAATTAAAGAAGTGAAAATTTTACCAAAAACATTATCTGACCATAACCCAGTACAAATAATCCTGAAGATAAATTTAAGAAATCATAGGTGGAGATTAAATGAAAATATCCTGAAAAATAAGGAAAATCTGAAAGATTTAAATAAGAAATTGAAAGAATTTTTCCAATGGAATTTAAATACAGAAGTAAAATTAGAAATGGTGTGGGAGGCTAGTAAAGCCTTTATGAGGGGTCATTTTATATCCCTAAATAATTATCAAAGAAAAATAGCACAAAGAAAATTACAAACAATTCTAGATCAAATTAAGGAAAAAGAAGAACTTCAGAATAAAAACAAAAATAAAAAAGAGGAAATTCTAAAACAAATTAAAATGTTACAATTACAATTGAAAATCTATATGACAGAAGAGATTGACAAAAAAATGAAATATATAAAACAAAGAAATTTCGAACAAGCAAATAAGCCAGGCAGATGGCTGGCGTATAAATTAAGAAAAGAAAGAGAAAAAAGAATAATTTCTAAAATAAAGGAAAATAATGTGGATTTAATACACAATGAGGAAATTAAAAAAGCTTTTCATACCTATATAATATAGGTATATAAACTATATAAAAAACAAGAAATATCATCGGAAAAAATCGAAGAATATATTCAGAAATGTAATTTAAAAAAATTATCTAATGAACAAAAGGAAATAACAGAAAATTTGATTACAATGCAAGAAATAGAGGACGCAATTAAAAAATTAAAAACAGGAAAAACTCCAGGTACAGATGGACTATCTGCAGGCTATTATAAGCAATTTAAAAAACAAATTATAATACCACTTAAAAATCTATTCAATTCAATATTAGAAGGAAACAAAATACCGCAATCGTGGATGGAAGCCAGAATTACTCTAATTCCAAAAGAAAACCAAGATCCTACAGACTGTCAAAATTACAGACCGATTTCCCTATTAAATAATGATTACAAAATATTTACTATGATATTAGCAGAAAGATTAAAGAAAATCTTGCAAGAACTAATTAATAAAGACCAAAACGGATTTCTTCCAAGTAGACAAATAAACGAAAATATACGCACAATTATAAATTTGGTAGAATATGCACATATCCATAACGAAAAACCAATAATGCTACTATTTTTAGATGCAGAGAAAGCTTTCGACAACATCAATTGGGACTTTTTAATCAAAACGTTAGAATATAGGAATTTTGGAGATAAATTTATAAAGGCAATACAAGCTATATATAGAATACAAAAAGCCAAAATTATAATTAATGAAGAAGAAACACAAGACTGTATCATAGAAAAAGGCACCCGTCAGGGATGTCCGCTATCTCCATTACTATTTATATTAGTATTAGAATGTTTATTGGAAGAAATCAGAAAAGATGAAAACTTAAAAGGAATTAAAATTAAAAAAGAAACTTATAAACTAAAAGCGTTTGCAGACGATTTGGTTATAACACTGCAAAATCCCATAGACTCAATTGATAACTTAAACCAAAAAATACAAGAATATGGCGAATTAGCAGGATTTAAAATAAACAAACAAAAAACTAAAATGATAAATATAAATATGACAAAGAAAGATCAAATTGAACTAGAACAAAAAACAGGATTTCAAAACGTAAAACAAACAAAATACTTGGGAATACAGATAACTTCGAAAAATATAGATTTATTTAAAAATAATTATAATACAACATGGATGGAAATTAAAAAAGATCTAGAAAAATGGAAATCGCTACCGTTATCTTTATTGGGAAGAATAGCTACTGTCAAAATGAATATACTACCAAGAATTTTGTATTTGTTCCAAACAATACCAATTGTAATAATAGATCAAACATTTCAAAAATGGCAAAAAGACTTAGCAAAATTTATATGGCAAGGGAAAAAAACCAGAATAAAATTAAAATATTTACAAGATGCTAAAGAGAGAGGAGGATTGGGATTGCCAGATCTAAAATTATATTACGAAACATGTGGATTAGTTTGGCTAAAAGACTGGATAACATTGGAAGATACAAAATTGTTAAACTTAGAAGGACATGATATTCGATTCGGTTGGCATGCATACATGTGGTATAACAAAAGTAAAATTAATAAGGCATTTAGCAATCATATTATAAGAAAATCACTATTAAAAATATGGAACAAATACAAAAAGTCTTTATTACCAACTATATCATTGTGGATGTCGCCCCAGGAGGCATGTGCCAGGCAAGAAAATAGAAGTGACAATAAATGGTTGAGATACCAAAATTTATTAAAATTTAACGAACAAAATTATGAATTGAAAACAAGAGAAGAATTAGAAAAAGAGGGTTCCATATGTCAATGGTTTACATATTTTCAAATAAAAGAACAATTTAAATTAGATAAAAAAGTGTTTAAATTTGAGAAGAGAGAAAAGAGATGGGACAATATATTATGGAACGAAAACGACCATTTGATTTCTAAATTATATAAAAAATTATTAGAAATAAAAACCAATGACATTAAAATAAAAAATTATATGATTAAATGGGAAGAAAACTTAAGACATGAAATTAGCTATGAAAATTGGCAAAATATATGGACAAAAAATACTAAATTCACATTGAGCAATAATCTAAAAGAAAATATATACAAAATGATGTTTAGGTGGTACATGTCTCCTGAGAAGTTGTTTAAAATGAAGCATATTAATTCAAATTTATGTTGGAAATGCAAAACAAAAGTTGGTACAATGTATCATGTATGGTGGGCTTGTAAAAAAACAAAAAAATACTGGGACAAAATACATCTATGTATCTGTAAAATTTTGGAAACTAATATGGAAAAAAACCCAGAAATCTACTTACTTGGACTAATGGAAAAAAAGATGAACAATAGCAGCAAAAAACTATTATTATACCTAACAACAGCCGCAAGAATCATTTTTGCACAATACTGGAAACAAGAACTTACTCCGACAATAGAAGAATGGATCATAAAACTAATGGAAATAACTCAAATGGACAGATTAACAAACTTAATGAAAGATGAAAAATTGGAGGACTATGAATCGATATGGAACCCTTTCCTAAAATATATACAAAAGGAATACATGATTAACTTAATTATATAAAATTATAAGTAAAAGAAAAAATAAGAGAAAAGCAATTGTATTAGAAGATGTGAATTGAATAAGATATTGAACTTATGAAATATAAGGAAATAATTATAAAAAGGAAGTATGAAAAGGGGGAAAAAAAAGGAAAGGGGGGGAACGGAATAAGAAAAGCTATGTAAATATGAAACAAAAAATTATTCGAGAAGAAAACTGGAAGTATTTTAAAAGTTTATATGTTGTCATATATTTCCTTTTTTTTTCTTTCTCTCTCTTTCTCTCTCCCTCTCTTCTTTCCCTTCTTCTCCCTTTTTTTAATTTTTATTTCACTTTATTTTATTTATTTTTGTGTTTCTTATTTCTTTATTGTCCTTTTTGTATGTGAAAATGTCTGAAATGTAAATATGTTGTATACATTGTAAGTATATGTATAATTGTTTATATGTTTAATAAAATTATTCATTATAAAAAAAAAAAAGAAGCAGCTCAAGTTTCAAGCCAAGGTCTGTGATTGGATAAGGTTTTTTATATAGAATTTTTTCCTTTGTAATTACAACATTTGGACACTAGATGGGGCTGTAACATTAAAATTATAAATATTGGGGTTTTTATATTGGGAGATTGAAAAAGAAAAAAAGGAGAAATTATGGCTACTAGAAAACAAACCCGTTGTGGGTCAGGAGGACCTCCTGAGTTAGATTATATGAAAATGTTATTTAAAGAGTTTACATTAAAAACTACACAATCAATTTCCCAATCTTTCCAAGACATTAAAGAACAAAATGAGAAAACATTTGCTGAATTTGAGAAAATATTTGATCAGAAATTGGAAAAAATGGAAATGAAATTAGAGGGAGGAATTAAAATGGTGGACAATAGAGTTGATATTTTAGAGAGAGAAAGAGAAAATGATTTGGATAGAATTGCACTATTGGAATTGAGAGATAAGGAATTTTGTTTAAGGCTCAGAGGTATCCCTGAAAAAAGAAGAAAGAGGAATAAGCTGGTTAAAATATAAAGACCTGTTAAAGTTTGAAGAGGGTGAACCAAAAATTAAAGCAAGGGAAATGTTAGAATCTGATGGATTTACATGTCATTGGTTCACCTATATACAATTGCTGGAATGCTTTAAACTAGATAAACAGAACTATAAATTTGTCAATGAAATAACACAGTTTGAAACGGATTTATGTATAAATGATCATGTTATTACTAAGATGTATAAGATCTTGTTACAGATGAATATGTAAGATGAACATGTTAAGGATTGTATGATCAAATGGGCTAAGAATTTTTTTTAATAAATTTTATTAGGATTTTAAAATACATAGTTAAAAGTTAGAAACGGAAAAAGAAATAGAAATACAAAATAAAGAAAAAGAAAAGAAAAGAAAAAGTGTTGTAAAGTAAGAGAAAGAAAAAGATATGAAAAATAGGTAACTTCCAATCTATCTCTGGACATGTAGATAAAAGAATCTGCCTTAAATGTTGGTTTTTCATACAATAGAAATAATTCTTTGTCTAATATACTCTAATTTATTTATTTATTTATTTATTTATTTATTTATTGATTGATTGATTGATTGATTGGATTTATCACCGCCCAACTCCCCCAAGGGGGACTCTGGGCGGTTATTTATATTTATATATTTAATCTATACTCTATTATATATATATATATATATATATATATATATATATATATATTTATTTATTTATTGGATTTATCACCGCCCAACTCCCCCAAGGGGGACTCTGGGCGGTTATTTATATTTATATATTTAATCTAATCTTCAAAACCCCATGTAAGCTTCACCCCTCCTACATTTCGCAAATAGTCCATCAATGGTTTCCACTCTTTGAGATATTGATAACTTGAGTTTTCTTTCAATAAACAAGTCAATTTATCATTTTCTGCCATGTCCATCAATTTTAACATCCACTCTTGTACTGTTGGTAAAGTCTGAGTTTTCCAAAATTGTGCATAAAGAGGTCTTGCTGCTGTTATCATATATTGTATAATTCTAACAAAAAATTTTTCTATTTGTAAACCCAATATTCCCAACAGAAATAATTCTGGTTTAAACGGAATCTGTATTTGTAGTATACTCTGCATCAACATATGTATTTGGGTCCAACATTTCTTTGCAAACTTACATGTCCACCACATGTGGTAAAACAACCCAAATGGGCTAAGAATTTTGGATATAATATCATGCTGGACCAATGGGAGAATATGTGGACGAAAGGTTTGAAATTTACGCTGAATTATAATTTGAAAGAAAATTTTTATAAGATGATGTATCATTGGTATCTAACTCCGGACAAGTTGTCAAAAATGTATAGTGGTGTAACTAATGTCTGTTGGAAATGTTCACAGGACGAAGGGACCTTTTATCATCTTTGGTGGACTTGTGAGAAGGCTAAAAAGTTCTGGGATCAAATAGATATTATTATTCAGAAGATTCTTAAAGTAAATATACAAAGAAAGCCAGAACTTTTTCTTTTAGGTTTGATGGAAAAGCAATTAGAGAAACAGCATGGAGTTTTGCTACTATATATGATCACGGCTGCAAGATGGTTATATGCACAATGATAGAAAGATCGACAAATACCTACAGTTGAAGATTGGATTGTTAAATTAATGGATTTGGCTCGGATGGCTAAATTAACAGCTTTAATAAGAGAGCATTCTATTTCTACATTTATATCAATTTGGCAACCACTTTTGGAATATTTGCTTGTAATAGAAAAAATGTTATGATAGGTTAATTAATTGTAAGATATTAGATTTGTATATTAACCCTATATCTGTATCGGAAAAAGTCGGAAGTCGCCTTTTCTCTTTCTATTCACATCTTTATAGTTTGTTCTTTTTTCTTTAGTTCTGTTTTCTATCTATTCTATAGTTTTTTCTTTTTTGTATTTTAATTATATCTTGAAAAAAAAGGTTGCCTATTCATGGAATTTGGTTTAACTACATCAAATAACAGCATGAATTTAGACTATAAACACCTCCTCCTCCTCCTCTATGCCAGATAAAGATAGTTTTCCATTGAGCAAACAATGGTCGCATGTCACAAAGGATGCCCCTGCTGGAAATACAGAGAACGTTCTTGATCCCTTCAGGTTTCCCAGCCCCTCCTTCCCTCACCTGCTGATGATGCTCTTCATCTGGCTGTCCTCCTCCTCCTCCTGCTTTTGCAGCTGCTTCTTGCTGTCCAATCGGTACTTCAATAGGCGTTGTTCCCATGCTAGGCGGCGCTGCTCATATTCCTGCAGCCTGCGACTCGATGCCTTCAGGCGATCCTTGAACTTGGCTATCTCTTCCTGATACTGAAGGTGGGAGGAAGGGGGGTCAAAGTGTTAATTATTTATTCATTCATGAGCCAGTTTTCCAGGACTCAAGGGAGCGTGAAAGAGAAATAATACACAGTAATTTCTAGAAACTTGTAATCTTCCATCTCTCCCTAAATAAGAAGCATCAGCAAAAGCAAACAAGCCAGCTGAAGCAAAGTAAGATGAGAGAGACACAATTGAAAGGCCTAAAGAATTTTAAAAAGAATTTCATTTCAGAAACATTAAGCTTTTTGGGTGGTCAGGGGTGCGAGGGAGGAGTGGGCAGGGTGTGTGGGAGTGCGAGGGAGGTCCAGTGAGGGTCGGGGAGGGTATGTGGGGGTGCACGAGGGGCCAGTGCAGTGTGAGCAGAGAGGAGCTGGGGGAGGGTGCACAGGTGGGGGAGACTTACGCCAGTGACTTGCAACCTTCCCTGCTGGCTTCCCCATTGACTTTCTGAGGAAGCAGGCAGGGAAGGTTGCAAATGGTGGTAACATGACCATGGGACACGGCAACCGTCATAAGTGCGAACCAGCTGTCAAGCGCCCGGATCATGTTCACATGACCGTGGGGGTGCTGGGATGGCCGGAACTCCTAGGGCCAGTCGTAACCACCATTTGTTCAGTGCCATAGTCACTTGGAATCGTCACTGACTGAATGTTCAGAGGTTGAGGACTACCTGTACTATCTTAAGAAAAAGGAGCATAGCCCAAAGCCTGGAAAGCCTTGTCAGGGATATCAAAAAATTGTGTCAGCCCAACGTTCAATTTTTTTAGGGTGGCCTCTTAGATGCGATTCAGAGCTCTAGTGCTGTACAAAGATTTTTCTCCTTGGTGGTCTCCAGGAAACCAAGGTAATTGAAGTCCCTTAGGTAGGAAGAGGGCTGATCAGGAACACTCCCAAGTGGAGCATGCCAAATTAATATAATGCCTGAATAGGATTAATAAGTTTATCTGTCTTCTTGTATTATTTGCAAACAAAACTCATATATTTTGTAACATTTTAGTATAAGAGTAATAGATCTGTCAAAATGGTTTCTATCCCATTTGTATTTTTGGAGATGGGAATATTAATAGTGGGCATCATGGATAATATTGTCCTTGGAAGCTGGTTCAGATGTTTGATTGACTTATTGAATTACTTTGAGCCCATTATCTTGTTATATATTTTATGATTTTGAAAGAGTCTGGAAAGTTCTGTTTTAAAAAGTCAGGCTGAGAATTTTTTTTTTGTTGGAGTCAGTAGGGCTCATGTTTAACTCCCTCCTCAGGAATGTTAATTATTGGTGCCTGAAGGTCTAGCTTGACCTGACCAATCAGAATGTTACCTGATGTTTCATTTCCAAATAAGTAACTAGGTGAGCTGAATTGCAAAATTGTTTCAGATTTCTGAATTTGCTAAATCTTGACTGGCATTTGTTAGAGCTTTCCATGTTCCCAACCAATATTTGGAATGGTAAAGGTAAAGTAAAGGTTCCCCCAGCGCATTTGTGCAGTCGTGTCCGACTCTAGGGGCTGGTGCTCATCTCCATTTGTTAGCTAAAGAGCCAGCATTGTCCGAAGACGCTTCCACGGTCATGTGGCTGCATGACACACGCAGAACGCTGTTACCTACCCACCGAAGTGGTACCTATTCATCTACTTGCATTTGCATGCTTTCGAATTGCTAGGTTGGCAAGAGCTGGAGCTAGTGCGGGAGCTCACTCCGCATGCAGGGCTAGGGATTCGAACCTCCGAACATGCGATCTTCCGATCGACAAGCCTGGCGTCTTACCCGCTGAGCCACCACACCCCTCCTCATATTATGGACTTATAATTGTAAATAGTTTTTATATAATAAGACTATTTTTATAAAGTTCTGGTGGTCATACTCCGAACAAAACACTCTGGTATACCAAAAACAGGACTCAGAGCCTTAGTTTCAGAATAAGGAACAGTTAAAGGATAAGGAATGGCAGGGGGTGGCAATAGTGTTGCTAAATCTAGAGTCTACCATGGTAGAGATGGGCGGGGATAAATTCAAATAATAAATAATAAATAAATACAAACATTGCTCCTTACCTGTGCCTCAATTATTTTCTGCTTAGCATCAATGGTTGCTTGCATTTCTGCATGGTCTTTCTTTAATTCTTCTTCCACAGCCATTAACCTAGAAGAAAGGCAAGAATTTGGAGAGTAATCTGTGTGGCATCTGGAGGATCATCAAAAGAAAACAAGACACGCATCAGCTTAGAAAGGATGCTAAAGATGAAAGGATTGCCGCCTGCTGTTTTGTTCCTTAAGCAAGCATTTCAGTGAATAAGCTCCATGTTGTCTGAGTGGGTGCTACAAGGGAACTGGGATGCCCACACCAGCCCAGATGTTATCTGGATGCATTGGAGTTTCAACTTCCAGAATTCCCAGCTTGTAGGTCTAAAACCATGTGGCCTAAATTCCATTGCAATGAAACTGAATATACACTATACAGTACTTGAACTCAGGTTGCCTATTCATGGAATTTGGTCTAACTACATCAAATAACAGCATGAATTTAGACTATAAACACCTCCTCCTCCTCCTCTATGCCAGATAAAGATAGTTTTCCATTGAGCAAACAATGGTCGCATGTCACAAAGGATGCCCCTGCTGGAAATACAGAGAACGTTCTTTTTTTTTTTTATTAAATTTTATTAAGTTTTACAATACATAATAAAAGTTAAAGTAGAAAAAAGAAATAGAAACAGAAATACAAAATAAGAAAAAGATAAAGAAAAAGTGAAGTCAAGAAATAATAAGCAAAGAAAATATAGAAAATAGATGTCCTCCAATCTATCTTTGAACTTAAAGTACAACAATTGATTTTAAATGTTAGTCCTTCATACAGTATACAGGAACTTTTCTTTGTCATATGCCTTTTGATTTCTTTAATCCAATCTTCTAACCTTCATCTTACTGTCTCCCAATAATCCATCTTTGGCTTCCACTCCTTGAAGTAGTAGTTAAATGTTGAATGTTCATTACTACATATTTATATCTTCAATAAAGACCAATTAGTATAACAAATAAAAGCCTTATTTACTTCTAATAAACTACAATATATTCTATTCATATTATGACTCATAACCTAACATGTTATGTAACTTAATACATAATTTAGCAATTCTTATAGTGTTCATACATATATATTTCTATAATTTAATTCTAATATATATATATATCTCCATAAAAAAGGAATTCTTGAATCTCAATTATCCATCTGTAATTTCCATTCCTTGTAGTAGTGTCCATTTAAACTAAGTGCATAATCTATCATATCACTTAACCTAATAGCTAATATATCAATTCTTATAATATTCATACAATACATATTGATATATATCTTCCTGTAGTAACCATCATTCTAATTCCATCATATCATTATCTTCTCATAAATATATCTCTAAGGAAAACAATATTCTATAATATCAACTTGTGTTTGTATTTAGCATCTTACATTTAGAATATCACTTTTTATATATCCATACAATTTCTCATAACAATTTAAGTCCATATTTTCATTAGCCTTTATATCCATACAGTTTCTCATATCTTCTGTTTAGGTTATGCCAAAATCACAATACACTGTGGCAAATTCGCAATATACAGCCTGCTCTTTTCTATATCTCATATAGAATATCAGAGCAACCTTCTCTCCCTTTCCACATATTTCACAACATCCATCCAACTGTGCACCCATATTTTCACTCTGTCTCCACTGCCACAACATATCTATACCAAGATTGTAGTGTAAAGCCTTCAGAATGTTCTTCTGAACTAATATACTCAAAATTTCCTCCTTCTGTTTCTCCTCCACTTGAAAAACATTTTTCCTTTCTGTCTCCGTTTCTGTTCTCTGTTCTTTCTCTCTGTTTTGCAGAGTTACGAACAGTAATTCCAACGACCTTTGAATATTTAAAAGAGCCTCAGTAATCTCTCTTCTGAACTCCTGAGGTACAAATTGGAAAGCCATGTTTCCTGTGTCCTTCAAATTAAAACAACAACCCTTCTAGTCAAAACAATAGTCATGTAATCTGTCCATGGAATACTACCAGCAGAATCTATTAAGCAGAACGTCGTTGTTGTTCTTTTTTTAAAGTCAAAAGAAAAAAGAAAGTTCCAATAATCCAAAATACAGGAGAGAATAATATTTTAAACAGTTTATAGAAGGAGAAATAAAAAATATATTCCAAATGAAACAAAATCCAACCAGGGAGGATGTAGAAAAAGAAGACAAGGAAAAAAACACGTTACCCTGTGTTTTTATTCTTCAAACTGCAAGCTTTCGTTCTTCAAACTGCAAGCTGCTTAATCCAAACAAAGAGTTTCTCAAAAAATGAATAGTCATTTAGTTTATCAAACGAAGAATTACAAACAGAGTCTCTTAAATCCCTCTAATACAAAAGAGAAGTAAAAAAAAATGCAGACGTTTCATTATGTTGCAAATATAGAGTCCATCAAACTTCCACCAGAATCAGTTATAGCAAAGAAAGCACAAAGTTAGCCAACATTTTCAACAAAGTCCAAAAGATAGATCTTAGATTTCAAAAATATTCTAATCTAAAAAAAACATTCCTAAAGTGATCTAAAAGCGGCTGGACGCTCTTGTGTCTCTTCAAAGAGACTTGTTTCCCCTGCGAGAGCCTGATATATCTCGGCCATTGCCTTGCACTTACCCTGTTCTTTCCGCGGTGGAAAACTACAGAAAAAACAAGGGTAGGCAATCCCAATGGCCCCACGAGTAATCTTCTGGTCTCCCCCTCTCCAGGGGAAAAATCTTCAGTGGTCCACAACTTCTGCAATCCACTGCAAGCAAGGGAAATTCAGTCAGTTCTCAGCTTCTCTGAGAAACCTGACTGGTCGAGCTGGCAGCCAAGCCTGGAGTCATACAGAGAACGTTCTTGATCCCTTCAGGTTTTCCAGCCCCTCCCTCCCTCACCTGCTGATGATGCTCTTCATCTGGCTGTCCTCCTCCTCCTCCTGCTTTTGCAGCTGCTTCTTGCTGTCCAATCGGTACTTCAATAGGCGTTGCTCCCATGCTAGGCGGCGCTGCTCATATTCCTGCAGCCCGCGACTCGATGCCTTCAGGCGATCCTTGAACTTGGCTATCTCTTCCTGATACTGAAGGTGGGAGGAAGGGGGGTCAAAGTGTTAATTATTCATTCATTCATGAGCCAGTTTTCCAGGGCTCAAGGGAGCGTGAAAGAGAAATAATACACAGTAATTTCTAGAAACTTGTAATCTTCCATCTCTCCCTAAATAAGAAGCATCAGCAAAAGCAAACAAGCCAGCTGAAGCAAAGTAAGATGAGAGAGACACAATTGAAAGGCCTAAAGAATTTTAAAAAGAATTTCATTTCAGAAACATTAAGCTTTTGCTTACTTTATATGGAACAGGTATTTGAAGCAGGTCCTACGTTGACATGGGGGACTCAGGTTGTGAAGGACTTTATTAGTATGCGAAAACACTGAACCTGCAAACATACTGGGAATCGTGACCAGCACGAAGAAAATCAGCTGGATGTGTTTGCACAGCCTTGCTCATTTTCACTAGGTTATGCAGCACCTTCCCTTCGCTGGAGCTCCTGAGTTGCCTTCCAAGGGCATTAGAGCAGGAAATCTTGAAGGGAGTGGCAGCATAGACGATCTTTCTAGCACCCCCTGCGTCCGAGAAGGGGTCCAGCCGGAAAAGCAAGAGAAGCTGCCACAAAGAAGTCTTGGCTGCTGTTGCAAGGGCTTGGGTGAAAAACAACTCTCTGACTACAAACATTTTTAAAAGGAAACTGAGCCCCAAAGAACAGGAAAATCAGCTCAATCTACAATATGAAGGGAGCCATCTTAAGCATTCCTGATTTATCTGGACACAACTTCTACCTGGCATGGCCCTCAATTACCTGACCGTATTGTATATGGTCTTAAACAATGGACGGTATGAACAAGTGGAGGAAGATGCAGAGCAAAATCAGGATGAAGCCAATCATACAGAAAAGGTAACAATTCTGTGTGTTCTAGGTTCTAGCCACATCAATAAGAAGTCACTGGAAGAGATAGGTTTTAGAGTATCTGAACACCAAAAGATGGGAAGTAGTGTAAATACGATTTCCACATCTGGTCATACTTAGGATGCCCATGAGTACTCAAAGAAATAAGGAATGAATGAATGAATGTTTGTTTATTTGGTCAATGACCAGCAACTTAAAATTAATAAAAATAACAATTAAAATCACACTAATCAATTAAATACAATTTATACATAGGTAACTATGGAATAAAACTATAAATTTAGACAATTATAATATAATCTATAAAACCCTATTACAATAAAACCCTATTACAATAATGACATGTTTATTTATCTAGACCAGAGCTTTCCAAACTGTGTGTCGCGACACAAAAGTGGTGTGTCGCCACACCACCCGGAAGTGGCGGCGCGCGCGTGCACGGCCGCCGCACCCCCCCGCGCGCCGCCGCACCCCCCCGCACGCCCCTCCCGCGCCGCCGCCGTGCGCGCGCGCCGCCGCACGCCCCCCCGCGCCGCCGCCGGGTGTGTCGCCAGCGGCGGCACTTTGGAAAGCCCTGATCTAGACATTAATAGATCTATAATTTTAATACTATGTTATAAAATATATATATTAAAATTTATTAAAAATGGCTAAGGAAAGTATTAATAAAAATAGAAAAATATACATAATTCCCTAATTCTTTAACCGGCTTAAATAAGGAATTGTAGCTTCTCTGCAGCTGCAAAGTTGCTTTAAGTCTGACAGTGATAGTCAAGCCATCTTCGGCTGATGAAGTAAGTCTCTCTGTGATTGAGACTACACAGTATAGAGGAAGCAAGGAAAGCTAGTTATATTTGGATGAAAAGGTATGTAGCAGAACCCAACTCCTAGGCAGCATCCCCACTGGTAGTATGCTATTATTTGGGACCCTACATACAAAGTAGGTGAGTACAACTAGCGACTGTGTTCTTATCTCCTGCAGAAAAAACAGAAAATATGCAATATCAGCTTCCTTGCTATTCAGGAAAGAGAACAGCTGATGTAGTCTATATGGATGGCTTAGAAAGGCCATTTTTTTATCCTGGAACTATTCCAAGAAGGATGAAATTACCGGGGGAACCATTTGCTATGCTTCTGCTAATTTGGCCATTTCCATTCATTGTAGAAACAATATCGGGGTTTAGACACTCTGGTGCTGTCTACATATTTTGGACTAGAGCTCTCATGAATACCTTGCCATATTCCATGCATGGAGAAAAACATATTAATCAATAAATTTTGCAGATGTCCTGCTTTTCTGCCTTTGAAACATCAAAAATATTCAGACATAGCTATAGTCATTTTGAAGGGTACCCTATTTTGCCCCAGAGAACCACAGAATTGATTTGGGATTCACCAAATCTGAAGCGCCCTTCTTCGTTTCCCTAGATGACTTTCAAAAACAAATTCTGAGAAAGTTTTCAGTAGAGCTCAGTCTGCACTGGGGAAAGAATACTGTGACCCGTGTCCATTGGCTATTGTCTATTTATCATCCTCATGCTTAATTTACACTTCAATCCCTAGGGCAGTTTTGCACATGTATTATCATTATTTATTATCATTATCATTATTTATTATTATTATTATTATTATTATTATTATTATTATTATTTGGGAGTTAGAAATATGAACATATGCAGTAAAGATACTGAACACATGCTGCTTTTACACACTTTGACAAAAGGACTGTGAAGGTGACAGTGAACTGTGACCACAGTACTTGTGTTACTCGTGTATTACTCATGAATAGACATTTTGATGTGAGACAATTGTTCTTTAAAAATGAGAGATGTTTTAACCACATCTTTCAAAGTGAAAAATATAAGCAAAGATGATTGGAAAGGAACCAAGGACAATGTTTAAGCTAGATGGAAAGTCATGCATTCATGTATCCACCTACAGAAATATATTGCTTCCATTTCTCTAATTCACTCCATCAACTCAGATAGGCATTATGCAGGCATCATGTACTTCTAAGCTTGTACCTGGAATCTTAGATTTCTTTAACAAACAGACAATTCTAGCCTCCACACAGTTTTATATAATTTCTCAGTGGCAGTAAACCAGCATAGTAAACAAACCAACAAACAAATAAATAAATAAATAAAATAGTAACTTATGGAATACTGTACCTACCAAAGGCAAGAATAGAAAAAGAAGGAGTCCTCTTTAAAATGTCATTCTCTCCAACAAAAAATTAAGGACTACTATGTGCTTACTGCTGCTATGAAGGAACATGTGTGTATTGTTAGAGATTCGAATAGTGGTTGATTTTCCTGTATTCAAACGGGAGAATGACAGCCTTTTTGTCTTATGCATTGGTACATAATTTGTAATTTAAAAATATGTGCCAGTATTCATGGAAACATCCCTTATGCTTGCAAAGCACCAAAGAGCATCAGTTTTTGCAAGAATGGGATGAACAACAAATGGGTTCAACCCACGGGAGTCGGGGGAGGAAAAATTGGCACTCTCAGCAGCCTGAGGCTTTGATGGAGAGAACTGAAGCCATTAGTGGCCTGCTAGAACCACTGAATGGAGCAGAGCTTAACACAGTGTAAGCACATGCACAGAAAAAGAATATTATCTAAAATGGCATTAATGAGCACATTAGAGAAACATAGGTTATTGATGTCGATGAAGGTTCTCAGTCATCCAGGTGGAATTGTCTGTAGCTTGAATCATGTCAACTGGATTTCTGTTTTCTCAGTGGAAACGTTTCACTCCTTATCCAAGAAGCTTCTTCAGTCTGGGCAAAGTTTGTAAGGGAATCCTTAAATATGTTTCTAGGGTGGCTGTGTGACCTTGCACCTGGGGCTAGGTCATGGTTATTTGAGATGTTTATTTCTAAGTCCCTTTATCATCCAAAGGAGGATCGTTAAGATTACCTTGCTGTTGTTGAGATTGCGAAATGGTCTTAATCTTCCTAGGCACAGAAGACAAAGCAGGAAGGAAAATAGGGGAAAGATTGTGCCTGAGGCCCCCACCTCTATTCAAAGAAGGATTTTCCAAGTTGGCATAAATGGATTCCTTGACCCCTCTTTCAAACCACTTATCTTCCCTGTCTAAAATGTGAACATTAATGTCCTCAAATGAGTGTCCTTTTTCCTTTAGATGAAGGTAAACTGCTGACTCTGGTCCTGCTGTATCACACAGCCACCCTAGAAACATATTCAAGGATTCCCTTACAAACTTTGCCCAGACTGAAGAAGCTTCTTGGATAAGGAGCGAAACGTTTCCACTGAGAAAATAGAAATCCAGTTGACATGATTCAAGCTACAGATAGGTTATTGATCTTACACACTTAGCCCACCCAAGCATAAAGAATCACACGCTTAGACAAAGTAGGTTTAAAAGTAAGTAAAAGAGTCTTTCTGATTTATTTGGTCCAGTTACATTTTTGTTCAGGAAAGATGACTTCTTGTTCTTCTTTTGTCCCTAAACTTAATTTACCCTCACCCCTCATAGCTGATGAAGGCTGTGTGGAGAAAGGGGGAAAAATCCTTCCTTAGGCCCATGCATGTGGCCAAATGGAGGGAGAGCAGCTTGCATGCTGCTTCTCTGTTGGTGGAACAAGGAAGAAAGAGGAAGTGGGAGGGACAACAAAACAGCTTCCCCCAGAAGCACATAGAGAATTTGCATCCTAGAGTGAACTCATCCACATGCTAATGAGGCATGCTGATTTGCTGGGACCTCCAACAAGAACAATTACACTGACTCGAGGCACAGGGGCAGCATCAAGGGATGCCAGAGGATCTCATAACATCACAAACACCACCACAGCTGTTAGAAGCAAGACCACAAGCTTTGTTTTCAATAAGGGAAGAGAAGGAAACTCATCAATTGAGATGAGCAGTCAGGTTGCAAAAGGAGATCTCTGGATTTACATGGTGGCCCCACAAAGGCATCAATCACAGCAAGAAGCTATTCTTCATCTTCCCACCCGGCATCAAGAACTCAGCTGCACAAGTCTCTACTTTCTTCAAGTAAGTGCTTGTTTATTTGCCAGCATTTCCAGGAATATACCCCGAAGGACACAATTGTTCCTCGCTGGAGGGTAAACATATGAAAATGTCTTTTTAACCAACATTGACGGCACGAGTATACAGGCACGCAGACATCTATGTACAAGCACACATGCCCCATTACAGCTGTTTCTAACAGATTTATGGATTAGAAGAGGAGTGCCTGAATTTTCTTAGTATGTTATGCAAAATTCACCAGCGCTGGTTTTCTTGGCCAGTTTCTTGGCCAAAATAGCCTATGGTATACAACGACTTACCAATAGCTAGCTATGCAATCCCTTTCAGTCAGGATTCAGGCCTGGGTAAGGGACAGAAATAGCACTGGTTGCACATTTAGATGATCTCTGGCGGGAGCGGGATGGGGGTTGTGCAACAATGTTTGCGGTGCTTGACCTCTCAGCAGCGTTCGATGCCATCAACCATGGTTTCCTTCTGGGCTGGTTCTGAGGATTGGGGGTGGGTGGCACTGTGTTGTACTGGTTTGTCTCCTTTCTCTGGGGTCCATACCAGCTGGTGGCAACTGAGGGTAGAGAACCTGCCCTCAGCTCCTACTATGTGGGGTGCTGCAGGATTTGGTGCTGTCTCCTCTCCTATTCAACTTCTACATGAAGACTCTGGGTGAGCTCATTCACCGCCATGGGGTGAGGTGTCATCAGTACACTGATGATACCCAATGACACATCTCTTCCCCTGGTGAATTAAGTGATGCTCCAGTGCCTGGGAGGGGCATGGTGTCTCAGTGGGTAAGACACCAGGCTTCTTGATCGGAAGATCGCAAGTTCAGAGGTTTGAATCCCTAGCCCCACGTGACGGAGTGAGCTCCTGCACTCGCCCCAGCTCTTGCCAACCTAGCAATTTGAAAGCATGCAAATGCAAGTAGATTAATAGGTACCACTTTGGTGGGGAGGTAACAGCATTCCGTGCACATCATGCCAGCCACATGACCGCGGAAGCATCTTCGGACAACGCTGGCTCTTCGGCAAACAAACCGAGATGAGCACCGGCCCCTAGAGTCGGACATGACTGCACAAATGTGTGGGGGGAACTTTTACCTTTAACTTTACCAGTGCCTGGAGGCTGTAGGGATCTGGATGAGGAACAACAGGCTTCAACCGAAGCCTGGCAAAACTGAGTGGCTCTGGGTTTTGGGGCCTTCCGTTTCTGGGACTATGCCATCTTTGTTTCTGGATGGGGTTGCACTGCCCCAAACAGACCCGGTGTACAACTTCTTCTAGATCAGAGCTTTCCAAACTGTGTGTCGGGACACGTTAGTGTGTCGGCTGCAGTGTCTGGGTGTGTCGCGGCAGCTGCTGCTGCCTCTGAGCCCCGCCAGGATTCCGCGCAGGTCCTAGTGCCTGCCTTGTGCCCTGCTGTAAAAGTGTGTCACGAAATGATGCCCTGCTGTAGGAGTGTGTCACAAAATGATGCATGTCTAAAAAGTGTGTCACCAACATGAAAAGTTTGGAAAGCTCTGTTCTAGATTCACAAATCCTGCTCAAAGAGCAGGTGGCAGTCATGGCTAGGAGAGCCTTCACACAGCTTTCTGTTGTGTGCCAGTTGCGCCTGTTCCTAGATTGGGAGGCTTTGCTCACAGTCACTCATGCCCTGGTCACCTCCCAGATGGACTACCGTAATGCGCTCTACATGGGACTGCCCTTGAAGAGTATCCGGAAGCTTCAGCCAGTGCAGAATGCAACAGCACAGGTAGTTATGTGTGTCCCTAGAACAGTACATGTTACAGCTGTGCTCCACGAGCTGCATTGTTGCCAGTTTGCTTCCTGGTCCAATTCAAGGTGCTGTTTTTGTCCTCTAAAGCCCTTCATGGCATGGGGCTGGGTTATCTGAGGGACCGCCTCTTCCCAATTACATTTGCCCATCCTATCAGATCTGACAGAAGAGGCATGTTGCAGGTCCTGTCTGCTAAATAGCTACATCCGGTGGGTCTCTGGAGACGGGCCTTTTCTGCCGTGGCGCCTGCCTTATGGAACATCATCCGTCCTGTCCCCCGCAGGTCAGGCTGACTCTATCCCTGTTAAGTTTTCACAAGTCCCTCAAGACTTAGTTATGTCATCAGGCTTGGGGGCCCCAAGGGAACGGTGAGTTGTTGAAATGTCTCCACTGTTATTGATATCTGTCGCTCTCTCCTTGCTTTTTTAAAAATGGTACTATATATATATTTTACTTGTTGTTTTTTACATTGCTCTTTAATTTTTTTTTATTGTGTGCCACCCAGTGTCACATTTTGTGAGATGGGCAGCTATATAAACATGCTGGCTGGCTGGCTGGCTGGCTGGCTGGCTGGCTGGCTGGCTGGCTGGCTGGCTGAATGAATGATACAAACCAACAGTATTTTCCATTCATTCAAAATTATTTTTCTTAGCATTAGAAGTGCCTGCCTAGAAAGGCTGAGAGGATCAAAGGAAACCACTATGTTTAATTGTTAAAATGACTATTTGATCATTCAAAGTACATTATATATGTCATAATAAGTAATTAGGTGGGAAACTAGTAAATAGGTGATAGATATCATTTCCTCCTTTACCTATTTCTGAAGAATGTCTTTATCATACCCCCCTCCCAAATTCTCTATTCATGTATGCTGTATTTTCCATTTGGTAAAGTTATTTTTTTCTCTCATATATATACATACACATGCATACACACAAGTGTAAATAAAACAGGCACACAGTTTAGTCACCAAATATAATATCCCTTCAATCTTCTTTGTAAACATGCCAAATGTCAAGCCCAAGAATGAGATAGTGTGATTATTTTGCTCGTTGCTGGAGACACAATTCTATTCACGTGCCTCAGAACAGCTGTTGCCCAAGGAACAGAGAGCGTAGAGGCTGAGGAGGGAGACCAAACTACGAGTGGCCTTCGTTACTCTCTGGGGCACCATTCCAACTATAGTACTGCAAATACCAAGGCTGTGAGAAATGTACTTTACGCATCTGTGAAAGGATGCCTGCCATTTCATGCAAGGAATAAAGTACAGAAATGAGAAAGACTTTACTGTGGGTAGCAAAACCATGAAGGGAGGGAGGGAGGGAGGGAGGAAGGAAGGAAGGAAGATATTCTGGAGGTGACAGACTCAACCATGGGGGAGCTGGGGATGGTGACGGCCGACAGGAAGCTCTGGCGTGGGCTGGTCCATGAAGTCACGAAGTGTCGGAAGCGACTGAACGAATAAACAACATACCACAAAAATACTGCAGATCACATGTCTCACAAAATATATATCCTAAAAAAGAAAATGTAGTCTCCTATTTAGAGAGCTTAAAAAAGCAGATGATCCTACCTGTTGCGTTTGCTGCCGCTGAACAGCTCGCACTTTGGGAACTGGGCTTTCTCGGGAGGAGGAAGACTGCTGCTGGGACTGATTCCCTTCCTGAAGAGGTTCCCTTGCCATCGTGGCAGATGCTACAGACATGCTGCCTGTACTTCGAGGAGAAGCACTGTGGGGAAGTGAGTGGGGTGCTCTGACCATTGCACTGGGCCCTGCTTGGTCCATTTGTTGGCTAGATAAATAAGCTTCATTTTCTGGAGGGGCAGACTTCAACTTGAGTTCACTGAAAGACAATCAAAACAATTATGAACTTAAATTTGTATCTGTTTATTTGCATGTACACATGCCTATTTCTGCTTAAGCAATTTCTCAGGCATGGTTCCATATTAACCTCCATGTTATGCGTTATCCAAGTGGAATAGCCTAGGTGTGCAGTGGTGTCATTTCTGAATAGGAATGGAACCAAGAGTCATTTTGACTCCCATTCAGAAGCAACGATTGTTCAAAAAGATGAGTTGCTGACTGCTTGGTTCTGAAAAGGAGCATTTGGCTCCACCCTGGTAGAGATCCTAACTAACTCAAACGCAATGCCTAACCTATAATTTCATTTTAGCATTCTAATCTTAATACTTTTAGCCTGCATCAGTCTATTCACAAGGCTCCCTATTGTTGCAGGTGAATCATAGAAACTATACACTTTACTGTTTTATTTTTGTTGTGTATTTCCATTAATGGCTCCACCCATAAGCATAAGTAAAAAGGCCATAATGGGGAGAAATTACTCCTTTCAGATGTCTATCCTTTTGTATGGACAAAAAGCACATAAAAGATAAAACCTCAATCATTCCAAAGAAGTTCTGTCTGCCCAGCATGCCTGTATTAATCATTTGTGACGTAAAAGGTAAGATAAAAACCAGCTTTGGCACAGCTTGCCCCCTTGTTGGTGAACAGGGAGTCCTTATTTGTCATAGCAATAGATATTTAAAACTTGCATTAAAAAAAATCTTGGGAAAATGAGGCAGCGTCCTTTCAATCTTTGCTGTGAAATGAGAACTCCTACACAGTAAACCGCACAGTGTGATGTCTGATCCATGATTCACAAAGCCTCCTCGTTAAAGGGAAAGATATGATTAGCCTACTTTTGTTGTTAAGGATCACTGTGATGAAGTAGCAAGAATATTCTTATCCATTATACCATGTTAAATACTGTTAATACAAGAAAATAAATTCTTGACTTATCAGCAGGGTGCCATGTTTGCATACAAGTTATCTATTCTTAATACTCCTCTTATCACACTGTGAGTACAATATCTGATTAACCATAATAATAATGTGACCAAAGCTTATTGGCAGTTTGCAGGAACTCATAAATTGTGGCAGTAGAATTTTGGATTGTACCTCCTCAGACTGTAAGTCCCAGGTATCATATTTTTGAATGTTATTCCACTTCACACATGAACACACACATACAGTTTCTGAGTTTATAGGAGAGGCTGAGGTTCACATCGAAAGAATACATGATTGCACATAGAAGAGCTCATCTTATTATCGCCAATTAAAAAGATCTCAAGTAGCAAACCTGGATAAAGCTTGTGACCTGGAGAAGCTCACGTACAGTTGAAAATACTGGGCTGGATAAACCAATTATCCAGTTAGGAGGATAAAGCACTATCATAACTAAACTATTGTTTTAAGCGAAGCGTGGCTCCTGTAATAGAGGTATTTGCTCTAATTACTCTGAATTTTAGTTCTTCCTTTTCCTATCCAGCTGAACAAGATATGCATCTCTCTTTCTTCCACATCCTTTCAGCAATAGCCAAACAGTGCATACCTATCAGCAGGGTCTTCAAATATTTTTTGCAGCCCAGAAGAGAGACTGACATTGGGGCTTGAATTATGATCTGCCAAACGTCTCAACTGTTGCTGGATTGGCATAGGGTTTGTTGTAGCCTTCGTGATGTCAGTGAGGATGCATGGCAAAGGTCCCAATTTTTCTACCGTTGCCTGTAGGAAGGAATTTTCACCCTGATTCGACAATAAGCACCGTGGCATCCATCATTTCAGTTTTTTTAAAATTAAACAATGATGAATGTGGATGCAGGAGCAGAGATTGTAAAGAAAGAAGATGGGTGTTTACATGTGGGTGTGAAAAAACACAATGCATTGTTATGGAGTAGCAGGACCACGGTGACCAGATGGATGGAGGAGACGAAAGAGGGTACAGCAGACATTGAGGAAAGAAAAGGAAATGGAAATTAAAAACTGATCCTCCAAAATAAAATGATAACGCTCATAAAACTAATGCAAATCTATCCTGCAAAGCGGGTAGTGGGTGTTGGAGATCCTGCAAATCAGCATGCCTCATTAGCATGTGGATGAGTTCGCTCTAGGATGCAGATTCTCTATATGCCTATGGGGGAAGCTGTTTGTTGTGCCCCTCTCACTTCCTCCTTCTTCTTCACTCTCTTTCTCCTTCTAAGATCGGGAGAAGCATGTACTTGCCTTTCTCCATCTTGGGCCTAGCCATGATGTAACTAGATCAAATAAATCATTAAGACTCTTTTACTTACTTTTGAACCTACTATGTCTAAGCGTGTGATTCTTTATGCTTGGGTGGGCTAAGTGTGTAAGATCAATAATCTATGTTTCTCTAATGTGCTCATTAATGCCATTTTAGATAATATTCTTTTTCTGTGCACGTGCTTACACTGCGTTAAGCTCTGCTCCATTCAGTGGTTCTAGCAGGCCACTAATGGCTTCAGTTCTCTCCATCAAAGCCTCAGGCTGCTGAGAGTGCCAATTTTTCCTCCCCCGACTCCCGTGGGTTGAACCCATTTGTTGTTCATCCCATTCTTGCAAAAACTGATGCTCTTTGGTGCTTTGCAAGTATAAGGGATGTTTCCATGAATACTGGCACATATTTTTAAATTACAAATTATGTACCAACGCATAAGACAAAAAGTCTGTCATCATTCTCCCATTTGAATACAGGAAAATCAACCATTATTCAAATCTCTAACAATACACATGTGTTCCTTCAGAGCAGCAGTAAGAACATAGTAGTCCTTAAGTTTATGTTGGAGAAAATGAAAACCAAACCCAAAGGGTTCAAATCCCTAGTCCCGCATGATGGAGTGAGCTCCTGCACTAGCCCCAGCTCTTGCCAACCTAGCAATTCGAAAGCATGCAAATGCAAGTAGATGAATAGGTACCACTTCGGTGGGAAGGTAACAGTGTTCCATGCACGTCATGCCAGCCACATGACCGTGGAAGCGTCTTCGGACAATGCTGGCTCTTTAGCTAACAAATGGAGATGAGCACCAGCCCCTAGAGTCGGACACGACTGCACAAATGCGCTGGGGGAACCTTTACTTTACCTTTACCATTCTAAATATTGGTTGGGAACATGGAAAGCTCTAACAAATGCCAGTCAAGATTTAGCAAATTCAGAAATCTGAAACAATTTTGCATGTTAGTATTTTGTACTCTGGATTATTGGTTAATGTTTCAATGTTTCCTACCTGTTTCACAAAATCCAAAATCCTACTAGTAATTTCCAAAGGCTTTTTATACACTACAAATGAAAATGTTACATTTGTAGAATTGTACAATTTCTCTTCCTTCCCCTCCCTATCCAGTAGATTCCTTTAAAAATAAGGCAAAGGCTGCTCTGGAAATGAAAAATTTATGTGATTAACTCATATTATCCATCTTATTTGTATCAGTCTTGTTTGTTTCTCCAAGGGGCTTAGAGCAACACACATATTTTTGTGTATTTCATGTTCACAACAATCCCAAAAGGCAGGGTTGGCTGAAAGATATTTTATTATTTTTAATAATTTTTGAGATCAGAGTTATAGAAATAATGAGAGATCAATAAACTGAACATTTGCAGTAGAAAAAATGCTGCTTTTATTTTAAAACAAAGAAACAGAAACTTACAGTTAACCCATTACTTTTTCTTCGCCAAGAAAAGCACATGGTTATTTACATATCAATACTACATAGCTGCAGTTGCTGAACACAAAAGGAAAGATTTACAATATAAAGCTTTTACAATAAGAACTTGGCATTACCTGAGTGGACAACGTTTAACATGTGACCACCCTGACTCAGCTCACCTAGTTACTTATTTGGAAATGAAACATCAGGTAACATTCTGATTGGTCAGGTCAAGCTAGACCTTCAGGCACCAATAATTAACATTCCTGAGGAGGGAGTTAAACATGAGCCCTACTGACTCCAACAAAAAAAAAATTCTCAGCCTGACTTTTTAAAACAGAACTTTCCAGACTCTTTCAAAATCATAAAATATATAACAAGATAATGGGCTCAAAGTAATTCAATAAGTCAATCAAACATCTGAACCAGCTTCCAAGGACAATATTATCCATGATGCCCACTATTAATATTCCCATCTCCAAAAATACAAATGGGATAGAAACCATTTTGACAGATCTATTACTCTTATAATAAAATGTTACAAAATATATGAGTTTTGTTTGCAAATAATACAAGAAGACAGATAAACTTATTAATCCTATTCAGGCATTATATTAATTTGGCATGCTCCACTTGGGAGTGTTCCTGATCAGCCCTCTTCCTACCTAAGGGACTTCAATTACCTTGGTTTCCTGGAGACCACCAAGGAGAAAAATCTTTGTACAGCACTAGAGCTCTGAATCGCATCTAAGAGGCCACCCTAAAAAAATTGAACGTTGGGCTGACACAATTTTTTGAGATCCCTGACAAGGCTTTCCAGGCTTTGGGCTATGCTCCTTTTTCTTAAGATAGTACAGGTAGTCCTCAACCTCTGAACATTCAGTCAGTGACCATTCCAAGTGACTATGGCACTGAACAAATGGTGGTTACGACTGGCCCTAGGAGTTCCGGCCATCCCAGCACCCCCACGGTCATGTGAACATGATCCGGGCGCTTGACAGCTGGTTCGCACTTATGACGGTTGCCGTGTCCCATGGTCATGTTACCACCATTTGCAACCTTCCCTGCCTGCTTCCTCAGAAAGTCAATGGGGAAGCCAGCAGGGAAGGTTGCAAGTCACTGGCGTAAGTCTCCCCCACCTGTGCACCCTCCCCCAGCTCCTCTCTGCTCACACTGCACTGGCCCCTCGTGCACCCCCACGTACCCTCCCCGACCATCACTGGACCTCCCTCGGACTCCCACACACCCTGCCCACTCCTCCCTCGCACCCCTGCCCACCCTACCCAACCCTCGCTGCGCCTCCCTCGCACCCCTACACGAATAATTAAGGATTAAGAAGCAACCTTGGCAAGGCATTCCCTTCTGGTGCCTCGCCATCAGTCCATATGCATTATAAATACACAGAGACAGAGACACACAGAGAAAGAGATCTATATGCATCTACATTTCACACAATCTGTAGAGAGGTATTTCCCCAAGGTACACATAATGTTGATAAATGTCCATTAATAGTATTCTAAAGGGGCACCATTTTGCAGGTTCCTACCACACAGTTTTTGAGCAGTTGGAAATTTCAAGTGAATATATAAGTTTCAGTAAGATCTTGAAGATGGGGCTCACTCCAGGTCCTGAACACTTAAGATTGTTACTATCATGGATTATGGGTGGTAGATCACCTCCACTGCTCTCCTCCCTTTTCTGGACTACTGTATCCCCTGAGCTCAGAATGGCCTCATCTTGCTATGTTATCAGAAGCCCATGAAGACCTGGCACTTTGAGGAATGATTTCAGTCTGTCCCCAGTGAACAAAGCTTGTATGTTCTATGGCAGAGCTTTCCAAACTGTGTGTCGGGACACGTTTGTGTGTCGGCTGCAGTGTCTGGGTGTGTCGCGGCTGCTGCTGCCTCCGAGCCCTGCCAGGATTCCGTGCAGGTCCTAGTGCCTGCCTTGTGCCTTGCTGCCTCCAAATCTGCTGTGATTCTGTGCAGGTCCTAGTGCCTGCCTTGTGCCCTGCTGTAAGAGTGTGTTGCGAAATGATGCCCTGCTGTAAGAGTGTGTCGCGAAATGATGCATGTCTAAAAAGTGTGTCACCAACATGAAATGTTTGGAAAGCTCTGTTCTATGGTGCTGACTATAATCGTGTCTTACTTTGTTATTTACTACCGTATTTTTCTTTTTAAATATTTTTACTATATCTGAAATTATAAGCTGTTCAGAATAATTTTTGACTGAGGCTTCAATAATTAGACCCCCCCCCTCAAAACAGTCACAGTCTTTAAGAATTCTAGTTTATACTAGGAGAGAAACTAGGGAAAGTCACATACACAAACTCATATGTTTTATACTTTCTGTTGGAGTAAGCAACATTATGCAAAGCACAAAAAAAGAATGAGAAATACTCTGACTTTGTGTCAGAGAAATTAACACAAGATAAGAAAAATAACTGAAAATCTTATAGTAGCTACTGACCAGTAGGAGGCACTACATGACTGGTTTTGCTCTTATTGGGACTCTTTGGGCATAGGTATCCTCCATACTAGTAGGTATCTAAAGCTATATAAATCCCCCCACCCCACACCTTAAGAAGACATGATCTTGAGGTCTCTAGCATGAGTCCCAGACCAATAAAAATAATAAAACTCTCTAGTATGAGAAAATATAGGAAAAAAAGGAAGGCATATCTGCTAAATCTAGTTTACACCAGAAGCTGGTGTACTTTAGGTTTTTTTTTTTTACCATTGCTAGATAAAAGCTTCATGCTTCAGAAATCTCTCCCTCAATCCCAAAGGTGAATGGAGTTCTGTGGCCAATGTGTACCGATTTTATAATTTCTTATCATTCCATTTCCTTTCCACAAAAACTTGAGATGGCTCTATGCCTTGAATACACAGCCTGAAAAATGATGGCTGAAACCAGCGTTTCTTGCTTCAGCGGGTGGTGGTACTAAACTGACCTTGCCTGGTTCAGAAGGGGGTCCAACTGGTTAAGCCATGAGCAGTTATGACTGCAAAGAGAGCTGGTGTGGGCATTTGCATCCTATGCCACAATTCTTCCAAGATATTAATCAGGCACAGGACAGCAATATTTACACCCAGGGAGCAAATGATGATTATTTTTTGCAGGAGTTAGGATCCCTCTTGCTCTTTTCTGTTTCTGTTTCTGCTTCTCTTTGCCAATTCTTCTTTAGAATGAGAGAAAGCGCTGAGATAAATTTGTTTTGTTACAAATAACACTTTTGAAGGATCAAAAAATTCTACTCTTGACTTGGAGATGCGCAGCAATGTCAATATTTGAGAACAGATTAATCGTACTATACTCCAGGAGAACTAAGCCTCTGAGAAACCACCAGAAAAATATGGCTTTCATTTGGTTAAGACAATATAAAATGTAACAGATAAAAACCAGAAACATTTCAAAAACTTAAGAAATGGCAAGCTATTTTTAAAATTAGAATGGAGACCTAAAGGTTACCAGAGATAGATGCATTAATATTATACATACAATCATACAATCATTAAGCTAAAACAAGGCATTTCAAGAAGAAATGGGCGCTCCCTACATCAGAACTCTAACACTAATAACTTCCATCAATGCTGCCAATTTACTCACATCTATGAGCTAAACCCTTCATGTTAGCTGTTAGGGAAAAAAACTCAGTTCACTCAACCACTGCTGTTAGAATGTAATAAAGTAGAATTAAGGAGCCAAAGTGTCTCTACAGTGAAGTATTTTTAACAATGCTAAACAATTTACAAACAGAAATCAGGATCTTTTTTTTTTACTCTGAAATCAGCATACTGTATTTGTCCTAGAACTTCTTGAATCACAGTCTGGTTTTTCAGTTGCTGCAAAACCAACATTTCTCTGTTATTCTACATCTCTTCTTTTTATCATAATCCTCCCTTTTCAAACACCCATAAACGCAAAACTGAATGATTTATTTTAGAATAATTATTGAAAATTGCCTGGTTTTCAAGCTAAAGTAGCCATGTTTTTAAACAACTACAGTATTTGTATAATGTTAATAAATTCTCTGTCAAGTTGAACTCAACTCCTGGACATCACCATATTGGTCTCTTGTCAACAACATGGAGTGATTTACATGGAGTGATCCTTTTTCTAGGATTTGCTGACTTCTCAGTTTAGCCTGGTACTTCATCATGGTCTCCCACCTAAGTACTAATCAGGTCTAACCCTGCTTAGCTTTTCAAGGCTAGTCAAGCTGGGCTATACGATGTTCCCCATGAAATAGTGGGCTTTTCCACCTGAGAAGAGATCAAGAGAAGCCATTGGTCTTCTAAGTTTGGTTTCCTACCCTAGCTGATGGTTGTAAAGACCACAATAAACCATTCAAAAAGCATTCTTGATACATACAGTACATATCTGGGAAAGACAACAATATTAATTTATCTTTAAAAGAAGCTTCATCTACTCAGGGTTCACCATCAAAGACACTATTGTCAAGGAGACAACTAGTACTTTCTTTAGCATTTTGTAGCTCTTTGCACAAGTACAACACTTAACTTAGTGATATTTGTTCCAGTAAAAAGAATTATTATGGCACTGAAAAGACTTTTATGAAGTAGAATGCACTGATGCTATGATAAAAAAATGTAAACCTTTAAGATGCCACAAAACTCTATTGCATGTGAAGTAAAAGACCAATACAGTTGCCCTTCAGGAAACTATTCTGCTAAGCTGACCCACCCACCAGCTCACAACAGACTGCAATGGGCCAATGGGTGAGACATACCATTTGAATCAGTGGCAAAGGGTTTGCTGGTTTTTAGATTGTAGATTGTTTGAGTGAAAATTTTTAGTTGTTTCATATGCATTAATGTACATTAATATACCTCACCGAATGCTTGGAAGAGAAAATAACTAACCCTTTTGCCCTCCACAAAGAGTCTTACCTGTCAGCAGTAGCCCGATGGCGAAAGCTGGTATTCCTATTTAGCTTAGATTGGGTCTTTGTTCTTCTGATTGAGCCTCTAAGCCATCTACTAAAGAAGCCCTAAAAAAAAAGACACAAGAAATGAAATTATGTGAACTATTACTAGTATTTTTAAGTAGCTTCTCTTTAAGAAACTGGCTTTGGTAATGGTTGGTTTATGCAACTCAAAATATAATAAAATTTACCCAGGACAACAGTCATTGTGATAATAGGACTTACTTTGTCCCAGGTAGGAATTCAAACAAATCAGTAACAGAGGAAGAGTGGGTTATATCTTAAAACTCTCTAGGAATATCAGAGAAACAGGTTTAGGTCAGCAATAAAATATAATTGCAAAATAAAATATGCCTTTAAATTGAATAGCTATAGATTTGTTTAGAATTGCCAAACAAGGCTGGGGAGTGAAGGGGGAATGTTTATGTGATGTTAACTGGAAGTCTGTTGGAATGGGAAGCAACATGGTAAACTAGATCTGACATTTGCTTTTCTGGGTAGGCAGTATGATTGCTACTTAATGTTACTTCTTTCAGAAAAGGACTCAAAAATATCTTCCCAAGTCCCCCAGTTTTGTGCTACCATCTATACAATATGCCGCACCGTTAATTAAGTTTGGAACTTCTTATAATACTATTTTATTCTGTTTTATTGTATTATATCTGTTCTTAATTATTTTTTAGATCCTATTATACTTATTGTTTTTCTGATACACGGTATTATACACACACACACACTTCTACTATTAGCTATTTTATTGTATCTGGCCTTAAGGCTGTAATAAACTGATTGCTTATGTGAAAGTATACTACACTCAGACATCACAATATATAAAATAAGCTCTATAGATAATAAGCTTTGTGGTGATCTGATTTTCCCCAGATTTAATTTAATTCTTTGGACTTTAAAAAGAGCTGCAAATGCTTATACAGAATTGTGCTTTGTAATGTTCACTTTAATTCAACTATCAAAAGTAACTTTGGAACGATTAACAGCCAAAGACATAAATTTTATGGTTTTAATTTTTCCTAAGAGCTAAAGATACTTTACAAATCAATTAGTTGATTACCTAAAACTTGCTTTCTTGTCAGGCAGCTGGCCTGCAAGTACCTCTTTTTCCATGTGTAAAATAAAATAAAAGCATTGACGTGGACAATTTATTCCCCATAATTCTTTACTCTAAAAGTAGGACAAAGAAACTTATAGAAACTGACAGAACAAATACACTTTTAGGGGCATACCATTTTTTAATGAAAATACACTATAATTACCAGATATAACAAATTCTTCCTTATTTGAAAATGGAAATAAGCTTCCATAAGATAAATGGAACTTGGGAATCATCATCCCTTAGTACCTGTACAATGCATTGGAGGACCTCTAAGCAGAACTTTCTGGGTACTCCCCTCATCCAATTATTCTTCGACCAGTAAAAAAGGTAAATGTCTGAGTGATGCAAAGTGTCTAAGACTGCACACTCACTCTTTATATCTCCCTCTTTTTGACAGCAAACCTTCCAAGAATTCTATTCCAGCACATTCACTAGTTGTTAAGTTCCATTTCTTGTTTGTGCTACCTTGCTAGGCTATTTGACCTAAATGACCCATTATTGCTTTTTTCTCTATTTCTTTTCATTTAATGGTTCAGTATCCCTGCCTCTACGCAGGAGACAAATATTCAAAAAGGGAATCACTTGAAGGTTTGTGGTATTATTTATTTATTTAATTTTCTATTCCGCCTTTACTATTTTTATAAATAACTCAAGCTGGCAAACATACCTAGTACTCCTTCCTCCTCCTATTTTCCCCACAACAGCAACCCTGTGAGGTGAGTTGGGCTGAGAGACAGTGACTGGCCCAAGGTCACCCAGCTGGCTTTCATGCCTAAGGCAGGACTAGTTTGTTGTATTATAATACAGAGCTGCCTAAAAATTACTGTTTTCCTCATTAAGATAGAAGTTTCTTCATCAGAACAAACAGACCTTCATTAAAATGCGGACGTATAACTTCAGTTGGATGTATAACTTATTTAGTAATACCACCCTTCTCTGACTTTTGTATTGGGGTAAATTACAAAGAATACTAAGGTACGTTGTTTTGTGATGTGAAATTTATCTTAACGTTTTGCTTCTCTCTGCAGGAAATTGTGCCCACTTTCATAAAGGAGGTTGGTGGTACAATGCTTGTGCTCATTCTAATCTCAATGGAGTATGGTATAGAGGAGGACACTACAGAAGCAACCATCAGGATGGGATTTTTTGGGCCGAATACAGAGGAGGTTCATATTCCCTGAAAGCAGTTCAGATGATGATTAGACCTATTGACTGAGACTTCCCAAAAGTCTTTAAAAAAATAATCCTTGAATTTGAAGCAGATGACATTTTTCAAGATTTCTTTGGAGAGCTCTACAAAGTATTCTTTTAAACAATTCTTACTACAATATATATATTAATTATATACATTCTAATTACTCACAGAGCAAAACTGAAGGCTGCATTTGAAATAATTCTGTCTTCATACAAGATACGAGTTTTAACTGCAGCTATTAAACTTACCAGTTTTTCAAGATCAGGAAGAGAAATTAATGGATGTAATATGGCTGAACGCTCAAGTATGAAATATTTTTCTTAAGTGGGTAAATCAATTTATTTATTGTTCACATTTCTATCACTGCCCATCTCCCCTGAAGGGGAACTCTGGGCGGTTTACAATAAAATCAACAATTAAAACAATAAAAGCACAAAATTCATTCTCATACTATTAAAACTATTTCAATTTTTATTTCAGAGACCTGAATATATATAAAAAAACTGTTTAGAGATGCATATACACAATGAGTCACAAAACAGACAAAAAAAAGGAAAGAAACTCTAGTTTTGCATCTGTATTTTGCATCAAATAAAATCATTTCAATATGTCAATGCTTACTACAGGTAGTCCTCAAGTAACGACGGCAATTGGGACCAGAATTTCCATTGCGATGTGATGGTAAAGCGTGACATTACGTGACCACATTGCTTAGCGACAGCAATCCCTGCAGTCCCTGTTGCCGTCGTTAAGCTAGGATCGTGAGTCGTTAAGCGAGCAGCTCCTTGCAACTTCCTGCCGGCTTCCAACAACCAAAGTCAGTGGGGAAGCCAGCAGGAAGTTGCAAGTTCCAGGCAGTTTGCAAGCAGGCTGGCAGGCAGACAAGTGGCTGCTGCCAGGTGGAAGAGGGTGTGCAAGTGGCAGGGGAGGTGTGGCGCGAGCACGGTGGGGCTTGGGGTGGCTGCTGCCAGGTGGGAGAGGGTGCGCAAGCGGTGGGGGAGGTGTGGCGTGAGCGTGGAGGGACTCGGGGTGGCTGCTGCTGGGTTTGAGGGTGTGTAAGTTGTGTGGGAGGCATGGCACAAGCGTGGTGGGGCTTGGGGTGGATGCTGCCAGGTGGGAGAAAGTGTGCAAGTGGTGGGGGAGGCATGGCGTGAGTGCAGCAAGGCTTGGGGAGGGTGCGCGAGGGTGTGCAGGTGGCCAGCGACATGTGGTGCAAGTGCAGAGGGACTGGGGGAGGGTGCGTGGGGGAGGAAGACTTACCTGAGCAACTTGCGACCTTCCCTCTCAGCTTCCCCATTGACTTTGCTTGTGGGAAGCCAGAAGGGAAGGTCGCAAATCGCAATCAGGGATGCTGCAACTGTCATAACTTCGAACGGTCACAGAACAAGTGGTTGTTAACCAAGGACTACTTGTATTTTAGAGCACGACTTTCTTAGGCCAAGGAAATCCTGCTGCCTCTGGATCAGAAATCACACATTATTTTGAAATTCAAATCCAAAATTGGTAGCATTTCTACAACACTGTACTGTAGACCAATGTTATTAATCCTGTTACAAATTGGAGTTAAGACTTAAGAAATAAGGTTATGTACTCATTAAGGAACTGAACTGTTTCAGGAGTTACAAACTACTTAATTTATGTTGTTTATAAAGTACAGTGTACTAGACATGTTCTGTGAAATAAATCAAATTGATTTCAGCAGTATTTAATGACTCAGTAATGTATTTAGAAAATGTGCTATAGTTAGAATTAAAGTACTGTATATATAGATATTATCTGTCATTAAAAAATATTCAGAATATTCCAGTACTATGCTCCAGGAGATGGGGAATACCTGCAAAATAGTACTTCCAATATCTTAAATGTTGCTATTTAATCTAACACATTAGACTATGTATTAATAGCCATGACTATACTCCATCTCTTATTGCCAAATACAGTTTTTGGAAAATATTTCACATGACTTTTGGACTACAAAAAAAAAAAAAAAAAAAGGAAAACCCAAATAATTAAATACCATTTGTAAGGGTAACATTAATGGATTACATTAGGTATTCTTTAAATTTGTTTCAGTGTACAGAAACTTCCATTGCATAGTTATTTCTCAAAGTTCTGATTACACTGATCTATACCCACAGAGCCTAAGTGTAAGATTTGTTTTTCATTTTTCTAAGCTAAATGCAGGGGTGGGAGGTGGGATAGCAGTTATTTATTTATTATTTATTATTCAAATTTATCACCGCCCATCTCCACGACAGTAGACTCTGGGCGGTTTACAACATTAAAATTAATATTAAAAAACCTATACACTTAAAAATACAGTATAATAATAAATAGATGAGATAAGAATCCAGAGGATAGGAAGATCTTAAAAAAGGAGGGTATTATGGGGCTAACCACCCCCAGGAGGAACTATTACTTCCTTTGTCCCAAGCAAGGCAGCAGAACCAGGTCTTTAAGGACTTTCTGAAGGCCAGGAGCGAAGGCGCCTGTCTCACCTCCGGGGGCAAGATATTCCACAAGGCGGGTGCTATCGCAGAGAAGGCACATCTCCTGGACCCCGCCAAATGAAATTCCTTCATTGATGTGGTCTGAAGCATGCCCTCTCTGCATGACCGGGTGGGGCGGGTAGATGTAATCAGGATGAGACGGTCCCTCAGGTATCCTGGCCCCATGCCATGTAGGGCTTTAAAGGTGATAACCAACACCTTGAATTGGACCTGGAAGCAAACTGGTACCCAATGCAGCTCGCGCAGCAGTGGTGTTACATAAGCTGATCTTATCGCACCCGTAACTGCCCACGTGGCCGCATTCTGGACCAGCTGAAGCTTCCGGATACTCTTCAAGGGTAGCCCCATGTAAAGCGCATTGCAATAATCTATATGGGAGATGACAAGGGCATGAGTGACTGTTCGGAGGGCCTCCTGATCCAGGAAGGGGCATAACTGACGCACAACCCGAAGTTGTGCAAAGGCCCTCCTGGCCATGACTGCCACCTGCTCTTCGAGCAGCAGTCGTGAGTCCAAGAGGACCCCCAAGTTCCGCACTGAATCTGAATGGGGCAGTGCCACCCCATCCAGAGTTAAAGATGACAACTTTCTGGAAAGCGAGAGGCCATCAATCCACAGCCACTCAGTCTTACCAGGGTTCAGCTGAAGCCTGTTGTTCCCCATCCAGGCCCTTACAGCCCCCAGGCACTGAGACAGGGTATCGACTGCATCACTTCCCTCACCTGGGATGGAGATATACAACTAAGTATCATCAGCATATTGATGATACTTCATCCTGTGGTGACGGATGATCTCCCCCAGCAGCTTCATGTAGATCAGAGCTTTCCAAACTGTGTGTCGCCACACACAGCGTGGTGTGTCGCCACACCACCCGGAAGCGGCGGCGCGTGTGTGCACGGCGGCAGCAGCAGCGGCGCGGGATCAGTGGTTCCGCGTTTTAGCGGAGGCTGCCGCCGCCGCCGTGCACACGCGCGCCGCCTCATGCCCCCCGTGTCGCCAGCGGCGGCACTTTGGAAAGCCCTGATGTAGTTGTTAAATAGGAGAGGAGAGAGAACCGAACCCTGCGGCACCCCACACAAGAGGGCTCGAGGGTCGGATCTCCTCCCCTATTACCACCGACTGGGAACGGCCCTGGAGGAAGGAGGTGAACCAGCACAAGACAACGCCGCCCACCCCCAACTCGCTGAGCTGCCCCAGAAGGATACCGTGGTCAACGGTATCGAAAGCCGCTGAGAGGTCCAAGAGTGCGAGAATGGATGCACTCCCTCCATCTCGCTCCCGCCAGAGATCATCTATATCATTTATCTATATCATTTATATCAGTTATATAAAAATGGGTTAATCCTTTTTTGTCAGTCATTTTAATTTGGTCATTGACCAGCAGAACAGAACAAAACAGTTATAATTGGAGTAAAATAAGCTATAAAGAGCCAGTTTAGTCTAGTGGTTAAGGTGCTGGGCTAGAAACCAGGAGTCTGTGAGTTCGAGTCTTGCCTGAGGCACGAAAGCCGGCTGGGTGACCTTGGCCCAGTCACTCCTTCTCAGCCCAACTCACCTCATAGGGTTGTTGTTGTGGGGAAAATAGGAGGAGGAAGGAGTATTAGGTATGTTTGCCGCCTTGAGTTATTTATTAGAATAATAAAGGCGGGATAGAAAATAATAAAATAATAAAAATAATATAACAGTACAAATAAAATCGTAGGTTAAAGCCTTTTCTGTCCATTTATGGTACCCTGAAAAACTCACTTATACAGGTATTAAGCTTAGAAAGAACAACGGGTATTCAAGTTGTTTCATTTTGAAAGGATTCAAGTACAAATTTCATGAAATGTTCCATTTTGACTTTCAAGTAGGTTCTTAAGAGCATTTTGGAAGCATTTTGAGCTCAAACTTCAAATTCCACCAAAACATTCAGAGCAGCCAAGTTTACATTTAAGGTGTAACTTTTCATGAAATTTTGTGCTCAAAATAATTTGCAGACTTCTAGAAAACCCTATTAAGGACAATGGAAAAATTATTTCTAAGTTTAACTATCATTAATGGGAGATTTTCAGGTAATGCACTCCTCCCTCTATGTTGTGTCATTCTCCAAATTACACCCATACAGGAATTCAGTTTCTTCCACTGATACCAACAGATTTTGAAATATCAATTGCTTAAGCCTAAAGGCAGTAGAAGTCCCCTCCCCGCCTGAGAGAAAGAGAGAGACATAAGGCTGTAGAGCAGGGCTTTCCAAAGTTTTTCCCGCGGCGACACACCAACCGGTGTTGGTGTGTCGCCGTGGGAAAACCCGGAAGTGCGGCAGCGCGCAAAACCCCGGAAGCGCTGCTGCGCTTTCAGGTTTTGCGCGCTGCAGTTGGTGTGTCGCCGCGGGAAAACCCGGAAGCGCTGATGATGATCAGCGCTTCCGGGTTGTGCGGCGACACACCAGACTGTGTGTGGCGACACACTTTTGTGTCGCGACACACAGTTTGGAAAGCTCTGCTGTAGAGAAATGGGGAAGGGGCAGGAGAAAAATAAGTTTATTACACTCCTAAGACCTCCTGGGCCAGTGGTTCTTCTCCACTTATCTTAATACAACTGGTTTTCAATTTTTTATGATGGTTATCACATATATCAAAAATTTGCAAGCCTATTCAAACTTTTAAAATATAGTCTGTACTGAACATGTATATAAAGGAGTATTAAAAGTGTGTTTGTTTCCATTACAATATTATGCTAATTCACAGATATATTTCACTTGTCACATATTTATCTGCAGTATATTGCCCTCCCCACCATAAACTACCATAATGATATTCTTTTTGCATTATTTTACAGCATTCTACAGCATTTGCAGCAGTTTAATGATTTTAAAATAACTAGCTTATAAGTGACCACTATCTCTTACACAGAAGTTCTGTTGAAGACAGGAGAACTTGAATTCTTTACTAAAATCCCTTTTTTGGAATCTATCACTATTGAACAGTTTTTCCACATCATGTTTAGAGTAAACTACACATAGATTGAATGAAGCAATGTACTTCAGCTCTCAGTGTGGATTGGTCTTTATACAGTCCTATAATAAATCTACAGAGTAATTACCATATGGTATGCAACTACATAGAACCACTTTTAAAAGCATGTACATATATAGCATTTCATTTCAGTTTTGGAAACTGTTTTACTATAAAAGGCATGAGAATAACTAAGGAGGTTAGGATCCACAAGAGTAATATAGTAAAACTTTTCTACTTTTATCTTCATGTTTGGCAAATCCACTCGCTTGTTCATCAGTAGCATGAATATCACTCACTTGTTCATCAATGGTGTAAATATTATGTGCTCAGCATAGTAGAAATGCACTGCTTTCTAGGTAATTTATTGGAGGCAAGAAGTGTAGCTTCAATGTGCATCCAAAATGTTCCAAGCTCAAAATATTTTGAATTTGAAATACTTTGCACATTCCGAGTACATTTTGCACTTTCCATTTTTACTGAAAGATTTTTCAAGATGTGCCAGGAATATTCTTCATTTCTAGTGCCCTGCAAAAGTCCAATTGCAGCAAAAGGAACCTCTCAAAGGCAGGGATCAGTAAATGTCATGGATATTGGCTATTACTCCAAGCTAATTTGTGGGTATTCTTGTTACCAGAAAGGAAGAACTATTACAAAAACATAAGTCTATATGCACAGAATTTTGCATGTAGGACAAAAATAGTATTTTTGTGGAGAGTTGTTAGATAGGAAATGGGAAAACTAGGACTGGATTTTGTATTCTGAGAGTGACTGTTGCTTAGTTGTCCGTGTGTGTGTGTTTACTAATCCAGACATTAGTAACAAAAATTCAAAGCACCCTGTCCAAGAACACAGGTTTAGTAAACAACCAAGGAAACCTCAGCTGGTGAAACTGCCTTAGCCCTCAGGCAGGTAGCAGAGCCTGATCACCAGTGGCCTCTGTAGGCAGGTCAGGGGACTAAAGCAGCTCTACGACACAAGCTTTATTATGTTACTTCATGTTGAACAGAGAATGTATTTTAAACTTAAGTCACAAGATACTCTCTTTAAACAGAAACAAGCAATGATAAAACTTTAAGTTTTAAGTTCACAGACTGCATTCAGTATCAACATTCTAACTGATTAACAAAAAAAATTAAAGTATTTATCTTACCTAAATAAGGAATACAAGGAGTCATCTTCAAGCTACTAATATAGTCTCTAAGTCTTTTATAATTATCTTCTTTGCTCATTACGTATTCCAGTTTGTCAAAAGAAGCTTTGTCTTTTCGGCTCAGTAACTTTTGGGGAAATAAAGAACAGAAAATTGTTACTGTAAAAGGTATCCTTTTCTATTCAAATATATAATAGTTACTATATATGACAAAATGAGATGCTGAAAAATCTACAATTGATCAACAAGAAAACTTGACATTTAACCCACAGTATTAGAAGACAAACATACCGCAAGGCCACATTACACTTCATATTAAATCCCTAGTATTCTGGTGGTGATTTAAAATAAGTTTAAAAAGTAGCAATGGATATAAAATTTGACCCCCATGTTTTATTTTAAAAAGTATTTATCCATTCTCTCTCAATAAGGTATTTACAACACAGTCAAAATACAATGCAAACTTCAAAGTCAAAAATCATAAGCTGCCAATAGATAATATGTCAAACACCCCAAAGCAAGAAAGATCAGGGGGAAAATATTAGTGGGCTAGACACTGAATAAGTATCTAGGAATAAGGAAGACTGAGCGAAGGAAGATAGATGCTTTTGAACTGTGGTGTTGGAGGAAAATTCTGAGTGCCTTGGACTGCAAGAAGATCAAACCAGTCCATACTCCAGGAAATAAAGCCAGACTGCTCACTTGAGGGAATGATATTAAAGGCAAAACTGAAGTACTCTGGCCACATAATGAGAAGACAGGATACCCTGGAGAAGAAGCTGATGGTAGGGAAAGTGGAAGGCAAAAGGAAGAGGGGCCGACCAAGGGCAAGATGGATGGATGATATTCTGGAGGTGACGGACTCAACCGTGGGGGAGCTGGGGATGGTGACGGCTGACAGGAAGCTCTGGCATGGGCTGGTCCATGAAGTCATGAAGAGTCGGAAGTGACCGAACGAATAAACAACAAAAGATACTGAATGTATCAGAATCTAATGGAGACTTCTAATTGAAAAGATGGTAAGGAGGCCATATAAATTATCTGATAAATAATTATCTAACAATTCTCTCTTCCCTTATAGCTTTGTGCAATGCTTTTCATGTCCTCCAATCTTTCAAAGCATATTTTCAGAAGAACAGCTTTGCTTTCTCCCAGATATTGACATTATCAGGTCCTAGAGGCCTTTGAAGGAATGGAGTATTCATCCAAAGCTGAAATCATGCCTCACAGAAGCAGCAGCACCATTCACTAAGCACCACTACCTTTCAAGCCCCGAGTTCCTGACAAACTCAGGAAAAAAGCACCACTTGGATTTCTGGAAAGATCTTTATTGCTAATAGAGTAAGGTAACATAATCTTGAAAGCCTACCAAAGTTATTTTCCTACAGGACTTCTAGGGAAGAAAGGGCAGACTGAAGAAGGCTCCACAAAAAGCAGAGCCAACACTGCAGGAGAATGAAGAGCCGGTGAGTATATATTTCCTCTCCAGATGAGAGGACTTGAGATTGCCCACAAATTACTCCTCAAGTGAAGACCACAGTCAGCAGTAATGACAGCAGCCTCCCATGGGTTTAGAGCTCTGGGAGACAAGGGAATAGCTATCTTGCTCAAACTGTGGTTGACACCTCTGAAAGGACACTGGGTTTGCATACTTACTTTTCTAATCACTTCCAGAAATAGCTTGTTAACTGCTTTTCAGCTGTTAGGAACCTTTGGATTGACAAGTTGTATAGCACTGGGTGAGTTTCTTTCAATCCTTAGTGAAAGAAGTTTTAAATGAAACTTTAAGGACTTAAAGAGAGCCAGTTTTGTGTAGTGGTTAAGGCATCAGGCTAGAAACCAAGAGACTGTGAATTCTAGTTCTGCCTTAGGCACAAAGCCAGCTGGGTGACCTTGAGCCAGTCACTCTCTCTCAGCCCTAGGAATGATACAGCGGTGGCCATACAAGAACCGAGCTTTGATGAGTGTGCTGAAAAATTATCATGAGCTCTAGAAGAACTGGAGCGGTATTATGATAATACTTACTTAAAACCTAATCCAAGCAAAACTCAAGTATGTGCCTTTCATCTTCGCAATTGAGATGCAAGGGTTGAATTGGATACTAAGTGGAGAGGAAACAGATTACAACACTGCCCAACACCTAAATATTTGGGTGTTACATTGGACAGAATGCTTTCCTTTAAGCAACATTGCATGGATACCAAGGCTAAAGTATATGCTAGGAATAACATCATCCGAGTGACAAACTATGCATGGGGAGCCCAGCCAGCTACGTTACGAGTATCAGCTCTGGCCTTGAGTGTCTCTACTGCCGAATATGCAGCACCAGTATGGAACACATCAGCACATGCGAAGCAAGTAGATATCGCTGTGAATGAGGCAATGTGCATAGTGACAGGATGCCTCAAACCTACGCCCGTTAATAAACTATACCCCCTTGTTGGCATTGCTTAGATTAGAAGGGAAGTAGAAGCAGACGCTGAAAGAAGCAAGCAAGAGACTGACTCTCGTCACCCTCTGAGCATATATGCTCCTCCAATTCGTCGACTTAAATCTAGAAAGAGCTTTATGGCAAGAACTAATACCCTAGAGGGGTCCAAAGAACAGAATCGAATAATAAATGGAGGAATGAGCTCACCGATTTGAGTATTTTACTGAAGAAATGGCTGCTGGAAACACTCTCCCTTATACAGTTTGGAGGACAATGAATAGGATGAGGGTGGGGGTACCAAGGTGCAAGACGAATTTATTTAAGTGGGGGTTGTTGGCTGACAACAATACATTATGTGAATGCGGAGAAATCCAAGACCCGGAGCATCTGATGGTGTGCCAATTACTGTCAGAGCCTTGTACTGTCGACGACCTACAGCAAGCTAATGACAAAGCTCTGGCGGTGGCTACATTTTGGCAGAGAAAAGTTTGATCTGGACACGAAATATATAAATAAATAAAGCCCTAGGAAGGAAGCAATGGCAAACCACTTCTGAAATCTTGTCAAGAAAACTGGAGGGACGTGTCCAGGCAGTCTCGGAGAATTGGACATGATCGAACAGATTAAAAAAAAAGGACTTAATTTTTTTTTTAATAAATAGCAAAAGGGTGATTAAAACTTTGATTTTAGAAAGTTACAAATTGACTAAGTGTCCAGATAAATTTGAAATAAGATTTTGGAATTAATTATAAAGAATCTTTCTCATGGGAAAATGCTTTTGTTTTGAATTATTTTAAAAAAACATAAGATAAGACTAAAAATTGGACACTAGAGGGAACTAGAAGGATGTGGTCATGAAGTTCAGAAGTCAATAGTTGTGGACCATGCAAAGAGCCATGTTTCTTGTTGACCCACTAGTGAAGAGGAATTGTAGATAAATTGTACCTTCAAATTGTCAAGAAGAAATTCTTTTAGGCAGGCTAATTCACTCTTCAGTAAGGGAGAGTATTATTTAGCTGGAATTTGCACTCCAGAAATAAGGTTTAATCCTTATTGATTCAGGGACAAAGTTAATCTCTGCTCCTTCCCCAAAATATTAACATAAGCATCATATTGGCTAAACTGTCTCTTGTTCAGTTTCAGGTACCTGCAGCACTCCTCTTGGTGGCCTAGTTTTGCAAGCTTCAGCAGACTAATGAATCAATCTGGACAACAGAATATTCAGGTACGTAAAATCACTAAAGCAGGGCTTTCCAAAGTTTTCCCGCGGCGACACACCAACCGCCCTTGGTGTGTCGCCGCGGGAAAACCTGGAATTTCCGCCGCGGCAGCGCACAAAAAACCGGAAGCGCTGCTGCCGCTTTTGGTCTTTGCGTGCCGCCGCGGCACCTTCGGATTTTCATGTGTCGGCGCGGGAAAACCCGGTGCGGGCAGGGGTGTGCATGGCGGCGGCAGCCTCCGCTAAAACGCGGAAGCACCGATGGCGCGCCGCCGGCGCGCACGCCCCCACTGCCACTTCCGGGATGTGTGGCGACACAGCCGACTGTGTGTGACGACACACTTTTGTGTCGCGACACACAGTTTGGAAAGCTCTGCACTAAAGACACAAACAAGTTCTTATAACAAAGCTTTCCAAACTTTTCATGTTGGTGACACACTTTTTAGACATGCATCATTTCGTGACACACTCTTACAGCAGGGCATCATTTCGCGACACACTCTTACAGCAGGGCACAAGGCAGGCACTAGGACCTGCGCGGAATCACAGCAGGTTTGGAGGCAGCAAGGCACAAGGCAGGCACTAGGACCTGCGCGGAATCCTGGCAGGGCTTGGAGGCAGCAGCAGCAGCGACACACCCAGACACTGCAGCCAACACACTAACGTGTCGCGACACACAGTTTGGAAAGCTCTGTCTTATAACATACTTTAGGTCTGGACAAATGAAAAAGGTAGTTCACAACATGGAGAAGTGCATATAAAGATTTATCTTTAAAACAATAAAGCAGCCATATCTTTTTCCAGATTCTCATAGCTATGCTGTAAGCTGACTTATTCATTTGGTGCTTTGCTTCTATACAGTACATTGTAAAGCACCTCTTTTGAAGAATTGGCACAGCCCTTATATATGGTCATCCAAAGCACTACTGCCACATATGGCTCTATTCTCAAGGTTTATTGGTAGCTAAGAAAGAAAAAGCTATTGTTTTTTGTAAAGCATTTGATTAGTTTTATTATTGCATAAACACTGTACAAAAGTATGGTGATGCAAGAAGATAGGGTGTTGTGAAAAAATACATCGTAAAAAGGAAGTGTTCAATAGTGCACTTACCCCTTATTTTCATTTTTTCCCCTCAACCACTGATTACTACTTAGATATTTATACTTTGTTTAAAATTTTATAGTTGTTGTTTATATATATTTCAATCATTTTTTCAGTAGCTTTTAAAATCAACTTCTTTCTTCAAAAGCCATATTCTAAATGTCTTAGCTTGCCTTGCTGTAATATGTTGTACTGTATGTAAGGATGCCATTCCTGCTTAAATTTGGTTAGACATCTGTTCTGAATATATACAGTCAGTTTCTCCATTGCCATGTATTCTCACAATCTTGTATCGTTGGCAAGGTTTCTTTTTTCCAACATAATGCCAAATTGATTCTTGTTGCTGTCAGCATATATCTTAATAAATTATGATACTTTTCATTTACACTCTAAGGAATCATTCGTAATAAAAGTATCTGGGGTTTCAATTCAAATTTTATTTTCAAAATTCCCTAAATATTTTCATGTATATCTTTCCAGTACTTTTGAATTTTATTTTTTGCATAACCACCATATACGATAGATTGTTCCTTCTTTGTTAGGATTACGATTTCCAGCATTTATTGCTATATGATTTGTCCATCTTAGCAATCATCAACTGAGTTATATACAATCTATAAAACATTTTATATCAATTAAATTATAGCTTGGAGTCAATGTTATTGATTTTCCTTAGTTCTTCCCCTGATCCACTGTAATTACTTCTTTGAAATTTTGAAACTATGTTATCATGCAATTTTCAATTTGTTGTCTCTGTACTGTTTTTCAGTAACAACCTAATAAGTGACCTTGGTTTTGTATAAGTGTTTCAAATTCTGTCATCTTTCTCCTCCATAGTTCTTTTTTAAGATTGCTTTTTATCTTTCCAGTTATTTGCAAATTCGTTAATCATTGTAGTTCCTTCCTTCATGGAGCAGTTCTTGTTGTGTCTTTAATTTGTTTTCTCAATCTGAATATATCATATTGGCTTATTTGATTAAATCTTTCTTACTGTAGTTGTCCTTAGAGTAAAAAGCACTTGACAGTGATGCTAATGGTGAGACCAAAAGACTTTTCCTTACTTTCAAAATATGCCAGATATTTAACAAACTTTGTCTTATAATATATCCCTTCACTTTCGTTTCTTCTTCTGTTTCTTCATACCATAGTTGCCTATAGAGTTCATTATTTATATTATATTATATTATATTATATTATATTATATTATATTATATTATAATTTCACCTAGCGGGATCCAGGAGGCGTGCCTTCTCTGCCGTAGCACCCGCCCTTTGGAACATCTTGCCCCTTGAGGTGAGGCTAGCCCCCACACTCCTGACCTTCAGGAAGCAACTGAAAACCTGGCTCTGCCACCTCGCTTGGGACGGGATGAGTAATAGTTCTTCCTGGGGATGGCTCGCACCGTAAATAGTTTGGTTCGTAAACATCACTTACAGCCTCTTGGATTTTATATTTTAATATTTTTAATGATTGTATAAAGTATTTTATATGTTTTAATTGCTGACTTGGTTGTAAACCGCCCAGAGTCCCCTTGTGGGGGGAGATGGGCGGTGATATAAGTTAGAAATAATAAATAAATAAATAAATAAATAAATAAATAAATAAATAAATATAAATATAAATATAAATAATTTAAATTTGTATTACCGCCCATCTCCCCCAACCGGGGAACTCTGGGCGGTTCACAATAAAACAGATTAAAAACATAAATATAAAATTACAACATCAATAAAATAATTATAAAATCCAAGTGGGATAGATGTTAATAATAGGCGGGCGTCATGGCACCAGCCACCCCCAGGAGGAACTGTTAGCATTCCCATCCCAAGCAAGGCAGCAGAACAAGGTCTTCAAGTCTTTCTGGAAGGTCAGGAGCGAGAAAACCCACCTCAGTTCCGGGGGCAAGATATTCCAAAGGGCGGGCGCTACTGCAGAGAAGGCCCGCCTCCTGGACCCCGCTAGATGGAATTATTTTGTCGATGGGGTCCGTAGCATGCCCTCTTTGCATGACCGAGTGGGGTGGGTCGATGTTCTGGGGATGAGATGGTCCCTCAGGTAGCCTGGTCCCATGCCATGTAGGGCTTTAAAGGTAATAACCAACACCTTGAATTGGACCCGGAAGCCAACTGGTACACAATGCAGCTCGCGCAGCAGAAGTGTCACATGAGCTGATCTTACGGCACCAATAACTGTCCGCGCGGCTGCATTCTGGACCAGCTGAAGCTTCCGGATACTCTTCAGGGGTAGCCCCATGTAGAGCGCATTGCAGTAGTCTATATGGGAGATGACAAGGGCATGAGTGACTGTTCAGAGGGCATTTCGGTCCAGGAATGGGTGCAACTGACGCACAACCCGAAGTTGTGCAAAGGCCCTCCTGGCCATGACTGCCACCTGCTCCTTGAGCAGGAGTCGTGAGTCCAGGAGGACCCCCAAGTTGCGCACCGGTTCCGAATGGGGCAGTGCCACCCGTTCCAGGACCAAAGATGACAACTTCCTGGATCCCGAGATTAGCTAGGTCTGCTCCTTCTATAATTGATGTTCTATTATTTATTAATAAAAAAATTACAAAATTTTTATATGTAATAAATTACATCTCAATATAACCATGACCTAGCCCCAGGTGTAAGGTCACACAGCTACCTAGGAACATATTTAGGATTCCCTTACCAACTTTGCTCAGACTGAAGAAGCTCCTTGGATAAGGAGCGAAACGTTTCCACTAAGAAAATAGAAATCCAGTTGACATGATTCAAGCTACAGACAATTAATAAAAAAGCTATTATTTAGTGTAATTCACTCACCGCCCATGTTTTAGTCAACCTGAAGATGGGGGCACTTTGCAATCCAGACACCACAGCCATAAGAGCATGTAAATTATTTAGTTCATAAAGTTTCTGAGGACAAGAACAGAAAAAGAAGCTCAATATCAGGTAACTGTTTACTACAGTTAAATCATAAACCTCTGAACAATGTTCTAAGAGGACAGCACAATAACGAATGGAATCAACTAAACGGTAACTGATAATTCAGCCAAAATAAAACTGCCAAAGAACTATAAAACTGAAGTGAATTATAAAGCTTCACAGCCGTTCTGTTCCATACAATCTAGGTTAGGTTGGATCGAAGCAGAAACTTTCAAACCCTTTTTCTCTTTGCCTTGGGTTCTAAAAATAAATGTTCTTTTGAGGATTGAGATTCTGCTGACATGAGTATTTTCTGATCAGGGGAGAAGAGAGAAAGTGGGACAAGCATTAATTGAGAGTGGAACAGAAATCATCTCTACTAATTCTTCCACAATCATTTCCTCTCCCCTCAGCCCCTTGCCAAAACCCACTCTATCACCAGGATTCCCCAAAACATTTGAGGGAATATATTTGGGAGTGTTAGGGTCTGGGGGGGAGAGGGGCATGGGGAAGTGTAGATCCTGTTTATGCCCCTCTGCAAACAGATATCTAAATGTAGTATTTGTGTGTAACCTAGAGCTCGGCCTAGGGCAGAATGAACAACAATAACCTCTTTAACTAGGTTAAGAGATCAGCAGCACACTCCTTCCTTATACTCCTTTTAATTAAGGTTAATATTACTTAAAGTAGAGAAACAAAGTTGGGGAAAAATAACACAGAAATATAGAGTAGAAGCATGAGTCTGCCACAGTCTACCTGCTCACTTAGCAATGGTTCAGATTTTAACATCTCCACCAAATTTATTATTATTTATTTATAAACTCTCCATGATACCAGTAGAATTGAAGTTACAGATTTCTATTTGGAGAGCTTTGATAACAAAAATATGTTGACATAAGAAATGAAATCTAAAAAAACCTTTTGCAAATAGAAAATAATTTTAAAATTCCAGCAAATGAAAGCAAATGAGAGCAAAGCAGAGCAGAGCAGAGCAAATGCAAGAAACCTACATCATTAACAATACATTTTATGAGCAAATTTCAATACTGTTAATGACTTCATCAACAAATACTTGTTGAGTGCATTATGTGATCAAGAGAAACTTGCAACCAACAAATTTAAGATTTCCATTATTCAAAAGGTAGAAGCCAGAAAAAGTTGTGCACTTTTTAACACATACTTATTTACAAATGCAATTAATTTGGGGTTGGTTCAACATATGCACTATCAGTTCCAGAGGAACAGATTCAACCTCATTAGCAATATCATAACTTACTACTTCTCTAACTTTCATACAATAATCAGGAATCACTATCATAAGTTGTAATTTCTATTGTTGTTGTTTATTCGTTCAGTCGTTTCCGACTCTTCGTGACTTCATGGACCAGTCCACGCCAGAGCTTTCTGTCGGCCGTCACCATCCCCAGCTCCCCAATGGTTGAGTCCGTCACCTCCAGAATACCATCCATCCATCTTGCCCTTGGTCGGCCCCTCTTCCTTTTGCCTTCCACTTTTCCTAGCATCAGCTTCTTCTCCAGGGTATCCTGTCTTCTCATTATGTGGCCAAAGTACTTCAGTTTTGCCTTTAATATCATTCCCTCAAGTGAGCAGTCTGGCTTTATTTCCTGGAGTATGGACTGGTTTGATCTTCTTGCAGTCCAAGGCACTCTCAGAATTTTCCTCCAACACCACAGTTCAAAAGCATCTATCTTCCTTCGCTCAGCCTTCCTTATGGTCCAGCTCTCACAGCCATAGGTTACTACAGGGAAAACCATTGCTTTAACTATGCGGACCTTTGTTGTCAGTGTGATGTCTCTGCTCTTAACTATTTTATCAAGATTTGCCATTGCTCTCCTCCCAAGAAGTAGACGTCTTCTGATTTCCTGGCTGCAGTCAGCGTCTGCAGTAATCTTTGCGCCTAGAAATACAAAGTCTGTCACTGCCTCCACTTTTTCTCCCTCTATTTGCCAGTCATCAATCAAGCTTGTTGCCATAATCTTGGTTTTTTTGAGGTTTAACTGCAACCCAGCTTTTGCACTTTCTTCTTTCACCTTCGTCATAAGGCTCAACTCCTCCTCGCTTTCAGCCATCAAAGTGGTATCATCTGCATATCTGAGATTGTTAATGTTTCTTCCAGCGATTTTAACTCCAGCCTTGGATTCCTCAAGCCCAGCATGTCGCATGATGTGTTCTGCGTACAGGTTGAATAGGTAGGGTGAGAGTATACAGCCCTGCCGTACTCCTTTCCCAATCTTAAACCAGTCCGTTGTTCCGTGCTCTGTTCTTACCGTTGCTACTTGGTCGTTATACAGATTCCTCAGGAGGCAGAGAAGATGACTTGGTATCCCCATACCACCGAGAACTTGCCACAATTTGTTATGATCCACACAGTCAAAGGCTTTAGAATAGTCAATAAAACAGAAATAGATGTTTTTCTGAAATTCCCTGGCTTTCTCCATTATCCAGCGGATATTGGCAATTTGGTCTCTAGTTCCTCTGCCTTTTCTAAACCCAGCTTGTACATCTGGCAATTCTCGCTCCATGAATTGCTGGAGTCTACCTTGCAAGATCTTGAGCATTACCTTACTGGCATGTGAAATAAGTGCCACTGTTCGATAGTTTGAACATTCTTTAGTGCTTCCCTTTTTTGGTATGGGGATATAAGTTGATTTTTTCCAATCTGATGGCCATTCTTGTGTTTTCCAAATTTGCTGGCATATGGCATGCATCACCTTGACAGCATCATCTTGCAAGATTTTAAACAGTTCAGCTGGGATACCGTCGTCTCCTGCTGCCTTGTTATTAGCAATGCTTCTTAAGGCCCATTCAACCTCACTCTTCAGGATGTCTGGCTCTAACTCACTGACCACACCGTCAAAGCTATCGCCAATATTATTATCCTTCCTATACAGATCTTCCGTATATTCTTGCCACCTTTTCTTGATCTCTTCTGCTTCTGTTAGGTCCTTACCATCTTTGTTTTTGATCATACCCATTTTTGCCTGGAATTTACCTCCGATGTTTCTAATTTTCTGGAAGAGGTCTCTTGTCCTTCCTATTCTATTGTCTTCTTCCACTTCCGCACATTGCTTGTTTAAAAATAATTCCTTATCTCTTCTGGCTAACCTCTGGAATTTTGCATTTAATTGGGCATATCTCCCCCTATCACTGTTGCCTTTTGCTTTCCTTCTTTCTTGGGCTACTTCCAGTGTCTCAGCAGACAGCCATCTTGCCTTCTTGGTTTTCTTTTTCTTTGGGACGTTTTTTGTTGCCGCCTCCTGAACAATGTTGCGAACTTCTGTCCATAGTTCTTCTGGGACCCTATCTACTAAATCTAGTCCCTTAAATCTATTCTTCACCTCCACTGCATATTCCTTAGGAATATTAGTGAGCTCATATCTAACTGATCTGTGGGTCTTCCCTATTCTCTTTAGTCTGATTCTAAATTGTGCAATAAGAAGTTCGTGATCTGAACTACAGTCAGCTCCAGGTCTTGTTTTTACCGACTGTATAGATGTCCGCCACCTTTGGCTGCAAAGGATGTAGTCAATCTGATTTCGGTGTTGACCATCTGGTGAAGTCCATGTATAAAGTCGTCTTTTAGGTTGTTGGAAGAGAGTGTTTGTTATGCACAGTGAGTTGTCTTGGCAAAATTCTATCAGCCTATGTCCTGCTTCATTTTGTTCTCCCAGACCATGCTTGCCTGTAATTCCAGGTGTCGTCTGACTACCCACCTTAGCATTCCAGTCTCCTGTAATGAAAATAACATCTCTTTTTGGTGTATTATCCAGTAGGTGCTGCAGATCCTCATAGAACTGATCTACTTCTGCTTCTTCAGCAGAAGAATTGTAATTTCTATAACAGATAACAATAATTTTCTGTTATAAATAAATGGAACCAAAATTGTAATAGGTTTTTGAAATGAAGTTTTAAAGTTCAAAACTGCTCCCAAAAAAGATTTTCTTACCTTAGCAGTTTTAATATAGTGGCTTAGGACTTCAGCTCTTATTTTTAATGTCTGTGCATGAAGAATCTCTCTAACAACCCAAAAACTTACCTGAAAACAAAAGATCTGTATTAAAATATATACAAAAAGGAAGTGGTAGTGGTGCTACTAAAATGTGGAATTACTTTATTTATTTATTTATTTTCTATCCCTCCTTTATTAATTTTTTTGTTGTTGTTTATTCGTTCAGTCGTTTCCGACTCTTCGTGACTTCATGGACCAGCCCACGCCAGAGCTTTCTGTCGGCCGTCACCATCCCCAGCTCCCCAATGGTTGAGTCCGTCGCCTCCAGAATACCATCCATCCATCTTGCCCTTGGTCGGCCCCTCTTCCTTTTGCCTTCCACTTTTCCTAGCATCAGCTTCTTCTCCAAGGTATCCTGTCTTCTCATTATGTGGCCAAAGTACTTCAGTTTTGCCTTTAATATCATTCCCTCAAGTGAGCAGTCTGGCTTGATTTCCTGGAGTATGGACTGGTTTGATCTTCTTGCAGTCCAAGGCACTCTCAGAATTTTCCTCCAACACCACAGTTCAAAAGCATCTAGCTTCCTTCGCTCAGCCTTCCTTATGGTCCAGCTCTCGCAGCCATAGGTTACTACAGGAAATACCATTGCTTTAACTATGCGGACCTTTGTTGTCAGTGTGATGTCTCTGCTCTTAACTATTTTATCAAGATTTGCCATTGCTCTCCTCCCAAGAAGTAGACGTCTTCTGATTTCCCTTTATTAATAATCAGTCAATAATTTTCACATTATAAAATCACTTGAAATACGTATTTTATTTAGCAACACAGTCACTTAAAAAGATGCAAATTAATCCCTTACTATGAATATTTCAGTCATGTTTCAATTCAATTAGCATAGATTCATTCTATTCATTCAGAGAGATAGAGATATATGTTTACTCCGCTTTTTGTTATGCAACCTCATCCAGGATGGGGATGTGGGTGGGAGAGGAGAGTATAGAGATACCCCTGTCTTTAATAGAAATAAATTTGTTAAAGGCTGCTAAGATTTAGACAAAAGAAATAGATCGCATGGTTTTATTAATTGCACCACATTATTATGATGTATATAGTTAGCCTGGAAACTTACATGGTTGAATCTTCTTGTAAAAGTGACTGCATTTGGTGCTGAACTGTATTTTTCCTTTTTATTCCAACCACAGCTTGACAGTTCCTAGATTAACAATGAAAGAAATATTGTAAGTATACGGATTTCAAAACAAAATGTGATGTTTTTCTTTTATTAGTGAAAAAAATGTTGTTTACATTTTCCCTAATATTATCAGCAAGGCTGATTTGCTAGATATAAAGGTACCAATCGAAGAGAATATTTGTAGCTCAGGGTTGAACTGGGGAGTCTTTGGTGCTCTCTGAGCCTTGTTGTTTTCATGCAGACGTTTCATTGCCAGGCTAGGCAACATCTTCAGTGCGAAAAGGGAGTGGAACTTGCTGTCTGTTTATATACCCTGGCTTGTCCTGCCTGTGTTGGTGGGGGTCTTGTACTCTCCTTGGTAGTTAGTTGATTGGAGGTTTGTATCTGACACTGGCGGGCAGGGTATGCTGTCGTAGGCATTCATGCAGAAAAAACAGCTGTTCTTTGGTGGAAGTTTGCCTACATGCAAATTTCTCCCATTTGCGTGCTATCTGGAGCGTTTGACGCCCATATGTGGTACCAATCGAAGAGAATATTTGTAGCTCAGGGTTGAACTGGGGAGTCTTTGGTGCTCTCTGAGCCTTGTTGTTTTCATGCAGACGTTTCATTGCCAGGCTAGGCAACATCTTCAGTGCGAAAAGGGAGTGGAACTTGCTGTCTGTTTATATACCCTGGCTAGTATATAATATACCCTGGCTAGTATATAATAATAGTATAGTATAATATACGTCAGTGTCAGATACAAACCTCCAATCAACTAACTACCAAGGAGAGTACAAGACCCCCACCAACACAGGCAGGACAAGCCAGGGTATATAAACAGACAGCAAGTTCCACTCCCTTTTCGCACTGAAGATGTTGCCTAGCCTGGCAATGAAACGTCTGCATGAAAACAAGGCTCAGAGAGCACCAAAGACTCCCCAGATATAAAGGTTAATTCTGAGCAAGCTTTTTGTTAAAGTACTATGAGTTCTAACATAATTTGAACAATGCCATGTCTTTAGCAATGCGGGAATCTTTGAGTCTGCAGAAGCATAATAGCATTTACTGTTTCATTTACAATTTTCCATTAAATAGTATTTTTTAAATGGAGGTAATTCATTAAGTGTGCAATAGAGAACATGAAATCTGAACTAACTTGTATATCCTTTTTAATATTTAAATTTGTCTAATTGTGTAATTTTCCACTACTATTCTCAAGTTATGAAAACCAGAAATAATTGCTGTTCTCTAGTGTATTCAGCCAATGTATGTTAGTAAATAAGCATTATCATTAGCCTGATTCCTATATAACAGTGCTTTCCAAACTGCCGCCGTTGGCGACACACCAATGGTGGCAGCAGCAGCGGCGGCACACAGGGGGGCACGCGTGCATGGTGGGGGGCACGCGCGGTGGCGACCTCGCTAAAACGCAGAAGCACTGATGGCGTGCCACTGCTGTCGCCCCCCTGCACACCGCTGCCGCGCGCCCCCCTGCACCACCGCTTCGTGACACACTAAACTGTGTGTTGCGACACACTAAAGTGTCGCGACACACAGTTTGGAAAGCTATGCTATATAACAAGCCATAACTTGCTGCCTTCTGTATAAACCTTGTCTTCATCTGATCCTCATGAATTTGTTTTGACAAAATTGGACTTTTCAGTAACAAACTAATTGTGTAAAGGTAGCCCCATTCAGACATTATGTAAACTGGAGTATTTACCCCGTAAGAGTCCAGCTCAGTATCATCCCCTATCAATGTCACTGAAATGATGTTGGCTTTCCTGCAGTATTCCTGTACGTATTTAGCACAGATGACTGGACAGAAGTGTCTGCACCCTGGCTCATGTGGAACACAATGAAAATTCTCTCCTGTAGACATTTGAGCTGAACACATGAATACCTTCAAAGGACTCAACATCACTGGAGCAACACTGAGGCAGGAGTTATCCAGTGTGCTCACCTGATCAGTGCTCCAGATTCATAATGCCTGAATGGTCTAGAGTTTGTCTGCAATCCAGAACTGGAAACACTCTTCAAACTAGTGTAAGGCACCAAAACTTACCACGTGCCTTTAGAGAAAGCCAAATACACGAAGGAGACTTTGTAAAAAGGAACAGCAGCAAAATTTATTTGGCCAAGCAAAGGTTGCCGGGTGGTAGCCAGACAGTTGTCACGTGCAAGTGACCTCTGAATGAAACCACCACCCTGAGCATAAGGGTGCACAAACTTTTATACGGGGAATACAGGCAGGAAGTGAGGATGAGGAAGGTATGCCCATATGTGGGTGGGGTGTCTGATGACCATTCCCTGGGATTGGCTAGTCCTTGGGGGACAGGGTCCCTCCCAGAGCTGAAGGATTCTGGGACTTACCAGGTCAAGGGGTGATGTGGGTCATCAACATATTTTCAAGGGATGGAATTGGGAACATTCACACCAATTGTTGGAACATTCACACCAAAGGAATACTTGCATCTTACAGAGACACAGTAACACTTACAGAGACATTGGTTATACAAGCAGGCTGAATCACAAAGGGTCAGAACCATAAAATCATAGTTTAACATATTCACATCTCAGGAGAGGGGAAGCAAGGCATTTATTACAAGAAGGTTAGGTAAACATATTGGCTTTGTCTCAGGAGGAGGATGCTTGACCAGATAGATGGTCCCAGACTGTTATGCATTCCTGAGAGAGGTAGACTTGGTTTCAGAGCTTTACTTAACATTTCTTATGTAGCATTCTTTGGGGCTTGCTGAGGCCCATCTCAAGGGTCAACCTTGGGCAATGTTTCTTTGGTTCAGGCACAATCTTTGGCTCAGTCATGTTGTATTATGGGGGATATTATAGCATGGTGTTTTCCAGGCCAAGGTCTGTGAGCCGGGTTTCCCCATATCCCTTCAATCCTCCCTTTTCTTTTCTAATGGCAAACTGCTCTTTGCCTAACTTTGAGACTGGGTGGAGTGTTAAAAGCTTTGCTGGCTTGCCTTCGGAGTGGGTAACCACAGTCAGTCCTTTGAGGGAGGACAATACAATGCGACGTACAAGAGGGATAATGCAAGGCAGAACTGCAAGTCCAGTAAGGCCACAGACAAAAAGAAACACAAGTTGCTTGACCCAGACTGCCCCTGGGAGCCAAGAGAAAAGTTGGCCTGAGTCTGTGTTCCAGTTAGCTTGGTCACCTAGCCGGGTAGCCTGATCTTTTAAATCCTGGACGGCTTCCCTGACCAAGCCAGACTTATTCATGTAAAAGCAACATTCTTCGTGGAGGAAAGCACAAAGGCCCCCCTTTTCAGCTGTGATGAGGTTCAAGCCTCGTCTGTTTTGCATCACTACAGACGCTAAGGAGTCCAGCTGGTCCTGGACGTTCGCGAGGCTTTGGGCTATTTTATTGAGGCTATCCTGAAACTCTTGGGAGAGCTGATGGAATCTTACCTCAGCGTCAGCAATGCCGGCCACTCCGGTGGTGACGCCGGCAGTTACCCCTAGGGCAACTAGGAGGGGGACGAGAAAGATGGCTCGCTTTTGTATGCGAGAAGTGAGTGGTACTGGAGGTGTCGCCCCCTTTGGCAGGATAGAAATTTGTGGTATGAGGTGGACGAGAGAGCAAGTACCTGTCCAATTAGTATGCAAGCAAAGATAGGCATTGGTTCCACAAAGAAAGAACATGCCCTGTTCAAGGCAGATGCCTAAATCAATAGAAAAAATGGGTTTGCCCCGTTTCCATGGGTTCCATACCCCAATTGACCCTGCTAGGAACATTCCCGTAAGTGGTTGCAGGGCGGTGGCATTGAGATGGGGCGGGCCCTTAACTAAGGGGATGGAAGGGAAGACAAAGTAGTCAGAGTTATTCCCTTGAGCGTAAGGCAAGGGAGCACAGGGGATATCTTGGTCATCCCTCAGGCCAAGCCATGCTGGCATTGAGCCTTTTGTATTAGTAGGTAGCCCGAGCCAAGGGGGGAGTAGAGGTCCCTGCGGAGAGGCGGCTAACAGAAGCTTTGCTGCCAAGTTACATGCTGGTCCCTGCCTCCCTTCCCCAGAGATAGAAACCGTGGGCCGGGCAGAAAATGTAACCTTGTCTCTGTATCTGCCAGCTGCAGCTGAAAACAATGGGGGCTTCACATAGAAATCTTCAAAGGTATTAGAGGCGGTGATGACTACCTCTTTTAGGCATTGGTGCCCCTGGAGCCTTCCCAGCCGGACTCCCCCTTTGGGTTGCGTTCTAGAAACGCACAAAGAGGCGGTGCCAATCAATGGGACTAGTGAGGCCACTGGGCTGAAGATGGGAACTGATGGGTTCAGTCCCAAGGTCTTAAGCCGTGACTCAAAGTCTGCATATAGTTGGCTGTCAGGATGTTCTCCTTCCTTAAAGACCGGAGGAGTTTTGTGGTTTAAGACCACTCTAGAACTGGCCCAAATACGGGGGCTGGCGGGAATGGCTTGGTGAGTGGAAGCTGAGGCAGACATACAGAGCCAACAGTTCTCAGTTAGGTCTGGCCTGGATTGGTTGAGTAATTTGTAAGCAGAGGTAAGGCTCTGCTCAATATAATCAGGGCTAGTGGGCTTGCGAGTGAGGGTACGGTGGGTGAGGGGGTGTGCCAGGGTTGTATAGACCCCCAGGAGCCCTAGAAGAAAAATTTGAGAAATAGTAGAAATTTTAAAGGGACACATTTCCCTTTTCCCCAGTAGGTGTCAGTACTAGCGTTTCACTAACCCTTCTCCCCCCCCCTTTTCTTTTTCTTTTTTCTTTTGTAATCGGAACAGAAACAGAAGAGAAATAGATAGGGAGCAGTAATTAGAGAAAAAAACGTTACAATGTTTGGTCAATAGCAGCTGCTTCTGTGGTTGCCTGGTCTGTCGTCTCCGGTGATCTGAAAGAGAGCGTAGCAAGGGAGTCTTTGCAATTTACAGTATAACAACCTTTACAGTAAAACGATGATTTCAGATGTCCTCTTGGGAAGATTCTTCACCTGTGTTCCTGTCTGCCTCCGGAGAGACAGGAAACAGAGGTCTCCGTAGGGGTTCGTCGTCCAGTAAGTTTTCTTGTGGTTCAGAATCTTCCTCTGTGCCACTGTTCGTTGCCGGTGGAGCAGTGGGCAGAGAGAGATCAGCAGGAGACGCCTTGCGCGAAATTCGGAGTTTGAGTCCCTCTAGCGGTCGACTTTGCCACTTGGCCGGTGGTTCGTGGACTGGCTTTATGCGGGAAGCGTGAAGCCAGGGTTTAATACCTTCAACTTTAACTGCAGTGGGAGTGCTCAAGAGGACTTGGCGGGGAGTCGACCAGCGCGGTGCGGTGCAGGTGGGATTAAGTTCTTTGACACGGACCCAGGACCCAATTGCTGCAAGAGGTTGTTGTGCTGGAGCCGGGGGCAGGGCGTCGCTGACCTGTTTGGAAATGGAGGACAAGACATGCGCCAGGGATTGGAGATAAGTAGATACGTTGAGGTGCCCTTCGTTTGTTGTTAATACAGGGCGTGCCACGAAGGGGCGCCCGAACATCATTTCGAAGGGGGAGAGACCCCACTTTCCCCCGGGCATAGCTCGAATTCGGGTGAGTGCCAGGGGGAGTATTTTTGGCCACGGGAGGTGAGTATCCTGGCATAATTTGGCTACATGGCTTTTTAGGGTTCTATTCATGCGTTCGACCTTCGCTGAAGATTGAGGTCGATAGCTGCAGTGGAGGTGATACGGAATGTCCAGAAATCTGCTAACCCCCTGTATGACTCGGGAGACAAAATGTGGCCCATTGTCACTTTCCAGCCCAGCTGGAAGGGAAAAAGTTGGGATTATGTGGTCGGTTAAGGCTCTGACAACCTCATGTGCCTTCTGGGTTGCCGTTGGGATTGCCTCGGGCCAACCGGAGAATAAATCGACGAATACAAGGAGATTAGATTTGGAGCCATGCCTCGGGAGCTCGGTGAAGTCGATTTGCCAAAACTCCCCCGGATAGGAAGGTGTGCGGAGGTGGCCAGGGGGAATTGTCCCTCCTCGTGGGTTATTCCTGTGGCAAAGCTCGCAGCGGGAGAAGACGTCCTGGCAGGTGGCTCTGAGACCTGTGTTATGATATCTAGTAGCCAACCAGTCATACATTGCCTTTACCCCAGAGTGGGACATCAGGTGAGCCCGGCGAACAAGAGGCCAGAGGAGGGAAGATGGGAGCTGGATTCTGTCGTTGACTACCCACCAGCCGGTAGTTTCCCAGTGGCCCTTGGGGTCCAAGACGTCAGATTTGTCATAGAGGGGAAGCATTTCATTATCGATGGCTGATGGAATCATAGAAGGGCACAAGAGGGTTTGCTCGGCTGCCGTACATGCGGATCGGGCTGCGATTCGCGCCCAGTGGTCAGCCCGTTGGTTCCCCCTTGATATGTCCCCTCGGTCGGTTTGATGGCCTCTGCAATGGACAATAGGAATTGTAGTGGGGAGGCGGACGGCCTCTGCGAGTTCCTCTAAGAGGGGTTTCATGACGAGGGTCCTCCCGTCTGTGCCCACGTATCCCCGCGCCTTCCAGAGGGCTGTGTGTGAATGAGCCGCTAGGAAGGCATACCGGCTATCTGTGTAAATGTTAACGGCTTTGTTTCGCGCTAAATAGCAAGCTTCTATGACTGCTTTAAGTTCAGCTGTTTGAGCTGATTGGTGGGATGGTAGTTTTTGCAGGATGACTGGCCCGTGTTGGTCAACAACTGCAAAGCCTGTATACCTATGTCCATTGTGGACAAAAGAGGAGCCGTCTGTCCAGAGGTGGAGATCGGCAGTTAGAAGGGGCTCGGCCATTAAATCCGGACGTATGCCGGCTATAACTTCCAAAGTGTGAAGGCAGTCATGTGGTTCGGAGGGGTCTGATGGAACGGGGAGAAGAGTTGCTGGATTGAGACGTTCACAACGCTGTAAGGTAACAGAGGAGTTTTCCAGGATTTGGCTAGCGTAGGATGAGACTCTGGTGGCGGTAGCCCAGGAGGGGAGTTTCTGTTGTAGCAGGGTTTGAACAGAGTGAGGGCTGAAAACCGCTAAGGGAGCGCCGAGTGTTAGCTTAGTCGATTCCTGGATGAGGGTAGCTGTAGCGGCAACGGAGCGGAGGCAAGCTGGCCATCCTCGGACAACTGGGTCCAGGTTTTTAGATAGATATGCAACAGGTGCGTCCTCTGGGCCAAGTTGTTGCAACAACACCCCCAGTGCTGTGTCTTCCTTGATTGTTACAAATAGTTTGAACCCCTGGGAGTGGTCGGGCAGGATCAGGGAAACAGCCTGTGCCAGAGCCGCCTTCAGGTTTGTCCAAGCACGCCTATGAAGCCCCGTCCAATCCCAAGGTTCGTTGTGTTTGGTTAGGGCATAGAGGGGCTTGGCGGTGTGGGAAAACCCTGGAATCCAGAGGCGTGCGTAGCCGACGACTCCGAGGAAGGATTGAAGTTGTTTCACATTTGCAGGTTCGGGCATAGAAGCTATGGCTCTTAGTCGGCTGTCATGTAATTTCCGCTTGCCCTTATCTAAGACAAATCCTAAATATTGTACTGTCTGTGACACCCACTGGACCTTCTTCTTGGAAACTGTATATCCGTGGTCTGCAAGGTGATTAAGAAGTGCGATGGAGGTTGTTGTTACTGACTCCGGATCACTGCCTGCTAATAGCAGATCGTCCACATACTGGAGGAGGGAAACCCCGTGGCACGAGAAGTCTTTCAAATCAGTGGACAAGGCATGGGCAAATGCCGTGGGGCTGTTGCGGTACCCTTGAGGGAGCCTAGTCCATGTAAGTTGAGTCACAGAATGGGTCTCAGGGTCTTCCCATTCAAAAGCAAAGTATTGTTGACATTCCTTTGCCAGGGGTATACAAAAGAACGCATCCTTAAGATCTATTACAGTGTAGAAGGTTTGTGTCCTAGATAGGGTGGTGAGTATGGTATAGGGGTTAGCTACGGTGGCATGTAGGGCAACGATGCGTTCATTGCATTCTCGGAGATCATGTACGAACCGGAAAGAGTGATCTGGTTTTGGCACTGGGAAAATGGGGGTGGACCATGGTGATTGGGTGGGAACCAAGAGCCCGTATTCCAGGAATAAGTCAATTTGTTGTTTTATGCTTCTACGGGCCTCCTGTGAGATGGTATATTGTCTCAGCGAGACTGGTTCGGCACCCGGGAGTAGTTGCGCCATGTGGGGGGCGGCATAGATGGCAAAACCAGGCGTTCCTTGGTACCAGACCTTCGGGTTTATCCGATCGGTCGGGAAAGTCTGGGGGAGTTGATTGAGGTAACAGAGGTAGGTTCGATCAGAAGGGATCCGGAGAGTAAGCCCTTTTGGGGTAACTTGTATTTCAGCCTGTAATTTTCCTAACAGATCCCGTCCCAGGAGGTTAACTGGGCATTCTGGCATGACTAAAAAGGAATGGTGTAGTGCCGGCCCTTTCCCAGAGTGGACCTCCACAGTTTGGCTGACCGGAACCAGTTGTTCGCTCCCAGTGGCTCCCACCACGGGTGTGGTTAGAGTTTCGATGAGAGGAACAGAAGGGTCATTTAGAACGCTAAAGGTAGCCCCTGTGTCTACCAAAAAGGAACGTTGTTTGCCTCCCACTGTCATCTCTACCAGGGGCTCCGGGGAAGCAGGGAGGCCCCCAGAGCGGCGTCAGTATAGTTCAGCGGTTTCTGGGTAGAACTCCGGAGCTTGTGCGCTCATAATGGAGTTGGGTGGCGGCTGTGGGGCGCGGCTTGGAATGTCCCTTGGTTGAGGGTCATCTTGGCTGAAACTGACTCGGCGAGAGTGAGAATAACGAGGATTGGGGGGGTGCGGGGTGCTGTCCCGTTGATGGTTCCAAAATCGGGGGCGGATATGGTGGTTCTGGATCCGCCCCGGGCCACATGGAGGGGGGCCTGGGTCACCCCTTCGGGGACGGGGACGGAAGTTGTAATTAGGGGCCTCTGGGCATTCTCCCTTCCAGTGCCCAGGCTGGTGACAGTAAAAACAAGAATCTTGCCGTGGTTGGTGATTTTGCGTCTCCCCCTCCCAGTGGTGGGCGGAGTCGGGTTCGAAATGATCCAGCCTGTCCGCTATGGCTGTAGCAATGATATTGGCTTGTGTGCGTGCTTGGAATTGCAGCTGGTGGTCTTCTCGTTGGGCGTAAACCATTTGTGCTGTCTGTATTAGTTTCTCAAGGGACTGTCCTACCGGGGAATCGAGTTTCTGTAGCTTCCGGCGTATATCTGGGGCGCTCTGTCCAATGAAGGAGACTTTGAGAGCGGCTTCGCCGCTAGGCGTTTCTGGGTCCAAATCGGTATGCCTGCGGTATGCATCTTTAAGGCGCTGTAGGAATTCAGTGGGGGATTCCTTAGGCTCCTGGGCGAGCTGGTGGACTGCCTGATAGTTCACAGTTCTAGGGACCCCCTTTTTAAACCCTTCCAGGAAGGCCGCGCGAGCTCGATCTAATGCGAGCCTGCCGTTTACGTCATTGGGGTCCAGGTTGGAGGTGGGGAAAAAAAGTTCTACAGCAGGGGGCCAGCCTTCCTGATCGTTCCGACTCCCACGACCCAGTCGGGCATTCTCATAGTGTGCCATGGCTTCTTTAAGAACCTGCGTCTTTTCCTCGATGGTGAGGAAAGAGGACAGCAGGGTGAACATATCGGGGATGTTGGGCTGATGCGTGCCAATAATGCGCTGCACCAAATCAACATATAGCTGCGGGGATTCCCTGTAGGGAGGGAGACCATTCCGCCAGTTATGGAGGTCCGTGGTGGTGAACGGGGTATGGATGTAAACTAGCCCGAGGTCCAGGCACCTGCCGCAGTGGGGCTTGAATGGCGGGGGCCAGGTGCTCAATGCCATAGATGGTCTGACCACGGGTCATTGATGGACTTAGCGGGGATGGGCACAGCGATCCTTCTGGGTGTGCTGCAATTGCGTTTAGGGGAGTAGGTTCAGTGGATTTTGAACGGTCTCGAGAGAGAGCAGGCGTTCTTGGGGTGGTTTGTAGTCGATCTCGGAGGTCCGAGATTATATTTCTTAAGTCATCAAGCACCCCGTCATCCCCTCTGGAGTGGGCATTTACTGGCGAGCCAGCCTGAGGTGCCGGGGCAGCAGTCCCTGGTTCTGTAGTCAGTGGGGCTGTCGGCTGCGCTGGAGCAGCCGATGGGGCCGGGGCTGTTGGTTGTGCTGGAGCAGCCGGTGGGGCCGGGGCTGTTGGTTGTGCTGGAGCAGCCAGTGGGGCCGGGGCTGTTGGTTGTGCTGGAGCAGCCGGTGGGGCCCATTGGAGATGATAAGGGAAGTCCTCATCTTCTTCCTCCGTGGTTGTTACCGGAGGGGGCCGGGCTAAGAGCAATTTGCTGGGAATTAAGATGCCGCTCCGCGACAGGATATCCGGTCTCCCGGTGAGGTTGATGAACATTGTAATGTAAAGTAGTTCCTCAACCTTTTGTTGGCTCGTTAAAAAGTTAAAGAAGGCTTGGAGGTAGTCAACATCTAATGACCCTTGTTGTGGCCAGTGGCGACCACAGGTAGGTGGATAAAAGGGCCAAACGTCCGAGCAAAAGGCTTTTAGGCGAGACTTGCGAGGGTGGACGCATGCCACCTTGGGTTTCAGAAGATCCCAGTTTTTTAAAACGCAGTTGAGGGGGGTCAGTTTTCGTCGCCCTCTAATCTCAACGTCATCTTCCTGCCGTCGGCGGCTGTGAGAATTTCCCATAGCCAGTAGAGACGGCTGCAGTTCTAGGTCGGGAAGAGGAAAAGGTTGGTTGGGAGGGGGTGCAGCGGAGGTCGCTCAACGCTGCACGTTTGAAAGTTGTTTCTCCTTCTAGGTCTTAAATTCTCCCTTATGTATATGTGTGAACAGAACCTCCAGCAGGCGCTGGACTTATTCGGTCACCAATTTAAGGTCCTTATGCAGAACCTCCAGCAGGCGCTGGACTGGTTTGCCGGTTAAATTTAAGGTCCTGTTTTCTGCTAACCTCCCAGCAACGCTGGCTAATTTTAAAGGTAAAGCGTTTTTTTTTTTTTCTGAACAATCTTGACAGGGGTTTCCACCGAAGGGGGCCTCTAGAGAAGCATCGTGAGACTTGTTAGGTTCTCAGACTCTGCAGCCTGGAGACGTGCCGGGAGTGGAGGATAGGTTTGGGCGTCCACCCAGAGGGGGGCCGGAGCCGTAATTGGCCCGCGGGAGCCCCCAAAGGACAGAGGAAAGTTTGGGTGTCCACCCCAGGGGGAGGTCCGAGCCGTACTGTGGGCCGCGGAGCTCCCCTGGCAGCGGAGGGCGGGGCGTCCCTGCTCAAGGGGGGGCGAGAGAAAAAGGCGTTTTCCAAAGGAACCACGCTAAAACAATCCCCAAGCAGCAGAAACAATAAATAAACCTGAACCTCTAGGGATTTTACGGTAGAGGGTGGGGTGCAAACGGGGGAACATCATCCCCTCCCCCACGGCTTGCCGGGACCGGCCTAAGTCCTCCCAATGATAAGGTTCCCTTTCCCTTCCTCAGCTGGCTTTTCTCGCCTTCCAGCGCCTCAATTTTCCCGATTTGTGTCCCCAAGTAACTCAACACGCATTCCGTCCATACGCACGACCAGTGCCGACCCAGCTAGCCGAAACTCAGTCTAGATGCCCAATTAAGTTGGGCTTCTGGGAACTGCGACAAAGATCTCCCTGAGACCCCAAAGGGCCTCCACAAAACGCTTCGTGGCTACCCCCTTGTGGAGCAATACCACGTCTCATATACACACACACACATACAGCACCCCCCACCTAAGAAAAGTTCTACTCACCAACGTTGGTAGCTTCCTTTTTCAGTCCTGAAGATAAGTTCGTTTTTCAAAAGTCTCCTTTGTAGGCTAGGGTTCTTTACTGTACAGGGTCCTGCAGCTGAGAGGGAGGAAAAGGCCACCGGAAAAAAAAAAAACAGTTCCGGGAGCGCTCGTGGCGTTGCCTGACCTCTATGCTGCTTTTCCCTGACAGACTGGAGTCTGGTTCCCCTTAAGGGGGATTCCCAGGTACTCCCCGGAGTTTCCCGGCCAACGCACCAAAATGTAAGGCACCAAAACTTACCACGCGCCTTTAGAGAAAGCCAAATACACGAAGGAGACTTTGTAAAAAGGAACAGCAGCAAAATTTATTTGGCCAAGCAAAGGTTGCCGGGTGGTAGCCAGACAGTTGTCACGTGCAAGTGACCTCTGAATGAAACCACCACCCTGAGCATAAGGGTGCACAAACTTTTATACGGGGAATACAGGCAGGAAGTGAGGATGAGGAAGGTATGCCCATATATGGGTGGGGTGTCTGATGACCATTCCCTGGGATTGGCTAGTCCTTGGGGGACAGGGTCCCTCCCAGAGCTGAAGGATTCTGGGACTTACCAGGTCAAGGGGTGATGTGGGTCATCAACATATTTTCAAGGGATGGAATTGGGAACATTCACACCAATTGTTGGAACATTCACACCAAAGGAATACTTGCATCTTACAGAGACACAGTAACACTTACAGAGACATTGGTTATACAAGCAGGCTGAATCACAAAGGGTCAGAACCATAAAATCATAGTTTAACATATTCACATCTCAGGAGAGGGGAAGCAAGGCATTTATTACAAGAAGGTTAGGTAAACATATTGGCTTTGTCTCAGGAAGAGGATGCTTGACCAGACAGATGGTCCCAGACTGTTATGCATTCCTGAGAGAGGTAGACTTGGTTTCAGAGCTTTACTTAACATTTCTTATGTAGCATTCTTTGGGGCTTGCTGAGGCCCATCTCAAGGGTCAACCTTGGGCAATGTTTCTTTGGTTCAGGCACAATCTTTGGCTCAGTCATGTTGTATTATGGGGGATATTATAGCATGGTGTTTTCCAGGCCAAGGTCTGTGAGCCGGTTTTCTCCATATCCCTTCACTAGGAAGGACAAGATAAAATAAGGAGAGAATGGAGGGGAAATCATGAAGAACTGCAAGAGGAGAGTAAGATCACTGAAAGAAGACAGAAGCTTGTTGAAGAATTGTTTATTTTCCATTAGTTAAAGTACCATTATTCTTTTAAATAGCCTCTTATTTTTATTACCTACTGTAGGGTAGAGCATGTAACAAGACTTACCTAACGTGAGAAAGTTATCAGGTAAGAGATAACCCTGAAAATCTTGAACTGTCAAATTAAAATTGTTCTGGTATAGTACCTAAATGCTTACAGTTCCATTAAGCAAAATAATCTGCTTTTATTCTGGTAAAAGGCAATCATGTACTAGATTTGAGAATCGAAGACTGGATCCCAAAATCAACAGGAATTCAAAATATGCTAATGTTTTTAGCAAAATGTTTTTTTACTATTTGTCTGTGTCTAGAAATCTCCATATTTGATTTTGCAATAACATTTAAGTATCTGTAAATCTGAAAAGAAAATTCTGCCCCTTTTGTCCTCAGAAGATTGATAGTGAGTTTCTATGGGAGAGATTTTGCATTAGATGGACACAGGAGATAAATTCATAGAGTTTTTTTTAACGTACTAATATGTCAAGATGGGTGGCTATATAAATCAATTGAACAAACAAACAAATATTCTAAATAAATAATTTTAACCACTTGCATTGTTTTTCAATAGCTTTCAATAGGGGACTACATTATTTCCTGATTGTCTGGATTAATTTTGGAAAACAGCTCAATTCAATATCTTGAACTTCTTAAAAATCAGCAAAATTGCAGAAAGCAAGTTACAAAGCTTTATTCACTCACATCAAATAAGGGCATTGCCACATATCATTATTTAAAATCCCCAACATTTATTTTATTTTATTTTATATATATATATATATATATATATATATTTATTTATTTATTTATTTATTTATTTATTTATTTTGAAACAATAATCTTTACTTCAGCAGATCTTGCAATGCAGAAAAGAAGCAGGGAACATATGAGCCAATTAGTGTCCTCTCTTCAACTGATCAACAGGAGAGTGCAAAAAAGCATTTAACAGGGGCTCCTCCACAAGCTGGTCCTAAAGCAAGCAAAACTCCCTTCATCCCCACTGCAGGCAAAAAGGAAATAAAGTTGCTAGCACTTCTCCTTCCCAATACACATGCCTAGAATATACTACATCAGGGGTGTCCAACCTTTTGGCTTCCCTGGGCCACATTGAGTGAAGAGGAATTGTCTTGGGCCACACATAAAATATATAATATAGTTAATGTATATAAGTAATAGAACTTCATTAGTTTTAATTAATTAATTAATTAATTAAATTATTAATTTAATTTAATTTCCAATTAGTTAATTAATTAAAAGCCCATTGTAAATTGTTAGGTAGGCAAATAAACAAAGCAAAGCTTAATAATCAAATAAGAGTGTAAAATGGGTGAACTTAGGGGCGCCCAACACTACTTGCACAACTACATTCTGGACCAGTTGTAACTTGTGGGTGGTCCTTAAGGGCAGCCCCATGTAGAGCACATTGCAGTAATCCAAACGAGTTGTAGCTAAAACACCATCATCTGAGCAAAAAAGTGTTGGGAGAAAATTTATATTTCACTGCTGCCATGGTAGATCTCAAAAAACTTCAGCTGCTCTCAGATAAATGTTTATTGTGTAATTGTCCATCTTCAACATCAGACCCATAGTATTGACATCATTGGGTCCCCTTGAAAGTTCTTGATTTGGACTGCTAAAGATCCAGCAAAAGCTGTTTTCTAGCACCAAACGAGATGTCAGGGACATAGAGGAGCTAAATTTGTCAAGTGCAATGTGGCTTAGTTCCCCATTTTTCTACTTTTCATATGCACACTTTCACACTTTCTCCCCGAAGGAGACCTCCAGCGCTGCGCCGGACAAACCCCTCCTTTGGGAGGAGGGCTGGGCAGGCAGCCCCCCTCCCTGGCTTCCCGGTGGAGAGATTTATAGGCTAAGCCTCGCCAGCCCCGCCAGGAAAAGAAAGCAGCCCACCTCGTGCTTCTTGCCCGTTGCTGCAAACACCTGATGGCACACTCGCCCCAGCAGCAATCGCTAGGAGGCCAAGGAAAGTGGGTGCAGGGTGTGTGTGTGTGTGTTCCTCCCACACGGGGGGGGGGGGGGGCGGTCGGCCGTGGAGGTGTCCCTTCGGCCGCAGAGGCATCCCTTCCTGCCTTGCGTCCGTCCCCCCCGCGAAGGTGTCCCTTCCTACCTTGCATCCCTGCCTCTCCCCCTTGTTCCCCACCGCGCACTCCGTCCAAGTACCGGGTGGGCCACATTACTAGCTGTTCAGGGCCGCATGTGGCCCGCGGCCTGTGGGTTGGACACCCCCCTGTACTACATGAATATTGGAGTCTGTAAAAAATGTGAGCAGTTGTTATAAACAGACAGCTGCAATCTGCCAAGCCACCATTCCTTGGCTGGTTTAAAAAAACTAATGCTAATTGTGATAGTGAAAAGACAGCATGCTAGCAATTTTATAATCAGACATTTTTTCCAGTAGCTGAAACCACTGTTGCATGTTGCTGTGGTGGTTTAAGTGGAGGACATAGCAAAATATATTCTAAACAATGCCTACAGGTAGGTACCAGGAACATGGGGCTGAAGACTATGTGTGTACAGGTATGTCTGTGCGAGAGAGAGAGACAGACCTGAAGCAATAAAAATCGCCTAAGTCCAGTCCACAGAAAAAGAAAAGAAACTGCTTGCAGCTCCCCCCCCCCAACCCCAATCTACAAGGCAGTGACTCAAAAGAAAGCCAAGTAATGTCTGACACATTGAAGAGATGGGAGGATTAAAGCTTTCTTCAAGTTCACCCCAGCTTCCCTGCTCTCTTCACCTGGGTTGCTACGGGAAACATGACAAAAATCTATAAGTAGCCAGAACAGCCCAGATCAACCCTAGGTATCTTGCAAAGTAGAATCAGCATCATTAAGATGGTGTACGTTTTCTTGCCATATGTAGAAAGCAAGTAAGTGATTACAGCTTCAAAGGACCTTCTTTGCAGCAAAGTCACCTTTCCAACTTAAGCAGCTATGAACAAAATGCTGCATTGCTAAACAACTTGTCATCCTTTGTTTTTATAGTACCTATTAGGATGCTCACAGTGTTTCTCATCCTATATTTAAAAAATAAACCTCTTGTCAATGTTAACTTCTCTAGTTTGACTTGTTCTTACTTTTCTTAAAAGTATCAATAAAGGTAAACAACCTAGACAAAGCTAAACAAACCTCAACTTTGTTGCAGATGTATCCAAAGAGAATTATGATGCTCTTCAGTTTGCATCACATCCTTTTATATGAAAAAATTCTGAGAAAGTTTGGATTGAAATGTAATTTTGGGGTTAATTCTTATGAGATTTGCCTTCTTCACAAAATGCCCTTACGGCAGGGGTCCCGAACCTGTGGGCCGCGGCCTGTTAGGAAGTGGGCCGCACAGGTGAGCGGTGGCGGTCCACGCAATTGGCTCCCGCCTGCAAACCCTGCCCCATCTGCACGATTGGCTCCCACCTGCAAACCCCCGTCCGTGTGATTGGCTCCCAACTGCAAACCCCGCCCCCGTCCGTGCGATTGGCTCCCACCTGCAAACCCCGCCTCCCCAATCCATGGAAAAATTGTCTTCCATGACCGGTCCCTGGTGCCAAAAAGGTTGGGTACCCCTGCCTTACGGTCTAAAATCACTTCCTTAGGTCAACACTTATGTACGTATGGAGAGGTACAGTGAGTGGTGCTGGTTTAAATTATATTTAGTTAGATTCCCTTTTCCTTTCTCTTATCTCTTGCCTTTAATTTCTTTTTCTTACTACCTCTTATTCTTTTCGAGCTCTGCATAATGTTTTTTGTGCTGCAAGAGAATAGCATTATGGGGGTGCATGTATTTATATTGTAAAGAATAGCAAATGTGTCGATGAAGATTCTCAGTCATCCAGGTGGAATTGTCTGTAGGTTGAATCATGGCAACTGGATTTCTTTCTTTTGGTTGAAACGTTTCGCTGCTTGTCCACGTAGCTTCTTCAGTCTGGGCTAAAGTTGGTGAGGGGACCCCATATATGTCTTCCAGGGTGGGTGTGTAGACCTTACACTTGATTGGCTTGTTAATTGGGCAATTGAGGTGTAGATAAGTCTTTGGGATGTCTTACTCCTAAAACCTTTATTCATCCCCAAGTGGATCATTAAATGGGGCCTTGCTGGTGAACTTGTGAAGTGGTCTTAATCTTCCTGGGGACTAATGAAAGAGCAGCATGATAAATGGGGGACAAGTTGTGCCTGAGGCCTCTGCCTCTATTGAAGGAAGGATTTTCCACTTAGGCATGAATGGATTCCTTAACCCCTCTCTCAATCCACCTATCTTCCCTGTCCAAAATGTAAACATTAATGTCCTCAAATGAGTGTCCTTTTTCTTTTAGATGAAGGTAAACTGCTGATTCTGGTCCTGTGGTGTTGCTCCTCCTGTGTTGGGCCATCCTCTTGTGTAAAGGCTGTTTGGTTTCTCCAATGTAGAGCTCAGAACACTCCTCACTGCACTGGGTTGCAGATACTACATTGCTTCTCTTATGTTTTGGTGTTGGATCTTTACGGTGTACAAGCCTCTCTCTTGGTGTGTTGGTGGGTTTGAAATATACAGGTATGTGGTGTTTGCCAAATATCCATTTTATCTTTTCTGACACACCGGCCATGTAAGGAATGACCAGTTTCTTCTGTTGATTCTGAGTCTCAGCTCTGTCTACCGTTGTTTTGGGTCTGGGGGTAGACTTAGATTTAATGAAGGCCCAATTTGGATATCCACAGGTCTTCAGAGCTACCCTCAGGTGCTGATTTTCTCAGGTGCTGATTTTCTTTCTTTTTGGCACCTATGGAGGTGGGGATGGTTTCTGCCCTGTGGGACAATGTCCTGATGACTCCTGTCAGAGTCCAGTTGGACTCTGACTCTGATTCAGAAGAAAAAGAAAACCAACTAAGAAACTAATCTTACCCTGGGCTGCAACGATCGAGATCTTGTGATGAACAGGTGCAAGTTCAAAAGGGCAATGCTCGTGATCAGTCTCGTGATGGGCGGATGCCAGACTCATGGACACCAAAGAAGCAGGTGCGAAGCAATGAACCTGGAGATGACCTGACAGTGCGGGAAAATCCTGAGCAGCTGATTGGTGCTCCAGACTCACTTCCTTGTTCAGCACCAATCAGCGCAAGACAAAGGCGGGCAGAAAAGCATGCCCAGGAGTGGGAGCTCCAATTGCCCCCCAAAGAACTGCTTTGCAGTTCCAGTCCAGAGTTCCAGAGGTTCCAGTCCAGTCTGCCTTACAGTTCCAGTCCTGCCTCCCAGAGGAACCAGTCCAGTCTGCCTTGCAGTTCCAGTCTTGCCTCCCAGAGGAACCAGTCCAGTTTACCTCGCAATTCCAGTCCAGTGTCCCAGACGATCCAGTCCAGTCTTCCTTGCAGTTCCATTCCAGTGTCCCAGAGATTCCAGTCCAGTCTGCCTTGCAGTTCCAGTCCAGAGTCCCAGGGGAACCAGTCAAGCCTACGTAACTGTCGCAGCCCAGTGCCAGGGGTTCCAGTCCAGTGTATCCTGCAGTTCCAGTCCAGAGTCCCAGAGGAACCAGCCCAGCTCATCCTGCAGTTTCAGTCCAGAGTCCCAGAGGAACCAGCCCAGCTCATCCTGCAGTTCCAGCCCGGGTCCTCAGAAGAACCAGTCCAGCCTTGTCAACTTCAAGCAAAGCCCAAGTCTACCTTGAATCTCCTAGTCATCTTGTCCAGAACTATTGATATTGGTTGCTGAACTTTACTTGTGCTATTGCATAGCTGCCCATTCTCAAGTGCATCCAGTTGATCCAGTACTCTTCAATGTCCTCATGGACTTATGCTTGTAAATAGCTTTTTATTAATAAAACTATTTTCTTAAAAAGTTCTGGTGGTCAAACTCCAAACAGAACAACTCCTAGTTTGTGCTGCAGTGGATGGTGGGAGTCAAACATCAGGTATTGGTCTCTGTGTGTGGGTTTCCTGTAGATCTCTATTTCTAGCTTGCAACAGGTCCCAATAAGGACTTCACAGTCTAGGAATGCCAGCCTGTTGTCCTTGGTGTCTTCCCCGGTGAACCTAATGTTTGCGTCTATGGTATTTATATGGTCTGTGAAAGCATGTGCCTCCTGGGCCTTGATTTTAACCCAGGTGTCATCCACATACCTGAACCAGTGGGTGGGTGCCATTCCCTGGAATGTGCTGAGTGCTTTCTTCTCCACTTCTTCCATGTATAGGTTGGCAACAATGGGTGACATGGGGGAACCATTTTTGTCTATAGAAGTCACCTCTGTACGAGAAGTAAGTGGTGTTGAGATACAGGTCCAGAAGACGGCAGATCTGGTTCGGGTTGAGGTTGTTTCTCCTTTCGAGGGTGCTGTCTTCTTCTAGTCTCTTCTTAACCGCAGCTAGGGCATGAGTGGTGGGGATGCTGGTGAAAAGAGAGGAAACATCGAAGGAGACCATGGTTTCATCTCTATCCAGTTTCAGGACCCTAGCTTTAGAAACAAATTCTTCCGAGTTATGGATGTGGTGGTCAGTGTGTCCAACCAGAGGTGCTAGTATGGTGGCGAGGTGTTTGGCAATGTTCTATGTTACTGAATTAATGCTGCTGACGATGGGTCTGAGAGGTGTCCCTTCCTTGTGGATCTTAGGGAGTCCGTAGATGCAGGGGATGGATTCTCCAGGATACAGACAGTGGTAGGTTGCACTATCAATGGAGCCCTCATGTTCTAATTGTTTCAAGCTGTCTATAACCTTTTTCTTGTAATTGCTGGTGGGGTCTCTTTTCAATTTTTCATGTGTGGTGATCCTCCAAGAGTGAGGTAATTTCGCCGTGGCAGTCTACCGAGTTTAGGACAACTGTGCATCTTCCTTTGTCTGTAGGCAGGATGGTGATGGTTTCTTCTTTGCTGAGGGCTGTCAGGGCTCTCCTCTCTTGGATGGTGAGGTTGGGGGGAGGAGGTTGAGCACTGGACAGCATTGCAGAGATTTTAAGCCGGAGTTGTTCTGCTTCTTCAAAGGGTAGATGGTTGTTTCAGAAGGCAGATTCTGTGGCCGTAATGAGCTCCACCACCGGAACCTGCTTGGGAGTGATGGCAAAATTAAGACCTTTGGCTAAGACGTCTCTCTCTGGTTGGCTGAGTTCCCTGTCTGAGACGTTCTTCACCCACATGTTATTTTTGTCCTCTGTGGTCCCGTTGTTGTTGTTCCTCCCAGCGGGTTTTCCCGCTCCTTGTTTCTGCTTGCTGCGGGAGAGAAGGATGTCAAATTTCTTAGTTTGTCTCTCCTTCACCTTGTGGTGTTGGGCCAGTTGTGTTTTGTTGCCAAACTGGATTACTCTATCCAGGACTGGGTTAGGAAGGGTGGCCGTGAGTTCCTGGTGGAGGTGTTCAACGTTGTATTGCAGGGCGTCAATGGTGAAGTGGACCTGTCTTATTCTTTCATTAAGAAGATGTCTCTGTGCCTTCTGTAGGATCTTGTCTGCTCTGTGACCCTTCACCGTGGATCGCAGGTGTAGGCTTGTCGGGATGAGGCTCTGTTGTCTACATCTGAGGCTGAAATGTAGGTGGTTTCTGTAGTCTGATTTTCTTGCTGCCTTTTCAAATTTCCGCACCAACTTCAGTATTTTCCCCCCAAAGTGAATGTCAATATGTTGATGAAGATTCTCAGTCATCCAGGTGGAATTGTCTGTAGGTTGATTTCTTAATTGAAGGGACTAGGAGCATGCCCACCCTATCTAATATGTTGGATGGGCAAACATCCTTAGGGAGAGGCAGTCCTGCAAATAACTTGGTCCCTTGCCATATAGGGCTTTAAAGGTAATAACCAGCACCTTGAAATGCACCCAGAAGGAAACTGGGAGCCAATGTAACTCGTGCAATAGGGGTATAATGTGGGTGAACCTAGGGGCACTCATCATTGCAAATGCTGCTGCATTCTGGACCAGTTGTAATTTCCAGGTGGTCTTCAAGGGCAGCCCTATGTAGAGCACATTTGTGATGGTCCTGGATTACAATCAGTACTCCACACATGAGACACGTTGGAATTGTTAGGAATCTTTATTGTATCAGTGACTCCAAGCACTTCAATGCTCCAAGTGACTTAACTTTTACAAAGGATTAGTATATATACACATTCTATTCTCCCCCTTCCAGCCCGTCTCTTTAATCCTCATCTCTCGCCTCTGCCGGTGCGTTTGAAGGTCCAAGGTGCTGAATCCACATTTCCCTCTCTCTGTCTGTCTGCTGGCTATTGCTTTCAGTTGTTTGGTTGCTGCGTGTCCCTTGGCTGGCACCATGTGATGGATGGTACCCAGGTGGGGGTCATATGTGACATTCTGCCCCCCCAAAGATTAACCCCTCCTGTATCCCGGGTATTTGTTATGAAAATCCCTTACTAACCAGGGTGCTTTCACATTGCAGCTGTACACCCATTCACACTGTGACTTCGGAAGGTGTTTCCACTGGACTAGGTACTGCAACTTTCCCTTATATACCCTGGCATCCAGTATTTCCTGCACTTCAAAGTGACATTCTCCATCTATCATTATTGGTACTGGTGTTTGTTGCTGCGGGTGCCAGTGGTCTGACTCATTGGCTGGTTTCAATAGGCTACAGTGAAACACTGGGTGAATCCTTTCAAGGTTTTTCGGAAGTTGTAGTTGCATTGTCATCCCATTGATTACTTTAGTGATTGGGAAGGGCCCTATAAACTTCGGACCTAATTTTTTGGAGGGTTGTGAAGACTTTAAAAGTTTTGTGGATAAGAACACTTTATCCCCTACTCCTAATTTCCATTCGGGAGCCCTCTTGCGATCAGTGTATTGTTTGTATGTCCCCCTTGCGTGTTGCAAGGCTTTCTGTATTGTTGGCCACCCATCAGCTATATGCAGAGCCCATTCATCCAGCGGGAGTGTTGTTTCATCAGGCGTAGGTAAATCTGGGAATGCTACAAAATCCTGGCCATTTACCACCTTGAACGGTGTGAATCCTGTGCTTTGGTGTACTGCATTGTTGAATGCTACCTCTGCAAACGGGAGCAGTTCTACCCAGTTGTCCTATTTACATAACATCAAAAGTATTGTTCCATCAATAAAGACATGCAAATTAATGGGCTACGCCCTGAGGATGCGGATGATCGGGCAAAGTGGTGTTTCAAGATCTGAAAAGCAGACCCCACGAAAATAGCGGGAAATCGCTAGGAAAAAGACCTAAGGTATTGTTCCAATACTTGATTAGGTTGTTCACAGCCCCCATTCATGGCAGGGTGGTGACTTGAACTCAGACCCTGTTCTACTCCCATTAAGTTCAAAAAGGCTCTCCAAAATTTGGATGTGAACTGGACTACTCAATCAGTAATTACTCGTTCGGAGGCGCCGTGGAGCTGGTATGCATGTTGTACAAACAGTTTGGCAAGCTGCCCCGCCGTTGGAATGCTAGTGTAGGGTACAACGTGAACCTGCTTTGAAAATAAATCAGTGATCACCCAAATTAGTTTTTTTTTTTTTTTTTGGCTTTCCAGTAAGTCTACAATAAAATCCATGGATATTTGCTTCCATGGTTGGGTAGGGTTGGCTACCCCTTGTAGTAACCCCCTGGGTTTTCCTCCTACTTGTTTCGCCATGGCGCAAGTTTAGCAGCTGGCAACATAGTTTTCTACATCCTGTCTTAAGTTTGGCCACCAGAACTGCCTCCTTAACAGGTGGATGGTTTTTAGGAATCCAAAATGCCCAGCTGATTTGGCACTTTGGCATCTAAGACTTTCCTTCTCATTGAATCTGGGATGCAGTTTGTCTTCCTGACACCAAAAGCCTTGTTTTTCTAAGTGGCTTTCTTTGTTTGCTTTTAGCCAGTCGTCTGCCTTTAGCGCTTCCTTCAGTTCTCCCTGCACCCCCCTCTGTGACATCTAAGATGAATTTCTTTGTTTGGTTTCGTGTTACTGCTGCCCCCCCGCCCCCTTCTGCCTGGTTGGGATGATTAAATCTATCACCTCCTCCCTTTGGCTGTTGTGCTGCGGTAATCATGACAAGGCATCTGCCAAGAAGTCCGTCCGTCCCCCCGGTAAAAACTTCAATGTGAAGTTAAACCGGCTGAAAAATTGAGCCCACCTGACCTGTTTAGGATTCAGTTTTCTTGGAGTTTGTAGCAATTCCAAATTTTTGTGATCTGTCCAAACCTCGAATGGTTGCTTTGCTCCAAGAGATGTCACCAAGTTGCTAGGGCTGATATGACTGCATACGCTTCTTTCTCCCACACATGCCACCTACGTTCCGTGGCATTAAATTTGCGGGAGAGATAGGCGCAGGGTCGTAATTTACTGTCATCTTTTTGTAATAAAATTCCCCGTGGCCATATCTGATGCGTCCATTTGGACAATGAAAGGTTTTTCAGCGTCCGGATGTTTTAATATGGGCTCCGAAGTGAACAATGTTTTCAATTTCTCGAAAGCCTCTTGGCATTCTGCTGTCCACTTAATGGGTGTGCTAGGTTTCGCTGTTCTCCCCGCCTCCCTTTCCTTTAGTCTTTAGTAGATCAGTTAGGGGCAGTGCTGTTTGTGCGTAGTGGTGGATGAATTGGCGGTAAAATTTCACAAAACCTAAGTAACTTTGGAGCTGGTTCCTAGTCTAAGGTGGTTCCCACCCCACAACGTCCCTTACCGTACCCGGGTCCATGGCGATCCCTTTGTCTGAGATCCTATATCCTAAATAATCTAGCTGTTGTCTGTGAAATTCACACTTTGAAAGTTTGGCGTACAGTTGATTTTCCTCATGTCTTTTCAGGACCTCCCTCACCAATTCTACATGCACATCCATTGTTTCCGTGTATATTAGAATATCATCTAGGTACACCAGCACATGCATTATCTCATTAATCATTTGCATAAATACCCCTGGTCCGCCTTTCAATCCGAACGGGAGGACCAAAAATTCAAAACAGCCCAGTTGACAATTAAACACTGTTTTCCACTCATCCCCCTCCCTGATTCTTACTCTAAAATATGCTTCCCTTAAGTCCAGCTTGGTGAAAATATTTCCTTTCGATAGGTGAGCCAACATGTCCTTTATTAATGGCAATGGGTACTTATTTGCCATGGAGATGGCATTTAGTCCTCGGTAGTCCGTGCACATTCTTAGCGACTTGTCTTTCTTTGTTCTAAACAGCACTGGTGCGGCCATCGGGGAACTGGCTGGGCGGATGAATCCGCGTTCCAAGTTCTTGTCTACAAACTCCAGCAGCGCCTCTAGTTCTTTGGGAGTCAATGGGTACAGTCTTGGCTTAAGTAATGTTGCCCCAGGTTCCAATTCAATTGCACAGTCAGTTTTTCCTATGAGGGGCCAGTTGGTTTGCTTCTTCCTCCACAAATACTCTCTTCCGCTCTCTATATTGCTCGGGAATGGTCTGCGTTTCCAATCCCTCCCCATGTGCCTCTGCACTTGAAGCAGAGACTGCCCCAACCAACTCCTGTTTGGTCAACTGTTCTTGGGACTGGGTTGCCAGGGTTCTGTGTTTCCTCGTCCCTCTCGTCCCCAAATTTTAAACTGCTCTCCGCCCAGTTTATTTGGGGATTCCAAGCTCGCAGCCATAATAGTCCTAATACTACCGGTGGGTCTGAAACAGAGGCCACAATGAATTTTACTATCTCTTTGTGGTTCCCTATGGTTATCTGAACCGGCTCAGTGCAATGTTCCACCAGTCCCCCCTTCATCTCTGTCCCATCAAGTTGCATGAACCCAATTGGTTCCTTTAGTCTCTCCATTTTAGTCCCAATTCTGTTACAATGGTGGAATTTATACTTCTTGTACAGCCTGAATCCAACAGAGCTGCAGTCTTTAACCTGCCCCTCCCCCCAGACGCTTCTATGTGCAATTTTACCAGCATTGCTGGGCAGTCTCCACTCACCATCCAATTGGTATGCCTTTCACACTCAGCTTGTTCATCAGCGCTCAAAACAAGCCCGCCTTATTTCCCGCCTATGCACTCTCCTCTTCCGATGAATTCTTTTCTTCCGTCCAGAATTCATGGGGTCTCCCCCCTTTCGCCACAGCCAGTGCTCCCTTGCTTCTTGTTGTTGGGGTCTTTTTGCTTTCTCCTGGCACTGTGATTTGGGGATATTCAGCTATTGGGTCCCCTTCTCCGCCACATTTAAAACAAAGCCTTTTCCTTGTTCTTCGTTCCTTCTCGTCCTCCCATGACTTGCGCACCCTGCGGTTCTCAAATTGAGGTTGGTGCGGTATCGTGCACTTGCCTCTTGCCTCATCTTGTTGTTGCTCTTTAACTTGAGCTTGTAAAGTCTCTACTTCCCCGGCTAGGCAGATCCATTCCCTCCCCGTCTTTGGATTGCCCCGCATTAACGCCCATTGTAAGATTTCTGCTTGCAACCCCTTCCGAAAGCACTGTACTTTCAAGGACTCTGGCCAGTCTGTTAGTCTTCCCGCCAGTTTCCTGAACTCTAGTGAGTATTCAGAAACTGACTTGTCCCCTAGCTTAAGGCGTTGCAGACTTGCCTCAGGTTTTATTTTCAGTAAACTGAAAAGATTCAGTTTTTGAATCTTTCCCTTAACGCACCCATAAATTCTTCAAAGCCCCTTAATTCTAAGGCTTGTATGTCATGAAGCATTACCAACCACTCAGCCGCTTCCCCCTCTAGGCATGATGAAACACAATTTATTTTAGCTTCCTCAGAGTAAAAAGAGTCCCCATACTCTTGCATAAAACCTCTCACCTGGGTCAAGAAGCAAGCCAATGTTTTTGGTTCGCCAGTGAACTTTGCCTTCAGCTCCCTGGCTCCCATGTGTTCATTGGGACGGCGTATTCGGTGTTCTCCCCCTGCGGATGCTCTCGGGGTGGGGTGGTCATTGAGTATCTTCCAGTCTCCTGCTGTTCCCACCCCATTTCCGATCCTCCAGAGTTCTCGCCCCGTGCCCTGTGCGCGGATCTCTGCCGTTCTCAATGTTGGTGGATCTAGCCTCTGCAACAGTATCTCCAACATTCCTTGTAGGCTGTCAATTTGTTCTTCCATCCGCTTCAACTTTGCATTCATCTCGCGCTCCTCCACTGACTTCCCAAAGTTAGGGCTTCCTCCCGATCTGGGCGTTGCAAAACTCGGTCCCCATTCTCAGTCTCCGACATGGCGAGCCCAGTGGGGATCGTACTCTGTTGCCCATCGCCCCCGGGGTGTGCTTCCCCAGGTATTTGGTGTCGCCACGCTGCTGGGGAATTGGGGGTCTGGATACCTGCTCCACTGGTCTCTCCCGTCAGGGTTACGACGTTGCTGTTGGCTTCCAGTTCCCCCGTCTGTGAGCTCCCTTCAAAAAGCTGGCTGCTTTCGGTTGAACTCATTTTGACTTGGAGCATTCTGTAATGGTCCCGGATTACAATCAGAACTCCATGCACGAGACACGTTGGAATCGTTAGGAATCTTTATTGTATCAGTGACTCCAAGCACTTCAATGCTCCAAGTGACTTAAGTTTTACAAAGGATTTGTATATATACACATTTTATTCTCCTCCTTCCAGCCCGTCTCTTTAATCCTCATCTCTTGCCTCTGCCAGTGTGTTTGAAGGTCCAAGGTGCTGAATCCACATTTCCCTCTCTCTGTCTGCCGGCTATTGCTTTCAATTGTTTGGTTGCTGTGTGTCCCTTGGCTGGCGCCATGTCACGGATGGTACCCAGGTGGGGGTCATACGTGACAACACTGCAGTAATCCAAGTAGGAAGTGACCAAGGCATGAGTGACCATGACCTCTCCTCCTGGTCCAGGAAAGGGTGCATTTGGCACACAAGATGAATCCGTGCAAAGGTCCCCTTAGCCACAGCTGCCACCTGCTCATCGAGCAGGAGCTGTGAGTCTAGGAGGCCCCCCAAATTGCACACCAGCTCAGTCTGGAGGAGTGCCACCCCGTCCAGAGTCAAAGGTGACATGTCACCCAGGCCTGGGGGGCCAAAGACCCAAAGCTACTCTGTCCTGCCAGGGTTGAGTTGAAGCCATAGGTATCATGTTAACTGACTAGCATAATAACTAACCTGGCAGAGCAAAGCCCCTTCAGCTTCTGCCCCAAGAGACCTCTCATTCTACTTGAAATATATCAAACCTTGCAACAAAGAGAACCTATGTTGTCATCTAATCACACCCTGTTCCCTTGATCTATTATACATCATGACGTGTTGGAAACAATTTCTAATTACACTGAATTTTGGAGCAAGCTGATTGCTCTTAACATTTTTTACTCTGGAGTCCTTGGTGCTCTCTGAGCCTTGTTTTCTTGCAAACATTTCATTGCCAGGCTAGGCAACATCTTCAGTGCAAAAAGGGAGTGGGACTTGCTCTCTGTTTATATACCCTGGGAAGTCCCACTCCCTTTTCGCACTGAAGATGTTGCCTAGCCTGGTAATGAAACGTCTGCAAGAAAACAAGGCTCAGAGAGCACCAAGGACTCCACAGTTCAACCCTGAGCTACAAATATTCTCTTCGATTGGTATTTCTTACTCTCTTTAATTTTGAAGTGAACAAAAGGAACTCATGTTTCACTGTGGCAAACTCTTGCACCAATATTTCTGGCCATGTACAAAGGATATTAATGACATTGCCAAATTATTGCTATAATCATTGCCTATTTAAAATTAATTTCAGGACTGTGTCATCCTAATATTTTCTATGCTACAGGCCCACCTCCATACAAGGTATAAGAATATTTGAACAGCAAAAATACATCAAATTATTCCATTACATATTTTATTTATCTAGCCATTCATACGTCAGTCCTATTAAAGCAAAAGGAAAGCACAACATCCTATATCCATCTATTTAAAAGTTATGAAATATGGAAAACACCATAATAAAACTGGAAGCTGCTTTCTATCAAATTATATAAAGGTTTGTATGGAACACTCACCTCTGGTTGAATAGCTTTAAATACAGGAATATCCATGAGGGTTATCTGGCCCTTAAACAAAAATTATAAGAAAATTAATAACTATGTTCCTTCAAAGTGCATGTTTCACAACTGGGTTTCTTTTGATTATTCAATGCTAGAACAATTCCTAGCAAAATGACAGCATGCCACCTTTATGCTCCCCTACCTACAATGAGTCATTATAATTATAATTCTAGGGCAGTGGTCGGCAAACTTTTTTATGCCAGGGGACATTTTGACATTTATAACATTTATAACATCACTCGAGGGCCAGGGGGCGGGGTTTGCGGGCGGGAGCCAATCGCGCACACTAAGGGCCTGCTGCCGCCATGCCCGCCACGCCCACTGCAGTGCCCGCCGCCACGCACACCATGCCCGCTGCCGCGCCTGCCCCCGCCACGTCCGCTGCCGCGCCTGCCCCCGCCACGCCTGCCTGTGGAAGAGCCACACTCAAGGGGCCAAAGAGCCGCATGTGGCTCGCGAGCCGCAGTTTGCCGACCACTGTTCTAGGGTAAGGAAGAAATGAGAACAATCCTGAAAAAAAATCAGGAAAGCACTCCTTAATAGAAGCAGCTTAAATGCTTACAACTCAAAAGAGAAAGTATAACTTAATTTCACAATTTGCACAGAATGATCAACCAGAATTACTAAGAATTCTAGCTGACTGGGAACAAATTTGTTGTGGGCTCCATTCATTTCCACTCATTTTGCTACCGCCTGCTAATAGGACTATTTATAAAGAAATGTAACATGTCCTTATAGAGGAGTCAGGAATCTTTGCTTGTCATTCCTTATGCAAACTAGACACACAGAGAGGATTTTGTTCTTGCTTTACAAGCTTTGGCTTATGTTATTCCCATTTAAATAGCTGGTGGCAGGGTAGAAAGATTTCTCCAAGAGTCAATTCCACCCGGACAGGTTTGTAGAGGAGGAGGAGGTCCTTTAGGAAGACCTAACTGCCAGGGCTTTTATAAGCACTCTGTATATGCCATCTGTTTGTGGCACATTTGTAAGTCAAGGCAGAATCAGGAGTTACCAACAACAACAGAGTTGCAGTCAAAGGTGGCAGATCTGTTTCATTTCCTCATCACTGGTAATTTCAGTAGATACTTAGGTATGTGTTATAAAAGAGTATAGAAACATTCTGATTACAAGGAAAATGTGATTGTAGTTTTGCTTTGCCTGATAATACAGTAAAAATGTAATCTACCAAAAAGCAAAATTGACTTTTTCTACTTGTGAGCGCAACTCCTTTTACAGACATAGAGATGTTCAGACAATTTTTTTGGCAACAGTAAGGAAATGCTTTGCCACTGCCCCCCTTCCAGGACGTTCTTCTTGACTCTCAATCTAGCACACAGTCCTAATATTCCTTGCTACTAACCAGGCTGAGTTTTTCATTTCAATCAGTTTCCTCTGCCTATTTTTCAGAACACAGGTTTTGTACGCATTCTTTATCACCCTATCAGAATCTTCCAAACATGCCTCGGATAAGAGTCAAGGTAAGGATAACAATGGCAATGTAAGGATAACAGAAAACAAGTTCCCAAGGTTAATTGGATATATAGGAAATATGAATACCTAGGCATTGTTTTTAATCAGAGGAGCTCATAAATGAGTTAAATGTTCCCATCAGCTTCCAGCTTTAGCACATTAAATCTAATAAAAAAGACAGTTTCAGTAGCATGTTCAGTAGCCTGTTATTCCTTGAGAAGATGAAACCACACAGTACTGTGTTGTCTGACTATATTATAATTGCCACTGATATCTCTTGAAGATGGTAAAACAGGCTTGATATAAAAAGGGTAAAATAAAGTTGTTGCAGTAATTCCTGCAAACTTTCCAACAATTTTCTTCACAGCCCCTGCACGTGAAAGAACAATAATTCTGTTTTGAATTATTGGAAATTCAAACATACTCTGATCTCTAGTTTTACATATACAACAAGGGTTACATGCCTAGGCAACAAGACAAGGATTGGTGGAATAGACAGGGTACAGTGCTGCAGGACTTGGAGAGAGGTGGCGCATATATCCTCATCCTGTTAAGTCTCTCAGGTCTTTCTGACCATGGTATCCTTTTAGACCATCTGTGGGGACTGAGAATTGGAGGTACTGTTAAACTTCTTCCTGAGTGGGTGACTCCAATCGATGTTCTTGGGGGAGGAATGGTTCAGCCCTTGTATACCCCAGGGCTTAGCCCTTTCCCCCATTCTGTTCAACAGCTACATGGAATCACTGGGGGGTTATCTGTCAGTTTGGGGCCTGGGGCCATATCTTCAATATGCTGATCATGCCCAGCTTTACATATTTATCTCACGTGTGGAAGAGTTGCAACAGAAGTCCTGATCTGATGTGTGGAGGCTTTGAGGGACTGGACAGCAGGGAAAAGACAGACTGAATCCCAACAAGATGGGGCTATTGCTGGTACAGAAACCCTGTTTTTGTGGAGGTTCCATTTATTGTTCTAGATGAGGCTGCACTTATCCTGAAAGAGGTGGTGCACAATCTGGTTTTTTCCCCCTGAACTCATGGCTTCTGCCAGAACAGCAGGTGGAAGGTGTAGCTAGGAGAACTTTCAGGCAACATCAATAGGTCTACCAGTTGTGCCTGTGCCTGGGCCAGGAGGCTCTGAACATAGTGACTCATGCCCTTGTCAGTTAGACCACTGCAATGTGATCTATATGGTGCTGCCCCAGGGGGGACCCAGAAACTGGCAGGGAATGCAGCTGCCTGCGTGCTGATCAGTGCTAACCAATTCAGCAGAGTAACACTTCAGAAGCTCCACTGGTTGCCAGTGAGCTTTTGGGCCCAATTCAAAGAGTTTGTCATTATCTATAAAGCTGTATATGCCTTGGGCCTTGTTATCTCAGGGACCACCTTCTCCAAGTAAAATTTTCTGCACTATGCGGTTTATCTGAGAGGATACTGCAGGTGCCCACCTCGAGAGAGATCCAGGGGTTGGAACCCAGAAAATGGCTTTCTCACTGTCAGCTTCCTCGTTTTGAAACAGCTTGTCCTGTGAAATTAGCCATCACCTTTTTATCTTTTAGGAAGTTGATAATAACAGTCCTCTTTTGCAGATACCATGTTAGTTTAGGGAGATTTTACATGGGGAAAGAAATAGGTATTATTTTCTAAGGCTGCCGAGAATTTTTCTTATCTCGGCAGCCATCTATCTACAAAAGCCGACATCGACGCTGAAATTCAGCGTCGCCTGAGCTCTGCGAGTGTAGCTTTCTCCCGAATGAAGCGTAGAGTGTTTGAGGATCGGGACATTCGCAGGGAGACCAAAATGCTTGTTTACAAAGCCATTGTACTACCAACCCTTCTGTACGCCTGTGAAACATGGACCCTCTACAAACGCCACCTCCAACTTCTTGAAAGATTCCATCAACGCTGCCTCCGAAAAATTCTGCAAATTACTTGGGAAGATAGGCGGACTAATGTTAGCGTATTAGAAGAAGCGAAAACCACCAGCATTGAAACAATGATCATCCAACATCAACTTCGCTGGACCGGCCATGTTGTTCGAATGCCTGACCATCGTCTTCCAAAGCAGCTACTTTACTCCCAACTAAAGAATGGAAAACGGAATATTGGTGGACAGCAAAAGAGATTCAAAGATACTCTCAAAGCTAATTTAAAAAAATGTAATATCAGCATTGAGAACTGGGAAGCCCTAACTCATGAGCGTTTCAATTGGAGGTCATCCTTTATTAATGGCGCTATGGACTTTGAAGAAGCACGAGTACAGGGCGAAAAGGAGAAAAGAGCTAAAAGGAAGGCACGTCAGGCAGACCCTCATCATGACCGTCTCCCACCCGGAAACCTATGCCCTCATTGTGGGAGGTTGTGCGGATCCAGAATTGGCCTTTATAGCCACTTACGGATCCACTGTTAAAATTTTACCTTTGGAAGACAATCTTACTCGGCTACGAGTGATCGCCAATGATGATGATTTTCTAAGGATTAATACTGGATTGTTTTAGTGAATGTTTTAATGTGTACATATTATGGACTGCCTAGAATTGTATGCACAAATAGAAAAAGTATTTTTAAAATCTGTAAAGTTTTAGAGTTGAAATAAATTACAGAATTCCTACTATAAAATGCATCATTTATATAATTAATTACTGGTTTTGCAACTGACATTCATTTTTATTTTCATTTCTTATTAGATTAAAATCCTGCCTTTATTTTGTACAGCTCAAGGTGGTGTACATAATGCTCCTGCCTCCCATTTTCCCCACAATAACCACCCTGTGTTGTGGCTTGGGCTGAGAAAAGGTGACTGGCCCCAAATCACCCAGCTGGCTTTCATGCGTAACGGAGGACTGGAACTCATGGTCTCCTGGTTTCTAGTCCAGCACCTTAATTACTACACCAAAGGGACTCTCCATTCATATGTTAATATACAGTCAGTACCAGAAATATTGGAACAAGGATAACTGTTTTGGCAGTTCGCCTCTGTACACCACCACATTGAAGTTGAAAGGAAACACACCCAGATGGGAGTGAAGTCAGGACTTTCAGCTGTAATTCAAGGGGTTTGACAAATGTGGGGCACTAACCATTCAGGAATTACAGCCAGTGGCATACACACACACCCATCATTGGTGGCTCATAAGTAATGGAACAAACCAACATCATTACAAACATAAGGATCGCCTTTAATACCTGGATGAAAATCCTTTGCAGTCAATGACTGCCTGAAGTCTGGAACCCATGGACATGACCAAATGCTGAGTTTCCTCCCTCGAGATGCTTTGCCAGGCCTTTACTGCAGCTGCCTTCAGCTGCTGCTTGTTTGTGGGTCTTTCTGCCTTCAGTCTTGTCTTCAGTAAGTGAAAACCATGCTCTATTGGGTTGAGATCAGGTGACTGACTTGGCCATTGAAGAACATCCCACTTCATTCCCTTGAGAAACTCTTGGGTAGCTTTTGCTGTATGTTTTGGGTCATTATCCATCTGCAATATGAAGCGGCGTCCTATCAGTTTGGCAGAATTTGGCTGAATCTGAGCAGAAAGTATAGCCCTGTACACTTCAGAATTCATCCTGCTGCTTTTATCAGCAGTCGGGTCATCAATAAACACCAGTGACCCGGTTCCATTGGCAGCCATACATGCCCATGCCATAACACTGCCTCCACCATGTTTGACAGATTATGTGGTATGCTTTGGATCATGAGCTGTTCCTTTCCTTCTCCATGCTTTTCTCTTCCCATAATTCTGGTGCAAGTTAATCTTGGTTTCATCAGTCCAAAGAATCTTATTCCAGAACTGGGCAGGCTTTTTTAGGTGTTTGCTGGCAAAGTCTAATCTGGCCTTTCTGTTCTTGAGCGTTACCAGTGGTTTGCACCTTGTTGTGAAGCCTCTGTATTTACATTCATAAAGCTGTCTCTTGACTGTAGATGTTGACAATGACATGCCTACCTCCTCAAGAGTGTTCTTGACCTGGCTAGATGTTGTGAAAGGGTTCCTCTTCACCATGAGCAGAATTCTGCGGTCATCCACTTTAGTTGTCTTCTGTGGTCTTCCAGGCCTTTTGCTGTTGCTGAGCTTGCCAGTTAATTCCTTCTTTTTCAGGATGTTCCAAACTGTTGTACTGGCCACTGCCAATGTTTTTGCTGTCTCTCTGATGGGTTTATTTTGTTTCCTCAGCCTAATGATGGCCTCCTTCACTCGCATGGACACCTCTTTGGACCTCGTGTTGGGAGTTCCAGTGAACAGCTACCAAATGCAAATGTAACACTCAGAACCACCTCCAGGCCTTTTATCTGCTTGATTGGTCATGGGGTACCCAGGAAACAGGCCACACCTGGCCATGCAGCTGCTTGTCAGCCATTCGTTCCATTACTTATGAGCCACCAATGATGGGTGTGTGTCTATGCCACTGGCTGTACTTTCTGAATGGTTAGTGCCCTATTTTTGTCAACCCCCTTGAATTACAGCTGAAAGTCCTGACTTCACCCCCATCTGGGTGTTTCCTTTCAACTTCAATGTGGTGGTGTACAGAGGCCAACTGCCAAAATAATTATCTTTGTTCCAATATTTCTGGTCCTGACTGTATGTTAAAATAATGTTTATATTTTCACTTGGTGTTTTCAATTTTACAAGATACTCACTTTGTGTGTGTCCAAAACCTCATCAGGAATTAGCTTTGCTGAATATCCATTTTAAGAATGGAACTGTGAAGGGCTTCACCTCACGTAACCAAATCTGATCAAGAACAGTTCCTTTTGGCACATACTCCTTTTATTTCTAGGTAACTAATGCAGAAGGCCAAGCCAAGCTTCTGTTGATGATGTTTACTCTATGCTCTGAATGCTTTAGACATTGTTCTGAGAAGAAATCACTATGTAGTGTTCATAAATGAATGGAGACAACTATTGACGTATTTACTATTTTGAAGTATACCTGATTTAAGCTGCAAAATTCTGTAAGGAGGAAATTAAGTTCTCACATGCATTTGTTAAATATTGGTGATCACTTTTCCAATGAGCCCTTAAAAGCAAGAATTCCCTGTGGTAAAAGACTAAAAAAAGGAAGCTTGACATGCTGTACTTCAAAAAACAATATCTAAAGGCCACAAGACCTTTATTTCCCTTTTCACACAGGTAAAAGCATTATTTAAATACAAATATAGTTGCAACAAATAATGAACAAAACCAGTCGTAGTGGCAGAACACTAGGAATAAGTAATATAAAGGTAAAGGTAAAGGTTTCTCCCGCACCTTTGTGCAGTCGTGTCCGACTCTAGGGGCTGGTGCTCATCTCCGTTTGTTAGCCGAAGAGCCAGCGTTCTCCGAAGACACTTCCACGGTCATGTGGCTGGCATGACGCGTGCGGAACGCTGTTACCTTCCCACCGAAGTGGTACCTATTAATCTACTTGCATTTGCATGCTTTCAAATTGCTAGGTTGGCAAGAGCTGGGGCTAGTGCGGGAGCTCACTCCATCACACGGGGCTAGGGATTTGAACCTCCAAACTTGCGATCTTCCGATTGACAAGCCTGGCGTCTTACCCGCTGAGCCACCACGCCCCCTAAAAATATATATATATTTGCCCAATTCTTAACACAGTAAAAACCACACAAGAATTGCTAGCATCCAGGCTAACATAAAAGGATTTCCCATTCCATTCAGAATGCTCTTTGAATCTCAAAAGAACTTTTGGAGAAGGATAGTGATGGGAAATCCTACTCTACAAGAAACATTCTGCTCATGTAACTCTGGATAAAAGTCATTTTCTTAAAAACAAAGTATATATTGTTGGTACCCTCAGAGTAGATAACAAGAAAATCTTTTTTAGATTTGATTTGAAAGTCTACATTAAATTTAACCCTAACCCTAATAAATATTAATAGTCAATCCTGATAGAGGACACGACTGATAAAGACAGACAATGTTTGTTCCATATACAATACTCCCAACAGATTCTCCTAATGCACTGTATAGGAGACTTCTATAGGATTCTATATTCCTCTTATACAGAGTACCCACCAAGTCCTCTCTTAACTCTCAAGAAGAAAAACAGAAACACAAACACTATAATTTACCAAAAGTAGGATGAAAAGACTATTAGATTAGGCATATTAGTTAATTACTTACAGCATATTCCTCAGGTGTAACTTTCAGAATATCAAAAACCACTGCATCAAAGCTTTTCTTCAATTCAGTAGAACCTTTGTCACTTAATGACTCCGAGCTGCTACTCTTCTGTCCAAGCAGAAATTATTATTATTATTTTATTATTTATTAAATTTCTATGACCGCCTATCTCCCCCTCACGGAGGGACGATGGGCAGTTCACAGCCACATCATCATTAAAATACAATAAAAACAGAATAAAAATATAAATACAACAAATATAATAAAAACCAAGTGGCAGGTGGTTCATACAGTGAAGCTGAACGTATTTAAAATATTTGAGGCAGCTCTAAGAAATCAGCCATCCCCAAGCTTGACCACTTTCCCTCTTGCCCCAGGTGAGATCACAGAGCCAAGCTTTTAATTTTTTCCTGAAGTCCAGGAGTGAAGGGGCCTGTCTTATCTCTGGTGGAAGGATGTTCCATAGGGCAGGTGCCGCTGCAGAGAAGGCTCGCCTCCAAGACCCCGCTAGATGGAGTACTTTCATAGAGGGGGTCCGCAGCATGCCCTCTCTGCATGCACGGGTGGGGCGGGCTGACGTTATCGGGATGAGGCGGTCCCTCAGGTAACCTGGGCCCATGCCATGTAGGGCTTTAAAGGTGATAACCAACACCTTGAATTGGACCTGGAAACAAACTGGCACCCAATGCAGCTCACGGAGCAGAGGTGCTATGTGTGTCGATCTTGGTGCACTTAAAACTGCCCACATGGCCACATTCTGTACCAGCTGTAGCTTCCGGATATTCTTCAAGGATAGCCCCATGTAGAGTGTGTTACAATAATCTATATGGGAGATAACCAGGGCATGAGTGACCGTTCGAAGGGCCTCTCGGCCAAGGAAAGGGCGTAACTGGTGCACAACACAAAGTTGAGCAAAGGTCAACTTCGTTATCTCAGTACAAAGATGTTTTTAAAGGAGTTCCTAAGTGGTTTTTAAGAAAGATTGCTTGCATATTATTTTATCAATTCAGTGGCAAATGAAAATTTGTCTAGAAAAAAATTAACTTTTGGTCCCTGAAAGAGATACTAAGAACCAGCATATGTATAGACCAGGGCTTTCCAAAGTTTTCCGCCGTTGGTGTGTCGCCAACTATTGAAAAACTACTGAAAGCGCTGCTGCCGCTTTCAGGTTTTTGCGCGCGGCCGTTGGTGTGTCGCCGCGGGAAAACCCGGAAGCGCTGATGATGATCAGCGCTTCCGGGTTGTGTGGCGACACACCAGACTGTGTGTGGCGACACACTTTTGTGTGGCGACACACAGTTTAGAAAGCTCTGGTATAGACTAAGATACTAGGCAATGATCAGAGACCTAGATTTAAGTTCACATTAAGCTAGAGAAGCTAATTTGATAACTTTGGGTCAGTCATTATTTTTCAAATAATTCTACTTCACACCATTGTTGGTATGAACATAACACTGGAAAAAGAAATGTTGATGATACCCGATTAAATCTTTCAACCTCAGGCTAGCCAAGTGAGGCTGTCATGGTTCTGTTCCAGTGTCTGGAGGCTGTGTGAGTTTGGATGGGGAGGAACCATCTCCAACTCAATCTTACCAAGACAGAGTGGCTGTGGGTATTTGGGCCACCCAGATCTAGGGGTATTCCATCTCTGACCTTGGATGGGGTTGTAGTTCTCCTTTCAAGGTTGGTGTGCTATCTGGGGGTCTTCCTGGACTTGCAACTCCTGCTTAAAGAGCAGAGCAGGAGTCAGCTGTGGCCAGGAAGGCCTTTGTACAACTCAATCTTGTGCACCAGTGGCACCCTTTCCTAAATCCAGGGGCCCTTCACTCATGCCCTAGTCACCTCATGGCTTGACTACTGCAATGCACTCTATATGGGGCAGCCCTTGAAGACTACCTGGAACCTTCAACTGGTCCAGAATGTGGCGGTGTGAGCAGTAATGGGCATGCCTTGGTATGCCCATGTAGCACTTCTGCTTCACAAGCTGCACTGGTTGCCAGTTTGCTTCCAGATTTGATTCAAGGTGTCGGTCATTACCTATAAAGTCCTACATGGCATAGGACCTAGTCACTTGAGGGACTCCCTGTCTCCCATAGTATCTGCCCAGCTGATTTTATCTTGCAGGGTTGGTGCGTTCTGGGTTCCTTTGATTAAACTATGTAATCTATCGGGACCTGGAAGTGCATCTTCTCTGTAGCAGCATCTGTCTTCTGACATGAGATTCCCTCCAAGATCCGGATGGTCCCCACTCTGCTGTTGTTTAGAAGAGCTGTGAACACCTGGGTCTTCACCCAGGCCTTTGTCAAGGGAAAGTGAGACCCCTTGCTTCATTCCATCTGGACTGTCATTCTTGCCATCTTTTATCAGTGTGATTATAATTTCTTTGTTTGAGTGTAGTGAGCTGCCCAGAGTCATTGGGAGTTGGGCAGCATACAAGTTTAATAAATTACTTATTAAATTTAAAAAATACTACAGATGCCACCTTGAAAGGTAGAATTGAATTCCAGCAGTACAGAAATGTAAAATACATTTTTAAAAATGAAGTCAGATACCGGTGGAAATAAACCATGGAAACCTTTTGAAGTCTCTAATTCTTGTGTCAACCTAATAAAAATATATTATAGAAGCCTTATAAGAGTCACATTCTCTTCTCCTCCCCTTTTCCCCCTCACACACACATATTGCATATTCAACTTGCATAAAGAATCAGTTAATAACAGTATTCTATTTTGATAGAAGCTATTAACATGCAGACACAGTATTGAGGGAATCACTATCCCTTGATTGTTGAGACAGCTTTCCTATTACTGATCACTGCTTTACATTTTTTGCTACTCTTGATCAGCAATGGTCACATTATTTCACCCAAATACTATCTGATAACTTCTAATAAGTAACTTGGAATTTTTAAAATTAAAATGTTTCAAATAGGATCGAACTACATTTTTAGTTATGTAATTTTCATTTTATTATGTACACACCTACCCCCCCCCAAAACAGCAAAAGGTACATTCAGAAGACATGAGTCTCCTAGTTACAGAAAATAGTATAGTCATCATTTTAAATACCACAATGAAGATGTCCATATTGTCCTGGCCCTGTTTGTTTACACACCTTATACTGTAAATGGTATATGAAAATTTTCCAGCACAGAGGAATTATCTGCATACCAGAATATTTAAACTTTCCCCCCTTCTGTACTGCATTATATGTGACCATTATGCACTTATTCTGTTGTTATTTAAGTTAACACAAGACATTCTTTATTTTCTCCTTACCTCTGAAGCAGTAGCTCCAATATTAACATTACTGGTCTGTCCGTTCATTAGGTCCATACTGTTCGCACCATTGGTCTTCTGCCCTACATTTGCAGAAGTGGTCTTATTCATTCACATTCACCCAAGTTTTCATTCCTTAAAAAAAGAAAACTAAAGTTAGGGATGCATAAGCCGTGAAAGTCTTAAAGTCTCATAATACAGCTCAACGTACTTTTGTTAACTGCAAAATTACAAAAGAATCTAATTTAAGGCAAAACAGAGTGTAATTAAAATCTTGCATTATGCAAAATTACTGTGATACCAATTATAATTCAGTTAAGTCTTTGGGAACTTTAATATCACAACAAGCAACAGCAAATTCAAACTAACAGTACATTACTTTGATGACCATCTGAGTCCAGTATACAAGAAAAATATTGGGTATCTACAGTAGTTGATGCTATTAGTACAAATGCTAATTTATTTGATTTGTCTATATTTGATTTTTATACTATTTCAGAGAGATCTATATGCTTACTGTATTGATGTTTCTGAGTATTTATTTTAAAATAGTTACTGTTTTTGGGCTAGAAGCCATCTAGAATTAAAATCACTGCAGAAGTATAAAAGCACAGGAAATAAATAAAAACCTAAGTTTTGCAAATTTTCCATTTGCAAAATTAGAAACTTTTAAGACTAAAAGATCTTTGACTCTGATGGTTTGGTAGAATTTCTTTAACTGGGATCTTAAATACTGTAATATATTTTCCCCTCCAATTAAGAGAATTCCTATTCAAGATCCCAGACCAGATAGCCTTCCTCTGGAATTCTGTAAACTGGTGGCATATTTGGAATTTCAACAGAACATCATGGGTGCTCTCAGAAATAATCTCGGGGCTGGGGGGAGGGTAGCTATTTACAAAATCCTCTGGGATATTCTTTATCACCTCTCAAAAATACCAGTGTGTTTGTTTCACGGGGCATCTCCAAGCAAAGCACTGGACTGCACTCATGCAACATATTTATTTGCCAAGAATGTCTTGAGGGTGCATGTAGCAGTTACAGTCTTGAGAACAAGAGCAGTTTAAATATTTAAAAAATAAAATGAGCAAAATCTCTCATGCCAAGGCTAAGTTATATCATGCATGACTATGACTCTTCCGCTTTAAAATGCATCCATCCCTTAAAAAAACATTTCTATTATTTATTTCTAATATATCTATTTTAGGTAGCTGTGTTTTGTTTTTTGCTAAAAAATACTAATGAACAATAGAGGGTCTTATGGAAACGTAAAGATTCAGGTGGCGTACAAATTTAATAAATAATAATAAAAAACAAATTTATGAGCACATAAATGTATGGATTGTAATCCACTTCATTAGATGTAGGGAATGAAATCCTGATAGGAACTTTTTTATGTACTCACAGTTGTATGTGGCATGGGAAGAGAGGAAAAAAAGGAAAGGTAAAATAGTGGGAAGAGACAGAATTGTTTTACAGATCACAGGCAGGCCCATAACATTACATGGAGTATTAATCATGTATAATATTAAGGATGACTGTAAAAGCACCTTTTTATTTCTAGGGTGCGTGTCTGTGTCTTTGCCAGAACTATGTTGCAGAAACTACAGAGTCCTAAATTATCTCAAAGACTAATCTATTACCACAGAAGATTTGTTATCCAGAGAAAGGAATGTGTTTAAACAATTGTTCTTGCTTATAAAAGTAGTTTGAAAGTGATTAACAATAAACAGTTGTTAGATGTGAACAGATATTTTTACATTGGATGAGTACTTAACGGCACAATGAAATAATAATCCCTTGTCCACACTTAATCCATGAGAATGGTGCTAAATCTAAGGATTTTCAGCTTTTGTACTTTGTGTTGTCTGTCGTAATTCCAATACTGCACATCAAATGTGAGAGACAATATGCCCTGAGAAATTAAAGTGTCCCCCCACTGGTATTACCACTTTTGATTTTAGATTCATGTCCATTTATTTTTCCCTAATGTCCACTGCAAAATGTGTTATGACACCGCTGGTAGATGGCACATATCATACTGGAGAATAAGCAAATGTCTGGTCCTCTAATGATGCAGGTAACATTATGAGGATTTATGATTTTCCAGAAGAAATATGGGGACACAGATTATGAACAGAGATACAGCACATTTTAAAAATGGCAGCAATGGCAATAGAAGGAGAAAATGGGGAAAATCATGCAACTGAACAAGTACTCTGAGTAATTGTTTGCAAGGTTGCATTCAGCAACTATCTTTATTTGCAGTGCAGAGTTTTAAAAATAACAAATCATGCAAATCGAGGCACAACTATTACAGAGGAATCAAAAATTACAAGTATTATCTTCAAGAGAATGAACAATTTTAAGACAGTATTATATTACTTTTGGACTATATTATTGATAATCAGCACTACAATACAGTGTGGATTGTTAAAGTGACATAATCTAAAATACCAATAGTTAGCAATGCATACACAAATATTCAAAGTTCTCAAATATATTTATTCAATGTATACTCTACCTTTTTACTCGATCCTAATATTCAAAGCAGTTGAATATTATTTATTTAACTTTATTTTTATTTTTAATATGTTTCTGTTTGCAATTCTGGTCAGTGACTGTAATAAAAATTCTATTCTATTTAAAGCAGTTGATTTTTTAAAAAAATCATAAATTATTTCTCACTGGCAACAAAACAAAAATGTACATATAACATGTACAAACATGTACTGGAATTTTTTTTTTGAAATTTTATTAGAATTTTAAAATACATAGTTAAAAGTTAGAAACAGAAAAAGAAATAGAAATACAAAATATAGAAAAAGAAAAGAAAAAGTGGAGATCGCTTCCGGGTGTTGGAGAGGACGGTGTGCCGAACCTCTGCTGCCTTCTTATCTTTTATGTTTTCTTTTTGCAAGGATTTTTGTACCAACTAGATTACAATTTGGTTGTCACGACAACTACTGTGGAAGGACTGTTTTGTTTTTACTTTTTGTAATTTTTATCCATTCCCCTTTTTTTCTGAACAATCCCTATTCTCTTCCGCTTTGTTTTTTCTTTTTCTTTTTTTCTTTCCCTTTTCCGTCTGTCTTCTTTTTTCTTTACAGGAATACCATCTACATTATGGCGACCGTGGCTGCCAGGGTGAAAGAGATAGAGAAAAAGAAAAAGAAAAGGAGAAAGAGGCTGGAAGAATGTTTACAGACTCTACAACAACAACAACAACTACAGAACCATCAACATCAGATATGAAAAAATTTTTGGATGCGATTACAGCATTAGATAAAAAAATAGAAGATTCAATTGCTACTCTAGATAAAAAGATGGACAAAAAGATAGACACCCTAGGTCAGGGGTCGGCAAACTTTTTTATGCCAGGAGCCATTTTGACATTTATAACATCACTCGAGGGCCAGGGGGCGGGGTTTGCGGGCGGGAGCCAATCGCGTGGAAGGGGGCGGGGTTTGCAGGTGGGATCCAATCGTGTGGAAGGGGCGGCTTTCTTTCTAGGACAGCTGCTCCCGAGATTTGCGTCCGGAAGGTGGTCGGTGGAAACCGTTTGGGGAAGAGGGAGCAGCAATTCTTTCTCCCTGCGTGGGATCCGGTGCCTGACCCCCATGGGTACCACCTTCCTTCCACAACCCTGGTGGGCTCCCGATGCCGCGTGGGATGATGACCATTCACTCCGCTATTTCTCCCAGCCAAGTGGGGAGGGTAGAATCGGCCGGCCAGCGCGTGGGGGGAGGAATGGAAGAGCCACACTCAAGGGGCCAAAGAGCCGCATGTGGCTCGCGAGCCACGGTTTGCCGACCCCTGCCCTAGGTCAACAAGTAGATAAGAAGATGGAAGATATGAAAGAAGACTTAACCAAGGAGATAAAATAGGAATTTAGAAAGAAAGTACAGAAAGTCAAGGAGGTTGTGAATAGTTTATCAGGGGAACTTAAAGATACACAAGGACAGGTGCAAAAATTAGAGACTAAATCAGAATCTATTACTAAAGATATTGAAAATAATTTAGACATTATTGCATTAGCAGAAATGAGAAAGAACATATTTTGAGACTGAGAGCAGTTCTAGAACAACCAAATGAGAATATAAGAGAAAATATTGTTGTTGCCTTAGCTAAATTTTTAGAGATGGAAGAACAAGATCTTGATTCTGAAATAGACAAAATTTTCAGAGTTAATTCACGCTATGCTAGAGAAAAGAATGTGCCAAGAGATATATTGATATATTTTGTGAGAAAAGTTATAAAAGAGCAAACTCTGAAGAAACATTACAACACCAGATTAAATATAGCAGGGAAAGATATAATTGTTTTAAAAGAAGTACCCTTGAGAATATTAAGGAAAAGAAAGGATTACTCCTTCTTTACAGATAAATTAAAGCAAAATAATATCCCATTTAGATGGGAAAGATTAGAAGGAGTATCTTTTATGTTTAAAGGGCAAAGGTTCAAGATAACTTCCATTTTAAAAGCAAAAGCATTCTTAGAGAAATATAAGACATTCTTAGAGAAATATAAGACAGACATGAGTGATGCATCCAAAGACTTGGAGGAAAAAGGAGAGACATCTAAAGATAAAGAGAAGAGCGAAGATCTATCGGAGATGGGAGCTTCTGGATTGGACTTAAGAACTGATACTGAGGAACCAGAGTGCTGTGGAGTTAATGGGAATAAATACGGTGAGGGGCACAGCTGCTCTGACAGACATGGTAGTTCCAGGGGCTACAAACGTCCCTTCTTTCTGGTTACATCAAGAGTGCCATTGAGGGGAGGAAATGTAGGAAGAGCAGAAGTATGCAGCAAGAAAAAAAAAGTAGGAAAAGCATGCAGTGCACAGCTTCTATAATTCTTTCCAATTATTTTACTAGCAGTGATCATAGGCAATGACTGCATTTTCTTCTGTGTAACAAAGTAACATGTTGTACCTGTGTATTTCTGTTCTCCCCTCATTTTATAGGATAGGCTGCATTCTCTAGATCACAAGATCAGGTGGAAGGAGGGAGTGGAGTTTAGAATGAACATTCAGCAACTGTTTGAGCAGCTGCCCAACTGCCTCTCCATAGGGATGTATTGAGGGATTCCTATATAAATGGACTATGTAACAGCATGTGAAGCATGGATTCAATCAAACCCTCACAAGGGCGGGTTCTCATAGCCATAGGATCTTGATTAAATTTCCAATACAGGAATGCAGAGGGCAGGCTATTAAATCTGGCCCTAAAAATAATCTTAATTGTGATGGAGAAATCAATGAATTGATATAATTTGCTTATTTCCATCTGGGGAGATTAAACCATGTTGACATAGATTTGGGAAAAAGACCTCTCTGATTCTGATGATCAGGGTCCCAGGAGCTGTTTTTTTTAATGACTCTCTTAGCCTGAGAGAATTCAAGAAAATGTAGACTCATAGGAGAGGCCACAAGAAGAAAGTTTTTTTAGGATTACTTGGGACCACAAACACTGAAATTTATCCAACAGAATGGATGGAATCTGTCCAACTAGGAAATAGTGGCATTTAACCCATTAGTCAAATTCTTAACTCGACCTTCTTTTGGCCAAGCTCAAGCCACAAGCTCAAGTTGGATATACATCTTGGGGCATAGACAGTGCTCTGATAATTTTAGTTTGCATCACTTCCATTGACCTACAGCAGAACTTTCCAAACTGTGTGTCGCAACACAAAAGTGTGTCGCCACACAGAGTCTGGTGTGTCGCCACACAACCCGGAAGCGCTGATCATCAGCGCTTCCGGGTTTTCCCGCGGCGAAACACCAATGGCGGCGCGCAAAAACCGAAAGCGGCAGCAGCGCTTCCGGGTTTTTGCGCGCTGCCGCAACAGCGACACTTCCGGGTTTTCCCGCGACGACACACCAACAGCAGTTGGTGTGTCGCCGTGGGAACACTTTGGAAAGCCCTGACCTATAGCATGGGTAGGGACAGAACCAGGAACCATAAAGTAGCTGAGCCAGAGATTTAGCTGCGAATACTTTCAAAGCTGCAGAGATACATTCTCCACCTTTAGCATGAAAAAACAAAACAAGACTAAAAGGGCCAAAACTCTTCTTTGAGCTTTGGCCAAAGAGTCAGTATGTGCACTCCATGACCCCGTGTCTTAGAAGATTACACCTAGGTGATCAAAACTGATAGGCCCATCTTGAAACTTATAGTTCCCTAGATCACCAAGCTTCAGATCAATCCATTAAACTATTAAGCATAGAATCTATTCTTTCCTCATCCATTTTCTGGGTATAACATGTATGTATGTAATTAATGTAATTAAATTAATGTAATTAATCCATAAAAAATAATTCAGGGACTAAATATAGGAAGGTTAACAAAGCATACTGCACATCAAGTTGTTTCCCTTCATTCTATTTTATTTTAAATATCCTGCTGCTTTGTACTTTAGCTCTATAAATGTTTTGACACTGCAATCTATTTTTTATTCTAAGCTGTGAAAAAAGGTACAAACATAAGGTATTAACTTATTTATTTATTAATTAAATTTTTAACACCATCCATCTCCCCCTCAAGGAGGGACCCTGGGCGGTTTACAATAAAAACAAACTTTAAAACTCAATACAATTTATCTACAATACATAAAACACATAAAATATAATAAAATCCATTCACTTAGCTAAAGGAGAATGACTTGGCTCAAAAAATGCATCTCAAATGTGTTTTGAAAAAGCTTTACCTAAAAGAGCCTGCCACACTGATCAAACTTTGGAGACAGAAAGCATGCGCTTAAGTATTCCCTAAAAGCAAGGTATGTAAGTTTCTTGTTTCTGACATTCATACAAACAGTGATGAGAAAAAAATGTACTGCAAATACTAAGGCGGATCAATACTGAAATGATTTTTAAATTGAAGTTTTGTGTAGAAGACCTGGACTCCTAAAGGCTACTACTTTATATTAACACATTGCAATTCTGCTTTTCACACTTTGATTCTAGTACATAAATTTGATTCAGAAGTAAATCTATTAGGTCCTTTTCAGTAAGATTCTTATCTTTCTGTTCTTTTCAGCTCTCCACAATTGTTGATCAGTTCTCTGAATTTAACAACTTGAATGCCAACACAAGGCTGGTTTCCAATGTCTGCTTTTTGATATTTTTGAAATGATTTCACTGAGCTTCTACAGCAGAGCTTTCCAAACTTTTCATGTTGGTGACACACTTTAGACATGCATCATTTCGCGATAGACTCTTACAGCAGGGCACAAGGCAGGCACTAGGACCTGCGCGGAATCACAGCAGGTTTGGAGGCAGCAAGGCACAAGGCAGGCACTAGGACCTGCGTGGAATCCTGGCAGGGCTCGGAGGCAGCAGCAGCCGTGACACACCCAGACACTGCAGCCGACACACTAACGTGTCCCGACACACAGTTTGGAAAGCTCTGTTCTACAGTATATGATGCTGGGCGAGTTCTAGAACTTTAACTGAGCTCTTGTTTTATGCTATAATTCTAGCTTACTTGTTTCCCAATAACAAGTTTTTATTAAAATAATGTATGCATTCCACTCATGCTTTCAAATGTTATTTGGTTATTAATTTTGAGAATACCAGTTGTGCTTTCAAAAGTAGAAAACAAGTTTCAGTATTAAATAAAAACACTAAATCTAGTGTGAAGTGATGTACAGCTAATATTGAGAATATGGAAGGAATGAGTGGGACTTTGTGAAAAGATTATTCAATCCTGAGAAAAGAGGAGAGTGTGAGAAGAAACTAAAATAACCCTGCCTTGATTTTGTTTAGAAAAAAGAGGACAGAGAAAAACTCTTGACAAGCTTTTAAGATTCTGTTATCCCTGCTGTGCCTGTGTCTTGATCTTGCCTACCACAAACGGCTACCATCTTCTAGTAAATGCTATACCCTTTATGTGTTCATTGATAATTTTGCTGATTCTTCAGGTTAACAGTGTCCAACTTTCATCAGCATTTAATGAGAGCATTCAATGGGAACTGCCTATTTAATAATGTAACCTCTCTCACACTTACTTGGTGGTTTGCAACCAGGAAATTCAAATAGCAAGTTAGGAGTATCTTAAGAAGTAAAATAAAAAATGAAGTGAGAGGAAGCTACTGAGAGATAAATTATATACAGTTCTACCTCAGAATTCTTTTTCTGCCTTTGAATCAGGCAGTGCCCTGTAGCCAGTCAAAGAAGAAAGTAGTTTGTTGGCAGAATAGGTATGGCACACATACTGTACTTTTCACAAAGCCAACAACCATTTCAACTTTCAATAAAGTTTGTTTATTTATTCATTTATTCTTTCAATTTCTATTACCACTCCATCTCCCCCAAAGGGGACTCTATAAAAGTAAACACTTCTTCTCAGCTGGACAGAAGCTCGAGGATTTATGTATGTACTTCTATGACTTACATGTATTTCTTTTCTATGAATGCTAAATCAGAGTTTAAATATTGATTGATTGAAAAAAATTATATGGCCACCCATCTTAAGCAACTCTGGGTGGCTCACAACAACAATAAAACCAATAACTATAAAGCAATCATAAAACAATAAAACAAAAACCCTGCGCCTTAATCATCCCCTTGGGATGCCCCGCAGCAAGCTCCAGTTGCCTTGTTCCATACTTTCTATATATGCAATCCTATCCCACCACTTCGGTAAACAGCCAGGTTTTTATTTGATGGCCTTCCGAAAGGCTAAAAGGGTGGGGGTACACTTGATGGCCTTCTGGAAGGCTAAAAGGGTAGGCGTCTGCTGAATCGCTGGGGGGGGGGGTCCACAAGGTAGGAGCAGCCATGGTTTGGCACCTTTCCGAGGTCCCACTAGGTGGCAGGATTTCAGGGAAGGGACCTGGAATGTGCCTATCCTATCTGATATAGTGGGACGGGCAGATATTCTTAGGGAGAGGCAGTCCTGCAAATAACTGGGTCCTGTGCCATGTAGGGCTTTAAAGGTGATAACCAGCACCTTGATTTGCACATGGAAGGAGCCAGTGCAGCTCGCGCAATAAAGGTGTAAGATGGGCAAACCTATGAGCATCCAATACTATGCGTGCTGCTGCATTCTGGACCAGTTGTAACTTCCAAGTGGTCTTCAAGGGCAGCCCCATGTAAAGCACATTGCAATAATCCAACCAGGAAGTGACTAAGGTGTGGGTGACCGTGAGCAAAGCCTCCCGGTCTAGGAAAGGGCGCAATTGGTGCACAAGACAGATCTATGCAAAGGCCCCCTAGCCACGACTTTCAACTGCTCATCAAGCAGGAGCTGTGAGTCCAAGAGAACCCTCAAATTGCGAACCAACGTGGTCTGGCGGAGTGAAACTCCATCTAAAGTCGAAGATGACAAGTCACCAGACCCTGGGGAACCAAAAACCCAAAGCCACTCTATCTTGCCAGGGTTGAACCGGAGTTGGTTCATCCCCATCCAGACCCTTACAGCCTCCAGGCACTTGGACAGCACTGCAACAGTATCACCTGCCCGGCCAGGGGTAGAGATGTATAACTGGGTATCATCAATGTACTGATACTATACCCCATGCCATCGGATGACCTCACCCAGCGGTTTCATATAGATGTTAAAGAGGAGAGGGAAGAGACCCGAGCCCTTAGACACCCCACACTGCAGGGGCCTAGGGCTCAACTTCTCCTCACCCACCAACACAGACTGAAACCGGCCACAGAGAAAGGAGAACCACCGCGAAACGGTGCCTACTCCTAACCCCGAAAGTCAGTCCAGAAGGATACCATGGCCGATGGTATCGAAAACCGCTGAGAGATCCAGGAGAGCCATGAGAGTTGCACCACCACCATCCCGAGCCCTGCAAAGGTCATCAGAAAGTGCAACCAATGCTGTCTCAGTGCTATACCCTGGCCTGAACCCAGACTGAAAAGGGTCCAGATAATCCACTTCATCCAGGAGCCTCTGAAGCTGCATGCCAACTAGGTAAAAAGGTAAAGGTTTTCCCCTGCACAGTCGTGTCTGACTCTAGGGGGCGGTGCTCATCTCCGTTTCTTAGACGAAGAGCCAGCTCTGTCCGAAGATGCTTCCACGGTCATGTGGCCGCATGACGCGCGCAGAACGCTGTTACCATCCTACCAAAGTGGTACGTATTTATCTACTTGCATTTGCATGCTTTTGAATTGCTAGGTTGGCAAGAGCTGGGGTGAATGTGGGAGCTCACTCCGTCACGTGGCTCTCGGGTCTCAAACCGCTGACCTTCCGATTGGCAAGCCTGGTGTCTTAACCACTGAGCCATCGCGCCCCACTGCATGCCAACTACCCTCTCAAAAACTTTCCCCAAAAAGGGAAGGTTGGAGACTGGACGAAAGTTGTCTAACATGGCTGCGTCCAAGAATGGCCTCTTGAGAAGGGGGCGCACCACCGCCTCCTTCAAGGCAGGCAGTACCACCTCCTCCCACAAAGAGGCATTAACCACCACTTGGACCCAACCACATGCCACCTCCCAGGAGGCCTTAACCAACCAGGAGGGGCATGGGTCCAGAACACAGGTGGCTGAGCTCACAGCCACAAGGACCCTGTCCACTTCCTTGAGAACCGGCTCAAACACCTCCTAGATAACAGAGCTCAGATGTGTCTCAGTCACTTCCAAAGGATCTGCCCAGCCAGAGTCCAACTCTGAGTGAAGTTGAGTAACTTTATCTGACAGATGCCTAGAATATTCCTCACAGCAGCCCTGCAGGAGCTCCCCCAGCTACTCCTTACTCAGGAGGGACCTGGTCACCTGAAACAGAGCCACTGGGCGGCTATCTGCAGATGCAATAAGGGTGTAGAAATAAGTATGCTTTGCCACCCTTACCGCCACAAGATAAGTCCTAATAATAGGCTCTTACCTGTGCTCGGTCAGTTTCACTCTTTGTCTTCCTCCAGTGGTGCTCTAGGCGTCTCTTGTGTCGCTTCATCTCTTGGAGCTGTTTGGTAAATCAAGACGCTCTACGAGATCCGCATACACAGAGTGTCCTCACAGGCGCAATTTGGTCCAGTGCCCCCATCGCCTTCTCATTCCAAGCAGCAACAAGGGCACCTGCTGAACTGCGTACCAGAGCTTCAGGAAAACCTCTCAAGGTCCCTCAGAAACCGCACTGGGTCCATCAGGCACCTGGGGCAGGTTGATTTAATAGGCCCCACCTCCGTGCAGTGAGGGGAAGCTGCTGAGAACTTTAGGGCCAACGGCAGGGGACTGATGTTAATGCCCCCCAAACCAGATCACAACACCACTGCCCCGAGGCAAACACCAGATCCAGTGTGTGGCCCCCCATGTGAGTTGGGCCATGAATAAGTTGAACCAGGTCCGTGGCTGCCATGGTGGCCATGAACTCCTATGCGACCTCAGACCCTGGGCCCAGAGATGGCAAGTTGAAATCCCCCAGAATCATAAGCCTGGCACATCTGGTAATTCTGGACCAGGGCCACCAGAGACTCACAAACAACAACTGCCACACTCGAAACCTGGAAGGGCACATTTCAGAGAGGACAACCCCCCTTCAGTGCCCAACCAGGTCTTGGCAATACAAGTGAAATTGGCTCTCCCATCCACAATCAAATTGTAGATGAGGTGGACTTTATTGCAAGTTGACCTGGCATTAAGCAGCAGCAGCCAGAGACCAGAGCCACCGAAGCTCCAGAAACCAGGTCCTGGGGCCGAGCACAGGGGGCCGGAATGCGGTACTGGTATTAAACACCGGGGCTGCCTTCCCTAAGAGCGGCCTGCCCCCTCTCTTTCTCTGTACCTCCCCATGCCCGTTACTACTGCAATGCCCTCCCCTACCTTCTCCCCTCTCTCCCTATCTGCCCCCCCATCTCCCATCCCGAAGGCACTGAGAACCATCCACATCCAACCTTAACAATCTAGATAGACAGGCTCTGCTCAGATTCTGGTGCTTCTGACACTCAGTGCCTCCACCCAAGCAGGCCCTCCATCCATACACCTCATCCAAACCTTCCTTCCTTCCAAAGCCTCCAGCCCAAAACCAAACCTTACTTTTATTCCACACCTGCCTGCCCCCTGCTCTCACCCAAGCTGCAGAGAAGACACCCCCCAAAAGAAATATTGTTAGACAACAATAATGTGCTATTAAAACACATAGATGAAAAGGAGCTCATATCACAAGTTGTCACTAAATAATATGCACTGCTATACAGGTGATCCTCGGTTAAGGAACATTCGTTTATCAACCGTTTGAACTTATGACAACACTGAACGAGCGGTACTTACGACCAGTCCTTGAAGTTCCAGCCGTAGCAGCACCCCCCCGGTCATGTGATTGTGATCCGGGTGCCCAGCAACCGGCCTGGATTTCCAACCGTCGCAGCGTCCCGTGGTCATGTGATCGCAATTTGCAACCTTCCGTGCTGGCTTCCCACAAGCAAAGTCAATGGGGAAGCCAGCAGGAAGTCAGAAGTCACGGTCACATGAGGTCCTCGCTTAACAACCCATAGTGATTTGTTTAACAACAGTAACCAGGGACTGTTAAAACTGCTGTTGCTAAGCAGCGCAGTCACGTGATGTCACATTTTACAACTGTATCGCTTAGCCATAGAAATTCTGGTCCCAATTACCGTTGTTTAGTGAGGACTACCTGTACTCAGAGGAACTAGAGACCAAATTGCCAATATCCGCTGGATAATGGAGAAAGCCAGGGAGTTTCAGAAAAACATCTATTTCTGTTTTATTGACTATTCTAAAGCCTTTGACTGTGTGGATCATAACAAATTGTGGCAAGTTCTCGGTGGTATGGGGATACCAAGTCATCTTGTCTGCCTCCTAAGGAATCTGTATAACGACCAGGTAGCAACGGTAAGAACAGAGCACAGAACAACGGACTGGTTTAAGATTGGGAAAGGAGTACGGCAGGGTTGTATACTCTCACCCTACCTATTCAACCTATACGCAGAACACATCATGAGACGTGCTGGGCTTGAGGAATCCAAGGCTGGAGTTAAAATCGCTGGAAGAAACATTAACAACCTTAGATATGCAGATGATACCACTTTGATGGCTGAAAGCGAGGAGGAGCTGAGGAGCCTTATGACGGAGGTGAAAGAAGAAAGTGCAAAAGCTGGGTTGCAGTTAAACCTCAAAAAAACCAAGATTATGGCAACCAGCTTGATTGATAACTGGCAAATAGAGGGAGAAAAAGTGGAGGCAGTGACAGACTTTGTATTTCTAGGCGCAAAGATTACTGCAGATGCTGACTGCAGCCAGGAAGTCAGAAGACGTCTACTTCTTGGGAGGAGAGCAATGGCAAATCTTGATAAAATAGTTAAGAGCAGAGACATCACACTGACAACAAAGGTCCACATAGTTAAAGCAATGGTATTCCCCGTAGTAACCTATGGCTGCGAGAGCTGGACCATAAGGAAGGCTGAGCGAAGGAAGATAGATGCTTTTGAACTGTGGTGTTGGAGGAAAATTCTGAGAGTGCCTTGGACTGCAAGAAGATCAAACCAGTCCATACTCCAGGAAATCAAGCCAGACTGCTCACTTGAGGGAATGGTATTAAAGGCAAAACTGAAGTACTTTGGCCACATAATGAGAAGACAGGATACCCTGGAGAAGAAGCTGTTGCTAGGGAAAGTGGAAGGCAAAAGGAAGAGGGGCCGGCCAAGGGCAAGATGGATGGATGATATTCTGGAGGTGACAGACTCAACCATGGGGGAGCTGGGGGTGGCGACGGCCGACAGGAAGCTCTGGCGTGGGCTGGTCCATGAAGTCACGAAGAGTCGGAAGCGACTGAACGAATAAACAACAACAACCTGTACTCATATCTAAATGCAGTATGACTTAACATATAAAAGCAATTTAGGTATGCTCAATATATACATGTATTCTATTAAAGTTTTTTAAAAAATACTAGGTTTGGGCTCTATTCACTGAGGCTTATGATGTCTAATACCAGAGTTGGGGTAAAATGGGAAACCTCTTTTCCTCTTCATATACATGAACATTGCTCCCTCTGTCTATAGTTCAGAAAGGTTAAAAGGTGCTATGCAATTTCTTTTTTTTTATGAGTAGTTACCAATTCTTACTAAAGATCTGCCTGGTTTAAAAAATGATATTACTTCTGTGAAATCTAGTGAAATAAACTTCTCTGAGAAGATGAAGGTCTAATAAAGCTAAGGTTCCACAGGAATAAAGATTGCAGAATTCATATTGGACTGTGCCAATATGGTAACTAAGATAGAACAAGAGGAAAATAAAGCTATCCAAGGAGGAAAAACTAGACCATTAAATAGTTCTCTTTAGATTTCAAGCAAGCCTAAGACCTCTGTAAATAAGATCTATTGCATCTCACTTTCAACTAGCAATGAGTGAAGTGACTTATCAAAATTCATGATTTGCTTGTTATACTAAGGATCCAAAGTTTCAAAGTAGATTACAATTTTTGCAATTTGAGTATCACATGCATCTTGTTAATACAGGAGGCATAATACAATTTTCTTTCCAATTCTATGAAACTATGGCAGTATAAAGCACATATAATTCTTTTGTCACTTGCTGTTAGGTGTTTTGTTTATGAAAATCAAGAAGCAGAGGAAACAAGTGGAGAAATCAAAATAAGCAGAAAAGCAAACAAAGCCTGTTCATTACATAAGTTGTCATATTATTGACAGAGACCAGGAGAAAACGAGAAAATTTGAATGCTTAGTAATCCTGATCATGCTGGCACAGGAGATATAAATTAACTGAGAACCAGTTCAGGCTTATGAAAATAATAATTTTGTTGACTCAAAACGTGGACCGATTAAGCATTTCAGAAATACAAGTTTATTTTATCATATCATATCAAAATTATCTAATTTTGAATTTTATTATTACCACCTATAAGGTAAAGGTTCCCCCTGCACATTTGTGTATGTAGAGAAAAATATAGCTGCTATGAATGTAGTCAAAGAGAACAAGAAATGATTAGCTTCAAAGAGGCAGAGAAAATGTGAAGTGATTTTGATGAAAAGTAATTAATTATCGAAGACCAAACACGTGGTTTAGAATTCTTATAATCTTATAATCGGGGCGCGGTGGCTCAGCGGGTTAAACCGCTGAGCCGTTAGACTGCCGACCATAAGGTTGGCAGTTCGAAACCGCGGGACGAGGTGAGCTCTCGTCACTAGCCCTAGCTCTCTGCCAACCCAGCGATTCGAAAGCTAATATAGCAAGTAGATAAATGGGTACCACTCACCTGGGACAATTTGCGGGCGTCCAGCGGAGGGTCGTCCTCAATCCAAGAAAGACCTGGAGGAGCGATGATGACGGCGGAGGACGACGGATCCGGAAATACCAGCTCCTGGACGTCAGCAGCCGGCGCGGAGCGAGGCATTCTGGGACTTGCAGTCCAATGCCTGCAGCAGAAGAGCCGGTTCCCTTCCTCTCTCCTTGTCGCGCGGTAACAAATTGTAAAAATGTAATAACTGATGATGTATAACTGTATAATTGGATTTGATATAACATTGTAAGCCGCCTAGAGTCCTCCAGTAGGGAGGGGATAGGCGGGGTATAAATAAGACAAATAAATAAATAAATAAATAAAATAAAAAGTATATATCTTGATAATGGGCTACTAAATAAGGAGCCTACAATAGAATGAATGGAATTAAAAGTATTAAGTGATGAAAGGATCTGGGATGAAAGTAAATTGATGGAATGCTGGAAAAAAATTCAGGGCTTTCTATGATAATGATTGTAATATCTTCAATACTGGTGTCGAAGAAAAAAAATGAAAACGAAGTCATAAATGCTGTGAAAATGTTTTTCTTAATTATCGAAGACCAAACACGTGGTTTAGAATTCTTATAATCTCTTATTACTGACCAGTTTGGGTGGAACTTACAGGAAATACAATTCAAAATGTCTAGAAAAGTCAGAGGGAGTTATTTAGCCCACTAAGTCCAACTCCCTGTTGAGTGAAGGAATCCAAATTAAAGAGCTGGCAATCCAGTACCTGCTTGTACACATCTAGTGAAGGGGAGCTCACCATTATTTTGCATTAATATAATATAAATGTGGGGTTCCTTGTGCTCTCCAAGCTTGGCTGCTTGCTTGCAGACTTTTCATTACCCAACTAGGTAACATCATCAGTACAAGCAAAGAACCAAGCTCAAAGAGTACCAAGAACTTTACAGTTCAACCTTAAGATACATACAGTATATTCTCACCTATTATAATATAAATGCTTTCTTTGTTGTTTATTCGTTCAGTCGTTTCCGACTCTTCGTGACTTCATGGACCAGCCCACGCCAGAGCTTTCTGTCGGCCGTCACTATCCCCAGCTCCCCAATGGTTGAGTCTGTCGCCTCCAGAATACCATCCATCCATCTTGCCCTTGGTCGGCCCCTCTTCCTTTTGCCTTCCACTTTTCCTAGCATCAGTTTCTTCTCCAGGGTATCCTGTCTTCTCATTATGTGGCCAAAGTACTTCAGTTTTGCCTTTAATATCATTCCCTCAAGTGAGCAGTCTGGCTTGATTTCCTGGAGTATGGACTGGTTTGATCTTCTTGCAGTCCAAGGCACTCTCAGAATTTTCCTCCAACACCACAGTTCAAAAGCATCTATCTTCCTTCGCTCAGCCTTCTTTATGGTCCAGCTCTCGCAGCCATAGGTTACTACAGGAAATACCATTGCTTTAACTATGCGGACCTTTGTTGTCAGTGTGATGTCTCTGCTCTTAACTATTTTATCAAGATTTGCCATTGCTCTCCTCCCAAGAAGTAGACGTCTTCTGATTTCCTGGCTGCAGTCAGCATCTGCAGTAATCTTTGCGCCTAGAAATACAAAGTCTGTCACTGCCTCCACTTTTTCTCCCTCTATTTGCCAGTCATCAATCAAGCTGGTTGCCATAATCTTGGTTTTTTTGAGGTTTAACTGCAACCCAGCTTTTGCACTTTCTTCTTTCACCTTCGTCATAAGGCTCCTCAACTCCTCCTCGCTTTCAGCCATCAAAGTGGTATCATCTGCATATCTGAGATTGTTAATGTTTCTTCCAGCGATTTTAACTCCAGCCTTGGATTCCTCAAGCCCAGAATGTCGCATGATGTGTTCTGCGTACAGGTTGAATAGGTAGGGTGAGAGTATACAACCCTGCCGTACTCCTTTCCCAATCTTAAACCAGTCCGTTGTTCCGTGCTCTGTTCTTACCGTTGCTACTTGGTCGTTATACAGATTCCTTAGGAGGCAGACAAGATGACTTGGTATCCCCATACCACCAAGAACTTGCCACAATTTGTTATGATCCACACAGTCAAAGGCTTTAGAATAGTCAATAAAACAGAAATAGATGTTTTTCTGAAATTCCCTGGCTTTCTCCATTATCCAGCGGATATTGGCAATTTGGTCTCTAGTTCCTCTGCCTTTTCTAAACCCAGCTTGTACATCTGGCAATTCTCGCTCCATGAATTGCTGGAGTCTACCTTGCAAGATCTTGAGCATTACCTTACTGGCATGTGAAATAAGTGCCACTGTTCGATAGTTTGAACATTCTTTAGTGCTTCCCTTTTTTGGTATGGGGATATAAGTTGATTTTTTCCAATCTGATGGCCATTCTTGTGTTTTCCAAATTTGCTGGCATATGGCATGCATCACCTTGACAGCATCATCTTGCAAGATTTTAAACAGTTCAGCTGGGATACCATCGTCTCCTGCTGCCTTGTTATTAGCAATGCTTCTTAAGGCCCATTCAACCTCACTCTTCAGGATGTCTGGCTCTAACTCACTGACCACACCGTCAAAGCTATCTCCAATATTATTATCCTTCCTATACAGATCTTCCGTATATTCTTGCCACCTTTTCTTGATCTCTTCTGCTTCTGTTAGGTCCTTACCATCTTTGTTTTTGATCATACCCATTTTTGCCTGGAATTTACCTCCGATGTTTCTAATTTTCTGGAAGAGGTCTCTTGTCCTTCCTATTCTATTGTCTTCTTCCACTTCCGCACATTGCTTGTTTAAAAATAATTCCTTATCTCTTCTGGCTAACCTCTGGAATTTTGCATTTAATTGGGCATATCTCCCCCTATCACTGTTGCCTTTTGCTTTCCTTCTTTCTTGGGCTACTTCCAGTGTTTCAGCAGACAGCCATCTTGCCTTCTTGGTTTTCTTTTTCTTTGCGACGTTTTTTGTTGCCGCCTCCTGAACAATGTTGCGAACTTCTGTCCATAGTTCTTCTGGGACCCTATCTACTAAATCTAGTCCCTTAAATCTATTCTTCACCTCCACTGCATATTCCTTAGGAATATTAGTGAGCTCATATCTAACTGATCTGTGGGTCTTCCCTATTCTCTTTAGTCTGATTCTAAATTTTGCAATAAGAAGTTCATGATCTGAACTACAGTCAGCTCCAGGTCTTGTTTTTACCGACTGTATAGATGTCTGCCACCTTTGGCTGCAAAGGATGTAGTCAATCTGATTTCGGTGTTGACCATCTGGTGAAGTCCATGTATAAAGTCGTCTTTTAGGTTGTTGGAAGAGAGTGTTTGTTATGCACAGTGAGTTGTCTTGGCAAAATTCTATCAGCCTATGTCCTGCTTCATTTTGTTCTCCCAGACCATGCTTGCCTGTAATTCCAGGTGTCGTCTGACTACCCACCTTAGCATTCCAGTCTCCTGTAATGAAAATAACATCTCTTTTTGGTGTATTATCCAGTAGGTGCTGCAGATCCTCATAGAACTGATCTACTTCTGCTTCTTCAGCATCTGTGGTTGGGGCGTATATTTGGATCACTGTGATGTTAAATGGCTTACCCTGAATTCGAATTGAGATCATTCTATCGTTTTTTGGATTGCATCCAAGCACTGCTTTAGCCACTTTATTATTAATTATGAAGGCTACTCCATTTCTTCTGTGGTCCTCTTGTCCACAGTAGTAGATCTGGTGGTCATCTGATGTGAAGTGGCCCATTCCAGTCCATTTCAGTTCACTGACACCTAAAATGTCTATATTTAATCTTGACATCTTACCAATAACCACATCCAATTTGCCCTGGCTCATAGATCTTACATTCCAGGTTCCTATGGTGTGTTGATCTTTAGAACATCGGATTCGTCGTTCACCACCAGCACCGTCGGCCGCTAGCCGTCCTTTCGGCTTTGAGCTAGCTGCGTCATCACATCTGGGGCTAGTTGAACGTATCCTCTGTTCCTCCCCAGTAGCATTTTGACCATCTTCCGACCTGGGAGTCCCATCTTCCGATGGTATACCGACATATCTTTGGTTGTACTGATCCATTTAGTTTTCATGGCAAGAATACTGGGGTGGGTTGCCATTACCTTCCCCAGGGATCGTATTTAGTCTGACCTCTCTGCCACGACCTTCCTGTCTTGGGTGTCCCTTCACGGTTTAGCTCATGGTTTCATTGAGGTGCTCAAGCTCCAGCACCACGACAAGGTAACGATCTCCTTTGCTGGAGAAATGCTTTCTAATTATAACTATATATAAATGTGCACTAAAAACTGAAGATATTTAGTATTTTATCACTCCAATGCACTAGCAGCACATCCTTAAAAACAAACAAACCCCTCACCCATCATGAAGTTTAGCTACCATCTCATCTTACCAAAGATAAATACAGCCTGTATAGTAAATACTCCTGTTAAGTTATCTAGAGCTGTTGTGGGTCTTCCGGGCTGTGTGGCCGTGTTCTGGAAGTTGTGGTTCCTAACGTTTCGCCAGCATCTGTGGCCAGCATCTTCAGAGGGCAGGAGCACAGTGCTCCTGCCCTCTGAAGATGCTGGCCACAGATGCTGGCGAAACGTTAGGAACCACAACTTCCAGAACACGGCCACACAGCCCGGAAGACCCACAACAGCCATTGAACTCCGGCCGTGAAAGCCTTCGACAATACATTATCTAGAGCTCATTATTTTCACTACTCATACTTTCTAACTGTTCACATCGACTTTCGCTTCCGGGTGCTGGACTGAGTGGAGCGAAGAGCTGATAGCTCCGCGGTTTTCTGTCTGCGGCGAGAAAATCGCTGAAAAACCACCCTCGAAGAGAGGGTGGGCAGAAGATTTATCACAAGGGTCATCGAACCTGCTGCTCTATCCTGACCCCTGTATACCCACTACAGGGGAAGAGAGATTTGAGTGGTAACAGACGACTGGAACTAACATGAAAGCTCTGCAGAAACCGTGAAACTAAATAAGTTAAGTAGCTCCTCATCCAGCCTTTTAGTTGCACTTTTTTTTTTTAATATTACTGGATTTATTAAGCACTAGGATTGATTTCTGGACTGTGATTTATAGATGCTGGTGTTTTATTTTTCTTTCTTGTCAGAGGAGTGTTTGAACGGTGGGTTTGGAAAGATAATTGACTCTGCCTGGAGTGGGCTGAGTGACTTTCTCTTTTGATTCTAAATATTTCTACTCTTGTTTTGCTTTCATCCTTATTGCAATTATAAGTATTTTTTTTTCCTTTGGGGACTAATTTGTCTGGATTTAAAGTTTTTATGGATAAATGAATTACTGATTTGATATTCTTTCTTCTACCTGTTTGGGATTTTTATTATGAAAGAACTCTTTTTGCTTTTCTCCATAAGTGTTTGAATATTTTTTGAATTATATAAGTCACTTTATAGAATTTTTATGAATGCCTTGGACTCCTTCTGTATATAAATTAGACGACTTATTCATGGTTGGACTGTGTGGATAAAAGCTGCCGTGAGAAACCTTGGGATTGTTTATCTTTTTTGTTATTATTTTGACTACAATAAAACCTCTCTGTTCTTTTTTTATCTTTTATTTACTTGCTCTTACGCTTGGACATACAATTTTAATGGACTAGATTTTTTGCTATTCTGATAATTACATTTAAAGGACTATTTTTATTTTTAAAAGTTTTTTTATTCTCCTATTATTAAAGGGGGAGAAGAAGAGAGGTTCTTTGTCTTTGTCTTCCCCCTCTCCTCTCCTTTTTTTTTTTTTTCCTTTTTTTCCTTCTTGCCTTTTCTCTTTTACAGGGAAACTATCTACATTATGACAATCATGGCATTAACACCTGGAGCGTCGGTGGAGCCTCTTCAGTCAGAGATGAGAAAACTTCTGGAAGTGATGACATCATTTAATAAAGAAATGAGAGAGAAGGAGTGCATTTTGAGACGGAGACAAGTTCCAGAACAGTTGAATGAAGATGTAGGAGAAAGGACTGTTTCTATATTAGATAAACCCTTGGAGATAAAAGAACAAGACCTAGATTTGGAAATAGATAAAATTTTTAGAGAACAGAAAGTGTTTAAAGAACAAAAGTTAAGGATAATTTTTACTTTAAAAGTTAAAACATTTTTAGAGAAATATAAGACAGACATGAGGGAGGCACCAGGAGAACGTAAGAAGCATTTCATAGAATAGAATAGAATAGAAGTAAAGGATAGAGATAAATGGCTGACCTATAAGGACTTTTTATTGTTAAAATTGATGGATTGGCAGAAAAGGATAAATTGACACGTTTATTAAAAGAAAATTCAATTATTACTCTTTTAAAGATTAGAAATTATTAATGGACTATTTGGAAAATGTTGGAGGGGCAGAGCTTATAAGAGGATTTGAAGATTAAATTATATATAAATTGATATATTAGATAAGAAATGTTTTTTAATGTGATTTACAGATTTAGTATGTAAGATGCATTTTATAGAATAGAATAGAAGTAAGGAATAGAGATAAATGGTTGATTTATAAGGACTTTTTATTATTAGAATTGATGGATTGACAGAAAATGAGAGATTGATATGTTTATTAAAAGAAAATTTAAACTATTATTTTTTTAAGAGTAGAAACTAATAATGGACTATTTGGAAAATACTGGAGGGGCAAAGTCTATATGAGGATTTGAAGATTAAATCATATATAAACTGATATATTAGACAAGAAATGTTTTTTTAATGTCATGTATAGACCTAGCATGTATGACAAATTTTGTAAAGTATTGTGACCAGAGATTAATCGGAAGCTGACTACTTTCTATGTTTCATTTTTTTTCTTTTTTTTCTTTGCTTTACTACACCTTTTTTTCTTCTTTCTTTGATTTGTATTTCTGTTTCTCTTTCCGTTTCCAACTTTTAACTATGTATATTCAAAACCCAATAAAATATTTAAAAAAAAAAAAAAAAAACTGTTCACATCCATTCCAATCATGGGATGGAATGAATATAAAATGCCATTGGTATATAAATATTTTCTTTAAGACTGGAGTGTTGTTTCCTGTTAGTTTTCATGCTGTCTCTATCATCAGATAATCCATACAACAGAAAAGAGGTGGATAGGGCTCCTATTACCAAAATATTCACCTAACTAAGGCAAATAGAGAACAATTCCAGTGATATTTTATTGCATGAGAATATTTTGTTGAAAAACAGCATTACATCTACATCTATACTTATTTGCATAGGGGTGTGGTGGCTCAGGGAGTAAGACGCCAGGCTTGTTGATCAGAAGATCGCAAGTTCGGAGGTTCAAATCCCTAGTCCCGCGTGACGGAATGAGCTCCCGCACTAGCCCCAGCTCTTGCCAACCTAGCAATTCGAAAGCATGCAAATGCAAGTAGATTAATAGGTACCACTTCAGTGGGAAGGTAACAGTGTTCCGCGTGCGTCATGCAGGCCACATGACCGTGGAAGCGTCTTCGGACAACGCTGGCTCTTCGGCTAACAAACGGAGATGAGCACCAGCCCCTAGAGTTGGACACGACTGTACAAATGTGCGGGGGGAACCTTTACCTTTTTAATCTTACCTGTATCAGTTCAGGTCAATTTATATCAAATTTATATGTTAACATTGACAAAACCTTCCTTCCCAATTCCTACCTAATTTATTCAGCAAATTGCAGGAATCAACAGATTCAAATTATCCCCTTCAAGGGAACACTGTGGCAAATTACAAGTAATAGATTCATTTTCCTTAGGGTTACTTCCTGCACACTGCAATAAACCAAGGCATCAACTCAAGCTCATGGGAAACCACTGTATACAATACCCTGGAATTAAACCTAATAAAAAGCAACTCAAAAATTACAGTAAAAGAATCTAGGCAGACTAAATACTCTCATTTTATCTAATTCTTTAGGATCATCAAGATAGTTAAAAAAGATAAAACTTTCCAAGTTGAGCACAATTCCTGGTGATGTTATGGACACATCTATGCAGATTTTTTTTAGCAACAGGACAAAAGGGGTCTGCCCCTGCCTTCTTCCACAATGTTTTTTGACTTCCCAATCTTGCCTCCATATTCTCTGGCAATCTACCTTCTCCATTTGCTAAGGTATCAATGTAGTTACAGCTGATTACAAAACATCAGCAGCAACTACCCACACTTACAACACAGTAAGCCCTCAGAGTGGGAGAACTTTTGGCTCTCTTAAAAGGCAAAAGCAGCACTTGGAAGTACTGGCAGTTTCCATGAAACCCGATAGAAATGCAGTTTGGTTAAAAACATTTTTTAAAAACTAAAACTGACCATGATTTGGCCTAAACAATCTTCTAATAACATTAACCATTGGGTAGCACAACAAATACTTTACAATAATCAAATGGATGATAAACACCAATAGTTGCTCTGTAACTGGGTTCACATCGCATGCTAGGCCAGGAATAAGCCAAAAAGTTCCAGTTTTGTTTCATCACTCCACAGAAGTTTTGGGATTCTCTTCTGTGGTGCGATGAAACAAAACTGGAACTTTTCAGCCCGATGGATCAACAGTATCTGGAGGAAGATGAATGAAGCATATGCTGAAAAGAACACTCTGCCTACAGTTAAGCATGGTGGTGGCTTGGTGATGCTCTGGGGCTGCTTTGCATTCTCTGCCACTGGAAACCTGCAGTGTGTGGAAGGTAAGATGGATTCATTGAAGTATCAGGAAATCCTAGGAGAAAACGTCATGCCGTCTGTAAGGAAGCTGAAGCTTGGGCATCATTGGACCTTCCAACAGGACAATGATCCCAAGCATACCTCAAATTCCACTAAGACTTGGATGCAGAAGTAGTCCTGGAAGATTCTACAGCGGCCATCACAGTCACCTGACTTGAACCCCCTAGAACAGGGCTTTCCAAATTTTTTCCCATGGCGACACACCAACCGCTTCCGGGTTGTGTGGCGACACACCAGACTGTGTGTGGCAACACACTTTTGTGTCGTGACACACAGTTTGGAGAGCTCTGCCCTAGAAAATCTCTGGTGGGATTAGAAGAAGACGGGGTTGCAGCACGCAAACCCAAGAATATTACTGAACTGGAGGCCATTGCTCATGAGGAATGGGTTAAGATTCCTCAGGAACACTGCCAGAAGCTGGTGTCTGGCTATGCATCTCGTTTGCAGCAGGTCATAACAGCAAAAGGGTCCTCTACTAAGTACTGAAGATGCTTGCCGTGAAGGGGTTGAATAATTTTGAGACTGGAGAAGTTGCATTTTCAGTTGAATTTGGGGAAACCACTTGAAGCATTCGTTATGTTGAGCTATTTCAATTGCTTTTGTTTGATTTGTTCATTGTAAACAGCTGAAAGTCTGTAAATTTTGACAATAAACCTGATTTGCAATGGGGGCTGAACAATTTCGATTGCAGCTGTATATCCCAAATGATACTTTTTCTCCTTCCTATCCATTCTTGGCTTCCTCTCCCTATGGATTCAATCTGCTTTACCTCTCCCCCCCACCCAGCTTTCCACACATTTCCCCCCAACATTACAAGAGCTATCTTTCTCCCCTTTCCCCAATCTTTTTTCTTTCTTCTGTTGTCTTTTCTCAGCACTGAAGAACCCTATCTTCCATCAATGTGGAATCTCAGTCCCATAGCACCATCTATTGGAGGCCAAACAAACTGCAGCACTACAATTTTTTTTTTACTTCTGCAAAAGGAATAAATATGAAACCTAACAGTATTTATGTATTGAAAACAAAACAATTATACACAGACACGTTTAAAAAATACAAATGTCCCTTCCCACTTTCAAAGTGCAATCCTCAATAAGTCTTGGAGCATCTAATGCGCTATTTGAACCAAGAGAAATTGCATACTCTTGAATTAGGATTATGGTTAGTTAGTTTGCTCTGTTTATTGCATTAAAGCAACAAGTGTGGTTAGTTTATGGTTCAGTAAATCGTGCATACCTATGGAATTAGAGTATCTCAATAATACCCAACTCAAGTTAAGTATGCATTGGTGTGTGGCACAAAACCAGCTTAAGTAAAATTAGAGGCTTCCCTTCTCAGGACATACAGGTGAGGTCCCTAGCCCTTAAAAAAAATTGGCACATAGTATCATGGAACTAGAGGAGGGTGGAAAATGAAAACATCTGCAGAACCACCTGAAATACAGGGTGATTTAGGACCCATACTAATTAGAAGGTTGCAAGTTATCTCAAGCTTACAAAAACAGGATCCAATGTCAAGAAAAGGAAAAAGGGGAGCAAATTGCAAACCCGTCAAGGCATTCACTATGCAAAGGGTTCTAAACATGTGCATGTATATTTACATTCTTTATCTACAGATAAGCAGTAGAACACTACAGTTCTGCTGCAGAACAGAGCATCTAAAGGGCCAGTTCTTCAAGTAACAGTAGCAGCAAAAAAAGAAAAAGAAATCCTGTGAAGTATGTCTTGTCCCTAAAGAGGACAGGCATGTGTATAAGAAAATCATGAAACAGAAATTGTGCTTTAAATATAAAATACTTCCCAGAAAGTCACAGATGCAAGAGACGGGAATAGGTGTGTCACAAACACTACAGCACAAATTAGGAAAGGACTGCATTGCTGGTAACCTTAAATTAAAGTATATCAGAGAAACATCTGGCTTTTTAAAAATGTAATCATCAGTTGTTAATTTATGCCTTTAAAGGCTTGTTGCATACATACAGGTAAAATAAAGGCTTTCCGTTCCGGTCGGGACCTGAGGTCGCATCTATTCAACCGCGCAGTTTTGCAACTCAACAGAGTTCACCATGTCAAGCATAGAAACTCAAGTTTTAATAGGGCCCTAAGCGTTTTTGAAGCCTCCCCCGCCCCTTTTCCCCACCAACGGCGTGAAAGCAGGCGCTTCTTGGGCGAAGGTCTGAAAGGAGTTAAATGGAGGGTCCGCGTCCGTGTTGACAGGAACGGCGTTGGGGGCGGCTGAGAGAAGCGCCCTCTTTCCCACCGACCCCCGCCTCGCCCAGGAGGCGAGCTGAAACGTGCAGGGTGAACAAGTACCCCGGGGCGAGCGGGGAATAAAGAGAAGCGCGAAGAGCACCGAGCGGCAGCTGAGCCCTCCTCGGGAGCCTGGCCGGCGCCGAGGGCCTTGCGGAGACGCCCGCGGAGCCGGCAAAAGGAGACTCGCCCACCCGCCAAGCCCCCACGCCTGGTTCGCTCACCTGCTGACGAGGGGCAAGCTAGCAGGCGCCAGACGAGGGGCAAGCTAGCAGGCGCCGGGGGAAGAGGCAGCAAAAGGCAGCAGCGACCAGGCGAACCTCCGTCCGGCTCCGGACTTTCCTCCGCCGCTTCGGCAGCTCTCATTCAGCACCGGGCGCCGCTTATCCGAGGAAGGGGAGGAATCTCCCTTCACACATAACACGCCGCGCAAGACGGGAGGGGAGGAAAGGCAAGAAGGACGCATGCGCACACATTTCCTTCTCCTGGAATTCGGCTTGCTGGGAAAAAGGCGCGCAGGCGCCGTCTGCCTTAGCTGCAACGCGAGTCTATATAGGCCTGAAATCAAAGGCGAGAACGGCTGAGCGAGTTGACCGCATTGCGGGGTGGTGGGGTGAGGGTTCCATTGACCATTGCTGAGACCTCCCTTTTCCCTCCGCGGTGCTTCCCCTGTCCTTCCTCCGAATGGTTTGAACGGAGGTAACGGCAAAGGCAAACGGCTCTGCTGGAGTTGGTCCCGTCCCGCTCAATGGGAAAACGCCCCCCCTCCATTTCGGAGGGGGAGTAGCCACGTGAAAGCGGCCGTTGTCTCCCCGGCCCGCTCTGGCTTGCGGCGTTATTTTCAAATTACAGAAGGGTTTTTCACGCTGCACCGTTTGGGAGTGAGCTTCGTCGAATTCCGTTGGAATTGGGTCGGGTAGCTTGCTTGCCCCTTGGTCGCTCCTTGTGTTGCATTGGGTGCGAGAAGCTCGGAAACCAGTGTGCACGTGCTTAATGTAAAAACCTAAAAGATTCTGCGGCGAATACAGAACCTTTCCACGAGATCCGTTTTAAAGTAGGCGGATTTCCCAAATAACTTAATTTATTAAGGGGGTGGCACACTTTTTTTTAATCTAAAAAGCACTTGCCCACATAAAATGTGCTTGCAACGCAGCTGAAGATAAAAAAATTTCCAACGGCATTGTGTGTAGCAGTACTTTTAAGACCTTGCAATATTTGAATGAAATACTGTTTTTAAAAGCAAATATAAAGGACATATATTATGAAGCAGTGCACTTCATTCATCTGAAATTACAAAACTTTTAAATTTTAAAATCAGTTTGAAAGGCAATAAGTGTGTTTAATGTGCAGCAGTAGAGAAATGATAAACTGCATCGTGTACAAAATAAGTTTGTTTTATAAAAAATACTGCAATATTTTAATTAAGTTTGTTTAAAATATATCAACGGTCAACTTCCTAATTAACCAAAGCTAGATTTGCTGGATGTTCTTAACCATAATTAAGAATATTTTACTAAAGTAAACCAATTTTCTGAGCTTCCATGATACACACCAAAATGCAAGTTGTTATACAGAATACAAAAAATACAAAAGTCAGTTGCTAAGGTGTTGGCCTGGCACTGGGGAAACCCAGGTTCTAGTCTACCATTCGCCTTGGAAGCTCACTGGGTGACTGTGAGACCATTTTTTCTCTCTCAGCCTTATCTACCTTGCAGGGCAGTTGGTGGGGGGAACAATATGCATTCCTGAATGAAAGGTGGGATATAAATCTCATAAACTAAATAACTCTCTAAAATATTTGACTTACAACGCAATTAATTTTTTCTAGGAAATGTGACATCCAAATTGTTCCTATCTTGTAAAGAAAAATAGTTGAGTTGCCAAATGTGGTGAAAAGTATATTAGATTTATTTTTTTAATGACAGCTGCAGTTAAGGGACAAATATCATTGCATATAATAATTTCAGGAAACTCTGAGTTCTAGTTTCATGCCTTAGGCATGAAAGCCAATTGGGTGACCTTGGGCCAGTCTCTCTCTCTCAGCCCAACTCACCTCACAGGGTTTTTGTTGTGGGGAAAATAGGAGGAGGGAGTATTAGGTATGCTTGCTGCCTTGAGTTATTTATAAAAATAATAAAGGCGGGATAGAAAATAAGTAAATAAAATTGTGCATAGCACTGGATCACCATTCAAATAAAGTAATTATTGGGCCTGCCTGCTAAATTTTAAGAGATTTATCTGCTAATTTCTTGATACATCTGTCCTCTTGTTTAAATCCTTACCATCTGTTTTGCGACACACTTTAATCCTGGACACTAATTAATCAGCTACAGTGAAAGACACCTGTTCTTTTTAATTTCTTTTTAACTATGGTTGGTTATTAAAAGGCCTGCTTTAGTAAGTTCAAAAGCAACTGAAAAACTAATCAATACGATAAATCTAATCGATAAAGGTTTCCCTCCAGGTCAAGGGGGTTTTGGATATTTCAGCTAGATTTAATTCACGGGCTTCCCAGGGCCATTGCTCCCCCATGTTAGTCCCCCCACATACAAAACGGTCACATTTAGTTCTGCTACAATTCTTTCGGCCATGTCGATGAATAAATTCTTATTTATTTATTTATTTATTTATTTAATTTATTCCCCGCCCATCTCCCATACAAGGGACTCTGGGCGGGTTACAATAATTAAGACTTAAAAATTTAAAATATTTAAAACCATACAAAGTAGAAAATGTATAAAAATAAATAAAAAATAAAATAAAATAAAATAGGATCCCAGATGGATTGGAGACAGTAGCATAGGTCTCATTGCTACGGGGCCAGCCAAGAATTTATTGCTCGGATCTCTATAGTTTTACCCATCTCGAGATAGAACTCGATGAACAAGCAAGTCCCTAGGCGGTTCCTTCCTATCAGTGATTTCAATGGTAATTAGGGTTCCTGGGTCTGTTCCCTTCCCAGCTATTTGTAATCCTAATTGGTATCCCACAGTTTTTCTTGCCATTTCAGTTTTCCATCGATTTAGGTCTAAGATGGTAAATTTTATTGGGTTACAACTTCCAATTTTACAATCCGATGTAGTTACTCCTACCTCCAAATGGGCCAGTGAAGTGGAGTCCCTCTTTTTCCAAGTTGCCCAGATCACACATGACCACTGGGTACAGTAGTTCCAGTCGGGGGCGGTGCAGTCTTTGTGATTGGTACACATATATTTATTCTCTATCATGTATGCCCGTTCCCAGCTTAATCCCCCACAGTTGTTTCTAGGCCAACTGTTACCATTTATTACTTTACACGCATCAAACTCAACTGTTCCTGAATTCTTATCTCCTTCCACCCGGGTTTCTGTCACTACTTCTTTCCTAATATTTTTGACAATTATTGTATGATATTTGGTCTGGGCTCCTTTGGGGTCGTGGCAGGTTACCTTTCCCTCCTCTTTGCAAACGCTAAGTGTTATGTTTTTAAACTGACATTGGGTCTTAGTTCCTTTACACTCATGAAAACTTCTATAGACTACTGTTTGTTGTACCTTGCCTTCTGAATAAACCGTTTTCATACAATCTTGGTTACTACAGGGGTTTAAATTGGTTTCTCTTTTTACACGACGTGATGTTCTTCCCCACAAACATTTCCCTTCCCAACCATAGGTTAACTGGGATAACCTTGAGATACGCCCTCCTTTTCCACACTCTATGTCCCAGTCCGGTTCGGGTAGTGTCAGATTACTACACATCACTTGCCTTAGGGCAGGGCTCTACAGGCAGGGGCCGAGCTATCCCATCCAGTTGTCCACAAACATAGCTGGTTAATCCATTCATCAAAGGGCTTTGGGTTTTCACTAGGGGTTTTCTTTCCTCCCTTGGCCCATTCCTCAGGTGTCACAGCCAGAGTGGCTTCACAACCATTATATATCCCCACCTGCTGACCGGATTTATTAATTCGGGGTTGCCGGTCCCACTGCCCTGAGTTTCAGAAACACAACCTCTGGATTTGGGAGCCACATATTTGAACCCAAACCAAGACCAGGAATTTAGTGCTGGTTGAGGGCCACCCAATGTTCCCAGTTTAACCTGATGGTTTGGAGGTCAATGTCTTCCCTTCGGGGGCGGACTCGGGTCTCACACACTGGGAGCACCTTGGGCTTATCTAGGTTTATTGTTTCTATTACTATAATCACCCTCCCTTTTCGGGGGTCTTGGGGAATGTCTATTTTCCTTATTTTTGGAGGCGTGCTTCGAGGGGGTCCACCCATTCATTCATGTTCTTTGGTTCAATCCTCTATCACCACTATATCACACACAATTTTACAATCGTTATGATAAGGGGCACAGTCACAACAATGAGAGCAACAACAGCATTCGCAGATACAATTGCACTCACAAAACCAGCACATAATACAGGATCACTTTCTTAAGGTAAATTTCAGCAGGTTGTCAGAGGGAACCACTGTCCATTGGGTTGGGGCTGGTACTGGCCCTTTAGTTCTGGAGTGATGTGTCCACCCTTTTTCTGCGGTGCGCATCTATGTCTCAGTGGTGAGTAATACCAGGAAAGGACCTTCCCACTGTGGTTTCAACTTGTCCTCCCTCCAGGACTTAATGAGAATCCACTGGCCTGCCTCGATTTTGTGCACCTTAAAGTCCAGCGGTGGGGTTTACACTAACAACCCTTTCTGTTTTAAAAGAGAAAGAGACTGTGACAGTTTCTGTATATATTCGCGAGTGAACGCATCAGTCAGTTCCATTCTTGGTAACCCCACCCTTCCCGTGTATGGTTGTCCAAACAACATCTCATAGGGTGATACCCCCACGTCCTTCCTAGGTTGTGTTCTGATGCGCAACAAAGCCAACGGCAAACATTTAGTCCAGGGAAGCTTGGTTTCTTCTACCAGTTTGGTTAAACTCTGTTTCAATTTTTGATTTGCCCTTTCCACCACTCCTGACGAGGGTGGGTGCCACAGAGTGTGGTAATCCCATCGGATATCTACCGCCTCCATTAGGCGCTTCACTACCTTTGATAAAAAATGTGTTCCGAGATCGCTATCTATACTTTCAATTATCGCATACCTAGGTATAATGTGTTCCAGTAATATTTTGCAGGTATTGCTGTTGCCTGGGCACAGGGATAGGCTTCCACCCATCTGGTTAGGTAATCCACTATTATTAGGAGATACTTCACCCGCCTGACTGGAGGTAATTCAGTATAGTCCACTTGTAGCCTCTGGAAAGGTCGTACTGCCAGCTTGCAGCCACAGGGGATTTGGGCTTTCCTCACTCCTTTGTTGATTTTTAAACAAATCAAACACCCTCTTACCACTTGCGATGCTATGGTATATAACCCCACACAAACATAGGTGGTCTTTATTAGGTCTACTAGTCCTTGGGTACCCTTCGTGTAGGGTGTATACCATTCCCTTCATTGTGGTTTTATCTAACACTTGTTGCCCTGTTTGAGTGTACCATTTGTTTTCCTTCTCGGTTAGCCCACCCCTCCTCATTTGCTCTTTTTCCTCGTCAGTAAACCGAGGAGTATCTGCCATAGGTAGTGTTGGTGTTAATAACAAAATCGTTTCCTCAGGTCCATCAGCTGCTTTCTTGGCTTCTTCATCTGCCAGGGCGTTTCCCCAGATTTCTACACTAGTACCCCTTTGATGTCCTGGTATGTGTATTACTGCCAATTCTTCCGGTCCCCTGGCTGCCTCCAACACATCCATCACTAGCTTCCCTTTAACTACCGCCTTTCCCTTGCTATTGATTAGTCCCCTCTCTTTCCATATTTTCCCGAATGTATGTAGAATTCCAAAAGCATACATTGAGTCAGTGTATATTGTACCTCTTTTTCCCTCTAGAAGCCTAGGGGCTTGCCGTAAAGCGAATATCTCACATGTCTGAGCAGACCAATCTCGGGGCAAGGCTCCTGCCTCCACCAATGCCCATTCTTTACTATCCACTATGGCATAGCCATTTTTCCTTTTCCCTTCTTCCACTCTTGAACTGCCATCTATGAATAACAGCCCCCCCTTCTTCTAAGCGGGTGTCCTGTAGATCTTCCCTAATCTTAGTTTGTAGTTCTATCATGTCTAAGCAGTAGTGTTCGATGTACTCAACCTCCCCCTTTTTCCCATCTAAAAACTGAGCTGGGTTTACACTAGAGTCAGTAGTTAAGATCAGACTAGGATCCTCTTAATCAGGATACTTTCGTATTTTATTAGCCTTGAGTTACTCAGCCACCTCTGCGCTTGTTGTTGTAAGATGGTTTTCACTTGATGAGGACTCGATGCCACTAACGCTGCCCCAAATGACTCTCTACCACCAGCAACGCTGTCGCTGCTACCGCCTGCAAACAGATTGGCCATCCCCTAATTACTGGGTCCATTAATTTTGAAAGGAATGCCACCGGTTTCTTTTTCCCTCCCCAAGCCTGAGTTAACACTCCTTTGGCTACTCCGTCTTCCACTGACACAAATAAATGAAATGGCCTCCCATAGGTGGGCAAGGAAAGCACCGGGGCTGACCTCAAGGCTTCCTTTAGGTTCTCGAATCTTGCTCGATCTGTGTTTCCCCAGGAAATCTCATCGGGCTCTTCTTGTACCAACTTTGCATATAGCACAGGGCTTTCCAAAGTGCCGCCGCTGGCGATGTAGTGGGAAAACGCACCTTCCCAAATGACAGGAGACGAGACCACCGAGACAGAGAATACAGGTTTATTGCTAGCAAGGTTCAGAGTAATAGCTTGGCAAAGTCTGAACCCCGGGCTACACCCAGGGTCGATCTTTTATAGGTTTTGCAATCAATATAATCAGGATATGACAAGATCAGCAGGTGGTGTCTAAAATATCACAGCTCAGCTTGTTCATACATAGAACAGCAAAACAGGATAACAAAAGGGGAAGTTATCGTACACCATCTGTAGCATTTTGGGGAACTTTCAAGAGTCCATGGCGTTCTGTTACAAAGGTCAGGATGTGGGTAAGAGCAAGGATGTGGGTAAGAGCATTTAGCCAAGAGGATATCTGCTTGATTGGATTTGATTAGATATAGAGTGGAATAGAGCAGAACACAGGCCTAGTAGGCATAAGAGCAGCTATTATGATATAGAAAACTGAATGATTCTGGCCTGCCTGCTTCAATAACAGAACTTACCTTTGTCCTTTTTCCAGGCAAGAGAGAACCCTTTATACAAAATACTGGGTTACAACCACCTCATATTTTTATTTTCTAAAAAGTGTATGGGTACTGTTCAGGGCCCACAAGAATTCTCAGAAATAAAGGTGAGGCTAAAGGCTGACACTTTGCATTGGAGCGTACCAGGTTTCTATTTTTTAGATTAAAAGCATGTCTTAAAATGCAAGAAGTCAGATATGAAAAGGAGCTTGACAAGATCCAAGGGAGTTGTCTTTGGCGATACAGGGCCTCAACTAGGGAGGGGGAAGCAGGGCATGTGCCCTGGGCGCCACGCTGGGAGTGGTGCCAAAATGATGCCCGGCGGCCTCCAAAATGACAAAATAACCCATAGGGGGCGCGGAATCCATGTTTGCCCTGGGTGACAGACCCTAGTTCCATCCCTGGACACAGGAGCCATTGGTAGAAAACAATATATTTCAAATAAACAAACAACAATCAGTAAGCCAGCAAATACAAATTAAAAACCTAGTAAGAAATCAAATCAGTAACATATCCACTTTTCACTGCTTCTGAATACTGTCTAAGGTGGCTGGGGTTTTTTAGCTTAACATCTAAAATCATTGAATGAACAAGAGGCATCCCAGGGAAGAGAATTCAGAAATGATGATCTATTTCATGTGGCCACCTACTGTAACTCAGTTAATAGGAATATGCAAAGCAGGCTTGTGATTTATGAACATAATTATCTGATAGGTTTATATCAATTATAATTAATATAACAAGGGATGTTTAGTTCCACGCAGAAAGTGTACATAACTTAAAATAAACTTTTATATTTATTTATTATTTATTATTTAAATTTATATGACCGCCCATTTATATGACTGCACACAAAGTTATTATACAAATAACTTTGTGTGCAGCTGAAAAGCAACTGCAGTAAAGGAATGACTTTTACACCCAGCAGTTACGTAGAAGATGAGCTCTGCTCATACCAGCAGGATTCCTGCCAACTCCCCCGGCAGCTTCCCAAGCAGACCTCTTGGACTCGGTCGAGTGCTACGGGGAAGATTTTTCCGGGGGCACGGGGATTCCGGGATTTCCGGGTGCACGGGGTTTCTGGGATTTCCGTGCACCAGGGGGCAGGGTTTGTGGGTGGGAGCCAATTGCGTGGAAGGTGGCAAGGTTTGCGGGCGGGAGCCCCGTGGCCCAGTTCTTAACAGGCCGCAGTCCACTAGTGGGCTGCAGCCCACATGTTGGGGACCCCTATATTAAACACTGAAATTGGCAAAGATGGCCAGCAATTAGGAACTGTTTCATAATGTGACAGATTCTAATTCTGGATAATCTATACATATATATATTTCAGTGCAATCACCAGTATTCATCACTGATACCACTTCTCTACTAATCATTTCCCCAAAGTACTTGGAAGTACTTGTTTAACAATAAAATCAATGATTCATCGTGGCAGATGCTACAGACATGCTGCCTGTACTTCGAGGAGAAGCACTGTGGGGAAGTGAGTGGGGTGCTCTGACCATTGCACTGGGCCCTGTTTGGTCCATTTGTTGGATTTGGGTCTGCAGAGCACTATTCTGATGAGGTGGCATTGCTTGTTTGTCCAGTATGGGGCCCACCCCAGAAAAATCTTCATTCTGTGTGCTGTGTTTGGCATAATCCTCCATGCTGCTATTGCTGGGCACACTGAGTTTAAGGTATTCACTATCCTCGCTTTGGGAACTGGTGACACTCAGGATATCCAGGCTAGGTTCTATGGACATTGTAGGCATTGGTTGAGGAGAATTGTTGAGTTGATCAACCGGATTCTGGAACCGGATGCCTCCTTGAAGGCCGTTGGAACCACCCCCTCCAACAAGGATGTGTTAATCATAGCCTGGACCCATCCACATGTCACCTCCCTGGCCGATTTTACCAGCCAGGAAGGCAGGGATCTAAATGACATGTGGTGGAATTAACAATTCGAAGGATCCTGTCCACTTCCTTAGGTCCAACAGGATCGAATCGTTCCCAGATAACAGGGCAAGACCGCTCTCCCGGCATCTCCCCAGACTGCATTCCACGCATGGAGTCCAACTTAGACCGAATCCGAGCAATTTTATCCTGCAGATGCTCAGAAAATTCTTCCGCACGGCCCTGTAGGTGGGTGGTCACTACCACCCTACCTAAGAGGGATCGAGTAATCTTAAACAGGGCCGTCGGACGGCATTCTGCGGACGCAATAAGAGCAGAGAAATAATCACGTTTCGCTGCTCTTACCGCCACAAGGTAGGCCCTAATAGCGGCTCTAGATTGTGTTCGGTCGAGTTCTGTCTTCGTCTTTCTCCAGCGGCGCTCTAGACGTCTCTTTACCCTCTTCAAGACCCTCAGCTCCTCCGTAAACCACGGGGAGTGACGGGTCGAATGGGGTTGGAGGGGTCACATCGGCGCGATCCTGTCCAAGGCACCGGCCGCTTCCTTATTCCAGATTGCGGCCAATGCCTCCGCTGGACCGTGCAGCAGATCCTCGGGTATTACCCCCAGCTCCCTCTGAAACCTCAATGGGTCCATAAGTCGCCGGGGGCAGACCAATCGAATAGATCCTGCCTCCCTGCGGAGTGGGGCGGCATAAGAGAATCCTAGGGATATCAGGACGTGATCTGACCATGACAACGGGGATAGTTCTAACTTTCCCCTCAGGTCACTTTGCCATTGCTCTGACAAGAAAACCAAATCCAGAGTGAGTCCACTGTCTCGAGTCGGGTCCCGAATAATCTGGGACAGGCCCATGGCTGCCATGGTAGCCATGAACTCCCGAGCCACTTCTGAGGCACGTCCCAGGGATGGCAGGTTAAAATCCCCCAAGACCAGAAGCCTGCGGAACTCCACCGCCAACCCCGAGACGGCCTCCAGCAGCTCAGGCAGGAAGGTTGGTACGCAGCAGGGAGGCTGGTACAATAGCAACACTCCCAACTGTTCTCGGGCACCCAACTTGAAAAACAGGGTCTCACATCCGGAGACTTGTGGAGCAAGGCCCCTGAAAGCCACCAGAGACTCTCTGATGATAACTGCCATCCCTCCTCCCCTACTCCGGTCTCTCGGATGGTGCCACACCTGAAATCCGGCCGGGCACATCTCCGAGAGGGCTACCCCTCCCTCTGGGCCCAGCCAGGTCTCAGTAATACACGCCAGGTCAGCCCCTGTCTCCGTGATTAATTCACTTATGAGAGGGGCTTTGTTGTTTACTGACCTGGCGTTAAGTAGCAGCAGCCGGAAACCAGGGCCCTCAAGGATCTGCTGTCCAGAACCTAGGGTTGAACTCGGAGGACCGGAACGCATCACCGGTATCAAACACTGGGGGCGCCTTCCCCGAAGATGGCCTGTCCTCCGGTTCCCGTCACAATATCTCCTGCCCGTCACCACCTCAATTGGATTTCCCACATTATAGTCCCCAGAGTTTCCTGATCCGGTCGCCTCCACTCCCGAATCCCTCGAAAACCTGGAACTAGGCAGGGGTCTCTTCCATGCATCCATCCTTCCACTCTCAATCCTCCTGGGCAGTCGTAGGCCACCAGCGCAACCAACCGAAGCTCTCGGCGCTGGTAAGCCCCAACTGCCCCTTCCATTTATCATCCAATCACTATGCCCCCTGTGGCCTCTCTCACTAGCCACAGAGGGGCAAACAGTCACTCCTACCTACCCTGTCTCTCACTCAGGGATAGGTACTCTCTCACACACATACAATCCTAGGCCCCCCACCCGCGCCTCCCACTCACGGGGGGGGGGGAACACACTCACACAAGAGACCCCACAATTTCTGCCGCCCTGACAACAGGGGTGGTCGTCCTTCAAATGACTCGCAAGCAACAACTATTGAACGATCTTGGTTTCAATAGTGGAGTCCAGATAACAATAAAATAAAATGAGTCCGTCTTTTTTTGGGGCACCCCAATTCCAGGGCCAGATTTCAAGCCCACCGCCGGTTCCAGTGCCAGCCGGCCTCCAATGGTCTCTATAGGCCTCCACCGGCCTCCACAGGCCCCGGCTCCACAGTTCTCAAGTTCCCCAAGTTCTTCAGTCTTTGTGTGGTCACTGAGCTGGTACTTTGAGCCAGATCTAATTGGCCTCTACCAGCCACCGTAGGCGTCCTTTTTGTGGTTGCTGAGGTCAAAGCCTCCACAACCATCCACCCCGTCATAGGGCCCCCCAGGTCTGACGGGCCCGTTGGACTCCGTCGCACAACGCCGCTCCGTCTGGGCAGGCCACTGGTTCCCCCAACCATCAACCGTCCAGCCACGCTGGTCCGCGGCTCCAGCAGCTCCGCTTGACAGTTTGTTAAGGACCACCTTCATAGGAGTTGTGACTAAGTAACTACAGAGTGGTCATCTTGGTGTCAATACAATCCTGGAACAGATTGTTAAGCCAGCATGGGTTTATCAAACTTTAAATCATGCCAAACCAACCTGATCTCCTTTCTTTCAGAGTGACCAGTTTAGCTGTCTATGGGAATGCAGTGTGCCTTTACTTCAGTGAAACATCTGACAAAGCTTCCCATATTTCATGGACAAGATGGCAAAATATACTGCCATTAGATGCAGAGCTGGTTGAACAACTGTACTCAATTAATGTATGTCAGTGGTTCTGTACCAAGCTGGAAACTTTGAGAGGCATACTTTGGGGTTAGGGTTAGGGTTAGGGTACCATACCAGGGACAAAACTCTCCCTAGTTTTCTGCAAAGTAAAAGGAAAGGAGGGGAGAAATACTTTCAGACTTGCAAGATTCTGTTAATGTAACCTTAAAATAAAGATAGAGCTAGTATTCATTGATGTGCTTCTTGTCTGGACTACCTCGAAGGGCTAACAAGAAGAACAGTGTCAAGATCAAGAGAAACCATTGTTCCCCTGTATTCTGTGGTGGTTAGATCAATCTAAAATCTTGTGTCCAGTGCTGGGTACCACAGTTTAGAAAAGACACTGAGAAACTGGAGCATGTCCAAAGAAGAGCAATCTTTGTGCCTGTTTCTGGATAAGGGGTCCTGCTTGCAATCACTGTCCTGTGCCTGACTGCCTAACTTGTATTTTTTACCTTTCCCCTTTCCTCCTTTGCAGAATTTCCTCCCTTGCAAAGGGGAGAGATTGCCAAAGAAGCTATCTTTTCCCAAACTGGGACAAAATGGAGAATCAATTATTTAGAAGTTGTATGAGATATCAAGGTATAGAAGTTAGAGATGAGGGAAGGGGAGCACTAAGAAGCAAACTGAGAGACGGGCAGGGAAAGCATATGATGGTTACATTAATTACCACTAATCTATTCTCTACAGCAGAGCTTTCCAAACTGTGTGTCACGACACAAAAGTGTGTCGCCACACCACCCGGAAGCGGCGGCACGCGCCGCCGCCGCCCCGCCGCTCGTGTGTCGCCAGTGGCGACACTTTGGAAAGCCCTGCTCTACAGATTAGACTTGACCCAAGTTATTTCCCATGAGTTTTGTTTAAAGGGATTTATTATAATTTCCAACAGTACAAAAAAGGAATAATAAAGGGGCTTGGAATAAAAATAGTGGAACAGGACCCAGATTAAAGTATTTTGATTATATAAAGTAAAAGTCACATACTGTATATTGGATAGCTGAAAAATGCGTTCAGCTAATGTTGCTAATAATTTATTGGCAACCGTGATGAAAACTTTCTACTTCTTAAAGGAACTTAACATTCTCAAGATTGTTAGAGTCCACAGCAGATACTGTATTTCACCCCACATCCAATTGTTTGGATTTGGCTAGTGCCAACTAATTTCTCTGACCCTTAATGGATTCACAATAAACTTGTTAAAATAGAAATAGCATATATAATCCTATAGAAATGTTTCTGTACCTAGTGCATCGTGCAGATACTTCTGCCCCACCAACTTGAGGTATTCCTCAACGGATTTGGTGGCAATTGTATTCCCTCTGAATATCAACTCATCATGATCCCCACAGCGATCAACTTCAGACATTACCAGATCAGTCAAGAAGTCCTGAAAGGGAAAAGGTAGAACAAGAAGATGATGCATACTGTATAATGGTAGACTGTACTCCGTGGCAGAGGTTGGATAGAATATGCCAGATGGATAAAATGACTGACCCAGCAAAAAAAGAGAGAAAAGGCTAAAAGAAAGGGGTCTGAGTGACAGTGCCTCCTATTAGGGAAACTAAGATATTTAGGGACTGTTAGTTGTATTCAACTGAACTATTTGCCTCAAATATTGTTGGTCCTTTTTTGATGAGTGAGATGCAGATACAGCTCACTTAGGGCTCATCTACACAGTCCCCTGACCCCAGCGGGGCTGCTTTCTATTTGTGAAAAACATATCCTCCAATGGAGTCTCCATCTTGGAGCCAGCCTGCTGCCGAGACTGGCTAAAAACACATCAAAGAAATCCAACAGGAAAATAGTGCTTTTTGGTGAAAAACAGAATAAGCGCCCTCCTTGCAAACATTCTATGTTGCATGGAGGAGGCACCTGAAGGAGGTGGGTGGCCTGCAGGGCTCCAATTGGCCTGCTGTAGGACCGCCCCCTCCCATCCAGCCACAAGGCTCTGTGCCTCACAGGCATTTCTGCTTTGATTGCCAGAGGGGACAGAGCCTTGGCCAGTAGCCAGGTCAGGGAAAGGTCTCACAACACACCCCTTCTCAGTCCTACTTTGGAGTGACTGCTGAGAAGCAGGGTGTTCCATGGATAAGTCACATAGTAGACAATATGCTACAGGGTAGAAGCTGACTGTGGGACCTGGCTTTGGTTGCTATTGGCTCCAATGAATGGGACAGTTAATGCCCATACAGAGGAAAAGGCATGAGTTCATTAGAGAGGAGAAACTTAAGAAACGTCTGAGAACTTAACAAAAAGAATCATAACTTCTCCAAGAAAGTAAAATAAGGGGCTTCCTGTGGGGAATGGCAGACTGGACGGTACTGCTTTTTAAAGCAGCGCCAATGGCGCAGCATTTCTGGGCGCAGGCTGGGTCCCTGCAGCCTGAAGAATTCTCCAGGTAAGGAGAATCCAGGAAATCATCCCTTTTGTTCTCCGGACAGCATTTTCTTGCGGGGTGTGTGTGTGTGTCATGGAACGGAGTCCCTGAGATCAATCCATGATTGAGAATGCTGGAAGGCTTCTCCATTTTGGCTTTATTTTTGTAAAATAAATAATGACACGGTGTAATATGTCATGTGTTGTAGTTCATCTGAGGTTGTATTTACCTAATTTTAAGACCTGCTAAGGACCAGATGATTTTTATTATGTCCTGATACGTAAAACCATAGAACTCAAGGAGGATGTACTTTCTTTTTCACGTGACTGTACCTTTGAAAAGCATCTTCAGTGTGTTACAATAGAGGGTCTGGCCAAATTGTTTTTTATCTTTGTAAACTCTTGGCTTGACTCAGACTGATGCCTCCAGGGCTTCTGCCTGAGTTTGCTGTCTGCGTTTTATGCCTACGGAAGGCCTTTGCCCTTTAACAGTTTGTTAAGAACCACCTTCATAGGAGTTGTGAGTAATTAGCAAAGACAGCCTGTATCCAGCCTTTCCCTATTGAAAACTAGCATGCAAGACTGGCTGGCTGTTGTGACAACAAAATGACTGCTGAGTTGTCTAATTTGAGCTTGATCTACTGACAGCCAGTTTTCTTTGTTTGGCCCTGGAAGGAACAGCAGCCTTGTAGAATGTATTCCAAGAGGTCACTCTTCCTACCCACACTTCTCACACCTCCCACTACTGCATTCCTGAATTTGCCATGCCGGTGTAAAGCTGGTGTATAGAGATTTTTGAATACCGTTTTCTGGAGACTGTGGGGCTAGAGAACATTGCAGGCAAAAAGGTATGTCTTGGGGAGTGAAAGGGAGAAGAACAAGGAAGGCGAGTGTTCCACGTTCGGGGAAGTGCGGGAGAGTGCAAGGAAGAACTCCCTTTTCTGCTCCTCACTCCCACTACAGCAGCAGCAGAACTTGCTGCCCTGGCTCAGTCCTGTAGGGTCAGCTGTTTCTCAAGGGTCATCTTGAGGATGGGAGGAAGGTGCACTGCGGGAGTGTTGGAAAGAGTCCTTTGTCCAGAAAAGTCTTTATACACTGACCTTAATGTTTTTCTCTTTCAAATTCATGGTGTTGGTTTACTTTTCAATTGTATTGTCTAATTTTTAGCTTGCTCCAAATGGAGTCCCTGAAGCTTAAGGTACAATGGTACAAAGGCAACAATATAAGTCTGGAATACAGAACTCTTACACATACAATTCACATGGTGAATTGCATTAAGTCACAAGACACACAATTCCCACTATCTTTTTCCTCCTATTAATTTCTCTTTTGCTTAGGCTGACCATATGTCCTTGAGACAAAAACGGGACATTTGGGATGGCAAAACGGGACAGGTCTTATGCCACCATGCCGGTCTCCAAACCCGCCCCCGGTCCGCGTGATTGGCTCCCGCCTGCAAATCCCGCGCCTGGTGCACGTGATTGGCTCCCGCCTGCAAACCCCACCCCCCAGTCCATGCGATTGGCTCCCACCTGCAAACCCCGCCCCCAGTCAGTGTGATGGGCTCCCACTTGCAAACCTCACCCCCAGTCCACGCGATGGGCTCCTGCCTGCAAACCCTTTCTCCTTTGTCCACATACTGTTCATAACAGAACTTACCTTTGTCCTTTTTCCAGGCAAGAGAGAACCCTTTATACAAAATACTGGGTTACAACCACCTCATATTTTTATTTTCTAAAAAGTGTATGGGTACTGTTCAGGGCCCACAAGAATTCTCAGAAATAAAGGTGAGGCTAAAGGCTGACACTTTGCATTGGAGCGTACCAGGTTTCTATTTTTTAGATTAAAAGCATGTCTTAAAATGCAAGAAGTCAGATATGAAAAGGAGCTTGACAAGATCCAAGGGAGTTGTCTTTGGCAATACAGGGCCGCAACTAGGGAGGGGGAAGCGGGGCATGTGCCCTGGGCGCCACGCTGGGAGTGGTGCCAAAATGATGCCCGGCGGCCTCCAAAATGACAAAATAACCCATAGGGGGCGCGGAATCCATGTTTGCCCTGGGTGACAGACCCTAGTTCCATCCCTGGACACAGGAGCCATTGGTAGAAAACAATATATTTCAAATAAACAAACAACAATCAGTAAGCCAGCAAATACAAATTAAAAACCTAGTAAGAAATCAAATCAGTAACATATCCACTTTTCACTGCTTCTGAATACTGTCTAAGGTGGCTGGGTTTTTTTAGCTTAACATCTAAAATCATTGAATGAACAAGAGGCATCCCAGGGAAGAGAATTCAGAAATGATGATCTATTTCATGTGGCCACCTACTGTAACTCAGTTAATAGGAATATGCAAAGCAGGCTTGTGATTTATGAACATAATTATCTGATAGGTTTATATCAATTATAATTAATATAACAAGGGATGTTTAGTTCCACGCAGAAAGTGTACATAACTTAAAATAAACTTTTATATTTATTTATTATTTATTATTTAAATTTATATGACCGCCCATTTATATGACTGCACACAAAGTTATTATACAAATAACTTTGTGTGCAGCTGAAAAGCAACTGCAGTAAAGGAATGACTTTTACACCCAGCAGTTACGTAGAAGATGAGCTCTGCTCATACCAGCAGGATTCCCGCCAACTCCCCCGGCAGCTTCCCAAGCAGACCTCTTGGACTCGGTCGAGTGCTATGGGGAAGAAACGCTGCGCCCAAGCAGGAACAAAACTGGCCCAGCCTGGTGCTTACCCGCCGCGTGTAGCTACCGGCAGGTGTGAAGCGCAGCACCCATACCTCGCTGCCCTGCCACTTCTTGTCTGGACACAGTGAGGCCGGTGGGCACCATGCGCCCCAGGCACCACGGCTGCCTCTCCGCCGTCCCGCCGGTGCGGTTCAGAGGCCGAAGACGACGGGGAGGGCGCACTAGCCTTAACCCCTGCCTCACCACAGGCAGGGAGGCGGCGATCCGCACACAGGCTGGTCTGGAGAGCTGGCCGTGCTTTTATGTTCTTTTCTTCTCACCCTTTCAAGGTAGGAGCCAATCAGCTCGCGTTTAAGCTGATCCTGTTTTTTTCTTTTTAGGTTTCCCACCGGGTTGAGCTCTGTGGCTTTTTTCCCGCCGTTTCTGCTGAGCTCCCCCTCCTTCCACTCAAAGTCACTCAAAACGGGACAACATGGACATTTTGTCCAAAACGACGGGACGGTTGCAAAATGTTAAAATAACGGGACTGTCCCGTTCAAAACGGGACGTATGGTCAGCCTACTTTTGCTTCTTGGGCCAAACATGGCCATACTGATCTATCCTGAAAGTACCAGCTGTAATCTAAAAGATGTGTTTGAACAGATTACACTTGAGATAGTGTAGCTTAATAGACAGAATATTGGTTTTACACCAGGGAGGTTCGGATTAAAATCTCCCTTAGCTTCACCATAAAGATTGGGGCATCTCTCTGTCAACCCAATCTTCCTCACAAAACTGTTGGGAGAATAAACATTCTACCACAAACTCTCTGGAAGAAGAAACAAATCTAAATACTCCACTACAAGCTCTCTGGAAGAAGAAACAAATCTTTTTTAGGAATCAAAAGCGAGTACCACAAAAAGACAGACATGGTTTCACATTGTCTCTAATAAAATGTTACTCCGTATATTTTGCTCTTTGCGGGTTAGTTTTAAGAACTATGCCCTGCTTAAGACCATCCTTCAGATTTGCCCACAGAACTCAAACCTGAGAGTAAACTTGAAAAGATGGCTCATTTTACCCTCTGAGGAGGAATCTCCTCTCATTTCCAAATAAAGTACAGCATCCCTAACGGAGGAAAAGATGCATGGATAATTTAGATTCATAACTGGCCAGAAAATGGGCTGGGGCACCAGGAAACGAGAGCAAGCTGAGGGGCGGAGCTGGAATCTGAAAGGCTCTGCATCTCACTGCACGAGCGCTTAAGACTTATTTCCACTGGAGCCACAATTCAAAGTACACACCGTATCAAAATAGACATTAACCTATGGGCTACAGTATAAATTAACCTATAAGATACTGAGCAGGTAATTAGGAAAAAGGGTAGAAATAAAGCAAATTGCTATCTGAATTAAAATGAAGGATACGTTCTGCATTTTGTTCCTGATTGTAATCCCTTAGAGGTAGGATAGAGAACTCTGAAACAAATTCTAAACTAACATTATCTGATTTTTCCACTTGCACTTAGAACATGCAAGTTCCAAGATTCAAGAAACTGCAAATGAATGAGCAAACGACTTCTAAAACGGTGTTTGACTTTTGTATCTCTTCTTAAAACACAAGACCAACAGAAAAAGGCACTATATTTTTTCATAATAATGACAGTAGTAATATTTAATGGTCATACCTATTTTTTAATTAGGAAAAGGGATTTCTACCTTTAGCATTTATGCTAACTATGTAGGTTTACATTGTTGCTTATAACAAACTGTAAAACCAGTGAGATGGCGAGATGCTTCTAAAGAACACTGCCATGTATTTTGAAAGAAAGTGGAAGATCACTGTCACTTGAGAGGTCAACCAAAATATGCAGCCAGTCACTCCCTTTAGACCAAAGGGATAATCTCCTATTGTCACATCTCTCATATATACAGTATTCATGTATTTAAGTATATATCCCGCATTTGGTTTATCTTAGGCCATCAGTGTACCTGGAATTCCTAGCTAGTTGCATACTGAACATAGCAAAAATACTTAGCCTCAGCCTGTTTGCCAAGTTATGGCTCTTCACAGGAGGCGGGAGGCAGGGCCAAACGGAGATTCACATCTCCTTGCGTCTCCATCATAACTCAAGACTTCCAAGGTTTCAATTCCAGAGGAAATGCTGTGGGGTGGAAAGCTTCGCAGTGGGAAACCCTTTGTTACCTTGGCTCTTTGCACTTGGCGCTCTGCAGTGGCTAACTGAAGTTGATTCTCAGAGCCTGAGAATCTTTCTGGTGAAGTAAGAATCTGGGTAGGGATGGGTACCAACTCCCTCTCTTTTTAGTGCCCTCCCTACTGGCCAACTGGAGGTAGCACTGGCTGGCTACATGAGAGGACAAAGCTCAGCACTTGTTCAATGCTGCAGTGCTGCCAGAGGATAAGGGAGACAAGGTCAATGGTTGTATGGAAGTGCCCTATAAGCCTTCAGATTATGCTCTAAGAAATATGAATCAGTAGTTCTGCTAGAAGCATTGTCTTCTGCAGGAGCTTAATGTTCCCATTATCTTAGAAGAAGCAATGTTTAGCCTTCAGAGTTATCTCTGCATGTATTCTTCAACTGAAGGAGACACTTTGTTTTCATCATCTTAATGCACTCTGTCAAGGCCACCAATTAAAAACAGAGGCTTCTTAGTCTGCAGGAAAAAAATTACCACTGACAATTGCAAGGAGTTTTGCAGTCTGGTATCAGCTCCAAACACTACTTTATACTATAATGTCCTCCCATGTTTAGCAATATGAACAAAATGTACTTTGATGTATCCTTGTTAGTAAAGGTTACTCATATGCAGTGAATTTAAATTTACAGATTGTTTCTCCCCCCCCCCCAATCTTAAAATCTAAATATGGCCACATAGCAATCTCTAAAAAGGGAGAATGACATACAGAACTTGTATGGTTCTATGTCAAGGAACCTAAGGACCCTTCTCTAGGATATCTTAAGTATTACAGAAGTAATGTTATTTATTTATTTATAGTGCTATATATACCCCGCCTATCCCCCTCCCTAACGGAGGACTCTAGGTGGCTTACATACATACATATACATATACATATACATATATATATATGTATATATATTTACCATTATACAATGTCACCAACTATAGAGTGTAATTTAACCCGCGCACCAGGAGAGAGGGTAAGGGAACTGACTCTTCTATGGCTCTGGACTACAATTCCCAGGATGCCTTGAGCCGGCTGCTGACGTCCTGTTGATGTCACTTCCGGGTCTGTCCTCACTGTCGCCATTCAATTTTCCTCCGATCTTTTCCTCCGGTGGAACCGGCTCCCAACAGGACGCCAGCAAATTCTCCCACTTTAAGGTGGTACCCATTTATCTACTTGCTAAGCTTTTGAACTGCTGGGTTGACAGGAGCTAGGACTTGGCGACGAGAGCTCACCTCGTCTCGCGGGGTTCGAACTGCCGACCTTCTGATCGGCAGCCTACAACTCAGCTGTTTAACCTGCTGAGCCATCCGCGTCCCGTGTTAATTACCAATCAGGCTGGTCAGAAACTAAAGGGCCTATAGTTCTCCACCTGATTGGTCCAGCAGGAAACAAATGAGGTTGACTGTCGGAATGCTTCAGGAATGGCAATATATTTCCAGTGCCTACATTCAAGGCATACGATGTACACTGAAGATTTGATCCAGTGCCTGGATTGAGATTGCTCAAGAATTCTGTACAGGCTACCTTAAGTTCCCTTGATGATGAAAAAAGTGAGAGAAATGTAACAAACAAAATAAGACATTTTGTTTGTTTTGAGATCTTTAGATTATTTTTACAAACATTTGCGTTTTCATATTAATCTTTTATAATAGGAAATACCATTTTTCTTGAAAAGGTTGCCATTGACTTCCTGTTCTTCTAGTCTAAAAGGTTTGATAGTCAGACAGATTCACACTGACATAGAATCAGTTTGCTTTTAGACTGACAGACCCCACTGTAAGGCCAATCTCCTACCATCTCTCAATAACACTTCACCTCAGAAGCAACTTACGATCAGAGGCTCTGCATAGTCTTACCTTTGCTCTGCCAGTGCTCTGAAGAATGTGCACCATAGCACAGGCCATCTCCTCTTTGTTTCTGACACTTATCACTGGCTCCAAAACAGAGCATAGTTCAGTGTAATTGCTGGTTACAAATTCGGCAAACTCTTTGTATTTTTCCATAGGAAGGACATTGATGGTCTGGTATCGTGACTTGATCCGGATGGAAGGCACTCCAGACTACCCTTTATTGACTGTGGGAGTGCTGATGGTGTACCACTTTTCCACAAACTGTCAACCGGTTATAGCAGCTACGGGAATGCTGACCAGACCAACATAATTATTCTTATAGTTTTTCTTTCTCTTTTCAATGTCCTTATAGATGTGGACAGTAATGCTAGATGTGGGTGGAAGGCCAGAGAATTCAAACTGTTCACCCCAGAAAATATTGTCAGCTTTTGCTTTGCTGGTAGTTCGGGCAACTAATATTTCATCCAGGCATATTTCACAGAAATACTTCTTCTTGGGGGCCAAACCTTCGGCTTCCATGATCCAAAGCCGCAACACGTTCTCCTCTCGTCGGCAGTTATCTTGGAGACAGAAACACTTGGTTTACTTATCACAAGGAATGTTTATTCTATGTGGTTCTTATCTTTCATAACCATGATTATACTTTTAAGTCTTGGCTTTCTATTTATCTTCTTTTTAAGATGGCTTATGAGACAATAAGTACATTTCTGAATTCTCTTTACGGGAAGCTCCAAATTCAACATATTTCACTGCATATCTGATCATGTCTAGATTTCTAGCCTTGAAAAAGCATAGCTGAAGCCAATAGAGTATGGTAGTCAATTGGATGATTAAAACAACACTAAAACAGGAGCACTCCTCTGCTATGAACCTTCGTCTTGTTGGGGATGAGGTTAGATACTAGGAGAGGATATATTGTTTAGATATTATCCTTCCTTTCTCACGTGAGTGAGATTAGCAAAGTGTCATCCCCAGCAGCATAAAAAGTTGGAAGCTCGAGACAAGGTTGGTTTAACCTTCTAGAAAATAATCCAGGATGCTGTGAGGCAGACTGGATTATCCTGGTATTACCCCTTTTTATCCCTCTTAAGACAATGATCACACAGTTTTGTGAAGTAATAAAAGTAATGTTTACTCACATAACTTAGTTCTCAAAAACAACAGTTGCAGTAGTAGTTAAGGCAGGTTTAAAAAACATACTAGGTTACAAGAATAGAATATCTAAGGTTGCTCATAATTGTCTGAGGCTGGAGGGCTCAGACATCTACATGCTGCTTTCATTTTGGAAGCATGGTCGGAGAGAGTCTGAGGAAGAAGAAGGAAGTGACCTCACAGAGTTCTCTCTTCAGGAAGTTTTTGCGAGTCTCTGCCCTCTTCATGTCCTTATACAGCAAGACATGAATTGTTGGTATGACTGCTATATTTTTCCACACTTCTTAAAATGGAACAAGATCCCATACCCAGAACAGTATACCCACAGTCTCATACCATCAGCATCTACCGCTTTGCTGGATTAAGTTTCAGTTTATTCTCTGTCAGTTATTTTTTTCAGGCAGCAACCATTCAGAAAGGACTATGCTGCTACCGACGAAGAGGAAAAGGAAAAAAATATTTGAGAATTGAGGAAGTTCAGTTGCGTTGGTGGAGAGTATCTGGGGATCCTGTTGAGATATTGGGAAGCTATTGCACCAGTTTGCCTTCTGGCAACTGGGTGTCTTGAGACAAGCCATTCTTCTAGAATGACCTCACCCAGCATCATGTATATTAGAAGGGTGACCTTCCAGATTTTTTTTTTTAAATAAAATCTCCCAATGGTAGGAAATGACAGGATGGTAATCCAAAAGTATTTGGAGAGGTAAAGGCTGTTTGATGAATACTGCAGGCAAAATGGAACTATCCCATGCGACAGAACCTGAATTAGTACTAAGTAGTACTTCCTCTCCCTCCCCCCCCAACTTTTGAAGAAGCAAGTTCTGAAGTAGATTAAAGCTATTTGCATTAACTAATGCTGGGCAATTCCAGAGAGTTAAACAAGGTCACCACTCCTCTATGTCCCTCCCATTATAAATCATGTATAAAGGTAATGAAAGTAGTGTGCTCCGAAGTCCATCTGAAAGGAATCCACACAGTAGATGGTAATGTTCACCATTAATATATTAAAACAGGGGTCCCCAACCTTTTTGGTGCCAGGGACCGGTTTCAAAAGATGATTTTTCCGCGGACCGGGGGCACGGGGATTTCCGGGGGACGGGGTTTCTGGGATTTCCGTGCACCAGGGGGCAGGGTTTGTGGGCAGGAGCCAATCACAAGCACCGGAGGGCGGGGTTTGTGGGTGGGAGCCAATTGCGTGGAAGGTGGCAAGGTTTGCGGGCGGGAGCCCCGTGGCCCAGTTCTTAACAGGCCGCAGTCCACTAGTGGGCTGCAGCCCACATGTTGGGGACCCCTATATTAAACACTGAAATTGGCAAAGATGGCCAGCAATTAGGAACTGTTTCATAATGTGACAGATTCTAATTCTGGATAATCTATACATATATATATTTCAGTGCAATCACCAGTATTCATCACTGATACCACTTCTCTACTAATCATTTCCCCAAAGTACTTGGAAGTACTTGTTTAACGATAAAATCAATGATTCAGAACGTGACATATTTACAGGATAAAGATGTAATCTATTATACTTTTGTATCAACAATGTCTAACTGGGGTAACTAAGCAGTTTTCCTTCTGAAGCAGCTAATTTGATGCCTCAAATCAACTTAAAAGGGTAAACTTGTTTGGGAAGAGTGATATCCCTAGCTATTACTCAGGATGCATTTTTCAATGGATGCTTTTCTGGGGCTGTATTTTACATGATACCTTGTTAGGCTGGATAGACCTCCGTATATTCTCCATCCTAATGTCTCTTTCAGCAGCAGAAGAGCAACTGAAGCATTGACTACAACTGGAGCAAGATATCTAGAACATATTACAGAAAGTCAGGATGAGCTAAGCTTACAACTGAGATTATAATTGCATGAAAGGAAACAGCAGAGATACCCCAATACTTTACAACATAGTAGCTTAATGAGGAAATTTAAACATAACAGAATCCTAATCCACTGAGCATTTTCTTGGGGTATTAAACAGCTCCAAGTGTCAGAAACATTATGATCTAGTCTGAAATCCATTAATTGTGGCTGAAATGTTCACCAAATCCTCCCAACTTGGAGAGAGCATCTTTTAAATGGAAATTTCGCCTAAAAGGTCGATTAAGTTAATAAATCTGCCTATAAAGTAATAAACAGCATTGAGGGACATTTGAAATAACTGCTTTTCATAGCTTATATTAATGCTGGTCATAAATCAAACCTTTTTCTAAACAATATGTTTATCACTATTGTAAAATCATTCTTCATTTTTGTTTTCCAATTTGCAGTTATACATAAGAGGGCTGTAAAGTGCTCTAGATTCAAAGGAAAAAAAAGTGCTTTGGAGTACACACGAGCACTCATGGAACACTGACTGGCAACCCCTGAGATCAATGGCTGTAGGTCTCTCCAGGGATTCTGCAGATACTGCGGGAAAGACATATTTGAATTTTTGAACGTGAGATGGTGATGTTGCAGCAGAACAGGCATTAAGAAAAGGGAACAAGCAGCCAGGCAGAGGGAAAAATATAAAAGTTGGGCTTCAGCTGCCACCCCTGAAGATAAATTTAGGGGAAGGGAAAGGGAAAGGGACAGGGACAGTGAATGGACAAGATTACCTCATCTATGATCTGTTGCAAATGCTACAATGACAAACACTTGTTAAATTTTGCAACCATTAACAGTATGAATTTAGACTATAAACACCTCCTCCTCCTCCTCTATGCCAGATAAAGATAGTTTTCCATTGAGCAAACAATGGTCGCATGTCACAAAGGATGCCCCTGCTGGAAATACAGAGAACGTTCTTGATCCCTTCAGGTTTCCCAGCCCCTCCCTCCCTCACCTGCTGATGATGCTCTTCATCTGGCTGTCCTCCTCCTCCTGCTGCTTTTGCAGCTGCTTCTTGCTGTCCAATCGGTACTTCAATAGGCGTTGCTCCCATGCTAGGCGGCGCTGCTCATATTCCTGCAGCCAGCAATTTGATTCCTTCAGGTCATTCTTGAACTTGGCTATCTCTTGCTGATACTGAAGGTGGGAGGAAAGGGGGTCAAAGTGTTAATTATTTATTCATTCATGAGCCAGTTTTCCAGGGCTCAAGGGAGTGTGAAAGAGAAATAATACACAGTAATTTCTAGAAACTTGTAATCTTCCATCTCTCCCTAAATCAGAAGCATCAGCAAAAGCAAACAAGCCAGCTGAAGCAAAGTAAGATGAGAGAGACACAATTGAAAGGCCTAAAGAATTTTAAAAAGAATTTCATTTCAGAAACATTAAGCTTTTGCTTACTTCATATGGAACAGGTATTTGAAGCAGGTCCTACGTTGACATGGGGGACTCAGGTTGTGAAGGACTTTATTAGTATGCGAAAACACTGAACCTGCAAACATACTGGGAATCGTGACCAGCACGAAGAAAATCAGCTGGATGTGTTTGCACAGCCTTGCTCATTTTCACTAGGTTATGCAGCACCTTCCCTTCGCTGGAGCTCCTGAGTTGCCTTCCAAGGGCATTAGAGCAGGAAATCTTGAAGGGAGTGGCAGCATAGATGATCTTTCTAGCACCCCCTGCGTCCGAGAAGGGGTCCAGCCGGAAAAGCAAGAGAAGCTGCCACAAAGAAGTCTTGGCTGCTGTTGCAAGGGCTTGGGTGAAAAACAACTCTCTGACTACAAACATTTTTAAAAGGAAACTGAGCCCCAAAGAACAGGAAAATCAGCTCAATCTACAATATGAAGGGGGCCATCTTAAGCATTCCTGATTTATCTGGACACAACTTCTACCTGGCATGGCCCTCAATTACCTGACCGTATCTTCCAGGCACTGACAGAGCAAAACCAGCAGCATCCAGATGTTTGATAATTGAAAAAGAGAGCTGTGCAACTTTATCCTGTTGACCTCAGCATATTATCTCTTCCAGTGACTTCTTATTGATGTGGCTAGAACCTAGAACACACAGAATTGTTACCTTTTCTGTATCGGGCTTCATCCTGATTTTGCTCTGCATCTTCCTCCACTTGTTCATACTGTCCATTGTTTAAGACCCAAGCAGCTGTCCTTTCCACGGGTGACATAGTAGCAGAGTCTACAGGGGACTACATCTGCAAGTAGAGTTTGAGAGCAAAAGAGAGCCTTGTTCACTGCCCAGAATACAATCTGGGGCCAAAACCTAAAATGTTTCAATATTTCAGTTGGAAACAAAGATGCCCAAGACCTGGTGATCTCCTAAGATGTTGGCCATTTTATTCCTAATTAGTTTTAATTTAATATTTGAATTTTTGAACGTGAGATGGTGATGTTGCAGCAGAACAGACATTAAGAAAAGGGAACAAGCAGCCAGGCAGAGGGAAAAATATAAAAGTTGGGCTTCAGCTGCCACCCCTGCAGATAAATTTAGGGGAAGGGAAAGGGACAGTGAATGGACAAGACTACCTCATCTATGATCTGTTGCAAATGCTACAATGACAAACACTTGTTAAATTTTGCAACCATTCACCAGTAAGTCTATGAAGGTTCTCAGTCATCCAGGTGGAATTGTCTGTAGCTTGAATCATGTCAACTGGATTTCTATTTTCTTAGTGGAAACGTTTCACTCCTTGTCCAAGGAGCTTCTTCAGTCTGAGTAAAGTTAGTAAGGGAATCCTTAAATATGTTTCTAGGCTGGCTGTGTGACCTTGCACCTAGGGCTAGGTCATGGTTATTTTGAGATGTTTGTTTCTAAGTCCCTTTATCATCTAAAGGAGGATCGTTAAGATTACCCTGCTGCTGTTGAGCTTGTGAAATGGTCTTAATCTTCCTAGGCACAGAAGACAAAGCAGGAAGGAAGATAGGGGAAAGGTTATGCCTGAGGCCCCCACCTCTATTCAAGGAAGGATTTTCCAAGTTGGCATGAATGGATTCCTTGACCCCTCTCTCAAACCACCTATCTTCTCTGTCTTCTTCTGTCCTTCTTTGAGGACATTAATGTTCACATTTTGACAAATCGGCCAAAGCAGCGGCAGCTGGGTCAGCCATCCTGCAGTAAAAAGCAGGCTGGCTTCTCCTCAGCGTTTGTTTTTGGTGGAAGCAAACTGCTGGCTAGCCTCGGGTGTCAGGTTACACAGAGGCTGACAGCAAGATAGCAAACAGGAGACAAACATCTGTTCACAAACCGTGGGTTGCATGCCAGCAGAGCCAGCAAACCAAGTCCAGGAATAGTCCAGTGGGAGTCCAGAAGTCACAAGCAGAGGTCAGGATTGGAGCAAGCAGGTAAACAAGAGTCCAGAGCCAAGGTCAAGGATTGTAGCAAGCAGGTCAACGATTATCCAAAACAAGGTCAGAAGTCCAAGGAATCCAGGCAAGATACAAGGAGTGGTTGCGGCAAGAATGCACGTTGCTTCCACAGCCTTGGTCACGGCCCTTCTGTTGATTTATCTTGCTGCACCCAGCTGTCGGCTGGCTCCTGGGTGCACTCACAGTCACGCCTCTGTAATTCCCTCACAGCCAAACGAGCGCTCCTGCGTCTCTCCCTTAAGGCAGCCCTTAACCTCTGCCTCCTCTGCTGCTTGGGCGACTCAGGTGAGCTGATTGGGAGCAGCTGGCTGCTGGCTGGAGGGCGGGGACAAACCATGATCCAGGGCTTGTTCCGGCTCAGCCTCTGGAGGCTGAGATGCTGCCACATCTCCACTCCCCCCTGGCACTGGATCTGGGGCTGGAGCCAGGCTTGGACCTGGGGCTACCTCTTCCTCAGTCTCCTGGGTGTTTAACAGGGGCATCTCATCTGCTGACTCCTCGCTGGAGTCCTGAGGCAGAGGCTGGCCCAGTACATGGTTCAAATGTTTCCTACCTGTATCACAGAATCCAAAATCCTACTAGTAATTTCCAAAGGCTTTTTGTCCACTACAAATGAAAATGTTACATTTGTAGAATTGTACAATTTCTCTTCCTTCCCCTCCCTATCCAGTAGATTCCTTTAAAAATAATGCAAAGGCTGCTCTGGAAATGAAAATTTCATTTGATTAACTCATATTATGCATCTTATTTGTATCAGTCTTGTTTGTTTCTCCAAGGGGCTTAGAGCAACACACATATTTTTGTGTATTTCATGTTCATAACAATCCCAAGAGGAAGGGTTGGCTGAAAGATAATGGGGTCAAAGTAATTCAATAAGTCAATCAAACATCTGAACCAGCTTCCAAGCACAATATTATCCACAATGCCATATTCCGATTTCCAAAAATACAAATGGGATAGAAACCATTTTGACAGATCTATTACTTTTATACAAAAATGTTACAAAATCTATGAGGTTTGTTTGCAAATAATACGAGAAGACAGATAATCTTATTAATCCTATTCAGGTCTTATATTAATTTGGCATGCTCCATTCCTGATCAGCCCTCTTCTTACCTAAGGGACTTCAATGACATTGGTTTCCTGGAGACAACCAAAGAGAAAAATCTTTGCACAGCACTTGAGCTCTGAATCGCATCTAAGAGGCCACCCTAAAAAAAATTGAAGGTTGGGCTGACACAAAAATGAAACAGGATTTCACAAAAGACAATTTTTTGAGATCCCTGACAAGGCTTTCCAGGCTTTGGGCTATGCTTCTTTTTCTAAAGATAGTACAGGTAGTCTTCAACCTTTGATCAAACTTTATCTTACAGGGGTGAGGTTGTATCAATGAATTTATTAATAATAATATAATATAATATAATATAATATAATAATATAATATAATATAATATAATTAATACAATACAATACAATACAATACAATATAATATATAATTAATATATATTGATATTCTTGTTTGATGTGACCAATCAGAGTTTGGGTAAACGTTTTAAATTAAGATTCATCCATTTGACCTGTGTTCACTAGTGTAACACCCTCCCCCCCCCACCTAAAAATACAGGTTCCTCTGAACAATCTTACAAGGCTAATCAAAAGCCCTGGAGAAGAAGTTTTCAATAGTTTGAATGGGAAAAAGCACTGTATATTTACTTTTTAAAATAACATCCTAATAATATATTATAATAAGTTGAGAGGTTAGATCCAGACTTAAACTACTATCCTACACATTGAGAAAATTCCCTGAGTACCATGGGTCTTGTACCTAGAGTAAATGATACAAATGTACCTAGTAAATGATACAAAATTCCATTGTTAGCTGCAATACATGTTTTTCATGATGGGAAAGAAACAGCTGTCAACCTAATTTTAATACACTGTAACATAGGCTGCTCCTTTGATCTTATGTATAAATGATAGCGATCTTGCTAAATTACAACTATGATAAGGATTGTATTTTTTATTATGTCTGAGAATTTTATTGGACACTTTTGAGTACTTTTAATTGTACTGGTCTATGACTGTAATAAAGAAAGAACAACCTAATTTTAGTCTAGATTCCAAAACAAGGGGAAGGGAAGACAAGAGCAAGAAATATCAGAAGGAGATGAATGAAAAAGACAGCTACTGATGGCAGTTGTCAGAACGGTTTCTGGGTGTGACTCCTTAAGTCAAATCAGACTCCCAAGTATTTAACATGGAGTCCTGTCTTCTTGTTTCCTCTCCTATCCTTATGGTCCATGCAGATAAGAGACCACTGTGATGCTGTGTAGGGAGTTGCTGACCATTTTTCTAAGTCTTGCCAAGTATGACTGAGCAGAGTTCTGAAGGAAATACAATTTGTGAATCGGAGTGTCCAGAGTTTGATCTTCACTTTACATTGACAATATTGAAAAGGCAAGGGATAGGAAATATGGCTTCTTTGGGGAGGACAAGTGAAGTCCCTACACTGGTTTGGACATGCCTTCTTGGTGAAACATTGGTGAGGATTTATTTAGTGCAGCGGCTTTGTCACAGCTTATGCAATCATATCAGTTTCACAGTTTTCAAGTACAATCACATTTTGTTCAACAAGATCCTGTAAACAATGATGTCTAACATCAATGTGCTTGGTTCTGGCATTTATCATTTCACTGTTTGCAAGCTTTATACATCCTTGATCGTCCTCATATAAAACTGTTGGCTGTGATATTGGTTCTCCAAGGTGCTCTAGTAGTTGACTCAACTCAATTGTCTCGGCTTGTATGAGCTGCTGAGATGTATTCTGCTTCTGTAGAAAACAATGCCACTGAGGTTTGCTTTTTACTAGATCAAGAAACTGGGCTGTTTCCTAACTGGAATAAGTAGCCACTTGTAGATTTATGAGTACTGGGGTCACCAGCCCAATCTGAGTCCACATATCCTGTGATATCCTCTGTGTTGGGGTCTACAGTTATTAAAGAGCAATTAGAAAAGTTGAAAGATTCTCTGGTTATTAAGGATGAAACTGCTACTAGCCCCGACTGTTATGACTGCCCCTTTTGGGACTCAGCAAAATTCTACTGAAAATCATACAACAACGCCTGGATCCGATCATCAAAAGGGAACTGCCAGATGTCCAAGCTGGTTTCCGACGGGGCCGTGGCACCCATGATCACATTGCAAATGTTCGATGGATAATGGAAAAAATGTCAATATCAAAAGAATATTTATATGTGCTTCATCGACTACAGGAAAGTGATTGTGTTGACCATGACAATCTATGGAGAGCCCTAGCAGACCTTGGGGTGCCACTACATTTAGTGAAGTTGATGAAATCACTGTATGTAAATCAGGAAGCCACTGTACGAACTCAATATGGTGACACTGATTAGTTCAAGATCAAGAAAAGTGTGGGACAGTGTTGCATTCTGTCATCTTATTCAACTTGTACGCCAAAGTGATCATCAGGAAACTGGAGCTAGACGAATCAGAAATTGGGGTAAAAATTGGCGGAAGAAACATCAATAGCCTTAGATACGTGGATGATACAACCCTCATCAGAGAAACCCAGAAAGGCCTAAAGCACCTAATCATGAGACTCAAAGAAGAAAGCGAGAAGTTTGGCCTCTTTCTGAATATCAGAAAGACTAAACTCATCACAACTGCAAAGAATGGAAACATGAAGATGAGGTGGAATGCATGGAAGAATCCACCTTTTTAGGATCAGTGGTCAATCAAAATGGCGAATGTAGCCAAGAAATTAAACGCTGAATCATGCTGGGTCATACAGCAATGATGAGTATGAATCAAATTTGGAAAAGCAAGGATGTCAGCTTGACGACTAAGTGTAGACTAGTCCGCACTATTATGTTCCCCATAACTACTTATGGCTGTGAAAGTTGGACGATGAAAAAGTTGGATAGAAGGAAAATTGATTCTTTTGAACTATGGTGTTGGAGGAGGCTCTTGCGAATCCCTTGGACTGCAAAGATAACGAATAAAGAAGTGTTGAAGCGCATAAAACCAGACATGTCACTAGAAGGAAAAATAACAAAACTTAGACTTAGTTACTTCGGTCATGTCATGAGATCAACATCGTTGGAGAAAGACGTTATGCTTGGAACAGTCAGTGGCAAAAGACAATGAGGATGCCAAAGAACGTGCTGGTTGGATGTAATCAAAGCAGACACAGGCCAAAATGTAAAGCAACTGAAAGAAGCTGTTTTGTTGTTTATTCGTTCAGTCGCTTCCGACTCTTCGTGACTTCATGGACCAGCCCATGCCAGAGCTTCCTGTCGGCCATCACCATCCCCAGCTCCCCCATGCTCGAGTCCGTCACCTCCAGAATATCATCCATCCATCTTGCCCTTGGTCAGCCCCTCTTCCTTTTGCCATCCACTTTCCCTAGCATCAGCTTCTTCTCCAGGGTATCCTGTCTTCGCATTATGTGGCCAAAGTACTTCAGTTTTGCCTTTAATATCATTCCCTCAAGTGAGCAGTCTGGCTTTATTTCCTGGAGTATGGACTGGTTTGATCTTCTTGCAGTCCAAGGCACTCTCAGAATTTTCCTCCAACACCACAGTTCAAAAGCATCTATCTTCCTTCGCTCAGCCTTCCTTATGGTCCAGCTCTCGCAGCCATAGGTTACTACAGGGAATACCATTGCTTTAACTATGCGGACCTTTGTTGTCAGTGTGATGTCTCTGCTCTTAACTATTTTATCGAGATTTGCCATTGCTCTCCTCCCAAGAAGTAAATGTCTTCTGATTTCCTGGCTGCAGTCAGCATCTGCAGTAATCTTTGCGCCTAGAAATACAAAGTCTGTCACCGCCTCCACTTTTTCTCCCTCTATTTGCCAGTTATCAATCAAGCTGATTGCCATAATCTTGGTTTTTTTGAGGCTTAACTGCAACCCAGCTTTTGCACTTTCTTCTTTCACCTTCGTCATAAGGCTCCTCAGCTCTTCCTCGCTTTCAGCCATCAAGCTGTACAAGATCAGAAATCATGGAGAGAGCTGGCTTATGGAATCACCAAGGGTTGGATATGACTGAATGGATAATTTGATATGATTTGATTTGGGACTCAGAAGCCTCTGTTTACTGACACCCCCTCTAGATCCCGGATGCTACATCCTAGAAGTAGGCTCAGGCTTGGTGACTGTCTCAATTTATAAAATGAATATTTTTCCACCTGTTGATCACGCTATGTTGTATGCTGTGTAAGACTGGTTCCATTTGTAAAATGAATAAAAAAACAGTGAAACAAGTAAAAACGTTCAAGTCTTTTTATTTTACAGTAAGGCAGACATGCCTGCGTACATTGATGATGGGTGAAGGTTCCAAGACCCTTTCCCACCTTTATAGTTTTTAGGAACAATTTTACCATTTGATCATTTTTAATATTGGCATCAGAGTACATCTTTAAAATATTTTCATAGTCCACACCTTTAGACCGATTCAGTAGAAAAAACACACAGTGTTGCCTGCAGGTGTTGCAGTTGAAGTTGATGAAATGTGTACTTCTTAGCCTGCAGCTCTAAGAACTTCACTAGGAAAGTCAGGGCTGTCTGGCGGTCTTCCGTAAGAATAAAAAAATTCACCGTAGCCAGGAGATGGGAAGTAGAGGGCCAACCAGTGTTCACCAGGTAGAGTTTGAGGATGGGTGTTTACAATTAATCTGAAAGGTCTTTTGGAGATTCGCCTCTTGGGTAGCAGGTCACAGGGGTAGACCCCTGGAAAGTCAGGATTTCCAGGGAACAAATGGAGGAGCTGTAGGGTGTCCATTCTCACATATAATCAAAAAGCACATTCCTGGTGTGACTTATTTCAATGAGGTTTTCAAAGATTGCATAGAGAATCATGTTGATGGTATTGGGTAGGGGTTGTGCAAATCTAATTTCCACTCTGAGGTTACTATTCCTGATCAAAGAATAGTGCTCCAAGCACCCCTGGTCAGGGCTCAAGTCAAAACAGTATAAATTATAGCCATGGTTAAACTCTTCCCGGCTGATCAAGAGAGGTCTGTCTTTCATACCTTTGCCTGTCACTTGTACCATCTGCATGTACTCTCTCACAAAAAGGCCATGCTCATAATCAGGCTGAAGAGGCTTAGTGTGGACCTGTTCACCATTGCAATACAGGGCATTAAAATTGACATTGCAGTGCTGAAAATTGAATGGGTTTCTTTCATAATCCCCACTAAAAGATGCATTGTCCACAAAACCGATCACTAGCTGTTTAGGTAGCTGGCCCAGAAATACATTTTCCTGATTACACACAAGGCTGCCTGCTGGAATGCTGTAGACCTTCATCTCCACTCGATCAATGGGATATTTGGCATTGGAGGTGAGCAATGCTTCCACGTGGCCCAGATGCACTCCTGCTCCTACTTTTACACGTTTTACAAAGAGATGCCGACAGGAGCTGCACTTTCTAATTCTCATTGCCGTCCTTCATTAGACAAAATTCATTTCTGCTTCTTGTCAGTTTGACTTCCACATCAACCCCATTAATTAGCAGCTTGTCTTGAAAAAACAGATTGCTATGCAAAGGGCCAAGCAGGTCCCATTTACGGCTACCAGCTGTATATCTTGCTCTCGCTCTGAAACCAGAGTTGCCTGTAGGTGTCAGTAGAGTACTTTCCATGAGGGCTGAGTCATCTTTGTAAAAACCGCCAGCTGTAAATTGGGTTCCCGGATCATCAGCACCGAAGTTCAGAATCAGTTCAATCATGGCCCAATAAGAATAACAATGATGGCTCTGTGTAACGAGACAATCTCCCAGAGTAACATCCAGTTGGTTAAACAGCGATGCTATAGGATAGTTGGCCAGGGCCACCCTTGAGCTGTCATTGATATCTGTGCCATCAGTCTTTACAATCTTGCAACTCACATACAGCAGGGTGTTGTTTAAATCCTGACTTCGGGCATAGAAATAACACGCTGAGGCTGGAATCAAGCTCTAGTGATTTATTATCCTACTACCCTAACAGAATCCAGCTTAACTAACATGAAGTGGCAATGCCCAAAGAATAAGTCCACAAACTTAGGGCGGGTCTTTCTTCAACCTCTTGGGAGGGAAACAGAGATTCAGTACTACGCATGTGTTTCCCTTCCTGGAGGGAGCCCCCTCCTTCTCCGCCCGTTATCTCCCTGACACCACCTTCTCCTCCAAGAAAAATTTCCATAGAAACCCCCTCTCCTCTGTCCTTGGCGTCAGCCAAATTCTCTTGGGAGTCCATCTCCTCCTCCGAATTCTCATGGGAACTGGGGAGTGGGGGCAGCTCTCCCATGAAAGGATCTTCAAAGGAAGCAGAGCTGCTGTCCAGATCTGATAACATCTCTCGCACAGATGGCTCTTCCTGCAAAACAGCTAGAGGGTTAGAGAAGTTTCCCCCCTCCCTCTTGGGAAATGCATGCCAGAGGTGGAGGGCTGCGGCTCAGCCTCCCTTCGCTTTGGCCCCTGGGCCTTGTGGGGGTGAAAGTTGCCAACTTACGAACTCCTCTGCTTGGTGGTTTTCTCCTTGTGAGGCCACGGGCGGAACGTCTGGGAGCTTTTGAGGCCGTGGCTTGTGAGAGAAAAGTTGATGGAATTTGTGCACCAGCAAAGGTGCATGTACGTCCTTTGCATTCTCCCAGGACTGTTCCGTTTGAGAATACCCCTTCCAGTGTATCAAATATTGGATGCCCCTGCCCCTCCGCCTTGAATCCAAAATGTCTTGAACTTCATACTCCTCTTCCCCCTCTACAAGAACTGGAGGCGGGTGGGGTATCTGCAAATGCAAGGCACTTGGGGGGGGACTCCTTGACCAACAATGATCTGTGGAAGACTGGATGTACTTTCATGGAGTGAGGAAGCTGCAGACGATAAGCCACTGGGTTTATCTGCTGTAACACCATGAAAGGGCCCACGAACTTAGAGTCCAACTTTTTACAAGGCCTGCTAGAGGTTAAAAACTTTGTAGAGAGCCAGACCTTGTCTCCCACCTTAATCTGCAGCCCTTCTTGTCTGTGTGCGTCTGCTGTTCTCTTATAAGCCGCTTTTGCGAAATCTAGCTGCTCCCTTAAGAGCTTTTGAGCAGCCTGTTGCTCTTTAATGAAATCTACAGCTGCCGGGACCGCTCCCTGTTGCGAGGAGACAGGCAAAACCCGCGGATTAAACCCATAGAGTGCCTGGAAAGGGGACATTTTGGTTGAGGAATGCACTGAATTGTTATAGGCAAATTCTGCCATGGGGAGCAGGTCTGGCCAATTGTCCTGGCGATAGTTGATGTAACATCTTAGATATTGCTGCAGTAATTGGTTAATTTTTTCAGCTTCCCCATTGCTAGCCAGATGATTCGCAGAGGATAAATGTAGTTTGACCCCCAATGACTGAAAAAGTGCCCCCCAAAACCTGGAAGTAAATTGCGAGCCGAAATTATGTGATTAATCATACCTCTATGGCGAAAGACATTGTCCAAAAACAAATGTGCTGTTGCTTGTGCAGTAGGAAGGCCCTTGCAAGGAATAAAATGTGCCATCTTTGTAAAACAGTCCACAACCACTAGTATTGAAATAAAACCTTGGGCCAGTGGCAAGTCAGTGATGAAGTCCATGGAGACGGTGTCCCAGGGCTGCGGGTGTGTGGGCAAGGGCTGTAAAAGTCCTGCCAGTTTTCCTGTGATGGCTTTGGCCCATCTACAGGTGTGGCAAGAGGGCACATAAGTCTTGATGTGTGCAGCCATCTTAGGCCACCAGTAGTCTCTGATAGCTCTATGCAGGGTCTTGAAAACACTGCCATGTCTGGCTGTTTGGCTGTCGTGACACAGCTTTAGCACCTCTTCCCTCAGGGGGGTGGGAACGTAAAGCCGTCTGCTATGCTAAAGAATGCCCGCATCTACCGTGAATGGGGAAGGTGTCCCTTGCTGGGTCCCCTGGAGGTCATCCAGCCTAGCCCTTGCGTACGGGTCCTGCTGCTGCTGAGCCTTGATCCTTGCAAAGAGATCCTCCGCCTGCCTGCTGGCTGCTAAGATCTCTGTCTGGGTCCCTTCAGGAGGCTTCTCAAAATTGTGAGGTTGTAAAATTGTAGCCTGAGTGGGTTGGTGGGAGGCTGTAATTTCTTGTGGTTGTCTAGATAAGGCATTGGCCAGACTGTTTTGCTTGCCCGGCAGGTAAGAGATTATGAAATTGAAACGTGAGAAAAACTGACTAATCTGATTTGGTGGGGGGTGAGTGACCCGGATTTTTGCAAAAGTTCCAAATTCTTGTGATCCGTGTAGACCTGAATCGGGAACCTAGCTCCTTCCAGCCAGTGTCTCCACTCTTGGAAAGCTGCCTTAATTGCAAGCAATTCCTTGTTAAAGACATCATAGTTCCTCTCTGCTGGAGCTAGCGTGCGAGAGAAAAAGGAACAAGGAAGCATCCCCTCCCCTTTTAGGTTCTCAGCCTGCAGCAGCACAGCTGCGACTGCAAAATTTGAAGCGTCTGTGTGTACAATGAATTGCCGCTCTGGGTTGGGGTGTTTAAGCAGAGGTTGGGATACAAAAAGTTGCTTAAACTCTTGGAACGCAGCCTGTTGCTCACCCCAGAAAAACCTTGTTCCTTTATTTAAGAGCTGAGAAAGGGGCCAAGCCTTTTCTGCATATCCATCAATGAAATTGTGGTAGAAATTCGCATACCCAAGGAATTGTTGGACCTCCTTCACATTACGGGGAGGTTTCCAAGAGAGAATTGCCTGGACCTTTGCTGGGTCCATGGCTATGCCATCTGTGGAAATTCTGTAGCCCAAATAGTCCAATTGAATTAAATCAAAGGCACACTTCTCTAGCTTGGCAAAAAGCCTGTTCTCCCTCAGTCTTTGTAAGACATTGCGGACATGGGTTGTATGAGAAGTGGGATCATCTGAAAATATTAGGATGTCATCAAGGTAAATGACTACATACTTATCTAATAAATCTGAAAAAATGTGATTCATAAATCTGGAAAATACAGCCCCACAATTACTTAGTCCGAAAGGCATGACCAAATATTCAAACTTACCATATCTGGTATCGAAGGCAGTGAGGTATTCGTGCCCTTCCTTCATTCAGATCTCATTGTAGGCATTTCTGAGATCCAACTTAGTAAAAATGTGTGCCTTTTGTAAGCGATTGAGCAAGTCCGATATGAGGGGAAGCGGGTAGTGGTCTCTAACAGTAACAGCATTAAGTGCACTGTAGTCATGAACTGTGCGCATGGGAGCCCCCCTTCCATCCACTTGCGCTGAAGGTGCGAAGGGGTCCAGCTTCTTTGGTACGAAGAAGGTAGGGGCAGATGCTGGAGACGTGGATGGTCGGATGAATCCCTTCTTGAGGTTTGTATCCAAGTACTCCTTCAGTGTAGCTAGCTCCTTGGGCGACATAGTATAATGCTTCTTTGCTGGAATCTTGGCTCCTGGCTTTAGGTCCACCGTGCAGTCGAATACTCTATGGGGTAGTAATGCTGTGGCCTCCTGCTCGCCGAAAATATCTGTAAAGTCCCCATACTTGATCGGCAGTTGTGCCCCCCTTGTTTCCAAAGGTGCTGCCTTTGTCGTAGAGGGTGTGGCTGCCTGCAATTTGTGGTGCTGGCAGTCTTTTGCTGGGAAGGAAATAGCTCCTGTGACCCAGTCCAGACAGGGATTGTGAAGCTTTAACCACGGAGTGCCCAGGATGATGGAAACTTGCAATGACGCTGTGACATAAAATTGAATCCACTTGGAGTGAGCTGCAATGGTGAGCTGGAGTGGTTGTGTGCAGCGTGTGACTGGACCTGCTTTGAGGGGTTGACCGTTGATGGTTTCAACTTCTATTGGACTTGGTAATTCTAGTGTTGGAATATGAAACTTTTCCACTGCTTCTACATCTATAAAGTTGGTAGTGGCACCGGAGTCAATCATAACTTCTATTGCCAGTGGCTGCTCAGAGTCTATGGTCAGTGTGGCTGGGATAGAATAAAAGGTATGGCTGAGGTCTTCTGACTGAGCTCTTCTTAATTGCTGGATGGCCTCCCTGTGGAACTCTGGTGAGGGAGGCCGCCGAAGTTTCCCTGATTGGAAGTAGGGGCTGGGGTCGGTCTCTGTTCTGCTACCTGGTCTGGTACTGTTGCCGGGAGTGCTCGTCCTCTGACTGGACAAGCTCTAGGATTCTCTAAGGTAATGACTAGATCGTCAGCAAAGGCTCTTAATTTATAAACTTCCTTTTTGACTCTAATGCCATGAATACCATTATCTTGTCTAATATCTCTAAGTAAGACTTCTAAAACCAATATAAACAGAAGTGGAGATAAAGGACAACCTTGTCTTGTACCTTTTTGTATTTCACATGGTTTACTAAATTCTCCATTAACAATTATTTTTGCATGTTGTGGTGTATATATTGATTTAATCCACTTAATGAAGTTTCCTCCAAAATTCATAGTCTCCAATACTTTAAACATAAAAGAACAATTTAAATTGTCAAATGCTTTTTCCGCATCTATAAATATCAAAGCAGCTTGTTTTTCATTATGTTGTTCTAAATACTCCAAAACATCCAGGACATTTCTAACATTGTCTCTAATTTGTCTTTTACGTAAAAAACCAGCTTGGTCTTGATGAATAAAATCCTTAAGTATATTTTTCATTCTTTCTGCCAGTATGGTTGTAAATATCTTATAGTCATTATTCAATAATGATATTGGTCTATAATTCTTTGTTGAATTCAAATTTAACTGTTCCTTCGGAATCAATGTAATGTGGGCCTCTTTCCAGGTTTCTGGCATAATTCCTGTTTCCAAAATCAAATTTATAGTTTTCTGAAGAGGTATACATAGTTCATCTTCGAAATATTTATAATAAGCTGCCGATAAGCCATCCGGTCCTGGCGCTTTTCCACTATTAATTTTCTTAAAACCCATTGTCATTTCCTCTTTTGTTATAGGATTATTAAGTATTGTTCTTTGTTGTTCATTTAAAACAGTTAATCTTTGCTTACTCATATATTCATCAATTTCAGCTAATTGAACATCTTGTTTTTTATACAGTGATGTATAATAAGAATGAAAAGCTTCTTGTATGTCTACATTATTCACTAGAGTTTTCCCTTCATGTTGTATATTAGAAATTATATTTTTTTTGTCTTTGTTTTCTTAATTTATGGGCTAACCATCTTCCTGGTTTATTTGCAAATTCAAAATATTTCTGTTTCGTAAATTTCATTTGAGTCTCTATTTCCTGTACCAAAATCATCAATATTTGTTTTTGTAAAAATTTAACTTGAGTTATCAATGTATTATCCATTGGTTTATCTCTCAGACATTTCTCTTTTCTTTTAATTTCATCCAAGATCAATTGAATTTTTTCTCACTTCTTTCTCCTCATTTGAGCGTTATATTGAATGAAATAACCCCTCATATACGCTTTACTTGCATCCCAAACAATTTGAGTACTAGTGTCCTTATTTAAATTCAATAAAAAATATTCTCTTAGCCTTTTCTTACATGTATCAACAACGTCTTCTTTTTTAAATGAGATTGACTCATTTAGTCTCCATCGGAATATATTCCTTTTCCCTTTGATAGTTAACAATACAGGGTTATGGTCTGATAAAGTTTTAGGTAATATTTCAACCTTGTTGACATCCATCATTAAATATGTCGATGAAGGTTCTCAGTCATCCAGGTGGAACAGTCTGTGGCTTGAATCATGTCAACTGGATTTCTATTTTCTAAGTAGAAACGTTTCACTCCTTATCCAAGGAGCTTCTTCAGTCTGAGTAAAGTTAGTAAGGGAATCCTTAAATATGTTTCTAGGGTGGCTGTGTGACCTTGCACCTGGGGCTAGGTCAGGGGTCGGCAAACTTTTTATGCCGGGAGCCATTTTGACATGCTCGTGCACATTTTGAAATGCTTGAGAGCCAGGGGGCGGGGTTTGCGGGCGGGGGTCAATCACGTGGAAGGGGGCGGGGTTTGCGGGTGGGGGCCAATCGCGTGGAAGGGGGCGGGGTTTGCGGGCGGGAGCCAATCGCGTGGAAGGGAGTGGGGTTGGCGCTGGCGCTGGGCTGTGAAGCTGGACAAGCCGCCGGACCTGGAGCGCTTCCGCGTGCAGCTGAGCGAGGCCCCGCGCCGGTCTTTTTGGAGCGCTTCCACGCGCAGCTGAGCACTAGGCTGTGGAAATGCGCTCCAAAAAGACCGGCGCGGGGCCTCGCTCAGCTGCGCGCGGAAGCGCTCCAGGTCCGGCGGCTCATCCAGCTTCACAGCCCAGCGCAGCTGAGCGAGGCTCCGCGCCGGTCTTTTTGGAGCGCTTCCGCGCGCAGCTGAGCGAGGCCCCGCGCCGGTCTTTTTGGAGCGCCTCTGGGTAGCAGGGCCAATCGGGCTTCACCTTGTTCAGCCCGCCTCTCTCCCCTTTGGCGTGCGCTGATTGGTGGAGGCGTCCTTCCTTCTGAGCCTCCACCAATCAGCGTCTGTTTCTTCCCCAGGGTTCGCTCTGCTTCCAGAGACCGGCTTTCCGGATGTCGGGCGGCAGACAGAGAGAGAGAGCCAGAGCCGAGGGGCCAAAGAGCCAGATCTGGCTCAAGAGCCGCCATTTCTGACCCTTGGGCTAGGTCATGGTTATTTTGAGATGTTGATTTTTAAGTCCCATTATCATCTAAAGGAGGATCGTTAAGATTACCCTGCTGCTGTTGAGCTTGCGAAATGGTCTTAATCTTCCTAGGCACAGAAGACAAAGCAGGAAGGAAGATAGGGGAAAGGTTGTGCCTGAGGCCCCCACCTCTATTCAAGGAAGGATTTTCCAAGTTGGCATAAATGGATTCCTTGAAACATATTTAAGGATTCCCTTACTAACTTTACTCAGACTGAAGAAGCTCCTTGGATAAGGAGTGAAACGTTTCTACTTAGAAAATAGAAATCCAGTTGACATGATTCAAGCCATAGATCCATCATTAAACTTTTAGAAATCAAAAATGTATCTATTCTAGAAAATGATTTATATCTCTCTGAGTAATATGTATATTCTTTAGAGTTCCCATTCATAAGTCTCCAAATATCTTGTAAATCCAACATGTCTTTCAAATCAAAAAATGTTTGGCGTAGTTTTCCCTGAGTGGGTTTCACATTTTTTTGCAAATGTCTATCTTCCATTGGGAGAATCACCCCATTCCAGTCACCCATAAGACACCAATTCTCATATGATAAGTCCAAAAGTTTATCCATCAAATTCTTATAAAATAGTCCTTTGTCAAAATTTGGATCGTAAAGTCCAACCATCAATGTTTTAGTCCTTTGTATATTTACTTCCACTGCTATATATCTTCCTTCATCGTCAGTCAATATTAAGTTTGGATTCAATTTTTGTTGTATATACAAAACTACCCCCTTAGGGTTTTTTTGATCCAGCTGAAATGAATTCTTCTCCTAATTGTTTTTGAATCAAATACTTAATGTCTTTTTTACAAATATGAGTCTCTTGTAGACAAATTATATCCAATCTCAATTTTTTCAGAAAATGAAAAATTTTCTTTCTTTTTTGGGGGGAATTCTCCCCATTGATATTCCATGTTAAATATTTATAGTCCATAGTGTTTTAGTATTTAAAAGTTCTTTCTTAAATCCACTCCAGAAGCTCCCATCTCCAATAAATCTTCACTCTTTTCCTTATCTTCAGATGTCTCTCTCTTTTCCTCCAAGACTTTGGATGCATCACTCATGTTTGTCTTATATTTCTCTAAAAATGCTTTTGCCTTGAAAATGGAAGTTATTTTAAATCTTTGCTCTTTAAAAATAAAAGATACTCCCTCTACTCTTTCCCATCTAAATGGTATATTGTTTTGTTTTAATTTATCTGTGAAGAAGGAGTATTCTTTTCTTTTTCTTAATATTCTTAGGGGGACTTCTTTTAAAACAATTATGTCCTTCCCTGCTATATTCAATCTGGTATTGTAGTGTTTCTTCAGGATTTGCTCTTTTGTAACTTTCCTCACAAACTATATCAATATATCTCTTGGCACCTTTTTCTCTCTAGCATAACGTGAATTGACTCTAAAGATTTTATCTATTTCAGAATCAAGATCTTGTTCTACCATCTCTAAAAATTGGGCTAAAGCACCAACTATATTTTCTCTCATGTTCTCATTTGATTTTCCTAGAACTCCTCTCAATCTCAAAATAAATTCTTTCTCTCTCATTTCTACTAGTGCGATAGCATCTAAATTATATTCCATATCTTTGGTAATAGATTCTGATTTAGTCTCTAATTTTTGAACCTGTCCTTGTCTCTTTAAGTTCCACTGATAGATTATTCACTACCTCCTTGACATTCTGTATTTCTTTTCTGAATTCCTGTTTTAAATCTTCTTTCATAGCTTCCATTTTTTTGTCTACTTGTTGGCCTAAATTGTCTATTTTTTTGTCCATTTTTTTATCTAGGGAAGCAATTGAGTCTTCCATCTTTTTCTCTAAGGTAACAATAGAATCTTCCATCTTTTTCTCTAAAGTAGCAGTTGAATCATCCATTTTTTTATTCAGTGCTGTAATCGCATCCAATATTTTTTTCATATCTGATGTTGGTGGTTCTGAAGACATTGCAATGGGGTCTGTGGACATCCTTCCGCTCTCTTTCTCCTTTTCCTTGTCTCTGTCTCTCTTCACCCTGGCAGCCACGGTCGCTATGCTGTATATAGTGTTCCTGTAAAGATAAAAAGAGACAGGAGGAAAAGGGAAACAACAACAAGCTACCAAAAAAAAAGGGAAAGGGGAAAAGGGAGTAGGAATTATTCAAAAAAAATGTATTAAGTAAAAAATACAAAAAGTAAAAATAAAACTACCTTTTCATAGTAGTTGTCATAAGAAAAAAACAAATTGTACTTTAGTTAACTCAAGAGTTCTCACATAAAGAAAATAAAAGATAAGAATACTGCAGATGTTCTCTTTAATTGTAGTCAAAATATCTTTGAAAACAGTAAACAGTCCAGGATTTCTCAGGCAAATTTATGTCCACAAATCCAACCAGAGAAGAGAGAAAAAAAAGGAGGAAAGGCTTCAATTCTCTAACTGTCTTTGTTCTCCAAAAAGCAAGCAATTACAATCCCAAAAGAATAGGAAAAATCCAAATGATATACAAGACATAGGCATTCAAAAAGTATCTTTTATATTCCAAATATAAAATATAAAAGTATCTTTTATATTCCAGATAATATTCAAACAGCTTACAAAAAAAAATGCAGCCTCAAAGTAAAAGAAAGGGAGTTTAAATCAGCAAACCATTAATCCACTAAAGTTCAAAATCCAGAGAAGACAAAATAATTCCAATTAAGCAATTGAACCATTCATCAATAGGCAATGTCACTTTAGCTTCAAGTAAAGTCAATTAATCTTTAAGCTTCCACCGTTTTCCCAAATCTCCTTGGCAAGAAAGTTATAAAAACATCAGCATTATTAATCATGTCCATAGAAAGATCTTAGCTGATAATAGGCAAATTTTAATTAACAAAAAACAATCATAAACTGGTGACTAAAAGGTTGAGTTTTAGGTGCTACTTATCTTTAAAGAATTCACGGCTTCCTGCAGAGCAACGATGTCCCTTCCAGTCGCTTTCGCCGCGTCAATTTCCTTTTCCCCGTGGTGGAAATTCAGGGATTGGGAAAGAGCGGCGATTCCAGTGACCCTTCTTGGTCAATCTTCTGATCCTCTTTTCTTCAGAGAGGAAATTTCAGCGTTTTTTTTTTTTTAAACTGCTGCAAGCAGGAAAGCCGCGGAGCCGAGATGGAGAGCTCGGTTCAGCGCACCGACAGTCTCAACACCCGGAAGCGATCTCTCCCTTCAAACAAATCATCATTGGTATTTGCCATCTTCAAAATGCAGGGTTTTATTTTTCAAAAGTGCTCAGGTGCTTAACTCGGCAGCTGCAGAGACTTGACTGGACATAGCCCAGTTCTGTGCAACATGCCAGCTGCGTGACACACTTTGATATGCCCATCTCCCGCCCACACCAGGGACATGTCTGAACATGCTCCATAATCTTTTTTTGTTTGGAAAACTGATTGTGATTTTAAAAAGCAGCTTCCCCCCTGCCAGAATAAGAGGGTTCCAACACCTTGCTGGAGAAGCAGGAATTAAAGGAAATTGCTGTGAATAGATCAAAACCTTTTCCCCATATTCAGAACTGTAAAGCTATGCCAACCCATGCAGGCACATTGTTAGGTTAAAATACCATTTTAACCCCCCCTGTCTGAGTACAGTTTCTGCTATCAACCGAGGAGTTGGGCATTGCAAGGGTTAAAGCCATAGATCTCTAGGAGCTGGTGGTGAGGGGTGGGGGGAGCCGTTCCTTGCAAACCATGCGGTCCTGGGACATACCTGAAGATAATCATCCCCTGTTGCTGCAGCGTGAGTAAAAAGTGATCTATACTTATTTTCAAACTTTATATGCCTCCTTCAGTGTTTCTGGCCTAGGAAATTAAGGAAAGAAAAGTTTTTGGTATGGGTACAGAGGGCTATCTATCTTAGTAAGTGTGTGCCAATACCCTAGGACAAGGGTCGGAAATGGCGGCTCGCGAGCCAGATGCGGCTCTTTGGCCCCTTGAGTGTGGCTCTTCCGCAGCTGAACTCACCCCCGCCCCTTCCACGTGATAGGCCCCCGCCCGCAAACCCCGCCCCCTGGCTCTCGCACTGAGCGAGGCCCGGCGCGGCAGGGAGGCAGCGCCATCTCCAGCCGCAGCAGCCCCTGCGCAGAGAGAGGCAAGCAGGCAGATAAGCGGGCAGGCCTCGTTTCCCGCCCCCATCATCATCTTCGCTCAACGCAGGCGGGCGGAAGCGGCCGAGGGGGGCGGGCCCGGCGGCGGAGGCCAGGGCTGCCCGCTTACCTGCCTGTCTGCCTCCGCGAGGCCCCCGATCCGGCTTGGACCCCGGGAAGGCAGCGGAGGGCCTCGCGGAGGGAGGCAAGCAGGCAGGTAAGCGGGCAGGCCTCGTTTCCCACCCTCCATCGTCTTCTTTCTTCAACGCGGGCGGGCGGAAGCGGCCGAGGGGGGCGGGCCCGGCGGCGGAGGCCAGGGCTGCCCGCTTACCTGCCTGCCTGCTTCTCTCCGCAAGGCCCCCGATCCGGCTTGGACCCTGGGAAGGCAGCGGAGGGCCTCGCGGAGGGAGGCAAGCAGGCAGGTAAGCGGGCAGGCCTCGTTTCCCACCCTCCATCGTCTTCTTTCTTCAACGCGGGCGGGCGGAAGCGGCCGAGGGAGGCGGGCCCGGCGGTGGAGGCCAGGGCTGCCCGCTTACCTGCCTGCCTGCCTCTCTCCGCGAGGCCCCCGATCCGGCTTGGACCCCGGGAAGGCAGCGGAGGGCCTCGCGGAGGGAGGCAAGCAGGCAGGTAAGCGGGCAGGCCTCGTTTCCCACCCTCCATCGTCTTCTTTCTTCAACGCGGGCGGGCGGAAGCGGCCGAGGGGGGCGGGCCCGGCGGCGGAGGCCAGGGCTGCCCGCTTACCTGCCTGCCTGCCTTTCTCCACGAGGCCCCCGATCCGGCTTGGACCCCGGGAAGGCAGCGGAGGGCCTCGCGGAGGGAGGCAAGCAGGCAGGTAAGCGGGCAGGCCTCGTTTCCCACCCTCCATCGTCTTCTTTCTTCAACGCGGGCGGGCGAAGAGCGGCCGTGGGGGGGGGGCAGGCAGCGGAGGCCAGGGCTGCCCGCTTACCTGCCTGCCTGCTTCTCTCCGCGAGGCCCCCGATCCGGCTTGGACCCTGGGAAGGCAGCGGAGGGCCTCGCGGAGGGAGGCAAGCAGGCAGGTAAGCGGGCAGGCCTCGTTTCCCACCCTCCATCGTCTTCTTTCTTCAACGCGGGCGGGCGAAGAGCGGCCGTGGGGGGGGGCAGGCAGCGGAGGCCAGGGCTGCCCGCTTACCTGCCTGCCTGCTTCTCTCCGCAAGGCCCCCGATCCGGCTTGGACCCTGGGAAGGCAGCGGAGGGCCTCGCGGAGGGAGGCAAGCAGGCAGGTAAGCGGGCAGGCCTCGTTTCCCACCCTCCATCGTCTTCTTTCTTCCACGCGGGCGGGCGGAAGCGGCCGAGGGGGGCGGGCCTAGCGGCGGAGGCCAGGGCTGCCCGCTTACCTGCCTGCCTGCCTCTCTCCGCGAGGCCCCCGATCCGGCTTGGACCCTGGGAAGGCAGTGGAGGGCCTCGCGGAGGGAGGCAAGCAGGCAGGTAAGCGGGCAGGCCTCGTTTCCCACCCTCCATCGTCTTCTTTGTTCAACGCGTGCGGGCGAAGAGCGGCCGTGGGGGGGGGCAGGCGGCGACGACAAGCGGCGCGCTTCAGGCTTTCAGCGCTGGAAGGCGGCCTCCTTCCAGCGCTGAAAGCCTGAAGCATGTCGTTTGTCGTCGCCGCCGCCCCCCCCCCCCACGGCCGCTCTTCGCCACAGATCCCGCCGGAGCTGATCTCCCTGGACCCGGGGCAGCTGGGCCGGGTGGACGCCCTCTCCCGCCCGCAAACCCCGCCCCCTTCCACGTGATTGGCCCCCGCCCGCAAACCTCGCCCCCTTCCATGCGAATGGCCCCCGCCCGCAAACCCCGCCCCCTTCCACGTGATTGGCCCCCGCCCGCAAACCCCGCCCCCTGGCTCTCTAGCATTTCAAAATGTGCACGAGCATGTCAAAATGGCTCCCGGCATAAAAAGTTTGCCGACCCCTGCCCTAGGAGATGTGCATGGCTAAAGGAGGTGCTGGGGACAGATAGAAAGCATGAATTAAGGGAAATGGCTGAATAGATCAAAACCTTTTCCCATTTTTCTTTTTCTGTTTAGAAAATTGATAAGCCTTTAAAAAGCAGGCATTAAGGAAATTTGTGCAAGGGCTGAAGCCATAGATCTCTAGCGCTGGTGGGTGGGGAGAAACCTTCCTTCAAAACATGCGGCCCTGTGAGCCATGTGCTTCCTGGCATGCGGCTGGGGCAACACATGGGGGTGGGGTGATGGTCACGTAACATCCGGTCACATCACTTCCGCCAAAACATGTGTTGGTGTGGGTCACATGGCTTCTGGTCATGACCTGGTGACGTCAGCACCACGTGGTTGGTTTGTTTACTTTGATGACGTCACAGGAAACAGGAAATGACATCACTGATTGGAACTGCTGATAAGCCACCGTCAAAAAAAGTATACACTCTTACTACTTATGTAGAAATTAGGGCCAAGCAAAGCATTCCAAAGGGGATCCCCCAAAGCTTGTTGGGTGAGTGAAGCACCTCTCCTCAAAGAGTTAAAGCAGTCACAGCCTCCAGATGACCAAGTGTGGCAGCGTTGCCTGTGAACACACTAGCACAGAGCTTTCCAAACTGTGTCTCGGGACACATTAGTGTCTCAGCTGCAGTGTCTGGGTGTGTCACAGCTGCTGCTGCCTCTGAGCCCTGCCAGGATTCTGTGCAGGTCCTAGTGCCTGCCTTGTGCCGCCAAACCTGCTGTGATTCCATGGAGGTCCTAGTGCCTGCCTTGTGCCCTGCTGTAAGAGTGTGTCGCGAAATGATGCATGTCTAAAAAGTGTGTCACCAACATGAAAAGTTTGGAAAGCTGTGCACTAGCATATCCCCAGAAGCCACGCCAAGCCTTCCCAAGCTGCAACTGCTTCAGTGCTCTGAGAATAATCACTGAGCTGCCCTGGTTCAAATACCAACAGCACTAGGAGAGCACCGTTTGCAAGACATCGTAACATCTCTTTGGGCCTCGTTCTTTTAGTTTGGCATCAAAATATTGTCAAAGATGGGGCTACCAAGCAATTGATTGAAAAAACTTATATACTGCACATGGAAAACTTGAAAGTGCTTACAGTACAACTGTAACAAAACAGAGCCAGTAAAAGTTTTAAGCATAAGAAATATAGCTATTATCACATTTACTAGGCGCAACCAGCAATAAAAAGACACTTTAGGAAGAAATAAAAGCAGTGATGCACATCTCTGTTGGACATGTTTGTTTTAGCATGAACATAATGCTCTGAATTCTTCTTCTTCTTCTTTCGCATTCACAAGGTAGAGCAGCTACTACTGCTATCAACAGGCTTTTCCAGATGGTCTTTCAAGCTTACCAGGGTTAGCTAGGAACCATATAAAGAACTGAATACAACTCCTCAATACAGAAAGTGGAAGAGCCACTTCCCATTATTAAGTGGGTACCATTGTTATTGCTTTATATGTTTATACAAAAGAGCTTGTTAGATTGGAAGTAGCCCAGTTCTTCTTCGACATAAAGCCTTATCCACCATTCCCCTGTTCTTAAAGCTATTTGAAAAGGCCTAAAGCTATTTGAACAGTCTAAAATTAGGCTGTGTCTTGGTGGAATGGAAGGGCTGAAAAATTAAAGATCATTTTTATCTCACAATCCTCAAATCACATTTTCTTTTGTCCCCTTTCTTCTTGTATTTTTACTTCTGAAAAAAATGCATGTAAAAAAAGATGAGAACTAATGTACTTCAGCTGGGTTGCCGCAAGATGTCATCCTATCTTTACATAATACATATACTATTTCAGGCAGCCTGAAAACAGCAAGAAACTAGAATGGGAAAACTGGTATGTCATGTAGATCATTGAGTGGATATCTCTTTTTTGAAATTAGCAGAAATGGGTGAACCTGGCACAGGATAGTGCCCAAGGGGGCATTTAAACCATGGAAAAGTCCTGCTGAACTTTCTCCCAAGAACTATTTGAGCCAATAGGAAAGGCACGCTGGTGCACGTATGTTTACTTGACAGGAGAAAGAGGTAACCACACAAAGCAAGAGATTTTTCTTTAAAAAAAAGAAGCATCTCTAATCTATTAACAGTAGCAAGCAGCTGCTACTTGTGAAATAGAGATGTTGACATTTAGTTTTGTCCCTAAAATTCCATAATTAGAAAATACTACAGAGCTGTAATTTACCTTATTTTAGTACAGGTAGTCCTCGCTTACTGACTGCCTCATTTAGTGACTGAAGTTACAGCGGTGTAAAAAAAAAAACAGCTTTGTAACCAGTCCTTACATTTACGATTCTCACAGCGTCCCGCAGTCACATGATCGCCATTTGTTTGCTTCACAACTGGCTTCTGACAAGCAGAGTTAATAGAGAAGTCTGAAGTAAAATTGTAAGTCGCGATCATTGATGTTTTGCTTAAAGACCAAAGGGAAAGTGAGGTTGTAAGCCTGTCATGGTCACGTGATTTTCTGCTTAGCAACCACAGCGCTTAGTGACCAAGTTGCCAGTCCCAATTGTGGTCACTAAGTGAGGACTACCTATACTGGAGAATGCCCCCATTCATTGTTTTAAATGGAGGAACTTTTTTATATTGGCTGAAGGATTATGGGAATCTTAGTCCAATATATTTGGAAAGCACCAGCTTCTAGAAGACATTGTACCTTAGCTGCACTGCTGTTCTCTGTTACATTTAACTATTTTAGTTCTGTTATTGGTACCTGCCACTGTTAGAGCTGTGTTACATTTAGGTACCAATACCTTTTAATTTCTTTTTTCTGCTTGTCTCAGTGATGTGGCCTTGACTGCAGTAGTCAACATGTTGATTTGTTCAGGGGTCATAGTCTATTCTAGTTGTTCCTTGAGGCTGTCTATTGTGTGTTGATATTTGTTTAATCTGAGGTGGGCGTCCATGATCATTAGTTGTATCATTTTTCACCCACTTTGTTGCACAATCCATGGCAGCAGTTCTACATAACACACCTGACCTAACTAGATACACCAAGATCAAAATACCCAGAATAATGGACCTCATTAACCTCTGCCTCACCACCTACTTTCAGTTTGATGGACAAATATACCAACAAATCAAAGGAACACCTATGGGATCACCACTCTCAGGACTCATAGCAGAGATAGTAATGCAATATCTAGAAAGGATAGCACTCCCACGCATACAACCCAAAGTATGGATCCAGTATGTAGATGACACCTTCATCATAATAAAAAAGGAAGGAAACACTGGAGGAAACACATGAAACCATCAACAACAACTTCAAAGAAATAAAATTCACAAATGAAGAAGATTCAACAACACACTACCCTTCTTGGACATCCTCATCAGTAGAGGAAATGATGGCATTCTAGAAACACAAGTCTACTGGAAATCTACCCACACTAACCAAGTGCTCCACTGCCAAAGCAATAACCCAACCTCCCACAAGAGGAGCTGTGCAAGAACACTATTCAGACGAGCACAAATGCACTGCAGCAACGCAGAACACCAGAAAAAGGAAACAGACCACTTATATAGCATCTTCCAGCAAAATGGATACCCACGCAACTTTATCAAAAAGTGCCTGACCACTCAACCCACCACAACAAACCCACCACAAGCTATGAAAAGGATTACACTGCCATAAATCAGAAACTACTAATAGACTGTTGCAACCACACGGCATCACCGTAGCACACAAACCAACCAAAACCCTTCAGAACATCGTAAGTAAACCAAAAGACCCAGTAAGTAGCCCAAGAAGAAAAAAACGAGTTATCTACAACATACAGTGTAAGGACTGTAACAGCCACTATGTAGGACAGACTGGCAGAAGACTAGCAGAACACATCCACGAACACCAACTAGCAGTCAGAAGACATGATGAAAACTCCTTAACACATGGACAGACTTAACCATACTTTCAACTGGGAAACTATGAGCATCTTAAACCAAGCCAAATCCAAAAATGCTAGAGAATTCCTGGAAGCTTGGCACTCAGACAAAGCAGCCATCAACAGACACATAGAGGTAAACAACATTTATGTATCATTCATAAGAGACAATAGAAAAGCCAGAAGACCAGAACACCTCCTTGCCAGCAATCGACAACCAGATAGGCAAAGATTAACACCAAGGTTAGCACCAGAGGAGCAATCAAACAACACAATAGACCCTAATCAAGGAACTATTAACTCAGTCAATCAACCAAGCAGCAAACAACAACCCAATCAAGGAACTACCAAGGAGAGTACAACACCCCCACCAACACAGGCAGGACAAGCCTGGGTATATAAACAGAGAGCAAGTCCCACTCCCTTTTCGCACTGAAGATGTTGCCTAGCCTGGCAATGAAATGTCTGCAAGAAAACAACAAGGCTCAGAGAGTACCAAGGACTCCACAATATTAGACAGTGGCTGTAACACGCACATGTTTAATGATGTTTCTCTCTTCATCGAATTGTACCCAAGTTCAAAGGAAGAGATCAGCTTAGCAGATGGAAAAGCAATCCCTGTGTAAGGTGAGGGGCGCGCTCTCCTGAGGTGCAGAAATGGCACCACCAATGCTTTTTAATACCATTTTTTTAAAAATTAAAAATGGGTAAATCTAAAACAGCTTGCTTCGGTTCCCTCACTGCACAGATTGTAATCCATCACAAGGATTTTCTATACTTAGAAGATGATTTGACTTTTGTGGGCGGGAAAATGCTAATTTGATAAAGTCTGTTGATTTTTATAGTGGTGATAACAGAGATAAAATGCAGCGTGGGTGAAGGAGTTGTTTGGAGAAAGTAGGGATTGGTGCAGGGTTAAGGAAGCACCGAATACTTTTCTGCCCCAAACTGGCAGGGCTTGTTCCCCATATTTAGACTGTAAATCATTCCCATTTCCAAACAGTCAGAATTCCAGAATCTAAAAGGAGCTGTATCTGCCACTGTTTTTGTTACCAGGGGCCAAAATTATAATGGAAACAAACAAAAAAGGAAACAGTCCGTGAAGAAATGGTGAAGGAATGTTTGTTAACATGTAAGCTTCCTGCAAAAACAGAAGGAAGAGGAAAGAAAATTTTGATAAATAAATTTCCGGAAAACCGGCACCTCGGTCAGCCACAATTTATTGTTGTGGATCAGCACTCTGTCAGAGTTTTTTGCTCAGGAGTTTAGGCCATACTTGCCAGGACACATCCAAAGAAAATGGGATGGTTAAAGCGGTGGGATTAGCACCTGTAAGTTTCAAGGTGCCTATAGAAAGTTCTCAAATTTCATGAGTTTTTCAGAATGCTGTTTTTACTGGGCCTCTGCCAGCATCCCAAGGCATTTTCTACCCCCTTGCAATTCAGGTTCTCAGTTTCAACTATTTTCTCCTTGATGGATATTATCTCAGTATGAATGCTATTCTCCTGATTTGAGCATGGAATCTGGAGTCTGATCCACAATCTTGACAACCTCAGCTTCCCTTTTACTTGTTTGCTTTTGGGGATGGTAAAACAAAAAATCCTCTTACAACTTTGCAGTTCTAGTGCCAGAAAGAATCCCTATTCCATCAGCCATGTACCTTTCTAGAGTAAAGGTGCAAATTTCTTCATGCCTGTTTTAAACTGAGGATTTCATAAAAGGCCATGGAGGGAAGGAATGCAATATTGAACATCTAATATCTTTAACAACATTGGCTACTTTCTGTTGATATAGCAATTATGGTAAGCAACTCAAAACTAATATTAGCTATATCTTCAGGAATAGGTTTGCCACCTGACAAGCTGCAAAATAAGGAAAACTTTATAAGACTTCAATAAAATGGCATATTACTTTGTATCAGAAAATTAGCTGTTCTTTATTAGAGGCCAAAGTACACATATTAACCCAAGTCTGGTTGAATGGCAGGCAGTATCTAAAGGCTCAGTGACATCTGCAATTAAACAGAGATATTATCATTATCATTATTAATCATTATCATGTATTTATGGTCAAAGACCAAAATTTTACACATAATTTTTATTGAAGATTTTAATTACAGTAATTAAACCTAACACAAACTAAACTCAGAGAGAGAAAGGAAAGTAAAAAGGGAGAGTAAAAAGTGCAAAGAAATAAAAAATAAAAAATAAGAATGAAAAGAAAAGGAAAGAAAAAGGAAAGAAAAAAAGTTTTCAAACAGTCCATACAAGGGTTACCAGAATTTCATAAAAACATGTCTTATTTTAACCTTAATCTAATGAACCATTCCTTCTTTTACCTCTGAAAATCATTTTATCATTTGCATTTCCCCTTTAATTTTGAAAACTTCAGCCAGTTTCTTTTGTATATCCAGCAAAGAATCCTTATCCAGGTCCTTCTCTTGGCCTGTCAGTTGTATCTCCATTTTAAATACCTTCTCTGTCTTGTAATCCACACTTTTTAAAAATCCAATATTTCTGATTCCACTACTTCAGCATCAAGCAAGATTTGTTTCATATCTGTCATTCCTTCATTAATATCCTTTAAAAACAGTCTATCCATAGAAGCAGACACTGTTACTGATATTGTTGATATTGTGGCTACTAATTTCTGGCCCCATTTTTCAAACATCTTTAATATTTCAAATGTTATAGTGTTTTGTGTCATTTTGTAAATCCCAATCAGTGTTTTCTTTCTTTTTGCCTGGAATCCTTAGTCCCCACTAGTGTCCAATTTAAATCATAAGGTCTCTAATCTATGTTATGACTTACAGTAAACAAAATAATTCTGGTTCCCATGAAAAGCTGCTTATTTTATATAGTTAGTTCCAAAATCTTACAGTAAAAATTTCAATATTCCAAGTTTGTCTGGACCCTTAATTCATTTATAACTTTCTTAGTTCAAAATCTTACTTAGCTTTTTGCCATTTATTTCAAATTCTTTAAGTTCTTAAACTTATAGTTAATTTTTCTTTTGTTCAGAAATGAAGATAGACTCACTAGGTGGCTTTTCAAACTTGTCATTCCGAAGATCTCTAATAGCTTTAAGATGGTTAGATAAGCAATTTTGGAAACTGATTAGAAGCGAGGCTAGCAAACTTAGTGTCCTTTAAAAGGCTCCACCACAGTTGTGAGCTTGATGATTAATCCCTTTGTCTCCTGGCACTCAAACCCATGGGAGACCGCTGTCCTGCAGCCTCCACGCGAACAGCAGCTGTCTGGAGTATGGGCAATTTCCCACCTCTCCTTGTCTGGAGAAGTTCTGAAGAACTGGTCTACTCACTGGTTCTTCGGTCTTTGCCGTGGTTGTCGTCTCCACCCTTTACAGAGACATGTTTAGGTTGCCATGCCTCCACCGGAAGTCCATCAAAGACCAAAATTTCAAACCAATACAGTAAGATAAACAGAAGGGAGGAGGGGCAGAGAAAGAGAAAGGAAATTAACAGAATTACAGATCTTACAGGCAAAAATAAATCAGCCAGTAAGCATTTCCAAGCCCAATGTTAAACCTAAAACCTTCTTATACCAATCATAATCAAATGAACTATGGTGACCCTCCTGGATATTTCTGTATGCTAATAAAAACAGAGCATTATCCATGAACAGCCCAAGGAGGAAGTTCGTAGGGGTTCTAATAGAGCACACAGGTGATAAAAAGGATGGTACAATAAAATATGCAAAAGTTTCTTGATCATACTATGTAGACAAGAGCACAAGTGATCTTGCAGTAGTGTTTCGTTGAACCTTCCCTCTAAGGCCACTGATGGCAAAGCACTGAATCTGGCTAATAAAATTGTTCTTATGCATAGGATAGAAAGAATATAGACACAGAATCCTTTGCAACTCCCTCAAGAGGTCATATCCAGATTCTAACAGCCTCCAAGATCTGGGTGACGGGCTGGTAAATGGCACCACTGAAAGAATGCCATCTTCAGGGACTCTACACTTAAGACTTCTCAGTGATGGCCCCCTCCTTTGGAACAACCTACATCCAGATATCCAGACCATGTTTTCCTACCACATTTTCATGAGTAAAGATTATGCTACCTCCAAATGATGGTGCATTGGATCAGTTAAATTATAATTGTGTAACCTGATTTTTGTTGTTAATCCTATTATATTCATACTTAGTAAACTGCTTGGAATAAATGGAAATTGTGTAGCATGTAAGTTTAATTAATTAATTATAAATATAACATTTTTGCTAAATCTTATTACTCAAGCAGGTACATAAGAAAGCTGGAGTTCTACTATATATCCAGGCCCTAAGCTTTGTAGTACTGTGGCTTCTGAGCCATCCTCAGGGGTACCCAACCTTTTTGGCACGAGGGACCAGTTTCATGGAAGACAATTTTTCCACAGACCAGGGTGCAGGGTTTGCAGGTGGGAGCCAATTGCGCAGACTGGGGGGCGGGGTTTGCAGGCAGGAGCCAATCCCAGAGGCGGGGTTTGCAGGCGGGAGCCAATCACGCAGACCGGGGGGTGGGGTTTGGAGACTGGCATGGCAGCCCAGTTCCTAACAGGCCACGGACCAGTACCGGTCCACGGCCCGGGGGTTGGGGACCCCTGCTCAAGGGTAGTCCTACATATAATGCATAGTAATAATCATGTAACTTGGGAACCAGCCCCTAGCTGAAAGATGCATTCCATCTTTACTATACAAATGCAAAACCCAAAGCCTTCTCTTCATTAGAAGCTGCAAAAAACAAGGAAGATTTTTAGCTGAAGATGTATCTGTTCACCCTGGTCTTTGGTTAATTCGCAGCCTTCAGATGTTTTTATTGCATCATGCTGTGTTACAGGAGATCAGACTGTTTTATTATTTTAAAGATGTCAGTATTTTTAGAGGGTTTTTAATATGTGGGGAGGCAGTGGACTTGATCACAAGATCAAAGCCCTGCACCATATTTAGAGTTGGGGCTTTGCTCGTGTGGTCATGGCTGCCATCTTGACTTTTTTTGACAAACCCCACCCATGGACACCCCTGTATTTAATTATAAAATGGTTGCTGTGAAACGGTTGTGTATCTGCTTTGGATTGCTTTATCAACATTAGAAAAACAACTACCCTCCCCAATTTAATTTTAAAAATACACTAGGAAACAAAATGAAGAGCACATAAACACCCCAAGAACCTCTATAATAATATTCCCATACATTAAAAAAAATGCATCAGAACTCACCAGCAGACTACTCCAACCACTACACAATGTACACTATCACAATGGCCCACAAAGACATGAAAACACTACCAAGAGTTCTGGGCAAACCAAAAGACTGCACACCTTATTGAGACAGAACTAACATCATATACAAGATTAACGGCTGGAAGTGCAACCAGTGCTACATAAGACAAATAGGGCACCAGCTGCATCAAAGAATTAAAGAACACATAACTGTAATAAAGAAGCAGGATCACAACTACTGAACAGCCGCCCATGCCCTCCGTGCAGGTCACACACTTGACTGGGAGAACATGGAAATAACAGATCACACAAATAGCAGGACAGCTAGAGACTTCCTAGAAGCACTCAGATGAAAGGGCGGTCAACAGATCAATGGAGCTGGATATGATCTACTACTCAGTCAGGCACCTGATCAGGCTATACACAGCAGGCAGGTGAAGCGGACCAGTCAAAATAAAGACAACACCATTCCTAGCAGCCAATTAATGGGCACCTTCCAGGAAACCTCCAATCACCAACCAACACCCTGAGTTCAAATCTTCCATATATTACAAATACTGCAAGCCAACCCCCCACTTCTGGACTGTTCATTAAGGAAGCCTCGGTGGGATGTGGAGCAAATGTCTGCAAAAGAACTGATGAATACCTTGGTATTGATCTCTTAAAGCCTGGAGAATGCAACTACTGAGTAAGTATCTTGAACATCATACAGGTGAGTTTTTAATACTCCCCCCCCCACCTTCCTTCCTTCTCCTTGATTTTTACCCTTCTTTACTGATTTTTATGTACTGGTTTTCTCATACTTTTTTTTAGTATTTTGCAAAAGACAAGGGAATGTGATGTCTAAGAGGGGGAAGCCTTGGTGATCCTGCCAAGTGAAAAATTGTTCTAAATTGGCTATGAAGTTTTCAGGAGGAAAAAGATTTATTTGAGAGCTAAATTAAGACACCCATCTATGGTGAGGGAGTGGAATGATTAATAATATCTAAGAAGCTGCTGAGAAGGAATTTACTGTTTTAGAACTGATGGATGGGTAGGAAACCTGTAATTTACTACTCAGTTGAAAAAGCTGTATTTAGCCAGTGGGCAAAATACATGATGGAATTTCCACTCTCTCAGCAAATCACCTACCTCAAATCTCCCAATGAATGCATGGGTTAATCTCTGGGAAAACAAATATAGTTACCAAAGGAGTATCATTCCCCGTTTGGAGTTTAGACAATCCATGGAGCCAACGGAGGGCTGAAATGAAATATCCTTCTGCCCCTGATATGTACACTAGAATTATATCTGTAAAAAATAGACACAGAAGACTTCCAACAGACATCACTGAAAAACCTGTGCTTTATTGGCAAGCTAATCTAATCTATAAACTTTGGTATAGCAGCAGGGCTACAGAGCCAGGTCTTCACTGCTGTATCTTATACCAGGTCAAGAAAAGGAGTCACACTGTGTCATTGTAATAGGCTGTCCAGTTACCAACCTATATAAAGGCTGCTATTATTATTATTATTATTATTATTATTATTATTATTATTATTATTTTGCCACTCCGACGACTCTGGGCGTTATGCTATGCTATGCTAAGGTTGTTCAGGAACCTATGGGGAGTTATTTTTAGATGTTCTTATAAGTCTTTCGAAAGTCCCAAGGAAACAATGTCTTCTGGAATATGCTATCCACATAATGCCAAGAAACTCTTTAAAAAGGTAGTGATTGTGCATTCTACGCAATCACTTGCAGCTTAGCAAGTCTGTGAGAAAAAGGCACATGCCGAGGGCTCTAAAACTCCAGTGTGAAAAGCAACAGAGACTTAGGCAGAAACCGTTCCATCCATGCCGGCTGGCTCCAGACATCTGCTAAACCTCAGTGACACAAAGGAGCCACAGTAAACCTCAGGTTTCTATAACACCCCCATCCCACCCCACCTGAGTTTTCTTCTAGTCTTGCTTACCTTCAGTTTGTCATATTGTACAAACAGAGTTAATGTTAACAACCTGTTTTTCGAAGGAAATCAATCCAGCCACAATCATTTTCCTGCTATCTTTACATCTTCCAACAGCCAACCAAGAGCCACTCTCTGTCACTGAGTAGTCATCTTCTTAGCTAGATGATTTTTGTTGTTGTTGTTGTTGTTGTTGTTGTTCAGTCGTTTAGTCGTGTCCGACTCTTCGTGACCTCATGGACCATAGCACGCCAGGCCTTCCTGTCCTCCACTGTCTCTCGGAGTTTACTCAAATTCATGTTCATTGCATCGGTGATGCTATCTAACCATCTCATCCTCTGCCATCCCCTTCTCCTTTTGCCTTCAGTTTTTCCCAGCATCAGGGTCTTTTCCAGTGAGTCCTCTCTTCACATTAGGTGGCCAAAGTATTTGAGCTTCAGCTTCAGCATCTGTCCTTCCAATGAGCAGTCAGGGTTATCATCAGGTAGATGATACCTGAGATCAAAGCTACATTTCTATATGAAGTAGGGTTAAGGTATGTTAGGGTACATGGAATTTCATTCCATGGGGGCACCACCTGCGCTCCCAACAGGTACAGGCCTAACCACCCCATCTGCTCTTTATGAAAACTAGGGCTCTAACATAGTAGGACAGGAGAAACTGCTCATACGTGGACAGAGCAATAGTTCTCTTTCACTGCTGCTTCTTAACAGCTTGTATTTAAGACATGCCACTCATGGTCCCAAAGATAGCAAACTGTCATCAAGATTAGTAGTCACTGATCACTTGATCCATGAGTTTGACCTTCTTCCTCTCCAAATCATCTAAATTGATGGCCGTCTGACAAAGGCTATCACCACAGTTTACCTTGTTCAATTTAATCTGACACGTATGAGGATTAGACATGCTTGACCTTCACCCCACTGAAGTTGCAGGCAGGCTATTCATCATACCCTTCTCTATTTCTATCAAAAGTTATCTACCCATTCAGTTCAATAGGATTTGAATGAATTCTGCAGTGAGGCACAAAAGACTGCTTTGGATCTCTTAATATAGAAGTGCTCAACTTAGATTCCCCTTCATGGATCACTGCCTTGTCGTGGCGAAGGGGCTTGCGTAACTCAATGAAGTCAGGTCAAGAAGAACAGGTCATGATGGAGAGTTCTAACAAAACGTGGTCCACTGGAGGAGGAAATGGCAAACCACTCCAGTATCCTTGCCAAGAAAACCCATGGACAGTATCAAAAGGCTAAAAGATATGACGCCGGAAGATGAGCCCCTCAGGTCGGAAGGTGTCCAAAATGCTACTGGGGAAGAGCGGAGGGCAATTCCGAGTAGCTCCAGAAAGTGTGAAACGGCTGGGCCAAAGCCGAAAGGACGCTCAGTTGTGGATGTGTCTGGAAGTGGAAGGAAAGTCCGATGCTGTAAAGAACAATATTGCATAGGAACCTGGAATGTAAGAACTATGAATCAAGGTAAGCTGGATGTGGTCAAACATGAGATGACAAGATTGAACATCGACATCTTGGGAATCAGCTAACTAAAATGGACAGGAATGGGCGAATTTAATTCAGGAGACCATTATATATACTACTGTGGGCAAGAATCCCTTAGAAGAAATGGAGTAGCTCTCATAGTCAATAAAAGAGTAGGAAAGGCAGTACTGGGGTACAACCTCAAAAACGACAGAATGCTTTCAGTTCGAATCCAAGGCAAACCATTCAACATCACAGTGATCCAAGTCTATGCCCCAACCACTGATGCCAAAGAAGCTGAAGTTGACCGGTTCTATGAAGACCTACAACACCTTCTAGAACTAACACCAAAAAAAGATGTCCTTTTCATCATAGGGGACTGGAATGCTAAGGTAGGAAGTCAAAAAATAACCGGAATAACAGGCAAGTTCGGCCTCGGAGTACAAAATGAAGCAGGGCAAAGGCTAATAGAGTTTTGTCAAGAGAACACGCTGGTCATAGCAAACACTCTTCCAACAACACAAGAGACGACTCTACACATGGACATCACCAGATGGTCAATACCGAAATCAGATTGATTATATACTTTGCAGCCAAAGATGGAGAAGCTCTATACAATCAGCAAAAACAAGACCTGGAGCTGACTGTGGCTCAGATCATGAGCTTCTTATTGCAAAATTTAGGCTTAAATTGAAGAATGTAGAAAAAACCACTAGACCAATCAGGTATGACCTAAATCATATCCCTTATGAATATACAGTGGAAGTGAGGAATAGATTTAAAGGATTAGATCTGGTAGACAGAGTGCCTGAAGAACTATGGATGGAGGTTCGTAACATTGTACAGGAGGCAGCAACTAAAACCATCCCAAAGAAAAAGAAATGCAAGAAAGCAAAGTGGCTGACTGATGAGGCTTTACAAATAGCTGAGGAAAGAAGGGAAGCAAAAGGCAAGGGAGAAAGGGAAAGATATAAACAACTGAATGCAGAATTCCAGAGAATAGCAAGGAGAGATAAGAAGGCCTTCTTAAATGAACAATGCAAAGAAATCGAGGAAAACAATAGAATGGGGAAGACTAGAGATCTCTTCAAGAAAATCGGAGATATCAAGGGAACGTTTTGTGCAAAGATGGGCATGATAAAGGACAAAAAAGGCAGGGACCTAACAGAAGCAGAAGAGATTAAGAAGAGGTGGCAAGAATACACAGAAGAACTATACAAGAAAGATCTTAATATCCCTGATAAATACGATGGTGTGGTCACTGACCTTGAGCCGGACATCCTAGAGAGTGAAGTCAAGTGGGCCTTAGGAAGCATTACTAACAACAAAGCTAGCGGAGAAGACAGTATCCCAGCTGAGCTATTTAAAATCCTAAAAGATGATGCTGTTAAAGTGCTGCACTCAATATGCCAACAAATTTGGAAAACTCAACAGTGGCCACAGGATTGGAAAAGGTCAGTTTACGTTCCAATTCCAAAGAAAGGCAATGCCAAAGAATGTTCAAACTACCGTACAATTGCGCTCATTTCACATGCCAGCAAGGTTATGCTCAAAATCCTACAAGCTAGGCTTCAGCAGCATGTGAACCGAGAACTACCAGAAGTGCAAGCTGGGTTTCAAAGAGGCAGAGGAACTAGAGATCAGATTGCCAACATTCGCTGGATCATGGAAAAAGCAAGAGAGTTCCAGAAAAACATCTACTTCTGCTTCATTGACTACGCTAAAGCCTTTGATTGTGTGGATCACAACAAACTGTGGCAAATTCTTAAAGAGATGGGAGTACCAGACCACCTTACCTGTCTCCTGAGAAACCTGTATGTGGGTCAAGAAGCAACAGTTAGAACCGGACATGGAACAACCGACTGGTTCAAAATTGGGAAAGGAGTACGACAAGGCTGTATATTATCACCCTGCTTATTTAACTTATATGCAGAGTACATCATGAGAAATGCCGGGCTGGATGAATCACAAGCCGGAGTTAAGATTGCCGGGAAAAATATCAACAACCTCAGATATGCAGACGATACCACCCTAATGGCAGAAAGTGAAGAGGAACTAAAGAGCCTCTTGATGAGGGTGAAAGAGGAGAGTGCAAAAGCTGGCTTGAAACTCAACATTAAAAAAACCCAGATCATGGCATCTGGTCCCATCACTTCCTGGCAAATAGAAGGGGAAGAAATGGAAGCAGTGACAGATTTTATTTTCTTGGGCTCCAAGATCACCGCAGACGGTGACTGCAGCCATGAAATTAAAAGACGCTTGCTCCTTGGAAGGAAAGCTATGGCAAACCTAGACAGCATATTAAAAAGCAGAGACATCACCTTGCCGACAAAGGTCCGTATAGTTAAAGCTATGGTTTTTCCAGTAGCAATGTATGGCTGTGAGAGTTGGACCATAAGGAAGGCTGAGCGCCGAAGAATTGATGCTTTCGAGCTGTGGTGCTGGAGAAGACTCTTGAGAGTCCCTTGGACTGCAAGGAGGTCAAACCAGTCAATCCTAAAGGAAATCAACCCTGACTGCTCATTGGAAGGACAGATGCTGAAGCTGAAGCTCAAATACTTTGGCCACCTAATGCGAAGAGAGGACTCACTGGAAAAGACCCTGATGCTGGGAAAGACTGAGGGCAAAAGGAGAAGGGGACGGCAGAGGATGAGATGGTTAGATAGCATCACCGATGTAATGAACATGAATTTGAGTAAACTCCGAGAGACAGTGGAGGACAGGAAGGCCTGGCGTGCTATGGTCCATGAGGTCACGAAGAGTCGGACACGACTGAACGACTGAACAACAACAACTTAGATTTGGTGGTGGGTGGTGTTCTTTGTTTCCAGTTTTCACACCCAAACTTTTAATGCATTTGATGCAGATATTTTCTCAATCCGCATCAGCTATTTGTAGTACAGGTAGTTCTTGCTTAACGACCACAATTGGGACCGGAATTTTGGTTGCTAAGTGAAGTGGTCATTAAGCGAATCTGACCTGTTTTTATGACTTTTTTGTGGCAGTTGTTAAGCAAATCATCATGGGCATTAAGTGAACCACATGGTCATTAAGTGAATCACGCAGTTCCCCATAGATTTTGCTTGCCAGAAGCCAGCCGGAAGGTAAAAAATCATGATCACGTGACCACAGGGACTCTGCGATGGTCATAAGTGTGAGAACCGGTCGTAAGTCATTTTTTTCAACATCGTTGTAAGTCTGAACTGTCACTAAACAAATTGTTGTTAAGTTAGGACTACCTGTAGTAAGCTGTTCCTTGTAAAATCCCATGCTGGAATAAAGCAGTTATTTTTAGGCAATAGAATTTTTCCCAGTAAAAGAGCAGTTGATAATTGTTTGCAGCAGACATCTAGAAACCTTTAAATGAAGAAACATTTTTATAAGGGACATCAGGTTTTCCCAGCACTCAAAGTATGGTATTTATTGTGTGAAAAACAAGTTCTTTTCCTCCTCCAGGTCTGATGCCCATTGTAGTTGTGAATATTCTGTGGAATGTGATAATGTGTCAGGGATATCTCAGCATGATCTAAACTGGAGCCTCTTTTGGGTGTGAGACACAGCAATGGTGTGGTTTTCCAAAATACAATTTCTGCTTAGTAAGCACATGATAAATAATACAGCAAATATCTGTTGTGCTGAGAATACGAGCACAAGACACACGTTGGATAACTATGGTCGGATGAAAGAGGAGGTCCCACATGTTTTGTGTGATTTACACCGTTGTACCTCAGGGCGCCCGTTCTGTTTATATGGTTAGTTCAATTTTTCTCTATTAATGGGGAAGGGAAGGGAAGGGAAGGGAGAGGAGTGGAGAGATCCATATTGCTCAGCAATCCATTTGGGAATGAGAGAAATAAGAGCACCCTCCTTTAATAATCCCCTTTGCATTTTGCCCAGTTGCTAGTCAATTTCATAATCTGGGAACCCAATATAATCATTTTAATAAGGATAAATTAACAATTTAATCAATAAAGATAGCAAAATTCCTGGTGTGGCTTTCTCTTTTTTTTTTTTTTTTAAGTAACATACACACTAGACAGAAACTATACATTAAACTGATAGTACTATACTCGGAAGCACACAGTGTGTTATTGGCTGAAGAGCCTCTTCAGGAAAAATGGATTTAAGACAAAACAGTGTTGGTGCATCACATGTTCCAGGGACCGCGGTGGCTCAGTGGTTAAGACACTGAGTCAGGAGCCATTAAGGCTGACAGCTCGGCAGTTCAAAACCTGAGAGCGTGAGCCTTGTGCCGGAGTGAGCTACCAGCAATCAGTAAAAAATCAGTCCCAGCTCCTGCCAACCTAGCAGTTCAAAAGCATGCAAATGTGAGTAGATAAATTAGGTATCACTCCGGTGGGAAAAATCACAGGGGCATGAAAGGAGCCTCCTTGGGCGTCCCCCGGGCAACGGTGATGTCACCGGCAAATCCTTTCACTACTTTTGGTGCTTCTGACATGGAAAAAAAAATCACATGTTCCATGAGCAAAGTTACCAAACTGATGGGATATAGCAACAATGTGGTTCCAACTTTACATTGAAAAGACTCAAATGCTTATCTCTGTCCTTGAATGGACTATATTCCAATCCTTGGCTATTTTAATTCAACTGTTCTATGCTTTTCCTTGACTATAACATCTGCTCTGCAGTTTTCAGTGTGTGTGTTCAAGACAGAGAAAGAGAGAGAAAAGTTAACTTTCAAATATTATTATAAATACATTCCTTCAATATTTCACAGGTATGAGAATTACTTCAGAAATAAATATGTTAATCTACTATTTGTCAATTTGCAAATCCATTTATTTTATATGCTCTTCCACACATATGTATATAATTCTGGTAATGGTGCCTGTTTAATTTGTAAAATGTTGATTTTCCCCATTTTTTACCTATTAAGATAAAGATAGTTTGTCCCTCTACTTCCATACTAGAACATTTTTGGTCTTCACAATCAACAGTATAGTAAGTTTGTGGTCCTTTCTTTTTCTTTATCACCATCAAAATTATGAAGAAATGCCATCCTAAGATCTTTTAATATATGTTGCTCTATAAGAATAAAATTTTCCTGTAAAAACCTAGTCCATTAGAAAGTCTACCATATACAATAACAGGAACGTTTCTTTCTGCAGCTTTCCCAGCAATTAAAGGATACTTGTGATACATAATCATAGTGGCATAAGTGTATAATCTTAAATGATATAATATGGATTATTCTGAAACAGCTTTTATATCTAAAGCTGAATCAGATTGTAAATGGTCACTTCACTGTACTGACACACAATTATCACTTTTAATTTCTATACCTAAATATTTTTCCCATGTAATTTTTAATCCTTATAAGGAACTCACAGATCTTTTAAGCAGAATCTGACAAATATTTGAAATAGATTCTTGATACCTTGTGGGGAGGTGGTAATGTTTTCTAATAGTTCTTCAAGAGTGTGATTTCTTTAATATCTTCTACTTTCATGGTATTTGATGTATAGTTTAGCTGGGTACATTTGCATCTTTGCACCATTCATTTGAGGACATTAATGTTCACATTTTGGACAGGGAAGATAGGCGGTTTGAGAGAGGGGTTAAGGCAGAGCTTTCCAAATTGTGTGTCGCGACACGTTAGTGTGTTGGCTGCAGTGTCTGGGTGTGTCGCGGCTGCTGCTGCCTTCAAGCCTTGCCAGGATTCCACGTAGGTCCTAGTGCCTGCCTTGTGCCTTGCTGCCTCCAAACCTGCCCTGCCAGGATTCCACGCAGGTCCTAGTGCCTGCCTTGTGCCTTGCTCCCTCCAAACCTGTTGTGATTCCGCGCAGGTCCTAGTGCCTGCCTTGTGCCTTGCTGCCTCCAAACCTGCTGTGATTCCGTGCAGGTCCTAGTGCCTGCCTTGTGCCTGGCTGCCTCCAAACCTGCCCTGCCAGGATTGCACGCAGGTCCTAGTGCCTGCCTTGTGCCTTGCTACTTCCAAACCTGCTGTGATTCCGCGCAGGTCCTAGTGCCTGCCTTGTGCCCTGCTGTAAGAGTGTGTCGCAAAATGATGCATGTTTAAAAAGCATGTCACCAACATGAAAAGTTTGGAAAGCTCTGGGTTAAGGAATCCATTCATGCGGAAGTGGAAAATCCTTCCCTCAATAGAGGCGGAGGCCTCAGGCACAACCTGTCCCCCATTTATCATGCTGCTCTTTCATTAGTCCCCAGGAAGATTAAGACCACTTCACAAGTTCACCAGCAAGGCCACATTTAACGATCCACTTGGGGATGAATAAAGGTTTTAGGAGTAGGACATCCCAAAGACTTATCTACACCTCAATTGCCCAATTAACAAGCCAATCAGGTGTAAGGTCTACACACCCACCCTGGAAGACATATATGGGGTCCCCTCACCAACTTTTGCCCAGGCTGAAGAAGCTACTTGGACAAGCAGCGAAACGGTTCAACCAAAAGAAAGAAATCCAGTTGCCATGACTCAACCTACAGACAATTCCACCTGGATGACTGAGAATCTTCATCGACATATAGCCCCTTACTGTTTCCCGCATTTTTTTCCTGCAAGCTGCCTTCCTGATACTTGTTTTTAACTGGCATAGAAGTTTCTAAACCGAAATCCAAAACGGTCCATTCCACCTCGGATATTGCCTCGGATATTAGGTTTGTCTTGGCTGTAAAGGAAGGAATGGCCTACTGCTGGGAGGAGGAGTGAGTAATACCGTGCCTGACTTTTTCCCATTTCCCCATATTTTTAACAGCATATGCTTCGTCCATTCATTCTTCGTTGCATGTATATATATATATTTGGCGGAAAGAGGGAACTATGTCATGATAATGTCCTAGGAAGTGTTGGTTCTGTTTGAATTTAGGGACAATCCCTTTTGCCTGAGTTCAAAGATTTTAACCAGTTTAAAGTCATCGTAGTGTTTTTGCAGATTGGATATGCCCATGTTCCCTTATTTTATTTATTTTTTATTTATGTATCAGACTTATGTAGATACCCATCTCACAAACGTGACTGTGGGCGGTGTACAATAACAGTCAGTTAAAACAATTAAAACAACAGTTAAAAACAATTAAACACAATTACAAATAAAAATAGGATAAAAATAAAACCGTGGGAGAACGGACCAGCATCCGACATACAAAATAACCATCTTGCGGGCTCCCCATTTCTCTGGGCTCCCCAAGCCTGCTGAAAAAAACAAGTTTTCAGGGATTTCCTAAATGCCAGTAGGGTCGGGTCTAATCTCACCTTGGGGGAATGATGTTCCAAAGGGCGGGTGTCATGGCAGAAAAGGCCCATCGCCTGGGTCCCATCGCCTGGGTCCCATCGCCTGGGTCCCATCGCCTGGGTCCCATCACCTGGGTCCCATCTGATGAAGCTCTTTAGCAGACAGGACCCGTAAAATGCCCCTCCTGCCGGACCTGATGGGACAGGTAGATGTAACCAGGGTGGTCCCTCAAATACCCTGGCCCCATGCCATGTAGGGCTTTAAAGGTCAAAACCAGCACCTTGAATTGAACCCGGAAGGAAACGGGCAATCAATGCAGCTCATGGAGCAGAGGTGTAACGTGTGCCGTTCTAGGGGCATGCATAACTGCCTGCGCCACCACGTTTTGCATCAGTTGAAGCTTCCGGATGCTCTTCCTTATTTGTCTTCCTTGTACTCCATTAACATTCAACATAACCTGTCATTGTTGTAACTATTTATCTTGGTAGCTCTATATGGGATTGAGATAGGAATAAGGTGGACGTAGGGGCAATTAAAACAACAATAAAGTGTTGCTTAAAATTTAAGAAAAATAACGTTTTCCTCAAAACATTAAAAATAAATCAGCAAAACTGTTTAAGCCCAAAGGTGTGGCAAAATGTACTTTCATAAAGTCTAAGACGGGGAAGTCCACTTCGAATTTGCTGGTTAAGCTATTCTACTGGGCCAGCTACACCTCTCAAGATGCAGGGATTGGAAGTATGCCTTCCTGGGTTGAATGTACTGGATAGGCATAGAAATCGTCCCGAACATAATTGAGCCCGCCTCTCTTTCTCTCTCTCTCTCCACAAGACTTATATACTTCGCCTAGTTTCAGATTGCAAGCAGGTTGGGGTTTCCCTGCCTGCAGCTCTTTAAAACAGCTGCATCTTTTCCTGGGACTGCACAACCCTGCTGACAGGCAGTGCACAACCTGCTGTTTCCCTCAAACATGCCCATGATGCTGTACAGTGTAATTAAAATAGAGGACAGTTGCATCATAATTAAAAAAGCCATAAAAACTAAAGAAAAAAACAACACAGTAGACATAGAGCCTTTCCCTAACCATGTCACAGATATGCTTTGGCAACACCTTTTTTTCTGCTCTGTCCTCCTGTCATTGTCTTCATCTTGTTCCCAGTCAAAGGATGAGACGTGCTGACATCATCCTTATTTGTGGTGTTTAGTTTCCCCTTCTGTCAATAGCATCCAGCAGCAGTACATGGTTTGTACTGTCTGATGCCTGTCCCTTCCCATTCCATCAGTGGCGAGGTCAGGTGACCTGGAGGGAGAAGATCAGCTGGGCAGTCATTGGCCATTTCAGGCTAATGCAGGCATGTTTCTGCCCTTCTGATTCCCAGGCCACCTGTTTCTTCACCACCATTCTCTTTTTCTCTCCAGAATTGCTGAGCCCAGCCTAGTATGTAAAATATATTCCAGAGACAGTGGTGTGTAAGTGCAAAATAGCATGGACTTCCTTCTCTCTGAGCCTCTGGTCCTGTGTTTTGTTACACGCTATAGGGGGTGTTGAAGAGGCAACAACGGGG